>BSBK01005995.1:0-685251 GCA_027943335.1 Chamaecyparis obtusa
CCATCATCACTTAGCACTTAAATAATAAATTATGGACAGGGAACAAACCCCTAACTTCTGGATGTTTGTTTCATGTTGGCCTGTTATTATATGCAAAGGTAGGCCTCCCTTAGGCTAACAACCACAGTGTAGGGGCCATAAATTATGGATCCTAAAATAGTGCACACTTGTACTAAATTAGGTTTAATATACTACAAGAGAATGGACACCATGCAATAGTGCCTCATGGGGATGGGAGAAAACCCTTCACCAAGAAGATGATGGGATGGAAGCTCATATTCATATGCTTGGTTCATTTTTCTCTATTGTGGATTTTCCAGCTACCAACAAGATGACAAACTCTCATGGCACCCATGAAGAAAACATTAGATGACACCCATAATAGCCAAATCATGTATAGATGACACCCATAAATCACTATAATATATCGATAAATTTTTAAATACACACACACACACACACACATATATATATTACATATATATATATATGTATATATATATATGTATATCTATATATATATATATATATATATATATATATATAATATATATATATAGTATATAATATATACATATATTATATATATATGTGATATATATATATATGTGTGTGTGTGTGTGTGTCTATATATATGTGTATGTGTGTGTGGTGATGTATATATATATGTGTATATATATAGATACATACATATATATATATACATACATACATATATATATATATATATATATATTATATATATATATATATATATATATATATATCTATATATATATATATATATATATATATATATATATATTTATGTATGTATTATATATATATATGTATGTATGTATAAATATACTATACATATACATATACATATACATATACATATACATTATACATACACATATAATATACTATACATACATATACATACATATATATATATATATATATATATATATATATATATAATATACTATATATATATATATATATATATATATATATATATATATATATATACTCTCAACGAATGTGTTGGTTGTTCCCTTTGATCTTCAAAATTTGTAGATTTATACTTTGATGGATAACTATAATGAAACTTTGAGTCTATCACCACTCCAAAGTCTACAAGGAAGAGGGTCAATTAACAAGGATCAAGGAGATCCTCCTACACTTTGAGCCTCAATGCTTAGGCAGGTGTACCCTTGACTCACTTCTTCAAAGGAGTCTCTAAACAATATATAACTATACCATTTACTATTTGATTGAAAGGTTTATCATTTAATTGTGTGTGTGTGATTGTTGATGATGGACTGCTTCCAGAGAATGGATCAGTGCCTTATCCCAGGGTAAGAGAGTCACTTAACAACCTATATCACCCTAAAACCTTAACTCAAACATATATAGACTCAGAGTAAATGTTTTTTCCTATTACTCCCCTCACTCACATATCAAGACATCAAATCCTTATCTTGCCATGAACTCACTGAACTTACCTTAAAGAATTTAATCCTAACTTTGTTAGGAACTCAAAGATAACCCCAAAATACTTCTTGTTTACCATATGCTAACCCACTTTGTGCAATCAACATATATGAGCTCAAGAGAAAAACAAAAAGACATACACCAATATGAGATTGGAATCTAAAAATATTCTCACTAAGACTTGCAGAATCAATACATTACCAAATGACAAAATGTACAAAGGAAACAAACCCTAAATCCAGGCTCTCCTTGTTCAAATTTTCACTATCAACAATCTGGGACCAAAACCAAAAGAATTGGAACCTCTGCAAACTCAAAAAGTCTACAACTTATACCCCCCTAGTCATCTTGGAAATTTGCAATAAGCTACAGATGACTAGGGTTAGGGTTTCAACCACCCAACCTGCTAGAAACAATCATGAATTTAATTTAGGGGTGGGAAACACATCCAATCCAGAAAAGAGGAAATCCTGAACTGATCCTTAATTATGAAAGTCCTCTCTACAAGTACAAAGGATCACAGAACTAGGCTCAAAAGGACACCCTGCAATATGCCTTGAGCCACAACTGCAATGTACATGCTCTGCAAATGAGCACTAGACATCCTAGACCACACTACAAATGACAAACCAATCGCTTCTCACCAAACAAGGTCGTTTCTACATTGAATTCCATAAAAATGGTACCCTTTGTCACTGGAAACTCTCATAAATTCAAATTTGAATCTCAACGGTTATTTCTTTGGCGCTTGCAGAGAAACGACGGCCAAAAATTAAACCTTTACCAACTTTAAAACACAGTCATTTGATCAATCTCCCTTCACAGGCTTTATGACTTTCCTTAAAAGTGGTCCCAGTCAAACTTAGTGAATTGGCAACAAAGAACCTTCGCCAATTCATGAAACACTTCGCTCCTTCGCTAAATAATTTAGCAACTTCCCGACTACCGTTCACCAAATTGCCAAACAAACTAGTGAATCACCTTTTTTATGTGTGAACGTGTGAACACATTGAATTTTGTCGGCACCGCCAGATCTTTATCCACTCCACCAAACCTGAGACCCCACCTGGGCCCGCCCGATGCCACATGTCATCATGCCTTTCACAATTCATGCCCAGTCACTAACACTAGACCCACGCTCTACAAGCCCAAGATCGAACGGCGGTCGCATTATCGCAAGGGATGAGAATATTCTTTACAATCACACGCCTGTCGTAGATCAAAAGCCTCTTGAAAACCCAAGCCCACCATTCCATGATCACATGACTATGGAAAACTTAACCGCCAGCCAGGTCGCCAGATGCTAGGGGCTTAACCGCCAAAATTAGGAGACCAAGAGAAAATCGCAAGTCGCTAGGTCACGGAAAGAAAACTTAACTGCCAGGCAGCAGAATAGAAGGAAGAACTGGGACCCACGTGGATAGGTGGAAAGTGGTCACATGATCCCATGTCAAAAAATTATGACATGCAGCCATGCAACAACCAATCAGAACACACGCCTTTGAAGACCCGGGCCCACCAACCAATCACACTTGCACAGTTAGGACCGAGGTAAAAAACACACAAAGTTTTCACAATAGTGAAGGATCAAAAACACACAGGGTTTTCGATATTGACACAAAGCAAGCAAGGGATGTGAAAACACATAGGCTTTCATGCAGACCAAAAAGGTAGCAGGGAGACCGAAAATATCATGGATTTTTAAAAACATTGTGGGTTTTCGACACTTAGGTAGATTTTTAAAATTGTTTCCTGCAGACCTTAAAGCTTGAATATCTTTCTGGATTTTGAAATTCGGCACGTGCAATTTGGACCAGAGCAAGGTGACACAATGAAGAACATAGGGCATGACACTTTACAAAAACATTTACAGGGAAGAGGCCATTTTCTCAAGATTTTGCATTGATAGGAAAATGGACTAACAGAATGTTTCGACCATCTATTGTCAATATTTTGACAATAGTTTCCATTGCACTACCTTAAGTTTGACTGCAATGCTATACAATCGACATATTTCATCAATCTATTTTCCAACCATATGTGGTCAAAAATGCAAAAAGATATGTCAGCTATTTAGGATTATTGTGACGAACATTATAAAATTATTTGGACCAACATTATACAATTATTTGGACCAACATTGGTTAGAAAAGATGAAAGATACGTAAGACATTTTTCCAGACTGAAGTTATTATTTTGACATTGGATCAATCGATAGTTTGACAACTATAATGGTCAAATTTGCTAGAAAATTATGTTGTGTTGAATAATTGACGCAAAAATTTTGTCAACAATATTGGTCATTTGGTCGACCAATTTGCATTAAAAAATTGACTAATCATTGTCGAAAATCAGGCTAAAATTTACTAGTGTTTTGGGAAAAGGTGGAAGTTTTTTCTTTGTTTTTCAAAACTTTTGTCAATTGATGTCAAAATTTGAGGCACTTAAAGATTGAATCCTAAAAAAATTTAGTAATATTAAATTTAGTCCTCGGAGTCTACTTTTCAAAAATGTAATTTATTTCAATACCCACATGGTATAAATTGAATTTTAGTAGGCATGTTTAAAAACCACTTTTCAAAATGCATGTTTCAAGAACATACCTCACAAGTGTATGGCCACCCTTTTTTGAAGAAAATAAATGTATTTTTTTGAATCCTTCTAGGGAAAGGTAGCTAAAACACTGAAGATTGATGATAATATTTTATCTTTTTTCTATGAATATTTTTTAATTAATTTTTAATTGACTATAAAGTACATTTTCGATACCTCTAGTGTATGACCATGATATTTCAATGATAAATTAAAAAAATTTAAATTTTTATTTTTTAATTTGAAGGAAATTCTATGTTGATTGATTTCATATAACTCATTTTTGAAAAAAAATGTAAAACTAAAAGAGTTATTAAAATTTTAGTTAGCCTTAGTATTTCAAGTTTACCTATCACCGTTGCTTAAGAAATATTGTAAAAATATTAAAATTTCTCATATTAGTACAAAATTTATATTTTTATAATCTACACAATAAGAACTAAAATGGGTTTTCATTTTATCAAAAAATTCATTCAGGAAGGTGTCCAAAAAATTATGGCAAGGCATAAATTTTATACTGTAATGCTTTAGCCATATTTTTGTAGGGCCAAGCATAGCATTGGTCCCACAAATCCTATTGCAAACCAAAAACCAAGCCAGCGGGTATGGTTCCTACTAATAGTTTTACAAAACAAGCCCCCATTTTCTTAAATTCAAAATGTTGGGAGTTCCCTTTGATCTTCACTTGTAGATTTATACTTTGATGGATAGCTTAAATAACACTTTGACTTTATCACCACTCCAAAGTCTACAAGAAAGAGGGCCAATTAACAAGGATCAAAAGAGACCCTCCTACACTTTGAGCCTCAATGCTCAGGTGGGTGTACCCTTGATTCACTTCTTGAAAGGAATCACTAAATGATATACAACTATATACTCTTTACTAACTGCTTTAAGATTTTATCATTTGAATATTTGTGTGTGGTTGATGACAATGGACTGCCTCCAGAGAAGAGATCGGTGCCTTATTTGAGGGTAAGGAGTCACTAAATAACAAATATCACCCTAAAACCTCAACTCAAACACATATGAACTCAAAGTAAGTGCTTTGCCTATTACTCCCCTCACTCCCAAATATGATCATCAAATTCCACTATAACAATGAACTCACTGAATCACCCTAAAGGCTTTAATCCTAACTTTATTAGGAACTCAAATCTGATCTCACAATACTCTTTGTTTACCATATGCTAATCCACTTTGTGACCTTAACATATATGAATTCACAATAAAAAAAAAAGACAATCAGAGATTTAAGACAGGAATTCAAGTGTATTCTCATTAATGTTTAGAAATCAATACATTACCTAGCAGCAAAATACCAAAGGAAAAGACCCAAAATCCAGGTTCTCCTTACTCAATGTAATACCATAAACAACAACCCAGGACCAAAGAAAGTTTTGGAACCCATGCAAAATCAAAATTTCTACAATATATACTCCCTTGTCATCTTGGAATTCTCAAAGAGAATGCAACAAGCTACAAATGACTTAGGGTTAGGGTTTCAACCACCAAACCCACTGGAAATAATCACAAAGTTATTACAGGGGTGGAAACCGAGGCAACCAAGAGAAAGAAAATATTGGAATGATCTTCAATCATGATAAATTCTTTGTGAAGGTACTAAGAACCACAAAAACACTCAAAATGTCAACCCTGCAACACACCTCGAGCACAAAACCACACAGTACAAGTCCTACAAATGAACACGGCACACCCTAGACCACACTGCAATAGCAAACAAATCATTTCCCACTAGCTCTAGTCACCTCTGCATTGAATTCTAGTCCTTCCTATCATTGGAAACCCTTCAAAATTTGAATTTGAAAAACAACGGCTACTTTATGGCACCTATAGTAAATCGATGGTCCAAATTTGAATCTCCACCACCTTTAAGTTGTGACCATCTGATCTCTTTATTTCACGGGCCTTTAGTCTTTAACTCAACCGCTACCCCAGGTTAACCCTTAGTGAACATGTGACTATGCATTTCCAATTCATGAAAAGAAAACTTAACCCACCATTTAACTTTGTGACTTGGTGACCATAGGAAAACATTAACCTCAGTCCTATTAGCATCTTCAAAAAATTTCATGGCTCCTAGTCTTTTCCCCTGCTCTCTGCAATGATTTTTTCTGCTCCCTAGTTAAACCTTAGGCAAAACATTCAGAACCTAGCTGTTAGGTTTCAAAATTCAAATGTACCCTAGCTTTATTTTTTTCACGTGTTACCTTTTTCGCAGGTCACTTGAACACCCCTTCTGCATGTGCCTTTTAAGTCTCCACATCACCCCGGTTCATAGTTAGTCTTTCTCTTCAGTGGGCCCAAGTGGGGTCATGTTGTCAGTTGCCTGAGGATCATGTGGTTGTCGCATGATCGCATGGAATATTCCATCCCCTTGCGATCATGTGACGACTGTTGATTTCAAGTCTTTCCTAGACACGTATGTGGGACCTAGTTGCTGGTGTGTCTATCAGAGGGGTCCTGACATGTTAGTGCATCGACGGTCGGTGCATGTTCTTAAGCCCTTTTTCTGATACATGCGATCTTGTGCTAGCCGTTCAATTAGATGCCAAAGGTTTGTGGGTCCTATCAGTCATGACTGGGCATGGATCAGTGAATGGTTTAGTGACATGTGGCATCAGTGGACCCAGGTGGGGTCTGAGGTTTGGTGGAGTTGTAAAATTTAGCGATTGCATGAATGGTAGTTGGGAAGTCACTAGGTTGTTTAGCGAAAGTGCAAAATGTTTAGCGAATTGGTGAAGGTCCTTTGTCACCAATTCGCTAAGTCTAGTGGGGCCACTTTTAGAGGAAGATCTTAAAGCTGTGAAGCATGTTTGATCAGATGGTTGTGTTTTAAAGCTGGTCTCAGTTTGAACGTGGGCCGTCATTCTCTGTAGGTGCTAGGGATTTAGCCGTTGTGGTTCAAATTCAAATTTTTCTGAGAACTTCTAGCGACCGAAAAGTACCAAATTTATGGAATTCATTGCAGAAATGACCCTATTCAATGAGATATGACTGGTTTTCCATTTACGGTGTGGTCCAGGGTGCTGCTAGATTTTTTCCAAAGCTTATACCATTTCAGTTGTGTGCTCAAGGCTTGTTGCAGGGTGTCCTTTTGAGCCTAGTTTTGTGATCCCCTGTACTTGTAGAGAAGATTTTCATGATTGTGGATCAGTTCAGGAATTTCCTCTTTCCTGATTGACTATGTTTACTGCCCCTACAATAACCTTTTAGACCATTTCCAGTAGGCTGGGTGGTTGAAACCCTAACCCTAGTCATTCATAGCTTATTGCAGATTTTCAAGATGACTAGGGGGTATAAGTTAGAGAATTTTGGATTTTTCAAGGCTTCCAAAACATTGTTTCTTTTGGTCCCTGGTTTTTGACTGTAATATACTGATAGATGTCTGATTGTGTGACTTTTCTGATCTTGGTATCATTTTGATTGTATGTTCATCCTGATTGTGTTAATGAGAACATTTTGAATCACAATCTTGTATCTTGTGTATGTCTTCTTGCTTGTCTCTGAGCTCATATATGTTATTTTCACAAAGTGTGCTAACATATGGTAAACAAAGAGTATTTTGAATTTATCTTTGAGTTCCTAAAGAAAGTTAGGATTAAAGTCTTCTAGGTGAATTTAGTGAGTTTGCAGTCAGGTGTAGAATTTGATGTCCTTGTGCTTGAGGGAAATGGGTAATAGGAAAAACACTTACCTCAGATTCCATTGTGTTTGATTTGAGGTATTCAGTTGAGGTATACAGTTAGGTGACTCTAAGCCCTGGGATAAGGCACTAGTCCTTCCTCTTGAGGTATTCATGGTTAACAACCACAAACACAAACATTATTTGATAATTTTTTAGCAATATTATATGAGATATAGTGGAATATTGTTTTAGACTCCTTTAGAGAAGTGAGTTAAGGGTACACCCACCTGAGCACCAAAGCTCAAAGTGTAGAAGGATCTTTTGATCCTTGTCAGTTGGCCCTCTTCCTTGTGGACTTTGGAGTGGTGATAGAGTTAGATTTTTATTTAAATTATCCATCAAAGTGTAAATTTGCAAGTTGAAAATCAAAGGAAATAATCCACAACCAACAAAATGGCGACTCTGCTGGGGAGGATAACTTTGAAGATATGCATATGTTAAGAGATAGTGATTCTGCTGGTGAGAATCTAGAGAGAAGGTTATAGTGTGTTCTTATTTTCCTATTGTGTTTCAAAGATTTTCCATCTAGGTGGGTGGTGACTCAAAGGTTAGAACCAGTGCTGCATATTGATAAATCATGGATAAGAGGAGAAAACTAGGTCTTTTGTTAGAAAGAATCTGGAGGTCACTCTGGAGCAATTACCTAGACAAGAAAAGAGGAGTTGGATTAGAAGGAATGGTGAGTCTACTAGTGCTCCCATGAAGGAACAAAGAAATGCAAGAGCTAGAGTACCACATGTATCCTCAAGTGAGGATTGTTCACAAAATAGAGTATCTAGATCAGAAGGTGGTCACTCTAATGAGAGATTCTATGATACCCCTGAGGCTGCATTTCAAGACAAAGGTCCATTGCCTGCAGGTCATGATGAACAAAATAGAGATGTGGGTTTAGAAGTTAACCTAGATCTTGATGAAGATCATTTTAGAAGGGAACCCATGAGACATAGGCAGGTCCATTTCCCATATCAAATTCTTCCTGATATGGATGTGTCATTTGGTTCTGATGACATTATGGTTGATCCTGATGACTTGAATGCACTAAGGTGGCAGTTGGCAGAGTAGGATGCCATACATAAAAGATTACAGGAGGAGAGAGAGGCTGAAAAGGTAAATGCTTTGATAGAGAGGTAGTCTCTTCTTAGAAAAATAAATGAAATGAAGGAGAGAAACAAGATGCTTGCTTCTGCTCCTAGGACATTGCAGCATGATGTGTTTGGTGATCTTGATGCCTTGAGGAGTGAGCAAGAGAACTTGCTTCAAGATCATGAATTTGATAGAGAGGGCCCTGTGGTTAGACAAGTGCAAAGTTATGTCCCTTTGCCTAAAGATAAAGATGGGCATAGGATTACCAGACCTGCTGTAATCATTAATGAGAAAGGAAAGTAGAAGATGGTGGGTGACCAAGAAAGCAAATCAGTGAAAATACCATGGATCCCACCACCCGATTCAAATAAGGACACTGAAATGGAGAGAAGGAGAAAAGAAGATGAGGACCTTGCAAGAGAACTAGAGAGAGCTAAGGTCGAGGCTTCTATTGTAGAAAAGAAAAGGAAGATCCAATTTTTGTGGGCTTCTTCAGCTAATGCTCTTGGCCCATCTGCAATTAAACTAAGTATGCCATCTATGACTACTGCTATTCCACTTAGTAATGCTACTAGTTCATTTCCTTCTTCATTTGCTAGGATAGGTGTAGATCCTAGGTAGCAGTCAAATGCACAAATAAATATAGATGCTAATGTTGATCCTAGGGTTAACACTAGTTCGAGGTTTCAAAGAAGACCTATGCAATTAGAAGGCTATAGGAAAATAAGTTTTGATGGAATTCCTGGCTATCCAAATGCTTTTCCAAATGATATTAGAGATAAGGTACCTAAATTTTCTAGTAATAATGCTATTAGTTGTGAAGAGCATCTTAGGTTATTTGTTGATATGCTTAATGATTATGAGGTAGAGCATGAGGATATAGTCATGAAACTATTTGTTCAATCTCTAATGGAGGATGCTAGAGATTGGCTTAAGAGGCTTCCTGATAGATGTATTGATACTTGGGACTCTTTTGAGAAATGTTTCAAAGAGTAGTACGGTGATAGGCCTAATGCTAGCTTTATGTTGAATGAATTCAACACCATAAGGAAAAATCAGAATGAGTCTGCAACTAAATTCAACTTGAGATTTCAGAAGGGTATGCACAAGTTGTTCCAAGTTATGTGGTTAGATGACAATGTTTGTCTAACTACATACTTCAATGCATTTGATGGGAAGATGGGATATTTATTGAGGGATAAAGAACCATGAACTCTTAGGGATGCTTTTAAGATTGCTGTCAATATTGAGAACAACATGAAAATATCAGAAAAATTGGGTGGAAAGAGAGATGACCCAAAGTTGTTTGGGGACAAGAAATATAAGAAAGAAAATGATAAGAATGTTGGATCTAGGAGGCAAGAAGAAGATAAATTGGATAAGGTACTTAATGCATTGAAGGATTTGAAGACACTTGCAAAAAAGAACATCAATGCTCCTACCAATGAAAGGCCTCAATTCAACAACAATTTTAATAAGCAGAATAGACTGCAGAACTACCCCTACAACACCCAATGGAAGGATGGCAAGCCTATTATCCCTGCTGCAAGAGGAAACAATGACAGAGGTGTCCCTAACCCTCTACATAAGGCATCAATAAATGTCATGGAGAACATATCTTGGTGTGTTGCATGCCAGTTCCCTTATTCTATAGAGCATTGTGTGGTTGCACAATCTATGGCTGCAAATCAAGATTGTGGCAATGAGGAGATAGAACAAGAAGAAGAACAAGATGATGTTGTTGCAACATGGTTTCTTCATATCTAGGATATGAAGATGATTCTGATTTTGATGAAGAGGTAGATGTAAATGTGAAGAGACATAATCAGGCCCTTTTTCATCAAGAGGTTTTTTCTGATGGTGAATGCGTTGATCAAAAAACATGTAACATGAACTCTTCTCCCAAGCCAGTAAATTTGAGAAGACCTTCTAGAGAAGAGATGGAGAGGATTACTGCAGATATGATTACCCAGGTGCAAACTAGAGGCATGGTGGAAAGGAACATAAATGAGAAAGTTGTAGGAATGTTTATAAAGAGTACCAACTCCGGAGAACCTAATGAGAACAAATCAAAGGTTGATCACATGGTCAAATTCAAGAATGTAAAAGGTAAGAATTGTGAACCTAGGGGAGTTGGAATTGAAAGGGTCTCTAGTGAGATTGAGAAGCCAGTTAACACAATGGCTAGGATTGAAAAAATGAGGGTGGTTAGTACACCTAATGTGTCAGATAAGCAAAAAGATGTTAAGGTAGTGCAGATTGAGATTCATGCTTCTACCCCTGTTGACATGTTATCTGTATTGTCACAAATTACAATTAAGGTTCCATTGTCAGAATTGTTGAGGATCCCTAAACATAAAGATAAGGCTATTGCATGCATTGGTAATATTCACAAAAATGATACTTCATGTAATGGATCTCAGGATAAATCTTTGAAGAATGTTGCTGCTCAGGGAAATGTGTCTCAAATTCCTCTAATATATTTGGATAGCTCTGTCAATGCTAGCCTTTAAAATATTGACCCATTCTTCTTAAGTGTTCTTGTGAATGGGATGAAGTTAAGAAATTGTATGATTGATAGTGGTGCCTCTAATACTGTCATGCCTTTCAAAATCATGGAGAGGTTGGGCCTTAAAGTTGATACAGTGTAGGGTAGGTGTTGTGCAATGGATCAGAGGCAGGTACCAGTTATTGGGACTATCAATGCAATGCCATATAGGTTGGTAGCATATGCAGAGAAAGAGCTAACAATGAGTGTTTTAGTGGTGGATATCCCTCCTCATTATGGAATGTTGCTATCTAGAAGGTGGAGTGCTACCATGTGTGGAAGTTTACAGTGTGATCTGTCCTATGCAACTTTCAAGATTGATGATCAATTTGTCAAAATTGAATGAGAGCCAAGAGTATGCCACATGATTGAGAGAAACATAGATAATGAAACTACATGTTTTGTGGATACTGATGTTAATGTTTTTAGGGCAGAGATCCTTGTATTTGAAAATAAACATATTTTGTCACCTATCTCTCTTGATGTAGGTGCTGATTTTGTGAAGGGTGATTTGTGGGTAATGAACTTTGATGGTGCAAATTGCAAAGATGGTGTAGGAGCAGGTATTTTACTTATTTCTCCTAATGGAAACACCCACAAGTTCTCTTTCACATTGAATTTCTTTTGTACCAACAATATAGTAGAATATGAGGCCTTGTTGTTAGGATTGAGGTTGGCACAAAAGCATGGTATTAAATGTCTAAGTGTTTTTGGTGATTCTAAGTTGGTTGTGTCCCAAGTCAGGTCAGTGTATGCTTCCAAGAATAGAAGGTTGAAACAATATGGGAATGCAGTGTGGGATTTGATTGAGCATTTTGATGCCTTTAATATTGAGTGGAAGGATAGGAGTAACAACAAGGTGGCTGACTTGTTAGCCAATATTGCAATCAATCCCAATGATGTTGCATTCTCGGGTACCTCTAAATTTGAAATTCAGGCTAGGCCTAGTATACCAGATAATATTGAGAATTGGAAAGTTTTTGATGATGATAATGATATTTTGAAGTTTATGGATTTTAAGGATCAGTATCATGGCCAGGAATTTGATTATTCAGCCTTGGTTGAGTGAGTAGAAGGAAGGGAGGTTGTCTTAGGCAATGAGGTCATTCAGCTTAGAACTAACAAGGTGCCCAAGGGGCTTGTTGTTTTGGAGACTATCTTTGACAACCAAAATAGAGTTCAAAAGAATATCAAAGGAGAAGATCATGCTGATCTTGAGGAGATAAATCTTGGATCACATGAGGCACCTAAGAAAGTATACATTGGTAAAGATATATCTTAAAAGGTAAGGAGACCTTTGATTGAATTATTGAGGAAATTCAAGCATTTTTTTGCATGGTCATATGATGACCTAAAGGTTTATAGAGAGGATTTATTTTAGCATGTTATTCCATTGAAAGAAGACACTAAACCTTTCCGACAAAAACAAAGGCCTATTAATCCTACTTTGGCACCAAAGATGCAAGAAGAATTAAGGAAGTTAAGAGATGGTGGCATTATCAAGCCTATAAGGCATTCTTCTTGGGTGTCAAACCTTGTTCCTATAAGGAAAAAGAATGGTGACATCAGGCTTTGTGTGGACTTTAGGAATTTGAACATCAGCTCATTAAAAGATAATTATTGTTTGCCGAATATGGAGGCTATGTTGCAGACAGTAACCAGATTAGAATTGATGTCAATGATGGATGGTTTCTCTGGCTACAATTAGGTCATTATCAAGGAATCAGAATAATTCAAGATAGCCTTTACAACACCTTGGGGAACATACGTTTATGTGAGAATGCCTTTTGGTCTCACAAATGCTGGTGCTACTTTTCAGAGGGCAATGGATCTTGCCTTTTCAAATTTCATTAATGATTTCCTTGTTGTATATCAGGATGATTTAACTACCTATTCCAAGAGAGAAGAGGACCATTGTGCTCATTTAGAAAAAATATTTATGAAGGCCTTGGAATTTGGCATTTCATTAAACCCAAGGAAATGTGCTTTCAGTGTCACAAAAGGTAAGTTGCTTGGCCACTTAGTTGGGAAGTAAGGAGTGCAAATTGACCCTGAGAGGGTAGTAGCCATTGATAAAATTTAGAGACCAAAGAATGTTAAAGGGATTCAGTCCTTCTTTGGTCAGGTCAATTTTCTAAGGAGGTTTGTGACAAACTTTGCAGAGGTTAGTAGACCTATTTCCAAGATGTTAAAGAAGGGATCTATAGTCAATTGGGAGGGTGAGCCTGATGAGGCTTTCAAGAATATCAAGTAGGCTATCAAAGATGCACCGGTGCTAAAGGCACTTGATTATAATGTCCCAATGCATGTCTTTTTCTTTTGCATCCTTTCACACTATTGCTGCAGTTTTGTTACAAAAGAATAAGGATGGTTTTGCATAGCCTATTGCATTTTTCAATAAGTCTTTGCAGGCTGCAGAATTGAAGTATGACATAAATGAAAAATAGGCTTATGCACTTGTGAGAGTAATCAAGGCTTTTAGATCTTACTTGATGGGAGCAGTTGTGATTACTTTTGTGCCAAGTGCAGCTATGAAGGACATTTTCTCACAGAAAGAGGTGTTTGGAAGAAGATGCAGATGGATCAATAGGATCCAGGAATTCAATGTTGAGATCCAGATCACTAAGTTGGTTAGAGGTCAAGGATTGGCAAGACTGATGGCCCAATCCAATCTAGATGCAAACTAGGTAAATCATTCTGAAATTGATTATACATGTGATATGGATGATTCTATTTGGTATCAGGACATTATTTACTATTTGAGAAACATGAGGTGTCTAGATAGTATGAATGATAATCAAAAGAGGACATTGAAGTTACAGGCCAATAAGTATGTAATTGTGAAATGTAAGTTGTATAGAAAAAATCTAGACTACATACTGTTGAAATGTGTAGATGAGGATCAAGCTAATGTATTGTTGAAGGAAATGCATGACGGGGTTTGTGGTGGACATTATATGTGTAAAAAAAATGCTCATAAGATCTTGAGAGCAGGATTTTGGTGGCCCACAATCTTCAGGGATGCAGAACAGTTGGTAAGGAGGTGTGATGCTTGTCAAAGGTTCTCTGGTAAGCTTAATTTTTTAGGTAATGAACCATTAAAACCAGTAGAAGTTCAGGCTCCTTTCCAACAATGGGGAATTGATTTCATAGGGGAGATACCAAAAAAGTCAAGTGGAGGACATTCATGGATCTTAGTTGCCACTGATTACTTTACAAAGTGGGTAGAAGCTATACCTACAAGGAATGCAACTAGTAGGGTGGTAATTGATTTCCTGATGAACAATATTGTTACAAGGTTTGGGTGCCCTGAGAGGATAGTGAGTGATAATGCTATGTGCTTCAGGTCTGCTGAATATAAAGACTTTTGCAAAGGTTTAGGAATTCAGATTTCTAATTCCTCACCTTATCATCCACAAGGAAATGGTCAGGCAGAATCTACTAATAAGAGCTTGATTAAAATCTTGAAGAGAATTCTTGAGAAAAATAAGAGGGCATGGAATTCAAAGCTTCCATTAGCTTTATGGGCTGATAGGGTAACTATGAAGAGGGCAATTGGTTGTGCACCATTTGACGTGGTGTATGGAATTCATGCTAGGATGCCTCAGAACAATTTATTGGAGATGTACAAGTTTGTGCAGTTGTATGATGATGACATTGATGATGAAATGTAGTTAAGAATTGAGGACCTCATTAGGTTGGATGAAACTAGAAGAGAATCAGTTGCAAGGAATGCCAAATTGTAGTTGCAGGTTAAGAATTTATATGATAAAAAGACTGTTGACAGAAAGTTTGAGCCTGGTGATTTGGTGTTAATTTGGAATGCCAGATTGGAGGATAGGGGGAAACATGGTAAATTTGATCCCATCTAGTTAGGGCCATATCTGATTCATGAGAAATGGGGCCAAGATTCTTACATCGTTAAGGATTCTAATGGTGATATTCAAGAGTTGCCAGTTCATGGACAATTCTTGAAGCAGTACTTCATTTGAAGTACTCTATTTTCTATGAACAGTAGTTAGGGTTGTACATCTTGTAAATTCTTGTGTATAGGTTGCTTTCCCCTACCCTATTTTTCCCTGGTCTGTCAAGTTTCTGGTCCTGTTGCTTGTCTTGCCCTGCTTGTTCCTTGCTATCTATAATTTTTATCTAGTGGGTTGGTCTGCTCTCCTAGTGATCCTAAGTCCTTGCTATGCCTACAGGAGGCATACATCCCTAGACAAAGCCACTATTAGCATGTGCAAAAAATTTCATGGCTCCTGGTCTTTTCCCCTGCTCTCTGCAATGATTTTTTCTACTTCCTGATTAAACCTTAGGCAAAACATTCAGAATCTAGCCGTTAGGTTTCAAAATTCAAATGTGCCCTAGCTTTATTTTTTTTGCATGTTACCTTTTTCGTGGGTCACTTAAATTCCCCTTCTGCATGTTCCTTTTAAGTCTTCACGTCACCCCGGTTCATAGTTAGTCTTTCTCTTCAGCGGGCCCAGGTGGGCTCATGTTGTTAGTTTCCTGAGGATCATGTGGTTGTCGCATGATCACATGGAATATTCCATCCCCTTGCGATCATGCAATGACTGTTGATTTTGAGTCTTTCCTAGACGTGTCTCTAGGACCTAGTTGCTGGTATGTCTATTAGAGGGGTCCTGACGTGTTAGTGCATCGACGGTCAGTGCATGTTCTTAAGGCCTTTATCTGATACATGCAATCTTGCACCAGCCATTCGATTAGATGCCAAAGGTTTGTGGGTCCTATTAGTTGTGACTGGGTGTGGATCGGTCAATGGTTTAGTGACATGTGGCATTAGTGGACCAAGGTGGGCTCTGAGGTTTGTCAGAGTTGTAAAATCTAGTGATTGCATGAACGGTAGTCGGGAAGTCACTAAGTTGTTTAGCGAAAGTGTGAAATGTTTAGTGAATTGGTGAAGGTCCTTTGTCGCCAATTTGCTAAGTCTGGTGGGGCAACTTTTAGAGGAAGATCTTAAAGCCACGAAGGAGGTTTGATCGAACGGCTGTGTTTTAAAGCTTGTCTTAGTTTGAACGTGGGTCATCATTCTCTGTAGGTACCAGGGATTTAGCTGTTGTGGTTCAAATTCAATTTTTTATGAGAACTTCCAGCGACCAAAAAGTACCAAATTTATGGAATTCATTGCAGAAATGACCCTATTCGGTGAGATATGACTGGTTTTCCATTTGCAGTGTGGTCAAGGGTGCTGTTGGATTATTTGCAAAGCTTGTACCATTTCAGTTGTGCACTCAAGGCTTGTTGCAGGGTGTCCTTTTGAGCCCAATTTTGTGATCCCCTATACTTGCAGAGAAGATTTTCATGATTGTGGATCAGTTCAGGAATTTCCTCTTTCCTAATTGACTATGTTTCAGGCCCTTGTAATAACCTTTTAGACCATTTCCAGTAGGTTGGGTGGTTGAAACCCTAACCCTAGTCATCCATAGCTTGTTGCAAATTTTCAAGATGACTAGGGGGTATAAGTTAGAGAATTTTGGATTTTGCAAGGCTTCCAAAACATTGTTTCTTTTGGTCCCTAGTTTTTTACTGTAATATACTGATAGATATCTTATTGTGTGACTTTTCTGATCTTGGTATCATTCTGATTGTATGTTGATCCTGATTGTGTTAATGAGAACATTTTGAATCGCAATCTTGTATCTTATGTATGTCTTCTTGCTTGTCTCTGAGCTCAAATATGTTAGTTTCACAAAGTGTGCTAACATATGGTAAACAAAGAGTATTTTGAATTTATCTTTGAGTTCCTAACAAGGTTAGGATTAAAGTCTTCTAGGTGAATTCAGTGAGTTTGCAGTCAGGTGTAGAATTTGATGTCCTTGTGCTTGAGGGAAAGGGGTAATAGGCAAAGTACTTACCTCAGATTCCATTGTGTTTGATTTGAGGTATTCAGTTGAGGTATATAGTTAGGTGACTCTGAGCCCTAGGATAAGGCACTGGTCCTTCCTCTTGAGGTATTCATGGTTAACAACCACAAACACAAACATTATTTGATAAATCTTTAGCAATCTTATATGAGATATAGTGGAATATTGTTTTAGACTCCTTTAGAGAAGTGAGTCAAGGGTACACCCACCTGAGCACCCAAGCTCAAAGTGTAGAAGGATCTTTTGATCCTTGTCAGTTGGCCCTCTTCCTTGTGGACTTTGGAGTGGTGATAGAGTCAGAGTTTTATTTAAATTATCCATCAAAGTGTAAATCTACAAGTTGAAGATCAAAGAGAATAATCTACAACCAAGGGGTCCCACATTTAGCAAACTAGCGACCAAAGGACATCGCTAGTTCACGAAACATTTTATCTATCTACCAGAAAGTTTAGCGATTATGTGAATGCTTATTTGGTTAACCGCTAAACAATTAGAGAACCACTGCTATTTCACGTGAATGAGCAAAGCCTTCATAAATTTTTTGACTGCTAAACACTTATCCCAACTGCCAAAAGACTAAGAAACTTTGACCGGGCCCGCATCATGAAGATCGATGGTCATTCTAATTTCATGCCCACCGTTAGATGAAGAATCTTCCCCTAGCCCTAACAACCCTCTAACAGGATACAAAATCAATGGCCATCACAAGATCTTAAGCATCTGACACACTCGATGAGATTATAAGCCGTTCTTCAATTCTTTGATAGGATCAGGACCCACTGACACATCTGAAAGCTCAAGTCCCACTGACAACAAGCTACTCTACAAATACATGGATGAATCAAATAGTGCCAACTGTACATATGTGTCAACGGACCCACCTACCTTCCTTATGAGAATCAACAGCTGTCGCTATACCACTACACTAAAGGTCAAGCATGTTATATCAATGGTATAACAGTAGCCACAAGATTAAATCAGACTTTAACCAACCTGAATGCCAAGAAAACTGGTCCCACTAACAACATTCTAAATCATAACATGTGGACCAATAAAATTCCTCCAAATTAGAAAACTTGGCAAGTGGACCCGCATGAAAAAAAGGCTACGTCATACAAAAAATTAATGGCCGTCTCAAGATCTTATGCATCTGACACATCCCTTGAGAAGATATGCTCACTGTTAGATGGAGATGGTGTCAGAGATGGGCCTAGAGAAAATAAAGGCTGCCGAAACATAGGAAAATACTAAAGCATGACTTAGGGGAAATATTTTGGTAGGGAACTATAGGAAAATATTAAAGGCCGCCGGATAAAGACTTAGGAAAAATTTAAATAGGGCTGACCAAAAATATAAAGCACATGTGAAATAGGACCCTTAAGTGACCTACAAAAAGTAACATCAAAATAGAATAAGGCCAGGGTTTAGACAAAGGGCTTTTTTTGTAAGGGCTATATTTTCAAGAATTTGAACTAGGGCTAAAGGCAGAGACCTAAAAATGACTAGAGAGACCAGGGGAAAGACAATGAAGCCATGAAATTTTTTGCACGTGCTAACAGTGGCTTTGTCTAGGGATGTATGCCTCCTACAGGCATAGCAAGGACTTAGAATCACTAGTTTAAAGTAAACCATCCCACATTTAAAATTTGCAGACAACATGGAACAAGCAAGGCAGAACAGGCAACAGGACCAAAAACTGATAGACCAGGACAAAATAGGGTAGGGGGAAGTAGCTATTTACAAAATTTATAATATATACAAACCTAACTACTATTCATGGAAAATAGAATACCTCAAGAGAATTATTTCTTCAATAATTGTCCATGAACTGGCAATTCCTAAATATCACCATTTAATTCCTTGACAATATATGAATCTTGGCCCCATTTCTCATGAATTAGATATGGCCCTAGCTAGATGGGATCAAATTTACCATGTTTTCCCTTATCCTCCAGTCTGGCATTCCAAACTAACACCAAATCACCAGGCTCAAACTTCTATTCAATAGTTTTCTTATCATACAAATTCTTAACCTGCAACTGCAATTTGGCATTCCTTGCAACTAACTCTCTTCTAGTCTCATCTAACCTAATGAGGTCCTCAATTCTTAACTGCATCTCATCATCTATGTCATCATCATATAACTAAACAAATTTATACATTTCCAATAAGTTATTATGAGGCATTCTTGCATGTATTCCATATACTAGGTCAAATGGTGCACAACCAATTGCCCTCTTCACAGTTACCCTATCAGCCCATAGGGCTAATGGTAGCTTTGAATTCCATGCTCTCTTATTCTTTTCAAGAATCCTCCTTAGGATTTTAATCAAACTCTTATTAGTAGATTATGCCTGACCATTTCCTTGTGGATGATAAGGTGAGGAATTAGAAATCTAAATTCCTAAAATTTTGCAAAAGTCCTTATATTTAGCAAACCTGAAGCACATTGCATTATCACTAACTATCTTCTTAGGGAAACCAAACCTTGTAACAATATTATTCATTAGGAAATCAATTACCACCTTACTAGTTGCATTTCTTGTAGGTATAGCCTCTACCCATTTTGTGAAGTAATCAGTGGCAACTAAGATCCATGAGTGTCCTCCACTTGACTTGTTTGGTATCTCCCCTATGAAATCAATTCCCCATTTTTGGAAAGGAGCCTAAACTTCTACTAGTTTTAATGGCACATTACCTAAAAATTTAAGCTTACCAGAGAACCTTTGACAAGCATCACACCTCCTCACCAATTGTTCTACATCCTTTAAGATTGCGGGCCACCAAAATCCTACTCTCAAGATTTTATGAGCAATTGTTTTACCCATATAATGTCCACCACAAACTCCCTCATGCGTTTCCTTCAACAACTTGTTAGCCTAACCTTCATCTACACATTTCAAAAGTACGCAATCTAAATTCTTTCTATACAATTTACATTTCACAATTACATACTTGATGGCCTGTAATTTCAATGTCCTCTTCTGATTATCATTCATATTATCTGGAAATTTCATGTTTCTCAGGTAATAGATGATATCTTGATACCAAATACAATCATCCATATCACATGTATAATCAATTTCAGAATGATTTACCTGATTAGCATCAAGATTGGATTGGGCCATCAGTTTTGCCAATCCTTGTCCTCTAACCAATTTCGTAATCTGGACATCAACATTGAATTCTTGGATCCTATTGATCCATCTGCACCTTCTTCCATACACCTCCTGCAGTGAGAAAATATCCTTCACAGCTACACTTGGCACAAAAGTAATCACAACTGCCCCCATCAAGTAACACCTAAAAGCCTTGATTGCCTTCACAAGTGCATATGCTTGTTTTTCATTAATGTCATATTTCAATTCTGTAGCCTGTAAAGATTTACTAAAAAATGCAATAAGCTACTCAAAACCATCCTTACTCTTTTGTAACAAAACTGTAGCAATAGTGTGAAAAGATGCAAAGGAAAAAATGTGCATTGGGACATTATAGTCAGGTGCCTTAAGCACTAGTGCATCTTTGATAGCCTGCTTGATATTTTTGAAAGCCTCATCAAGCTCACCCTCCCAATTGATTGCAGATCCTTTCTTCAACATCTTAGAAATAGGTCTAGTAACCTCTGCATAATTTGTCACAAACCTCCTTAAGAAATTGACCTGACCAAAGAAGGACTGAATCCCTTTAACATTCTTTGGCCTCTAAATTTTATCAATGGCTGCTACCCTTTCAGGGTCAATTCTCACTCCTTTCTTGCTAACCAAATGGCCAAGCAACTTACCTTCCATGACACCAAAAGCACATTTCCTTGGGTTTAAAGAAATGCCAAATTCCAAGGCCCTCACAAATATTTTTTCTAAATAAATATAGTGATCTTCTTCCTTCTTGGAGTAGGCAGTTAAATCATCTTGATATACAACAAGGAAATTGTTTATGAAATCTAAAAATGCAACATCCATTGCCCTTTGAAAAGTAGCACCGACATTTGTGAGGCCAAAAGGCATTCTCACATAAACATATGTCCCCCAAGGTGTTGTGAAAGCTGTCTTGAATTGCTCTAATTCCTTGACAATTACCTAATTGTAACCAGAGAAACCATCCATCATTGACATCAATTCTAATCTAGTTACTCTCTACAACATAGCTTTCATATTGGGCAGACAATAATTATCTTTTAATGAGCTAATGTTCAAATTTTTGAAGTCCACACAAAGCCTGATGTCACCATTCTTCTTTCTCATAGGAACAAGGTTTGAAACCCAAGAAGAGTGCCTTATAGGCTTAATAATTCTAGCATCTCTCAGCTTCATTTACTCTTCATGCATCTTGGGTGCCAAAGTGGGATTAATAAGCCTTTGTTTTTGCCAGAAAGGTTTAGCATCTTCTTTCAATGGAATAATATGCTAAAAAGAATCTTCCCTATAAACCTTAAGGTCATCATATGAGCATGCAAAAACATGCCTAAATTTTCTCAATAATTCAATCAAAGATTTCTTTATCTTTTGAGATATATCTCTACCAATGTATACCCTCTTAGGTGCATCATGTGTTCCAAGATTTATCTCCTCTAGATCAGCATGATCTTCTCTTTTGATATTCTTTTGAACTCTATCCTGGTTATCAAAGACAGTCTCCAAAACAACAAGCCCCTTAGGCACCTTGTTAGTTCTAAGCTGAATGACTTCATTGCCAAAGACAACCTCTTTTCCTTCTACTAACTCAACCAAGGCTAAACAATCAAATTCTTGACCATGATACTGATCTTCACAACTCATAAACTTCAAGATATCATTATCATCATAAAAAACCTGCCAATTTTCAATATTATTTGGTATACTAGGCCTAGCCTGAATTTCTACTTTAGAGATACCAGAAAATGTAATATCATTGGGATTGATTGCAATATTGGCTAACAATTCAGCCATCTTATTGTTACTCCTATCCTTCCATTCAATGTTGAAGGCATCAAAATGTTTAATCAAATCCCAAACTGCATTCCTATATTGTTTTAGCCTTTTATTCTTGGAAGCATATATTGACCTGACTTGGGACACTACCAACTCAGAATCACCAACAACACTTATGCACTTAATACCATGTTTTTGTGCCAACCTCAATCCTAACAACAAAGCCTCATATTCTACTATATTGTTGGTACAAAGGAAATTCAATTTGAAAGAAAACTTGTAGGTGTTTCCATCAGGAGAAATAAGTAAGATACCTACTCCTGCTCCTTCCTTGCAATTTGCACCATCAAAGTACATTACCCACAAATCACCCTTCATAGAAATAGTACTTACCTTAATAGAGATAGGTGACAAAGTAGGTTCATTTTCAAATATAGGGATCTCCACCCTAAAATCATTAATATCAGTATCCACAAAATATGTAGTTTCATTATCAATATTCCTCTCAATCATGTGGCATACCCTTGGCTCTCATTCAATCTTGAAAGTGGCATAGGATAGATCACACTGTAAACTTTCACCCATGGCAGCACTCCATCTTCTAGATAGCATCATCCCATAATGAGGAGGGATGTCCACTAACAAAAAAATCATTATTAATTCTTTCTCTGGATATGTTGCCAGCCTATATGGCATTCCATTGATAGTCCCAATAACTAGTACCTCCCTTTGATCCATTACACAACATCTACCTTGGACTGTATCAAGTTTAAGGCCCAACTTCTCCATGATTTTGAAAGGCATGACAGTATTAGAGGCACCACTATCAATCATACAATTTCTTAATTTCATTCCATTCACAAGAACAATTAAAAAGAATGGATCAATATTTTCAAGGCTGACATTGATAGAACTATCCAAATATATAGGGTGAATTTGAGACACAATTCCCTAAGCAACAACACCTTTCAAAGCTTTATCCTGAGATCCATTGCATGCAACATCATTGTTATGAACATTATCTACCCATGCAATAGCTCTGTCTTTGTGTTTAGGGATCCTCAACAATTCTGACAATGGAACCTTAACTGTAATTTGGGACAATATAGATAACATATCAACAGGAGCAGAAAAAAGAATCTCAATCTAAACTGCCTTAATATCCTTTTGCTTATCTGATACATTAGGTGTATTGGCCACCCTCATTTTTTCAACCTTAGCCATTGTGTTAACTGGCTTCTCAATCTCATTGGAAAATTTTTCAACTCTAACTCCCTTAGGCTCACAATTCTTACCTTTTACATTCTTGAATTTCACCATGTGATCACCTTTTGATTTGTTCTCATTAGTCTCTTCGGAGTTGGTACTCTTTATAAACATTCCTGCAGCTTTCTCATTTGTATCCCTTGCCACCATGCCTCTAGTTTGCACTTGGGAAATCATTTCTGTAGTAATCCTATCCATCTCTTCTCTAGAAGGTCTTCTCAAATTTACTGGCTCAGAAGAAGAGTTCATGTTACATGTCTTCCTATCAATATCTTCACTATCAGAAAAAACTTCTGAATGAAAAAGGGCCTGATTGTGTTTCCTCACATTTACATCTACCTTTTCATCAAAATCAGAATCCTCTTCATATCCTATATATGAAGAAGCCATGTTGCATCCAACATCATCTTGATCTTCTTCTTGATCTATCTCCTCATTTCCACAA
This sequence comes from Chamaecyparis obtusa, assembly GCA_027943335.1. NCBI lineage: Eukaryota > Viridiplantae > Streptophyta > Pinopsida > Cupressales > Cupressaceae > Chamaecyparis > Chamaecyparis obtusa. Next base: position 23,918 of record BSBK01005995.1, read on the forward strand.
TCCTGATTTGCAGCCATAGAATGTGCAACCACACAATGCTCTACAAAATGAGGGGACTGGCATGCAACACACCAAGGTATGTCCTCCATGACATTTATTGAAGCTTTTTGTAGAGGGTCAGGGACACCTCTATCATTGTTATTTCTTGTAGCAGGGACAATAAGCTTGCCATCCTTCCATTGGGTGTTGTAGGGGTAGTTCTGTAATCTATTCTGCTTATTGAAATTGTTGTTGAACTGAGGCCTTTCATTGGTAGGAGCACTAATGTTCCTATTTGCAGGTGCCTTCAAATCCTTCAATGCATTGAGCACCTTATCCAATTTACCTTCTTCTTTCCTCCTAGCTCCAACATTCTTATCATTTTCCTTTTTGTATTTTATGTCCCCAAACAACTTAGGGTCATCTCTTTTTCCACCCAATTTCCATAATATTTTCATATTATTCTCAATGTTGACAACAATCCTAAAAGCATCCCTAAGAGTTTTCGGTTCTTTTTCCCTGAACAAATATTCCATATTTCCATCAAATGCATTGAATTATGTGGTCAGATAGACATTGTCATCTAACTGCATAACTTGGAAGAACTTATGCATACCCTTCTGAAATCTCATGTTGAATTTAGCTACAGTCTCATTCTAATTTTTCCTTATGGTATTGAATTCATTTGAAATGAAACTAGCATTAGGCCTATCACCATACTGCTCTTTAAAACATCTATCAAAGGAATCCCAAGTATCAATACACTTATCAAGAAGTCTCTTAAACCAATCTCTAGCATCCTCCATTAGAGATTAAACAAATAATTTCATGACTACATCCTCATGCTCTACCTCATAATCATTAAGCATATCAACAAATAACCTAAGATGCTCCTCACAACTAATAGCATTATTACTAGAAAACTTAGGTACCTTATCCCTTATATCATTTGGAAAAGCATTCAGGTAACCAGGAATTCCATCAAAACTAATCTGCCTATAACCTTCTAGTTGCATAGGTCTTCTTTGAAAACTTGAACTAGTTTTAACCCTAGGATCAACATTAGCATTTACATTTCTATCTAGTCATGCATTTGACTACTGCCTAGGATCAGCACCTATCCTAGCAGATGAAGAAGGAAATGAACTAGTAGCATTACTAAGTGGAATAGTAGTAGTCATAGATGGCATACCTAGTTCAGTAGCAGATGGACCAAGAGCATTAGCTGATGAAGCCTTCAAGAATTGGATCTTTCTTCTCTTTTCTACAATGGAAGCTTCAATTTTAGCCTTGTCTAATTCTTTTGAAAGGTCCTCATCTTCTTTTCTTCTTCTTTCTATGTCTGTTTCCTTACTTGAATTGGGTGGTGGGACCCCTGGTATTGTCAATGATCTACTTGTTTGATGTCCCACCATCTTTTGCTTTCCTCTCTCACTAGCAGCAATAGCAGGCCTAGTGATCTCATTTCCATCTTTATCTTTGGGCAAAGGAACATAGATTTGCACTTGTCTAACCAAAGGTCCCTCCTTATCAAATTCATGATCTTGTAGTAAGCACTCTTGCTCACTCCTCAAAGCCTCAAGATCACCAAAGACATCATGTTGCAAAGTCTTAGGAGCAGAAGCAAGCATCTTGTTTCTCTCCGTCATTTCATTAATTGTTCTAAGGAGAGACTATCTTTCTATTAGAGAATTCACTTTCTTAGCTTCTCTCTCCTCTTGTAACCTCTTATGTATGGCATCCTTCTCTACCAACTATAACCTTAATGCATTTAAATCATCAGGATCTACCATAATGTCATTAGAACCTGATGACACATCCATATTAGAAAGATTTTGATATGGGAAGTGCACTTGCCTAGGTCTCATGGGTTCTCTTCAAAAATTATCTTCATCAAGATCTAAATCAATCTCCAAACCCATCTCTCTAGGTTGTTCATCTTGACCTACAGGCAATGGACCCTTGTCCTGAAATATAGCCTCTGGGGTATCATAGAATCTATCTTCAAAGCGACCACTATCTGATCTAGAAACTCTGTCCTATGAACCTTCCTCACTTGAGGAAACATGTGGTGTTCTACCTCTAGTACTTCTTTGTTCTCTGATGGGAGCACTAGTAGACTCACCATTCCTTCTAATCCAACTCTTCTTCTCCTGTCTAGGCAATTGCTCCAGAGTGACCTCTAGATTTTTTTTGACAAAGGACCTAGTATTCCTCCTTTTATCCATGATTTACAATTATAGCATTGGTATTAACCTTTTGAGTCACCACCCACCTAGATGGGAAATCCTTTTAACTAAATACAATAGGAAAACAAGAGTGCACTTAACAACCTTTATATCTATCTGGTCAATAAAAGATTTTGACTTTATAATGTGGCCCAACTAGAAATCCTAATAGATATACTGCTTCATTGTTGTTCTCCCTAGTAGAGTCACCATTTTGTTGGGAGTTCCCTTTGATCTTCACTTGTAGATTTATACTTTGATGGATAACTTAAATAAAATTTTGACTTTATCACCACTCCAAAGTATACAAGAAAGAGGGCCAATTAACAAGGATCAAAAGAGATCCTCCTACACTTTGAGCCTCAATGCTCAGGCGGGTGTACCCTTGATTCACTTCTTGAAAGGAATCACTAAATGATATACAACTATATACTCTTTACTAACTGCTTTAAGATTTTATCATTTGAATGTTTGTGTGTGGTTGATGACAATGGACTGCTTCCAGAGAAGGGATTAGTGCCTTATCCTAGGGTAAGGAGTCACTAAATAACAAATATCACCCTAAAACCTCAACTCAAACACATATGAACTCAGAGTAAGTGCTTTTCCTATTACTCCCCTCACTCCCAAATATGATCATCAAATTCCACTCTAACAATAAACTCACTGAAATCACCCTAGAGGCTTTAATCTTAACTTTGTTAGGAACTCCAAGCTGATCTCACAATACTCTTTGTTTACCATATGCTAATCCACTTTGTGACCTTAACATATATGAATTCACAATTAGAAAAGAAGACAATCAGATATTTAAGACAGGAATTCAAGTGTATTCTCATTAATGTTCAGAAATCAATACATTACCCAGCAACAAAATACCAAAGGAAAAGACCCAAAATCTAGGTTCTCCTTACTTAGTGTAATACCATAAACAACAACCTAGAACCAAAAATTTTTTTGGAACCCATGTAAAACCAAAATTTCTACAATATATACTCCCTTGTCATCTTGGAATTCTCAAAGAGAATGCAACAAGCTATGGATGACTTAGGGTTAGGGTTTCAACCACCAAACCCACTAGAAATGGTCACAAAGTTATTATAGGGGTGGAAATCTAGGCAACTAGGAGAAAGAAAACATGGAATGATCCTCAATCATGATAAATTCTCTATGAAGGTACTAAGAACCACAAAAATGCTAAATATGTCAACCCTCCAACATGCCTCGAGCACAAAACCACACAGTAAAAGTCCTACAAATGAACAAGACACACCTTGGACCACATTGCAATAGCAAACATATCATTTCCCACCAGCTCCAGTCACCTTTGCATTGAATTCTAGTCCTTCCTATCGATGGAAACCTTTCAAAATTTGAATTTGAAAAACAATGGCTACTTTATGGCACCTGTAGCAAATCGGTGGTCAAAATTTGAATCTCCATCAAGTTTAAGTCATGACCGTTTGATCTCTTTATTTCATGGGCCTTTAGTCTTTAACTCAACTACTACCCCAGGTTAACCCTCAGTGAACATGCAACAATGCATTTCCAATTCGTGAAAAGAAAACTTAACCCACCATTTAACTCCGCGACTTGGCTACCACATGAAAACATTATCCTTGGTCCCACATTTAGGGAACTAGCGACCAAAGGACATCACCTATTCGTGAAACATTTTATCTATTTGCCAGAAAGTTTAGCGATTCTAGGAATGCTTGTTCGATGAACCACTAAAACAATTAGAGAATCGCCACTATTTCATGTGAACGAGTGAAGCCTTCATAAATTTTTTGGCCGCTAAACACTTATCCCAACTACCAAAAGACTGAGAAACTTTGACCGGGCTCGCATCAGGAAGATCGACTATCATCTGAAGTTCACAAAGACTTCCAAGATTCTATTAGATTTCACACCCACCATTATATGAAGAATCTTCTCCCAAGCCTGACAACCCTCTGACAGGATACAAAATCAATGGCCAACACAAGATCTTAAGCATATGACACACTTGATGAGATTATATGCCATTTTTTGATTCTCTGATAGGATCAGGACCCACTGACACATCTGAAAGCTCAAGTCCCATTGACAACAAGCCACTATGCAAACACATGGCTGAATCAAATAGCGCCAACTATGCATACATGTCAACGGACCCACCTGCCTTCCTTATGAGAATCAACAGCTGTCGCTATACCACTCCACTAAAGGTCAAGCATGTTATATCAATGGTATAATGATAGCCACAAGATTAAATTAGACTTTAACCTAGCTAAATGCCAAGAAGACCAGTCCCACTAACAACATTCTAAATCATAACATGTGGACTAATAAAATTCCTCCAAATCAAAAAACCTGGCAAGTGGACTCGCATGAAAAAAAGGCTACGTCATACAAAGAATCAATGGCTATCTCAAGATCTTATGTGTCTGACACATCGCTTGAGAAGATACGCTCACCATTAGATGGAGATGGTGTTAGAGCTGGGCCTAGAGAAAATAAAGGCTACCGAAACATACAAAAATACTAAAGCATGACTTAGGGGAAATTTATTTCGGTAGGGAACTATAGGAAAATATTAAAGGCCGCCGGGGTAAAGACTTAGGAGAAATTTAAATAGGGCCGACCAAAAATATAAAGCACATGCGAAATAGGACCCTTAAGTGACCCACGAAAAGTAACATCAAAATAGAAAAAGGCCAGGGTTTAGACAAAGGGTTTTTGTTGTAATGGCTATATTTTCAAGAATTTGAACTAGGGCTAAAGGCAGAGACCTAAAAATGACTGTAGAGACCATGGGAAAGACAATGAAGCCATGAAATTTTTTGCATGTGCTAACACAAAACATGGGCACCAATTTCATTAAATTAAAAAATGGGTGCCCATTTCATTTAAATATCGGGTGCTCATTTCATTTAAATAACGGGTTCCCATTTTATAAAGAGCCATTACAGCCAAACAATAGGATTGTGGGCCTGATCTCAATGATTGAATAGTATTCAATCATTTTTTTTAATGATCCATATTGAAAATAGAATATTTTGATCAACATTCTCTTTTTTATCTTGTTTTGGATCTCCTATAAAATGAATCATTTGAACTCGAATCTTGGTGGAAAAATGGGATCAAAGAAACACAAAACAAGGCTAAGGAAGGTTCTGACAACTGAGGAGGTTTCAAAAAATAGAGAGAAGGAGGAAAAATGACAACAAGAAAGAAGAGAAAGACTTCAAAAACTAAATAATGTTGGAGCGTCGAATTTAGAAATTATTTATGAAGAGGAGGATACTAAGACATCATGATGGATGCAAAGGTTGAAGAATAAAATTTAGGAGCATCTTCTAATCCAATATTGGATATATAGGTATGTCTTCACATCCAAATGCAACTCATTCTGATAAAGAAGTTCATCATTTTCTAGAAGTAGGTTACAACATAAATAATTTAAATTTTATTCCTAAAAATAGAGTAACCAATTTAATTGCACATCAAATTCCACAAATTATTAATGTTAATCATAATGATAAAGGAATTGAAATTCAAACCCCGATTGAAACTAAAAATCAAACACCAATTCAAATTGAAATCAACAATTTGGATGTAGACATAGAAATGACGATTGAGATAAAAAATCATTTGAATCATAATGAAATGAATGAACAATTTCAAATAAAAAATGATGTGCTAGACAATCTATGTGGTTTGGTTTCATGGAGACAGATTAGGACACACGTGACTAGATTTTTTAGATAAGTTTTTATAATAAGAAATTTGGGTTTCCATGTAAACTAATGTTACAATTAATTAAAATATCTAAAATGAGAAAAGTGATGAAGAGGTTAGGCATTTATGTGAAATCCAAGAAGAAGGATGAGTCTCTAAAACAAGTTGTATCAACTGTTGCTAGTGCCTTTGACACAATTGGAAAGAAAATTCATTCTAAAGATAGTAATGCGGCATGACAAGCAATAACAACTTTAGTAAATAAAACTAATACTGATAAAAGAATGATTTCAAACATAAGTGGATATCTTAATATTCATTGTAAAACTTTAACAATAGTTGTAAAGAGAAGAGTTAACTTTGAAAGTGATTTGGCAAACCATTTATGGACCTTTAGTGGAAAACTCCCGAGGTCTAACATGAAACTTACTGGTGAAGTCAAAAATTTGATTGAAATTTTTTGGCATGATAATACAAGAGTATACCCTAATGCTAGAGATGTTCTTAAATTAAGAGTTGGTTCAGAAGTTCATGATCCACATCCAAAACACCTTTGGATATGACTAAAATTGAATTGTATAAAAAATTTGTGGATGATAAGGTGTTAACTATTAGTATTAGTCAAAGATCTTTTGAGAAATGTAAACCATGGTATGTAAGGATTAACAAACAAAGAATCACCTGTTGTTCGAAGACTCATGTTCTATTTCATTATAATTATGATATTTTTTGATCGATAAGTTTTACTATGCATACTGATGAAAATTTACAAGAATGTGGTATAAATATACCATCTCAAAGTGTAAAGGATTTTATATCAAGTTTATTTTGTAACCCACCTAATGAGAAATTTTATCTTTTGAATGCATGTGTTTCTAGTGTATGTGATGTATGTGGCAATGTTACATTAATAGATGAATATTTGAATGAAAATATTTCAATTAATTTTGGAGAACACTTAGTTTATTTACAAATATTTAAAACTCTTGAGTATCCATTCAAGGATGGAAATGTTGTAAAATGATGTGATCTAATAACTGAAAAACTTAGTTTTCATATTTTTATGAATGAATTCAAGAGTAAGGTCATACCTAAATATGTGAAACACTCTCAAAATTCTAGATGGCTTGATGGACAATTTTGCATATGCAAGAATACATTTCAAATTGGTAGTATACTTTCAGTCGTTTACTTTGTAGAGGACTACATGCTTGCATCACAAGATGAGATCCAACCACAATATTATAATTCAGTGCAAGTAACAAATTTTTTTTATATTGCCTATAAGCATGCACCTGATAGTACATAAGAGGATTAAATAATATTTAGAGCTCGTACAATTTCTATATGAGTGATAATAAATTACACTAATCAAAGTTTGTCCAATATTTCTTTAAGACCTTTTATGAAAATTTAAGGGAGAGAGGAATTCATATAACACAACATCTAATATTGTTAGATAATTACATAGGGAAATTCGAGAATGCTAGAATGTTTTATTGGTTGAGTAGGACACAAGAAAATAAATATCCAGCATATCTATAGTTTTTTTGAGGCTAGACATAGGAAGGGAGAACATGATGGTTCTGGTGCATGTGTTAAGAGAGCCCTTTGTAGAGAGAAACTCAAAATTGAGGAAAAATCAGAATTTAAAGAGGCATGTGCAATTGTTGAATGGTGTAAAATAAGTTTGTGTACAAGATCAAGTCATAACTCAACAATCAGATGTTTTTTTTGGCTAGTTGAAGAGAATAATATCCTTTCAAGATATTATTGTGATAAAATTAGTGGATGAGCTAAATGACATCATTTAGGAGCTCTAATTCTAACACTTCGACTATATGGACTAGGGAGCTTGAATGTTTTTGTCAATTTTTTTTGTATGTGAATGGGAAGAATGCAAAAATACATAATGGGTTGAATAATGGAAAAAAAATCCTTAGCACCTAGTGAGACACAAGATGAAGATGATATAATAAATGAAGACCTGGATCATAGCTTTGCATCAGAAGATTATGATCATGTTTCAGACCTCATACAACCTAGTAATTGAATTCAATTTATTGTAAAACTTCAAATTATATTAGTTACATGTGTATGTCATATAATTTATGACTACATTTGAATTATAAACCTTTTAAAAAGTTCTATTTATGCATACTTAATTTTGTTTTGGAGGACATGTGTATGTTGTTGTTGCACCTGAGGATAATGAAGAGCAGATAGAGTATTGTTTAGCTCGATGTGTAGAACCTAAGAAAAAGTTGATATGCCATCAAGTAGATGATGATGATTTTTAGTATTCAATTGGGTTTGTTGTGGTAGTTGGTACATGGCTATGCAAATACCTAATAAGAAGGAATAGTTTACCATCTTTTCAAGACTACCAATTAGAAAAGAAGATTATGCACTATTCCAATTTGGTAGTGGCAATAAATATCAAATTGGAAAGATACAAAAGGAGACCTGCTAATAAAATATTATGGATACTTTCAATGGAAGAGAATGACTCAATCATAGACGCATTGTAGAAAAGAGAGAATGTTGATGGTACATTAGGTGGAATAAAAATTATACATGTAAGTTTTTGTTCAATGTGCCTTATTTTTATATGTTTTTCTATATAAATATCTATATCTTCTTTCAAGTGTCATATAATTTATAATTTAGAGATATATATTTGAAATAAATTAAAATTGACTTTATGTGAACTTTACATTTAAATACATGTATAAATTCTAACATTTAAACATTTATTTTTATGATGCAGGATGTCTGGAAGGACATAGACATGAACTATTTATGTAGTACAATGCACACTTGTATTCATCCCATTTTGGTTTTGTAAAAAGTTCATGAGCTCACTTCTATTCATCCAATTTTGTTTTAAATACTTAAGTTAAATTCATATTTGTATTCACCTAATTTTGTTCTAAATATTAAACTCTGTGTGCATTGGTCAAATTATGTTCACCTAATAGATTATGATAGATTTATTTGTTCATCCATATTTATTGTTCAAATTAATAGATCTCATTGTTCAATAGATGGTTTCTAATAGTTAATCAAAGTCAATATAAGTTACTTGTAACATTGATATTGTTGTTGTCAATCACATGAATTAATAGATCTTATTGTTATCTATAGATGGTCTTGTATAGTTAATCAAATTAAATATTACTTGTAAGACCGATATTGTTATTGTCAATTACATGTATTAATAGATCTCATTGTTAGATAGATGGTTTTTTATAGTTAATCAAAGTGAATATTATGTTTAATGCATCTATATTGTTCTTCTTAATTACACATGAATTAATATATATCTCCGGTGCAGGAGCACCTAGGCTAGCCTCCATGGTTAGTATGTTTTGGGTTCGTACTTGACTCTAGCCAAGTCAAGAGGTTAGATAGGTTGTTTTTAGACCTTCGAAGGTCTCTTGCTATGTTGGCTAGGTGACTTAGCCATTAGGACTAAGGTCACAATGATAGCCTTTGTTAGTTGTTTATTTAATTTCTTAAGTTAGAAGCTTAGCTTAGGTGAGAGTCTTAAATGTGTTCTAAACACATCTTGTTGTTATTAAGATGCCATAAGGTTATAAATGGCTTTGGATCCTTGATACATAGGAGGTTAGAAGCCCTAGAATAGATGAACATGGCATATGTGGAAGTTTCCAAATGATCAAAAGAAGTTGACATCAACTTTACAATTATTGCAAAAGAATGCATGTCATCCAGGTATCTTTTGATTCCCTAAAGTTTAGGAGATGGTGCTCGGCCAACAAGCCCTGAAATGAAGGAAAATTGAATCTAATGTAAATGAATACTTGAACATCTAGTAATGTTATGCATTGTAATAGTTTGGAAGATAGTGAATAGAGCTCTGCAAGTGATTTTTAGTGTAATACCTGAGACTTTGTGTTGATAGTCCTACTGGATGGATTGAAACTCTAAATATAATGCTTGTTTAGGGTTCTATATACTATTAGGATACTTTTTTATTTGGAGAGAAAGTCGATTTGAATTCATCTAAGTCCTAGATTTTGGTATTCTAGTATAGGGAGTCCATTTTTAACTTGTTTTGAGTAGTTTAGGGAGTCATGGCTCCCCCATGAAATCTAACCATGGATAAACATTCATGGTAGATGGAAATGGAAGAGGAGTCATTTTTTTATATAGTTTTAGGAGTTAGGAGTCTTGAAATCATGAGGAACTATTTTATATGCTAGGCCCTAGGTGAGTTTTGGAAGCCCAATTAGAGGTCTAGAGGTGAAAGAAGTGAAGAAACATTGCAAGGTTGTACGGATCCATACTACTCTAGGAATTTTTCATGAAGGTGAACATCTCTAACTATTTTGTGAAGATAGGAGTCATACCAATCATTTTGGATTTGGTTTGAACAAGTTTTGTCTCAAGTTCATTATTCAGTCCTAGAAATTGGGCCTATTAGGTCTCTTGTCCTAGATTGTAGGAACCCCCCGTACAATCACTGTCAAGCCTAGAAGCCTATTAGGTTTCTTGTCCTAGTTTTTTGGAAAATTTTTGCAAGAAATAGAAAAAGGTGACTGGTAAGGGCTACTAGAATAGGCCTATTTTTTAGGTCAGTTCATGATGAATCATGGAAGCCGAGAAGAAGATCATTGAAGACCTTTCCAAAATGGATCAAATGGGAAAGAATAAGAATTCTTTCATGAAGGAGAAGACCCCTAAAATTTTGGAGAATGTTTATGGATATTTGGTACTTAGAGCCTTCTAAGTGAGTGTGGAGAAGTGAATCAAAATTAAGGTGTTGATCATTCAAGGTGAATTTTTTAGAATTGACTCTTATAAACAAAGTTTGAATAGGTCTTAGTTAATGATCTAATCCTATTGGAAGATCCTATAGAGGAATAGGATACTAGGAGGCAAGTGAAGTCTCTTGGAAGGTGTGAAAGCTAGCCTTGAAGTTTATCATACACCATATTGGTATCAAAGCTTGGTTGATCAAGCTTGTGGTTAATGTTGCAATATTCTGAATCAGTAGGAGAGAATACACTAGATAAAGCCATGGTTACTAATGCTGAATTAGCCAAGAAGGTTGAGGAGCAAGAGGAGGACAATAGATTGCTAAGGCTAAGACTAGCTCAAATGGAGCAACTCTTGGGTGAAGTCCAAGACAAAGTAGATAAGGTCAAGGAAAAGATTAACCAAAAGGAAGAATCTGAAGTAAGGGAGAAGGAATTAGAGTTGGAGGAAGTGTATACACCTAAAAATGGTCATCTAGACTATTAGTCCCTTTTGCTAAAATCATCAATTGCTTGTTCTTGATCAAATCCTAGTCCTATCATTTATTTGATTATTTTCTATGGGCTAACCATCTTATCCTAAGTCTTTATTTATTAAAAGGAATATTTCCTCCCCTTTTATTAAATAAAAAGCCCCACTTTTCTTCTTATCCTAAGTTGCACAAATAAAGTATTTAATTCTTATTTATAAAGAAAAATAAAATAAAAAATAAAAGAAAAGCACTTTTTGTCTCACATGGACATAAAGTAAATGCTCAACATAAAGTAAATGCTTCTAATTTTCCTATTGGAGGATATTTGTGCACAAGGATCAAGCTTCTTTTTTTCTCCACCGTTGATTAAATCTTTTGCCTCTTAATCTCCATGGTCCATTGATTTTTCACCTCCTATAAAAAAAGAGCTCTCTTCCTCATTTGCACACACAAATTTTTATGCTATTGTTATGCTACAGGTTTTCTAGGTTATCTTGGAGCTTTTGGAGATATTCTTGCATCTAGGGTTTGAAGATTTGGAGCATTGTTGGCATTCATCTTGGATCTTCATCAACACCCTATCTTCTTATCTTCATTCTTGCATCATCATGGCTTTCTTGCTTCATAGTTAGATTTCATTTTCATGCATAGTATTTGCATTTTCATATCTTCATTCTTAGCTTAGATTTCCTTTTATGCAATAGATTAACTTGCATTGTCATATAGATTTGCTTTGCATTGCATACATTTGGCTTCATTGGAGATATTGGCATTCTTTCCCTTGTCTTCCTTGAATCTCCCATTGCATGGTTTACTAGCAAGGTTATAGGCTTAATAGCTCTAGCTGAGAGCATTCTTAAAAAACCCTTGCACTCCATGCCTAGGGAGCTATGGATCGATTTGTGAGGGCTCATTCTTGAGTTTTCTTGCATGTAAGGATTCATAGAAGTGTGAAAATATTTTAGCACACATTTTTGGCACCCACCGTGGGGCTACCCACTTTTACATGCTGGTTTTTTATTATTTTTGAAGCTAACCCTTGTGCAGATTTGTTTGGAGATGGAAAAACCCTAGAATTGAAATATTTGATCATATCTCCCAAACGGCTTGGTATTTTGGTCTGAAATTTTTTTTTCAAGTTGATGACAGATTAGAGAAGCTCCAAAAAAAATTTCAAAATTTTCAGAGGTGATTTGTATTTTTTATGATTTTTTCTTGATTTTTCATAAAAAATTAATTTTTGGCATAAATCAGCATATTTTTAAAAAAAAATTATATTTCTGGAAAGGTCTTGGAATTATAAAAGGGGTTCATTCATTTTTTTTTTAATTTAGAAATTATATCATAGCTCATTTGGTCAATTTATTAAAACTGGTCTATTTTAGTAAAATGGGTCTCTAGGGCACAAATGAAGAGATTTTTTTGAAATTTTTACATTTTTGCAAAGCTCTCTATTTTTCAATAGAAGTCTCTTTTCTGCATTTTGGGTTTAGGGTCCGAATTCATATGGTAAAAATCAGATCTTGTTGACTAGGTCAAATGCAAAAAAAATAAAATTTTGTGATGGGTATGCACTTATTTTTCATTGTTCAATGTATGATATGAGTTATCATTTGAATTATTTACTGGTTATTATTGCTCCTAAAAATTGATTTTCAGATCTAACCCTAGGGTTTGCATAAGTTGGATATACATTGCATATCTTGTTTGCTTGTTTTCTTGTCTTGTTCACTTGAAGGTGCTCTTGCTTTCATGGAACATGCTTAAAACAAAGCATTGGACTTGAGGTACTTTGTTCCATCTCTACAACATTTGGATTTTGGGATTAAAATTAAACCTCTCATGTTTTTGTCTTGAGTGTTTTACATGCTTTCATAGAACACATTTCAATTAATGCTCTTAATGGGAAATGAATGAACATAGATTTTCTTTCATACAAGTTTGTGTAAGTGAATGCTTGTGTTTAAACCTTAAGTAATTCTTAGTTTTAATATCAAATATTTCATTGAGTGATTGAGGGCATGGATTCATTCTTTGTTTACATATGAAGTTAAATGCACCACTTTGTAGACTCACTCTATGTTTGCTTGGAAAGTTAAATATTCCATTGATTCGACCCTTTGTCATTTGTGAGTAGTATTGATAAGAAACTTTAGATTACTTGTGATTGATCTAGATTTCTATCTTGGGTTATTGGACTCGCTAATCCATCAGCCTCTCATTTTAACCCTGTAGTTGCAAGATCAACGCTACATTAAAGAGGAGGGGTCTACAGGAAAGAAGCGTTAATTGCTCCACTAGGCAACCCTTTTGTGCTTTTTGGAACTCACTTGTTTTCTAAAGTGTGGACTCACTTTGAGTTGATGTGAGGAGTTAAATGTTCCACTTTTGGGCTCACTTTAAGTTGATGTGAGGAGTTAAATGTTCCACTTTTGGACTCACTTTGAGTTGGTGTGAAGAGTTAAATGTTTCACTTTTGGACTCACTTCACATTCTCTTGAAGGGTTAAATGTTCCACTTTTGGACTCGCTTCACATTCACTTGAAGGGTTAAGTGTCCCACTTTTGGACTCACTTTGCATTTACTTGAAGAGTTAAGTGTTCCACCTTTAGTGCTCTAAATACTTTTGATAGTGAATTACTTAGCTTTTATTTTAGAAGGCCTGCTTGGGGACACACCACCTCAAGGGACGACCTTAACTCCTGTGTTCCGGTGGAGTATAAATAGCGGGTGTGAATCGAAAGACACCTCTCTTGGGAATTGAGTTTGATATCACTCTTGGCTAAGCCTCAAAGAACTTTATACCTTTGAGAAGTGAAGGAGGATATTTGGGTTGCCGTCTCCCCCCTTCTGTGTGATTGTTGATTCTTCTCATCTATGGATTTGGGCCTCACGTACCTTGCGTATATCAAGGACTCCTTTTAGAAAGCCATGTATATCCTTGTAGACAGCTTGATAAGGTGTTGTTGTGTTCTAAGTGCCTGCTAAAACATTGTCAAGAACATACACAAGTAGAATCTTTAAGGAGTAGATATACTAAGTCACTATTCTTGTTCATGTGCAAGGTTGCTTTGCCCCTTGCTCATTGTTTGAAGACAACTGCTTGCTTGAACTCCTTGATTGCTGTCTTATGTGCTTGATCCATGATAAAAATCTATTGATATACTTACTTGATCTTTTAAAACACTTCAAAACTAATATTTTTATGTTCATTGGTCATAGAGTCATATGACTCTGCAACAGTGTCACCCAGAACCTTTTTTACTGTCTTGTTGCTGTTGCAATCTGGAGCTGCTAAACTTGCATTTTAACCTATTGTAGAGTATCTCTTTCTATTCTTACCTGAAGCTGGTCTATTATCTACATGCTTAGACTTGTTCTAGACTAAAACAAATGAGCTAAAACTATTGGATTTGAGCTTAACGAATGCTACTCTTGATCACTTGTCACATCACGGTTACCTCTCTAGCTACTTGCTTATTGAGCTTCTTGCTCACTGCTCGGCTTTAGTCAATTGATTGTTGTAAGTGCTTGAGCACTTTTGACGAGCCATCTCTCTATTTTTCTACTTTGACAAGTGATCTTTATTAGCTTTGCTTATCTCAAATCTGAGAAACTTTGTCTCATTCTATTAGTCAACCAACATCTCTTTTCATGCCGGTTACAACTCAGTCTCAATTTGAGTAGGAGAGTCATCCTCCGTTCAATTATACACAGTTGCCTTCTCCAACTAGACACTCATGAGCGCCTACTAGCAATGACAGTTCTAATTCTGACCAATCTAAGGATTCTAAAACTACCCCATGGTACAAAGGAGGTTTCCTCTTTTCCGCATTTAAGACCCCCAAAAACACAGATAGTGTCTCACTCACTTTGATGGAACAAGAAAAGTTTCAACTCTTGCAAGAACACTTTGAGCGTAAGGATAACCAAACATGCTTAGAAAAAGAACACAATCAACAAAGGATGGATGCTGCTAGGCGCATGGCTTATAGAGGGACATTTCATGAGCAATCTGAGACTAGTAATCATGAGCATAGATCTCTTTTCAATGGCAACAATGGCAACAACACGCCACCAAGATCTCCTCCAAGACCCACTTTTGGTATGCCTTCTTCACCTCCTAGACCTCCTCCCTCTCAACATGAGGTAGAGGTTGATGATGAGATTTCTAGTGAGGATCTTATGAGATTTGAACAAGATGTAGTCTCTCAATGAATGATGCATAAGCTTTTAGAGCGTAACGGTGATCAGTACTTTCAATATATGACTTCTAGAGGATACAAGCTTCCTCCCGGCTATGATGTCAGACAAATTGTCCAACAAAGAGTACCAACTAAGTTGGAAATTCTTCAAGAAGAATTACATTGGACAAATCAATGCTTTACCCAAATGGCATTAGAAAGAGAGCCTCCAAAGGTCTCTTTTGTAGAATCAATTTGTGCTCTTCCTTTTGATAAAGATCTATACATGGTCCTATTTCCTAAGGATATTGAGGTTCCTAAATATGACAAGTATGATGGAAATGGTGACCCTCATGACCATGTGCATCATTTTTATGCTCTTAGTATGGACTTTCTTCATGAAGACACATATCTTCTACGCTTATTCCCTCGAAGCTTAAGAGGCCAAGCTTTAGAATGGTTTGCGAAATTGACACCACCTCTTAAGACTTTTGATGATTTGGCTCAGCAATTTACCTAGTAGTACTCTTACAACATCCAACAACCTATCACTGTGATAGATCTCGGTAATCTAAGACAACATCAAGGTGAGCCATTTGCAACTTACTTACAATGTTGGAGGTCATTGTATTCTTGATATCCTCGTCAGCTACCCGAAAGAGAAAAGATTGACATTTTCGTCAACACACTTGTGCCTGAGCTATTTTATGATCTAAGGAAGCAACTGTTCTCCTCCTTCCATGACATGGTTGAAAGTGCATATCAGATTGAGGATGTAGCTATAAGAAAAGGGGATATTGTTATTAATAAAGATGCTAAAGGCAATGGTAAAGACAAGAACAAACCTTGGAATAAGAACAAGTATGTTGTTAATGATGGGGTTGTTGACGCTCCTAAAGTTAAAGAGCCTACTTTCAATCTTTCCAATGCTATCTATGCAGCAAAACAACAAGCTACCAATGCTCATAGTGCTCCTAAACCTCAATATGCAGATAAGCCTAAGAAGTCATTTCGAAAGCGAGTCTATACCAAGTTGGCAGAACCTTACGATGTAATCCTCAAGACTTTGGTTGACAATGGATATCTTACTCAAGACTTTGGTTGACAATGGATATCTTACGCTTATGTTGGGTCTCTTTGTGCATTTGGGTTTCTTAGGCACCTTGTAAATGGTGTTTTTCAACACCACCTCAACTGTGTTTTTCAACACTACCCTAGTGTCAAGTGTTTCTTAACACTTAACAGATGTCCTACCCGCAGTCTAGTATGATATGGTATTTCTCACTGGCAGATACGATACTCAAATTTTGATTCTATGACCCACACACATGCACTTGACTCACTGAGATTTGTTTGACTTTATTTCTTTGTGTGCTATCTATGATGATTTCTTTGCTAAGTGGTCTCTCCCTGAGAAGTTTTTGATAATGCATAGCTAGAAGACTGAGGGTATGAGAACATGTTTTATTTCTTTATCTGCTTGTGGGTATATTTTGTTGGTCCTCACTGTCATGAGCATTTATGCTGGTCTTACTTGACACTATGGACCTACAAGGTATTATCCTTGACTATTTTGCAAGTGCATGCTTATAGTCATCTTGACTTTCTTGTGTCTCGATGCGAGCATAATCTTGCTATATCAAACTTAGGTAATCTCACTGCACTAGTCATCTTGACCTGCATGTCTTTGATGCTTAGGTGGGATTCCCAAATTTCTATCTAATATAGATCATATTCAGATCCACATAGTTATGCTAGTGTGTATTGTATGATCTTGCGACGCTACCAATAACACTCAATGATGAATATTAGATGTCTGTTGGCTTTGTGACCTTGCAAGTAAACCACTTTTCATGTAGCTTGCATTCTTAAGTTCATGTTAGTTAGTTTTGCATCTTGCATATGGAGAGAGCTCTCATTTATCTTTCATGGACTTGTTAATCAACTGCGTTCACCTTTTGCTTCTTCCTGATCATGTCTTTCACTTCTTGTCTTTCATATCACATCATTTTCCTTTCATTTCAGGATCCAAACCGAAATCCAAGTTCACCTTGATCACCCAACTCATCTTTTTCCTTCTTCCATGCAATTGGTTAACCTTTTGAGGCCTGATCCTTTGATCTTCGCTGGGGCATTCTTCACCTCTTCATCCCCATCTCTTTCAAACTTCTAGTCTTTCATTCACTTTCAAATCCCAAGTTCAAATCCCCCTCCATGGTTTTTATGGGTTGAGGGACCGATAGGTTCGTGCCCCGTGTCTCATGTGTGGGGCATACCCTCACTGCTTGATGGTTATTCTATTCTCTTTCTTTGATTATGATTTCTAGTGATTTGATCATGCTGCTCTTGCTTCTGCATTCCCTCCACCTGGATTTCACTTTTGATCCCGAGGGGGCAGACACATCATATATTATTGGTTATCTCTTTCCTAAGTGTTCAGTACTGTCGCTACCAGGCTGACCATGCAGGATTTTCTATCTCTTTGCACTTCATTCTTTGGAGTCAGATCACTATTTGCTTGCCTTCTTGGCTATCTGCTTGCCTTGTTGGCTATCTCTCACCTTCTTGGCTGATCTATTCTTTGATGTAATGTGTTCCCAAATCGATCACACATTAGTCAAAGAGGGGAAAATGTATACACCTAAAAATGGTCATCTAGACTATTAGTCCCTTTTGCTAAAATCATCAATTGCTTGTTCTTGATCAAATCCTAGTCCTATCATTTATTTGATTATTTTCTATGGGCTAACCATCTTATGCTAAGTCTTTATTTATTAAAAGGAATATTTCCTCTCCTTTTATTAAATAAAAAGCCCCACTTTTCTTCTTATCCTAAGTTTCACAAATAAAGTATTTAATTTTTATTTATAAAGAAAAATAAAATAAAAAATAAAAGAAAAGCACTTTTTGTCTCACATGGACATAAAGTAAATGCTCAACATAAAGTAAATGCTTCTAATTTTTCTATTGGAGGATATTTGTGCACAAGGATCAAGCTTCTTTTTTTCTCCACCGTTGATTAAATCTTTTGCCTCTTAATCTCCATGGTCCATTGATTTTTCACCTCCTATAAAAGAAGAGCTCTCTTCCTCATTTGCACACACAAATTTTTATGCTATTGTTATGCTACAGGTTTTCTAGGTCATCTTGGAGCTTTTGGAGATATTCTTGCATCTAGGGTTTGAAGATTTGGAGCATTGTTGGCATTCATCTTGGATCTTCATCAACACTCTATCTTCTTGTCTTCATTCTTACATCATCATGGCTTTCTTGCTTCATAGTTAGATTTCATTTTCATGCATAGTATTTGTATTTTCATAGCTTCATTCTTAGCTTAGATTTCCTTTTATGCAATAGATTAACTTGCATTGTCATATAAATTTTCTTTGCATTGCATACATTTGGCTTCATTGGAGATATTGGTATTCTTACCCTTGTCTTCCTTGAATCTCCCATTGCATGGTTTACTAGCAAGGTTATAGGCTTAATAGCTCTAGCTAAGAGCATTCTTAAAAACCCTTGCACTCCATGCCTAGGGAGCTATGGATCGATTTGTGAGGGCTCATTCTTGAGTTTACTTGCATGTAAGAATTCATAGAAGTGTGACAACATTTTAGCACACAGGAAGAAGCACCAAAACCTAACCCTATTCTTCCTGAAGAGCCATTCTTAAAGGCATTAAAAGCATTGTGTGGTAAAGCTTTGGAAGGTGTCCTACTATTTAGTGGACAAATGGATCCAGATTCAGTTTTGGATTCAATTGATAGCATAGAGCCATTTTTAATGTGATGGTATCTCTGAGGCACAAAAATTTATGGTGTCCAAGTCTAGACTAAGAGGTTATGCTCTTACTTGGTGGAATATTGTGCAAACTGATAGAGAGAAGGATGGAAAAGGTCCTACTGTGACATGGAAGGGTATGGTATCCAATGTCAACCAAACCTACCTTCCTAATGACTATGAAGTCCAAATGCATAAAAGGAGACACAATCTTAGGAAAAAATCTTTGGATGTCCAAGCATATACCGAGGAGTTTCAAAAACTATGTTTGAGATCCAAGGTAGTTGAAGAAGAGAGCATTAAGCTTTTAAGATAATTGGATGGCCTCAAATGGTCTATTCAAGAGGAGATGAGTCTAGTGAACTTCAAATCCATTAGGCAATGCTATCAAATGGTCTTGAAGATAGAGGAGAAGAGCAAGAGAAAGCAAGAAACCTCCAAAGGAAAAGGAAAAGTCAAAGATACCAAAGGTCAAAGAGGTGGCTATGGTGGAAGAAGTTCTGATTCAAGAGCTCAAGCTAAGATAAAGTTTAGTGAGAAGAAAGAAGGAAGCTCAAGTAGAGGTGGTAGAGGAAGAAATTCTAACTCTAGCTTTAGAGGAAGAAGTGGTGGTTCATCACAAGGAGGAAGAGGCAATTATTTTGCCAATATGAAATGGTACAATTGTAATCAAATGGTGCACCCTACCTATAGATGCCCGGAGAAAGGTGGTTCATCACAAGGAGGTGATAAGAGGACTAACTTAGCTCAACATGAGTCCAATGTAGTAGACAAATATGCTGAGGTACCACTAAATTCAAAGGAAGGAGAGAACCTCATGATGAGGAGAACTCTAATCAAGCAACTAGTGAAGGAGGAGCCAAGCTAGAGGAGATCTTTGTTTAGGATCAAATTCAAGATAATGGGGAAATTATGTAGGGCCATCATTGATTCAGGATCTACTAATAATATAGTGTTAGAGGAAGCAATCAAAAAGCTCAAGTTGACAAGAATATCACATACCAATCCTTACAAGGTCACTCGGCTTAACAAAGGCCAACATGTGTTAGTGAATGAGAAATAATGGGTGGAGTTCTCTATTGGAAGGTACAAAGACAAAGTGTTGTGTGATGTGTTTCCAATGGATGCATGCCATTTTCTCCTAGGTAGACCTTGGCAGTTTGACTACCTAGCCATACATGATGGAGGAAAGAATTCCTATTCTTTCAAGAAAGACAATGTAACCTTCAAAATTTATTCATTGTTGGAGGATTCTGAAGTGAAGATAGCAGGTCCAAATGTTCTTATGGTAGGTGAAAAAGAGTTCCTACAAACCATGGAAGAGAGTGAAGGAATAGGCTATGCATTGGTGTTGAAACCAAGAGAGGGATGAAGGCAAGGCAACCAAGAAGATTGAATTACCAAGGGAGATTCAAGGTATGTTGTAGACTTACCAAGGCATTGTAAGTGATGGAAAACCATAAAACTTACCCCCTCAAAGAGCCATAAGCCATAGGATAGACCTTATCCTAGGAGCTACCCTACCTAACAAAGCTTCTTATAAAATGACCCCTCAACAAAATGAGGAAATAGAAAGGAAAATACAAGAGCTCTTAGACCAAGGCCGAATTAGGAAGAGTATTAGTCCATGTGTTGTACCCACCATACTTGCACCTAAGAAAGGAGGAAATTGGAGGCTATGTACTGACTCAAGGGATATCAATAGGATAACCATAAGGTATAGGTTCCCTATCCCTAGGATTGAAGACTTAATGGACTGTTTAGGTGAAGCAAAGTACTATAGCAAGATAGACTTGAAGAGTTCCTATCACCAAATAAGAATCCATGAAGGGGATGAGTGGAAGATAGCCTTCAAGACCAATGAAGGGCTGTATGAATGGCTTGTCATGCCATTTGGTTTGTCAAATGCCCCCTCCACATTCATGAGGCTCATGAATGAAGTTCTCAAAGACTACATAGGCAAGTTTGTAGTTGTATATCTAGATGATATACTGATTTTTAGCAAGACAAGGAGTGAGCATTTGGAACACCTTGACATTTTTTTCAAGAAGCTACATGAGGAGAAGTTGATGATTAACTTGGAGAAGTGTGAGTTCATCAAATCAGAGTTAGTGTACCTTGGGTTTTTCTTATCACATGGAAATCTGAAAATGGATAAGAGCAAGGTGGAGGCTATCATGAATTGGCCTACTCCAAGGATAAAAAAGAGGTAAGGATTTTTCATGGTCCTGCACAATACTATAGAAAGTTCATAATACAATTTAGTGCAATTTTTGTTCCTTTGTTGGATACTATCAAAGGAGGAATGAAAACCAACTTTGTGTGGAATGAAGATCCTAACAAGAGCTTTGATTTGTTGAAGGAGAGGATAGCTACCCAACCGGTTTTAGTGCTACCAAGCTTTGACAAGTTATTCACCATCGAATGTGATGCTAGCAACATAGCAATTGGGGTTGTTCTAAGCCAAGAAGGTAGACCGGTGGCTTTCCATTCTAAAAATTTAAGTGAGGCTAAGAGGAAGTACTCCTCATATGAACTAGAGATGTATGCATTGGTCCAAGATCTAAGAAAGTGGAGGCATTACTTTCTTCCCAAGGAATTCATTGTGTATTCAGATAATCAAGCACTTAGTTTCATGAATTCACAAGAGAAGTTGAGTCACAAGCACATGAAGTGGGTTGAGTACCTACAAGCTTACACCTTCAATATCAAGCACAAGAAGGGTGTTCTAAATAAGGTGGCTGATGCATTGTCAAGAAGAGCCCTCAAACTACAAGAAATTCAGTTGAAAAGCATGGGGATAGATCATTTCAAGGATCTATATGTAGATGATGAAGACTTTGCTGACATTTACAAGGTATGTGTTGAATACAAGAATCATTTTCATGGTAAATATGTTGAATTTACTTTGAAAAATGATCTCTTGTTCAAAGGGAATCAATTGTGTATTCCTAGAGGCTCTATTAGGGAGAATTTGATTCAAGAAAAGTATAATGGTGCTTTGAGTGGTCACTTTGGGATCACTAAGACTCAAGACCATGTTTCAAGGTTTTACTTTTGGCCTAGAATGAATCTTGATGTTAGGAGGTATGTGGAAAGCTATGTTGTATGTCAAAAGGCCAAGGGCACTTCTACAAATGCTGGTCTTTATCAACCACTACCAATTCCTACTAGGCCATGGGAATACTTAAGCATGGATTTTGTTGTTGGGTTACCCAAGACTAGACAAGGCATGGATAGTGTGTATATGGTTGTGGATAGATTTAGCAAGATGGCTCACTTTGTGCCATGCAAGACCACAAATGATGCAAGCCAAATAGAATCTCTATTCTTTAAGGAGATAGTGAGAATCCATGGGTTACCTATCAGCATTATGTTAGACAGGGACACTAAGTTTAAGAGTCATTTTTGGAAGACTCTTTGGCAAAGATTGGGCACCAACTTATCTTTTGGATCAGCCTACCATCCCCAAACTAATGGTCAAATTGAGGTTGTTAATATAAGCCTTGGGAATCTTCTAAGATGCTTGACTAAAGAGTACAGTTAGCAATGGGATCAGTTGATTGGGCAAGCTAAATATACCTACAATGACAACTTAAATAGATCCATAGGGAAGAGTCCATTTGAGATAGTTTATGGACTACATCCAAGAGGTGTCTATGAGTTGAGAGATCTGAAAGGAGTCAAAGAAAGTGGATATGTAGATGATTTTTCATTTTCTATGAAAGAGGTTCATGAAATAGTGAGGAAGACATTAGTAGATAGCACCAACAAACACAAAGTAAAGGTGGATGGAGGTAGATGGATAGTTGAGTTCAATGTTGGTGATCTTTTTATGGTGCACCTAAACAAGTCAAGGTTGAAAAAAGGAGTACCTCACAAGCTTCAAATGAGGAGGATAGGACCCTGCCCTATATTAGCAAGGTATGGTGACAATGCTTACAAAGTAGACCTATCAGAGGATAGTGGACTATCAAATGTTTTCAATGTTGTAGACCTTTTCCATTATAAAGGGCCTCAAGAAGACATGAAATAGACCATACATGAAGTGATCAGGGATGTAGAAGACTAAAAATGCCCTCCTACTATAGATATAGGACCAGACAAAGTACTAGACACTAGGGTCTACAAAAAGACTAGACTCAAGGAGTATAAGGAACACCTCATTTAGAGGTATGGGCAGAGTGTTGCTGATGCAATTTGGGTCAAGGAATCAGAGTTCAAAAGGATGGGAATTGATCCTACCATCATCAATCCAAGGATGGATTGAAGTTCTTATTTTTGGGGAGGATGGTGTAGGAGCACCTAGGCTAGCCTCCATGGTTAGTGTGTTTTTGGCTTGTACTTGACTCTAGAAAATTCAAGAGGTTAGATAGGTTATTTTTAGACCTTAGAAGGTATCTTTCTATGTTGGATAGGTGAGTTAGTCATTAGGACTAAGGTCACAATAATAGCCTTTGTTAGTTGTTTATTTAATTTCTTAAGTTAGAAGCTTAGCTTAGGTGAGAGTCTTAAATGTGTTCTAAACACATATTTTTGTTATTAAGATGCCACAAGGTTATAAATGGATTTGGATCCTAAATACATAGGAGGTTAGAAGCCCTAGAATATAGGAACATGGCATATCTAGAAGTTTCCAAATGTTCAAAAGAATTTGTCATCAACTTTATAATTATTGCAAAAGAGTGCATGCCATTCGGGTATCTTTTGATTCCCTAAAGATTAGGAGATTTTCCTCATCAAAAAAGCTCTAAAATGAAGGAAAATGTCATCTAATGTAAATTAAGACTCGAACATCTAGTAATGTTATGCATTGTAATAGTTTGGAAGATAGTGAATAGAGCTCTGCAAGTGATTTTCAGTGTAATACCCAAGATTTTGTGTTGAGAGTCCTATTGGAAGGATTGAAACTATAAATATAATGATTTTTTATGGTTCTATATACTATTAGGATACTTTTTCATTTGGAGATAAATTCTATTTGAATTCATCTAAGTCCTGGTTTTTGGTATTCTAGTACAGGGAGTCCATTTTTAACTTGTTTTGTGTAGTTTAGAGAGTCATGGCTCCCCCATGAAATCTAACAGTGGATAAAATTTATTGTTATATGGAAATGGTAGAGGAGTCATTTTTTTATATAGTTTTAGGAGTTAGGATTCTTGAAATCATGAGTAACTATTTTATATGCTAGGCCCTAGGTGAGTTTTGGAAGCCCAGTTAGAGGTCCAGAGGTGAAAGAAGTGAAGAAACATTGCAAGGTTGTATGGATCCGTACTACTCCAAGAATTTTTTATGAAGTTGAACATTATATATAACTATTATATGAAGATAGGATTCATACCAATCATTTTTTATTTTGTTTCAACAAGTTCTCTCAAGTTCATTGTTCAATCCTAGAAATTGGGCCTATTAGGTCTCTTGTCCTAGATTGTAGGAACCCCCCATGCGGTTACTGTCAGGCCCATAAACCTTATGAATGTTTTAAAAATTACAAAAGGGTACTTGAATCAAGTCTTATAATTTTTTATTGTTTGGAAAAAATTTTCAAGAAATAGAAAAAGGTGACTAGTAAGGGCTACTAGAATAGTCCTATTTTTAAGGTCAATTCATGATGAATCATGGAAGCTGAAAAGAAGATGATTGAAGACCTTTCCAAAATGGATTAAAATGGAAAGAATAAGATTTTTTTCATGAAGGAGAAGATCCATGTAATTTTGGAGCAATTTTATGGAGATTTGGCATGTAGAGCCTTCTAAGTGAGTGTGGAGAAGTGAATCAATACTAAGGTGTTGATCATTCAAGGTGAAGTTTTCAGAATTGACTCTTATAAGAAGATTTTGAATAGGTCTTAGCTAATGATCTAAGTCTATTGGAAGATCCTATAGAGGAATAGGATACTAGGAGGCAAGTGAAGTCTCTTGGAAGTTGTGAAAGCTAGCCTTGAAGTTTATCATACATCAATCTCATTATTAGATAGATGGTTTTTTTAGGATAGTGATATTTAATTACTTGATTGATATTAAAAATGATCATATTACATAAGATCATATATCTACATTCAAACCACTATTTGAAAAAACATTAAAATATGATTAAAAGTCCATGAATAAGATAATAACATAACAAGTCCTAAGAAAAATATTCTAGAATGGTGACCATAGGAGTGGGAGCGGGAGGTCTTTTGAATTTGAAGGCAGGTAGGAATCCTAGTCCATAGGGTATGGGATCCTCAGATGATGCCCACATCAATGGATCCATAGTAGAATAGAACTCTATAGATCTAGATAAAAATGATGGGGCCCCATGTGACAAGTAGAAAGACCCTGGAAAAGGTGGGGGTGGGGGAAGATATTCCAAGTATTCCTCCAAGACTAGCCTCAGTCATGAGGACCCAACCACATGATCAAGATGAGAATGTTCTCAACCATTGGTGATCAACTCTTTTTGGGGTTAAACCCATAGGAAATTCCTCTTTCCCTACTATGAAGGATTTATCAGAAAAGGAAAAGGAAAATATGCCATATAGATTCTTGACAACCTGGTTGATCATAATAATGCAACCATGGCTCATACTCTAGTTACAAAATTTGTATGATTGAGACCTAATATAGATATAGTCAAGGTCTTCACAAAAACAAATGTGACTTGAAGGGTCAAGTCCAAATCATAGCCATGGAAAAATGGTTTTTGTCATTTGAGTTCTCCTACAAAGAGGGAATAGATAAAATCTTATGTGCAGGAACTTGGGCCATTGGGAAAGTGACATTGGCACTACAAAAATGGTCTTCCAAGCTTGACCTTAATGACTCCCTCTTTTTCCAAGCCCTAGTGTTGATAAGACTACCAGAACTTCCCTTGGAGTTCTGATATGAAGATGTTTTTGATGGAATAGCTAAATCCTTTGGAACCCTTCTCTCGATCAACCCAATCATAGTGGCAAGGCAATGCCTCACGTATCTAAGGATCTATATATGGGTAGAAGAAGGCCAAGACATGCTAGAAACCATAGAGATTCATTCTGAACTGGGTAGACATGTGCAAAAATTGGACTTAAAAGTGTCCCTTTCACCTATTTTCATTGTAAGAAAGTAGGACACTATGCCAAATTGTGCCCCGTGTTCCATATCTTGGAGAAAGAAAGGAAAGCTAGGAATGCCCAATTTTTTTTTTGGAAAAACCATAGGTTGGGAACTGGTAGACCCAACAAGGGAGAATAATAATAAACCCCAAGAGGGTACAGAGGCCAACACCCAAAGGGTGTAGAAGAAAAAAGACCCAGTAGCGGTGCTCCCTGAAATCTAGGAAGACAAGGTAGAAAATGAAAAAACAACCAAAGGGGAGATGTTCTTCCCTTAGAAAGAAAATCTAGAGAAGAGGGGGAAGTTTCTTCCCTTGGATGGCACTAGAAATATCTTGGAGGTCAACATCCAGCAAGAGATTTTGGAAGAGATCATTGTCAAGGAAGATGACATGGATGAAGGAGGTGATTCTTGCCCAGGAATGGACCACATCTCCTTCCTTGTGGACTCCCTTGAAACCTCTTTGGAAGAAGGGCTCTCTAGTTGGAAGAAGAACATGTAAAGAGGTATCCCTTCACAAGAATCCAATCCTTGTCTTAATAAATTGGCCTCTAGGTAGGTCTCAAAAATGGAAAAATTGATGGATTCAACCTCTCCAAGGAAGCTCACAAAAATGGAAGAGGTATTTGCAAAATATAAAGAAGTAAAGGAGGGTAACTAGACCATAGTCCAAAAGAAGGAGAAATCCAATAGCATAAATCCCTCACCAGTCTCCTGAGCAATAACGAGAAGTAGAAATAAAGCTAATGTTGGGTCCAAATCAAAAACTCTAGGGATAAATAAATCTAGTCAGGTCAAGCAAGAAGAAGCCAACAAGAACATAGCGGATGGGACCTAGAAGACCATCCAGGAAGTATGCACCTGCAATAAGAAATGAAAGTCATGTCCTCAAACATTCATGGGCTCAATAGTTCACATAAGTAGGATATTATTAGAAATATGATAAGGGATCACAGACCTAAAATTTTGTTAATCCAGGAAACCAAGATGAAGAAGGACAAGCTTCAAGGAATTAGATTTAGCAGAGTTATGGAAATAAAAGCCACCATTTCTAAAGGAGATTCTGAAGGCCTGATGACTATGTGGAACTCTTTTCACCTCAAGGCTAAATCATTTCATGAAAAAGGTAACCTCCTCCTTTTGAACTTTACTAAAATAAAAGATAATGATAGTTGGTTTATTTTGAATATTTATGCTCCTAACTCTAAAAAAGGTAGAAGGTCCTATTTGGAAAAGCTCAAATCTATTCTAGCTACCTCTAATATCTCTAAGGTGATTATCATGGGGGATTTCAATACTACCCTCAAAGAAGTGGTAAAATAGAGTGGGGTGTCCTCAGACCTAGAAAGCAGGCAATGCTTAATCGATTTCATAAATGACCAAGCCCTCTTAGACCTGGATCTCCAGGGTGTTGATTTCACCTAGTCCAACAAGAGAATAGGAAGGGAGTGTATTCAATTTTGGATGGATCATGCCTTGATCACCATAGACTAGATGCATCACTATACTCTTAACCTTTCTACCTTGGTCAGAATTGGATCTGATCACTCACCATCTCCCTTTCTGTTGACTAGATAGCCAAGAAAATGAGCTTTCCTTTAATATTTGAAAAAATGTCAGTCTCTCATCCTAACCTAAGAAACAAAATTAAATAATGGTGGAATATAGAAGTTAAGGGTACTTCCATGTTCAAGGTGGCTAAAAATCTCAGGAACATTAAATTTAATGTCAAACAGTAGAATAAAGATGAATTCGGCAATATCTTCTTTGTGAAAGATAAGATGATCTCGGACCTAAATCTCATTCAAGAAGAAATCCAAAAAGAGGGCTACAATGAGATCATATTGACTAAGGAGAAGTCTATCATGTCAAAGTATCATAACATTATAAGGAAGGATGAGACTTTCTAGAAGCAGAGATCTAGGTCCATTTGGTTAAGGAAAGGAGACCAACACACTTAGTTCTTCCATCTTTCTACTATGAGATATAGATTTGCTAATAGAATAAGCAAAATTAAGAAGGGATACCAAATAATTCAGGAGGAAAAGGACATAGCGGAGGAAGATATTTCCTCCTCTTCTCTCCTATCTAAAGATCTAGAGATCTCAAAGGAGGATCAAGATATGCTTCTAAACAACATTCCTAAAATAATCACTGAAGGACAAAAAAGAGCCTTTTGTTCTATCCCTGACATGGCTGAAGTCAAGAAAGCCCTAGAATCTCTTCTAGGTAATAAAACCACTCATCTTGATGGCTTTCCAATGATCTTTTTTCATCTTTTCTTGGACATGGTGAAATATGATGTGGTCAAAGTGGTGCAAGAATTCTTTGGCTCGAAAAATCTCCTCAAAGAACTTAACACCACTTTGTTGGTGCTTATTTCTAAGACCACAAGGGTGGATTCAATGGAGCTCTTTAGACCCATTAGTCTATGCAAATCCATCTTCAAGATCATCTCCAAAGTTATTACCTCAAGAATTATTAAAGATATCCCCCATTGATTGCACCACAGTAGTCTAGTTTTTTGCCTGGTAGACATATATTGGATTCCATCATGGTGTGAATGAAGTGATTCATTCCTTAGAAGCAAGAAAAAGGGAAGGATTTCTCCTCAATCTTGACCTCTCCAAGGCTTATGACTGGGTTGATCAGTAGTTCCTTCTTAGGGTTCTTGGTGCCTTTGGATTTAATTCTCACTCCTACAAGATCATCCAACAAATTATCTCTACTCCCTCTCTGGTCATTTTGATCAATGGTTCCCCATCAGCCTTTTCTAAACCCACCAGTGGTTTGAGAGAAGGGGATCCCCTGTGCCCTATTCTTTTTATCATTCTTGCAGAATGCCTTGAAAGGCTCATATCTACCTTTAGGAGTTTAGGGACATTGAAAGGTTTAAAACTTTCACCCGAGACCTATGTCTTCTCTCACTAGCAATTCATTGATGATACCATTTTAGGAGCTGAGGCTTCAATGGGAGAAGCCAAAGTGGTGAAGCATCTTCTCAACTCCTACACCAGAGTGATAGGCCAATCCATAAAGTGGAATAAAATCTCTATCTACTTCATTAACACTCCTAAGGGGAGACATAGGAGAATAGAGGATATCATGGGCTATAGTATCAATTCTCTCCTAGACAATTATGTGGGCCTGCCTTTAGGTGTTAAACCATTGAAAGAATTTTGGAGCAAATTAATAGAAAGATTCAATAGGAACTTGGCTGGTTGGAAAGGGGTCTCCATCAGTCATGCAAGAAAAATCCAATTGGTCAAATCAACAGTGCAAAACCTCCCAATCTATGCATTAAGATTCTTTTCTATTTTGACTAAAGTTGCGGAGGCCATGGAAATAATTCAAAGAAGATTTCTTTGGTCTAGAACTGAAGATCATAAGAGACTTCAACTAATAGCCTGGGAAAAATTTTGTCACCCTAAGTGTGTTGGTGGCATAGGGATAAGGAGAATTAGACCACTCAACAAAGCTCTCCAAGATAAACAATTATGGCACATCTTCAATGGCACTGGGAATAGTGTGACACTTTTTAAGATAAGTATCTCACTAACAATTCAATAAAACTTATCTTTGAAGAGATTGATTTTCCAAAAGGCTATTTTATATGGAACAGTTTCCTCAATTCTAAGGATTCGGCCAAGTCCAAGGAAAAATGGAAGATAGGGAATGACCAATCCATTAACTTTTGAAATGAAAATAGGCTTCACTTGGGTCACTTGAGAGATTGTTTTCCTTTCAATATCTGGTTGGAGGAATGCACCCACATCTATGGCTCCCAAGTCAGTAACTACAACATGGACAATCATTGGGTAGACTTCTCACAAGTGTCTCAAGACCTGATTCCTCTTATGATTTCCATTAATATAGTATCCATGTCCTCTTCCCAGGATGAGCTTGTTTGGGAAGGATCTCTGGATGGGACCTTTATGGTGGCCTCAGCCTACTCCTCATAGTTGTCCTAGATTTAGGAAGCCAATCCTCTTTGGGCTAAAGCCTGGCTCCCTTGCCTTACCCCTAAAATCAACGTGTTCTTCTAGATTTTGCTTTAGAATAACATTCTTATAATTGATAATCTAATCAAGAGAGATTTCTAGATGCCCAACAGGTGCATTCTTTATAGATGCCAAGCTAAATTGGTGGATCACTTGTTTATTCACTCCTCTTTTGTAAGTAAAATTTTTCATCTTCTCCTTTCTGCTCTAGATTTATCCTGGTGCTTTCCATATCTTTTAAAGAACTTTTTTCTCAATGGGATTTCTCCTTAAATAATTCTGAATTCAGATTATTTAGCTCTTGGATTCTTCCACAATTTTTTTGGGGAGTTTGGAAAGAACGCAATAATCACATCTTTCGAGATAGTTCTACTCCTCCAAAAATTATCTTTGAAAAGATCCACTTTGCTGTGAAAGAAAACTTTTATTTTTGTGGTGGCTCTAACCATTTTGCAAGAAAGGTCCAAGCTGCTATCCCTAAGAGAAGCAAGGAGAAAGGATAGAATTATACCTGGAGCTATCCCCCAAAAGCCTAACTTCCAAAGAAAACTTTGATGGTGCAGCCAAAGGAAATTATGGCATGGCGGGTAGTGGAGGTGTGATTAGGAATTGTTATGGTTTGGGGTATACTGGTGTCATCTTACCTCTTGGCTCACAAAAAACCACTTTGCTGAAGTGAGTGCGGCCCTCCAAGTCACCAAAATTTCCCATGACATAGCGGTCAAAAAGCTCTAGCTCAAAGGAGACTCCAAGAACATCATTAAATATTTAAAACAAAATCATTCCCCTTCATGGACTATTTCAAATATGATAGAAGAAACACGGGCCCTTTTAAATTATTTTGAAGAGGTTCACATAGCCCACATGTATAGGGAAGCCAACCATGTAGCTAAATGGTTTGCCAACTTGGCAGTTAAAAAGGAAGCAATGATGAGGTGGCATCATGGTGGAGATTTCCCTCATGAGGTGAAGGATTTAGTCAAGAAGGAAAAATACCAAGGAAAGGAGGGAATGATTAATGATAATAATGAATTGAAATTAGATTATTAGATGTGTCATTCCATAAATGGAAATTAATGGAGAGAAATAAAGGCTAAAAACTATGCGTCCCTTTTGTACGCTTCCGAGATATTCATTTCCAAGAATCACATCTATTCCTAAAAGCAAAAAAGAATAAAGCTCAAGATGACCATTGCTAGAAAAAATCTAAACAACAGCTATCAGTCTTAACAGAGAATTTCCCAAATCCATCTTAGAGTGATGGTAGGGGAAAGACATAGAAGGGAGCCTATGAATGAGAGTGTGAAATGGAGGAGACACACTAAGGTCTAGAATTCTCTGCAAAAAGGGAAAATCATGACCTTCATCAAAAGGTTACATGGAAGAAAGCATGCAGGCACTAATATTTTTGTGAAAAGCTTGAATGAAGGGTGTGTGGAGATAGATGGAAATAATTTCACAGTCATTGATGCAATAATCTCAATAGTCATTGGAATCCCCATTGTAGGCAAAAAATTCTACAGGGACCGCAAAATCTCTGACACTGTCGTCGATGATTTTGTGAGAGATGAAGAAGATATGAAAGCTATTGTTAAAATGGGTACTTACTACCAGCTTGAAGGTATCAAAATGTTGTTGAAGTTTGTTCTCAAAGCCCTGGTCTCTTATGTAATGTTGGACAACAGGTTTGACAGGATTAGGACGTACCACTTTGTGTTGATGAATAATCTTAGGTACAATATGAAGGTTTCCATCCCATTCTACTTGTATTTTTCTATTAATGATAATATCAATGGCTTTAGGGAGAAGAATATAGCTAATCCTACTTTACATGAGGGTTTGTTACTGTTAATTTATGAATTCTTCAAAACCCAAACCCTGGGGAAGGAGATTGTAGACAAAAAGAAAAGAGCTGATGTCTCTAGCTTAGATTATGTCCCCTCAAACCTAGAAGATAGTACGGGAATGCACTCAGAGGATTATGAGGATGATGAGGTTAAAAAGATGAAATAGGGATCCTCCTCTAAGAAGAGATCAATGAGCTCGGTCAAAAAAGAAAAACCCTCCAAAAAGAAAGCTAGAAAGGAGATCTCCTTAGAAGAGGAGTATAACAACAATGTGGATCATATGAACACTGATGATGAGATGGGTAATTCCAGAGGAGAGGCAAGGAAGAATAGGGAATAGACCATGGGGAAGAAAAATAATACAAAGGGAGAATGCTTTATTTATCTTGTTGTTGATCTAGCCATTAGCAAAGATAATACTCCCCCTCCCCCTTCTAGAGCCAATGAAAAGACTCAAGACCCTATATCAAAGGTTCTTAATAATGACGAGGAAGATCCCTCAACCTAGTCCCCTAACCAACATGACTTTTTAGATGATAAGAACTAGTCCAGAGGGGAGTATCATAGCGACAAATTTGGCAAGGGGAAAAAAGTATGGTAGGATTTCAACATGAACACTATGCAGATGGGGATAATTAGGGAAGCAATGAACCCCAAAATCCTCGAGGATATATATGGAAGAATCTAGAAGGAGGACTTGATTAACCCTACCCTAGTGATCCTTAGTGACAAGGCTAGGGAAATGGAGTTGAATCTTCTCAAAAATGCAAAGAATAGTATGCTCAACCAGTTCAAGTCATTTAAATGGCTCTTTCATGAACTTGAAGATTTCAAGGAAAAAACCTAGGACATCAAAAACAAAAAGGATCACAAAGCCACATAGGATCTTCATTGCTTGGATTCAAGGATTAACCAAATGGAAGATTAGATGAAAATCCTTGAGGAAACCCTCAAATGTATAGTAGAGAAAAAATTCAATATCCTTAAAGCCTCCAATGAGCACATCAAACTACTCATAGACAAAATGGAAGAAAAGATGGATGGCAAGGATTTGTAGATTATCAAAGAGGAAAAAAAGGAGAAGCCCAATGAAGGTCTGGGAAAGAGAACTAGGGCTAGGTCAAAGAGAAATGTTGATGAAGAAGACTCCAACAGCATTTATAAGATCAAGGAGGTGATAGAGAAGATGGAGCTTCTCGAAACCAACATTGTCATGATGCTTAGGAACCTCTCCCGATCTTTCCTCCTAGTACCTTTTTTCCTATCTTTTTTTTTCTCTATTTTGACTATTCCATCTCTATGGTAGTTTGTCTCTTAGCCTGTCTATGACCTATTTCATCATTTCTTTTTGCTTCCATAAGACTTGATTTCTATTTTTATATATTTTAATATGTTGTGGGTTTCAAGAACCTTGTAAAACCTATTTTACTTAATAAAAAACATAACAAGTCCTAGAATAATATGTATCATAATATCCATCATATCAACTCATGATATATACTATCACACAATAAATTCCTACTCTAACAACAAGTCCAAGTAATAAATATTATAACAAGCCCTAGTACAATGCAAGTCCTACTCTAACAACAAGTAAAAATAAGATTACAAGAAGTCATCATAACACAAGTCCAAATAACATGATAACAAGTAGATCAATAACACACACACACACACACACAGATATATATATATATATATATATATATATATATATATATATATATATATATATATATATATATATATATATATATATATATATATATATATATATATATATATATATATATATATATATATATATATATATATATATATATATATATATATATATATATATATATATATATATATATATATATATATATATATATATATATCTGTGTGTGTGTGTGTGTGTGTGTGTGTATAACATGTGCCATCATAAAATGTCCAGCATATAAAAAGTGAAAATAATGTATGTGAATATTATAGTCTAACTCTAGTCATCTAGCTGATTTTTAGTCTTCTTCACTCCACATGAAGAGGACTGCAATGCACCATCATGTTGTGTTTCATCATGAGTGCCCTCATCCTTCTGTAATTTTTAAAAATATGTCATCAAAAGACCATTAAGAAATTCACTTAAAAATTAATTAATATAAATTTGAACATTTAACATATTACCATGTGGCCATGCTTAGTAATGCCCTTAGTGGGACATGAAGGTCATCTCTCAGCTACATTAGAAGTGGATGCAGTCAAGTCCTGTAAAAACAAACATTACAAAATTTTAATAATTCAGGTATAAAAGATTTAGATACTAAATGTTAATATTAATTTGAACATTTAAAATTTTACCATTTTTCTATGCTCAGTAATGCTCTCAGTGGGACATGGAGGTCCTCTCTCAGCTACATCAAAAGTGGATGCAGTGAAGTCTTGAAAAAATAAAAAGTACAAAATTTTAATAATTTAGGTATAAAAGAGCTAGATACACAATGGAAATTAAAAAATTACTTTTAATCATAACCTCAAAGGACACTATCGATAGATGCATTTGGTTTAATCTTATAGCCATGCCAAGACTCATGGTGGTATCAACATGAACAAAAAATATAAAGAATGAATCAAAGTTATAGTATATACATAAATTATAAAGTATATATAACTTGACTATAAATTTATGGAATAAAAGCATTTACATTACCTGTGTGTGACACGTAGCTAATGTCATTGATGAGTTAGGATGTAAATGTGATTGTGCACCATGAGACAATCGAAAAACCTATAATTGCAAAAAAAAAGTGTGAATCAAAGTTTTACATAAATTAGTAAGATATAAAAACTTAAACTTAATCAATGAATTTAACATACTACACGTATATGTGGTTGACTCTTGGTGACTAATGGGGCATAGAATGAAGGACTGCCAATCTCAGTGTTACATGAGATACCCTACAAAATCACAAAAAATATGTCAAATTGATAACCTACAACTAATTGAATATCTTGATGGAATGAATGGACAAGTGAAAGAAAGTGATTTGAGATCACCAAGTTACTAAAGTGATATGTAAGGAAATTAAATCAGTTAATATATTGTCATTGATGTCAACTACTTTTGACTGTACTTATCATGATAATTACAAACATTTGAAGAAGAAAAATGGTAAAGGAATGAGATATATACATGAATATGAGATGGATATGGAAGATATGGCTAAGGTATACATTGGATAGCTTATTGATGAGTCTATGGAATCATATTGTTGACTTGATTGTATTACACAAATTTGTTATGTATTGAAGATCATAACTGAACAAGTCAATGTAGTCGGTAATTGAAGATTTATGTATACACTGAGCTAGTATAGTGTATACCAAGTACTAGTAATAAGAAAGTTAGTTATCATCAACACATTATGTATTGACCCATTGAAAGAAACAAATAAAGTTTATAACATCTGACTGAATTGATGAGCTGGACAATTGCATATGATTCCAAGGTAAAATATAAAGTTTTTTATGATAATCTAATGACTGAAAAAATTAAAGATTGATCGAATGGAAAAGGATGAAATGTGTTATAGACACATCTACTGAGGAAGCTTGAAGCGGAAAAAGGAACGATGGTGATTAAGAGGGAAAATCTAAGAGATGATAAGAAAATAGTTTATGAAGTCTATCTAAAGAGACATAAGATTCATTAGTGAGTCTAGATATCATTTACATTACATGAGAATTCACATGAAAGAACTATTTTCATGCATCATTGATCAGGCTGGTTACCAACAAAACCAAGATGAACTATGGGTATTAGCGGGCATCAGGGTATTATTCACTGAGCTGATTAATTTGGAGGATATGAAGGATTGAAGTGAATATTGATCAGAGGAGGTATTTTGAGTGTAGGATAGATTTGAAAATTGGAAATCTTAGTTGTATTTGAATTAGATCATTATTGTATTAGTTTAACCATTGTTACATAAAAATCTCTTAACCGAGTGGACTTAACAATCCTTTTGGTATTTCAATATGATATTCAAGGAATGTTGTTAGTTTCTTGTAGACCCCAAATTGAATGTTGGTCAAGGGATAAATGCTAGTTATAAATCATCTTAGTGTGAGGTCCTACCCCGACCATCTTAGCTCGACATTCATTTTAACATTTGATTCATTAGGATGATACTTTGAGTAGAGACATTTGACCTATTTTGGATTACGTACGCTATCTTTAGATCTTATGAGATGATTGTTATAGATTTATATGATGATGATGTTAGTCGTACTCTTTATATGCTCATTTGGGTTCCATACTTATCTATGATATATGAATTCTACATTTTACATTTATTAAGTTATCTTTTAGAATAGTAAATATTGGTGCTATCATGGTTCTATGATTAGCTTAGGATTACATGCTTATGTGGAAATAAAATTGATATTTTGATGCTTGAAGAATTAGGGTATAATGTGGATTATGTAATGATTCATGAAATGTAGTTATTTGTAATTTTCAAGTTTAGATGTTATTATTTCATTTTTTAAATGATTATTAATGCAAAGATTTTATGATGTACTGACATCAAAATTGAGTTTGCAAGAATATAGCCATGGTTGTAAATTTAAGGAAATAAGAATGGATCTAAGTGCAATTAGATTGAAACTAAGGTCAACTCTAAGAAGAGAACAACCTCATTGTAATGTGATTTTATTCGTAAATGTGACGCATGTGTGTATGTGGTTGATAATATTTGTAAATGCATGTTTGAAAGTAAAATTTTATTTTGTGAAAATATAAATGTAATTTGTCAACTAAGCATGCCAAATGTGTTATGTGATGTGTGCTTATGTGAGAGGTCACTTGACACCATGTTGATGATGTGGCATTCTTGAGTGGAATATGGACCCCACCCTCTCCTTAGTTGGTCTTGAGTATTCCTAGGCTAGGTAGGTGGTTTAAGGAACCAATATTTATGTTACCAGTACTCCATTTTCGGATGCAAGTTTAACTGAGGTTTTTGAGGGGTTTTGTGGAGTGCCAGGGTGTAGTTTAGGGGGTTTTTAGTGCCCCAAGTCTATTACATGCATTGGGGGGCCTATTTCTTCTATTTCCACTTCCCTAGGCCACCATTTTGTCTCTCCAAATGGGCCATTTTTGGTATAAACGAAAATGGAAATATTTTCTAGGTTGCTTCACTTTCCCATATGTTGAATCTCATCCCATTTCTATAGCAAGGTCAAGTGTCATTTTATCTTGTATCTAGAAACCAATTTTGTTTTGGGAAGAGGGGATGAGAGAGGAATCTTTGAATGTCTATAGGGGAGAGCAACTTAGGAAAGCACACACTTGATCATATTGTCTATGCTAGATTTGGTGAGTGAGAGGAGGACTAGAGAGTGTTTTGGGCTAGTAGACTTGAGAAGGAAAGAAAGCTTAGAGTCAAGAGGAGCTCTTCTTCAACCTTTCAATTTTGCCTTTGCTTAGGAGAAGGTTGGTGGTTTCTATCATGTAATTATTTTGTGTATGCATTGAAAAGATGTACTAGTGTGAAATTTGTAAATTGTAGTAACTTGTGTTTGAATCTTGTATTGAGTGGTTTCATTGTGTATTTTTTATTTCAATCTTGTTTGTCTTCTTGATTTGATTCATGTTTAAGGGTGTGCAAGTTTACCCCCTCATCCTTGGGAGGATTTGAGGAGGACTTGGGGTGAAGGGCCTAGTTGGGAATTATTTATGTATGAGAACTTTGATGTATGGGCCTCCTTGAGGGCCTTCTTATGTTTATATGGGGGTCATAAGGGATGTGTTGATGCTCATGGAATTGAGCTGTATGTTTGGAAGGGCCTTGTGAAGGCATGTGAGATTTTACTAAAATTCTTATTTTGGTATAAGATAGGTGTCTCCATAAGAGAAGTTTCCACCTTCACACATCTATGGATCTAATTTTTGGAATCCTTTTTGCAGGCTTGTGAAGGGAGTCATATGTGCTTGATTTGTTTCCAAATTGTGACATGCATGTTTATGTTTGTGTTTCTTGTTTGTAACCCATCCATTTCTTGTTTCCCCTTGCTCAGGGGTGGCCATGAAATGGCCTAGGCTAGGAGGTGAGCCTCCATGGCCATGTGGAAAAAATTTTATGTTGCAGGCTTTATTTGCATAGTATGAAGATGAAGTCCAAGTTTGAAGTCTCAAGTTAAAGATGAACGAAAGGATATTAAAAAAATGTTACTAGTCTATTTAATTTAAAATAATCTTGTACTACTCCAATTGTACTCAAGGATAATGTAATTGTAAAAGTGAAAAGGATTTACTACTGCTGTATTTCAAAGCTATTTGATAATTAAATTATTGTTTCTTTAAAAGTTAAATTGTTGTAATCTATAATGGAACTTTAAATTAGTTTTTCCTTCATTTATGTACATGAAATTGGTTATGGATATGAAAAATGTTCAGTTGATAATTGATTTAATATTTCAAGCCTATCCTATCATTCTGTTATTTAAATTGCATAAATCACATCCACTGCTAATGTATGTGTAAATTTCTATAATGAGATTAAAGTTATGATAATCATTTGTTCTTTAAAAGATCTTTGTATTATATTTTCCCTCCATTTGGTTTAGAAATAAATCTGTACATTAGGAATTAACTGTAAAATTTTTTATTTTACTTTATTAAACTGGACATTTGGATTTGATTAAGTTTTAAACAAGCTGTGTAATGCCCAGTGGATTTTGGGCATTACATTATGGTATCAGAGCAAGGTTTCAGCTCTAGGAACCTTGAGCCAATACATCTTTCGACTTACTGATTCTTACTTTGTTAATACATGATAAAAAATATATATATATACATTGAATACAAGCTTTGTCAAGGAAATCTGAAAATTAAAAGTTGAAACTAGTATTGTACTGTAACAGAATGTAAGTAAACAAAATATCAATTTGAGATGTAAACATATGCACATTTAGATCTCATTTACCCCATGTTACATGCAACAAGAAATATTTTCTTTTAAGCTGCTCATGATCTTAAGAAGATTTTCAAACAAAAATTGTCCCAAAGCTATTTACACATATATACTATTATCTATTTATTATATACAAACATGTAATCTATGTTAAAAGACATCCTACCTATGTTAAATTAACACTAGAACTATTACACCATATAAATTTATTTTTAGAACCTATGGTAACCTAAGTGTATTGTTTTGAAATTTACTGTAATAATAATTTTAAGTGATATAAATATGTGTATACATATGGATAATACATATAAGTAATATTTTATTTCATTCATATATTAACTTATGGAAAATTAACAAAATATCAAATATAGATATGATACAATAGTATATACATATGTAAATTAATAATATATATGTATGTCATTATAATACATATATTTATTTATTACCCTTAAAAAAAAAAATATTGCTAGCAATAAAGTAAAGATTTATTATTAATAGATTTTCTGCATACTAATAGACGGGAGTAATAAAATAAATTAATTTAAAAAAATTATATAAAAGAAAAATTATAAAGGGTCGAAGCCCTAACTCTTCTCCGCACTCCCTACCATGAAGGTCAAAGCCTTGGGCACTGCGGCGGCCTCTGTGCCCACTGCCCATGTGGGAGCGGCGACACAGTGCCTCCACACACCACTAGTAGGTGGCGGGTAGGGCACTGCCCCCATTGTGGCATGCTAGATGTGGGACGGGCGCCAGGCTAGGAAGGCAGCCGACAAACCTAGCCAGAATATTTTATTAATAAAAAAATAACAACAATATAAACAAACATGGATTATGCAGAGTAGAAACCCAAAAATTTAAAAGGGTTTTAAAATTTTAAATCTGGTGCGTATATTAATAAATATGCCAGCTAGTAAAAGAGAAAGATTATAGACCTGCATAAAAATCAATGGGATTTAAATAAACAAAAATCTTATTTAAATGAAAGCATTTGCTATACATAATAAATAGATCTACTTATCTATGTTGAACAACAGAGAACAAAAAAAAAAAAGTTAACATAACTGAACAAAGATCTAATAAAATAAAATAAAAATTAACAAAGAATATCAAAACTGTGTATTAGCAAGGATTTGATAAGAAAAAAATAAAATTTTAAGAAGGGTATTGTAGATTTCTTGAATTAGAACATAGATTAAGTCTCTGTTTACACAGAGATGTAAAAAAAAATTTTAAAAAGTATTATTTCTAAAAACTCAATGAAAATCTAAACTTTTTAAACAAAAAAATTTCTTCTCTGTGAATCTGTATGTGGGTTTGTTGAAAACCATAGTGTAAACCTTTTTGGGTTGAATGCAACCCTCTGCAATCTTGAGACATATACACACAAGTGTATATGTATGTATATACACACACCCTAGGTGTGTGTATATGCACACATATATACATGTGTATACAAAAACTTGAAATTCTTCCTTCACCCTTGCCCCTGGCTCAAACCTGCATAAAAAATGAACAAATTAGGGTTTTCCTGCCTTCTAAAATGTGGCCTAACCCTAAATCTGAATTAGGGTTAGGGTTGCCCACTTTGAGATTCCCATTCTTTTATTTTATTATTATTATTTATTTTTGGCTTTAGTGGTACTTTATTATTTTATTCTTATTTTAGACTTTATTCAATTATTAAGATTAAGTGGCTTTAGGAAGTCACTTTTAATTTTAATAGAATTAATGTTGTTTTATTATTTATTCTTTTAGGGGATAGTAATTTAAATTTGTAATGAAGGATTTATTTATTCAAGTGGATCTCACTTGATTTTATTATTATTAAAGACAACATTAAGGTTATTGTAGATATAAAAGTTGTAAATCTTGCTGATTAGTATTTATATTATTTTAATAATACATTTTTAGTGGGATTTAAGATGTCTTTGTGGGAAAATGATTTTTTTTTTTTTTAAATTACCTTTGCCTTTTAATAAGATTTGATTTTTTTTATTATTTTTTTAAATTTTTTTTTTAAGATAAGTGATTTATTTATTCTCTTGGTCATTTATTTTAATTAGAGAAAATTTTCATTTATTTGATTTAATTAATGTTAAATTTAATTTTCTTCTGGAATTATGTAATGGTGATTTTAATTAAAGAGTGAGATTCTTTTCTTGATATTTTTTATTAGATGCAATTTTAAAATTATTTAAAGTTGCAAATGTTGGAATTTTTATTTAATGAACCTTTATATTATTTTAAGATTTGAGATTTATGAATTAATAAATTTAATATTATTGGAATTTATCTAATTTCTTATTAAAGTTTTGGGAAATTAAATGGTTACTATTATATTATTGACCTTTTTATCTTCTTTTAATAATTGGATTAATGGGGAAATTAGTTTATTCATTAAAATCCCTAGTAGGGACTTAGGAGAATTAATTGCCCTAATTTTTTTTTTGTAATAATAGCTTATGAATAAAATTTTTAGTATTTATTAATTTAAAACTCTAGTGAGAACATTAATAATATTTAATGAAATTTAAATAAAATTATTATTTAAATCAAGGGGTACATTCAATATAGTTTAAATCTAACATTTATTAACGTCCTTCTTCACCTAATAGTTCTCTAACCCTAGCATTTTGGGGCATTACAATAGTCTTGCAGATTAATTGAATTAAGATTAATGTGGAATAAAGTTTAATTTAAGTTTTTAGTTAAAAACTAGTTCATTTAAAACTTGATAATGTTATTTTTATGAGGCCAATATATGTGGCTAGTATACTAGTCATCATAAAAATAGCATTATAGCTTAACCTAAATTATGTTGGAATATTTAGTACTCTTGTAAGATTAATGAATTACTCATATAAACATTAAAGTTCTGTTTAACTAAAAAAAAATTTATACATATATATACATATATATATATATATATATATATATATATATATATATATATATATATATATATATATATATGTATGTATGTATGTATGTATGTATGTATGTATGTATGTATGTATGTATGTATGTATGTATGTATGTATGAAGAAGTATAGGGTTTTCTCTTCTTCGAATTTATGAATGTATATTATGTCATGCTAGTAGAGCTCATATTGTCCTTTCTAAGACGTCGATCCTTTTAGGGAAAACCTTAGTTAAGCAAAGCTAGTAGTAGGATGCCTCCAATCAAGCGTAGTGCTCGCCGATGTGGGTGGAGACCCAGGGGCGGTCATGTGGCAATAGAGGGAGATGATTGTATAGCTGAGGGAGTAGGTGGCATGCAGGGCCCCCCTCCTATACTGCCACCTAATCCCAACCAGGACATCATTAATGCAATAGAAATTTTGGCTAGTATTATTATGGATAGATTGCATCTAGGAGGCCAACAAGCCGAGGACTGAGAGAGGAGTAGGAGTCCCCCTCCTAGGAAAGTAGAAGAGGAGGTAGTACATGAGGATGAGTCAGTACACATGCCAGAGCCACCACTAGTGATAGTGCCGAGAGTACCCCGTGATATAGGGGACTAGATTAGAAACCTCATACAACTTGAGCCACCACTCTTTTCAAGATCCACAGATGGAGAAGATGCTGAGGCTTGGCTATTTAGCCTTGAGAGATGTTTTGGGTTGCACCCTTACGAGAGAAACCTTAAGGCATGACTTGAAGTTCACATGTTGAGGGGGACTGCCTCTACATGGAGGAGGCAAGAGGAATATAAGATTCATCTTGTCATAGATACCCTCATATGGGAGGCCTTCATGGAGAGATTTCAAGCCCAATATATGTCAAAGCATTTTAGACAATGTTGCATCGACGAGTTTCATGACCTACAACAAGGAGGACAATCAGTAACACAGTATGAGTGTAGGTTTCTCAAAATCCTTATGTTGATTACATGAAGGATGAGAGACTCCAAGTCAACTACTTTATTAAGGGGTTGAACTATGCCATAGCTGACAGAGTATGGATGGTACCATCAAGTGATTTTTGTGATATAGTAGAGAGGGCCATGATAGCTGAGGAGATCCATAATAGGTCTCAATATGCATGAGATAGGTCACAGAACCATAGTTTTGTACCATAGTACTCTAGTTTTTATAAATCCCACTAGAAGGGAGATTAGGAGAACTCTAGCACACCACAACAGTAGCAGTCTCAGCAAAGTCCCCAATGGGACTAGGGAACTCAGACACAGTCAACCAGAGACGGCTTTAGTAGATTCAGTATGACAAGTGGGAAGTAGTAGTCTAGAATTAAGGGGAGTTAGTTCCAAGCTAGAGGACCATGTTATTCATGTGGTGACATGGGTCACATTGTGAGAGATTGTCCTTTGGGTCATCCATGTAGCAGTCAGATGTCAACAGCCTCAAAGCTTCTTGGGAGGAAACAACACAAATGAGAGATCAGTGCCCCCCATCTATTTGATGAACTCCGGGAGGAAGTTCATGCCTAGGGGGGAGGATGTGAGGTCCTACCCCGACCCATCTTAGCTTGACATTCATTTAAACATTTCATTCATCAGGATGATACTTTGAGTAGAGACATTTGACCTATTTTGGATTACATATGTTATCTTTATATCTTATGAGATGATTTTTATAAATTTATATGATGAAGATATTAGTCGTACTCTTTATATGCTCATTTGGATCCCATGCTTATCTATGATATATGAATTCTGCATTTTGCATTTGTTACATTATCTTTCAGAATATTAAATATTGGTGGTATCATGGTTCTATGATTATCTTAGGATTACATGCTTATGTGGAAATAGAATTGATATTTCGATGCTTGAAGAATTAGGGTATAATGTGGATTATGTAATGATTCATGAAATGCACTTATTTTTAATTATCAAGTTTAGATGTTATTATTTCATTTTCAAAATGATTATTAATGCAAATATTTTATGATGTATTAACATCAAAATTGAGTTTGCAGGAGTATGGCCATGGTTGTAAATTTGGGGAAACAAGAATGGATCTAAGTGCAATCAGTTTAAAACCAAGGTGGACTCTAAGAAGAGAACGACCTTGTTGTGATGTAATTTTAATCGTAAATGTGATGCAGGTGTGTATGTGGTTGATAATGTTTATAAATGTGTATTTGAAAGTAAAATTTCATTTTTTGAAAATATAAATATAATTTGTCAGCTAAGCATACCAAATGTGTTATGTGATGCATACTTATGTGAGGATTTCGCATGACACCATGGTGATGATGTGAAATGCTTGAGTGGAATATGGACCCCACCCTCTCCTTCGTTTGTCTTGAGTATTCCTAGGCAAGGTAGGTGGTTTGAGGAACCAAGATTTATGTTCCAATACTATATTTTCGGATGCAAGTTTAACTAGGGTTTTTGAGGGGTTCTGTGGAGTCCCAGGATGTATTTAGGTTATATTTTAGTGCCCCAAGTCTAGTACATGGGTTGGGGGGCCTATTTCTTCTATTTCTACTTCCCTAGGCCACCATTTTGTCTCTCCAAATAGGCCATTTTTAGT
This sequence comes from Chamaecyparis obtusa, assembly GCA_027943335.1. Classification (NCBI taxonomy): domain Eukaryota; kingdom Viridiplantae; phylum Streptophyta; class Pinopsida; order Cupressales; family Cupressaceae; genus Chamaecyparis; species Chamaecyparis obtusa. The sequence continues at coordinate 68,462 of BSBK01005995.1, forward strand.
ATAAACGAAAATGGAAATGTTCTCTAGGTTACTTCACTTTCCCATGTGTTGAGTCTCATCCCATTTCTATAGCAAGGGAAAGTGTCATTCTATCTTGTATCTAGAAACCTATTTTGTTTTAGGAAGAGGGGATGAGAGAGGAATGTTTGAATGTCTTTAGGGGAGAGAGACTTAGGAAAGGACACACTTGATCATCTTATTTATGCTAGATTTGGAGAGTGAGAGGAGAACTAGAGAGTGTTTTGGGCTAGTAGACTTGAGAAGGAAAGAAAGCTTGGATTCAAAAGGAGCTCTTCTTCAACCTTTCAATTTTTCCTTTGCTTAGGAGAAGGTTGGTGGTTTCTAGTCATGTAATTATTTTGTATATGCATTGAAAAGATGTACTAGTGTGAAATTTGTAAATTGTAGTAACTTGTGTTTGAATCTTGTATTGAGTGGTTTCATTGTGTGTTTTCTATTTCAATCTTGTTTGTCTTCTTGATTTGATTCATGTTTAAGGGTGTGCAAGTTTACCCCCTCATCCTTGGCAGGATTTGAGGAAGACTTAGTGTGAAGGGCATAGTTGGGAATTCTTTATGTATGAGAACTTGGAGGTATGGGCCTCCTTGACGGCCTTCTTATGTTTGTATGGGGGTGATAAGGGATGTGTTGATGCTCATGAAATTGAACTATATTTATGGAAGGGCCTTATGAAGGCATGTGAGATTTTATTGAAAATCTTGTTTTGGTATAAGATAGGTGTCTCCATAAGAGAATTTTCCACCTTCACACATCTATGGATCCAATTTTTGGAATCCTTTTTGCAAGCTTGGGAAGGGAGTCATATGTGCTTGATTTGTTTCCAAATTGTGACATGCATGTTTATGTCTATGTTTCTTGTTTGTAACCCATCCATTTCTTGTTTCCCCTTGCTCGGGGGTGGCCATGAAATGGCCTAGGCTATGAGGTGAGCCTCCATGGCCATGTGGAAAAAGATTTATGTTGCAGGTTTTATTTGCATAGTATGAAGATGAAGTCTAAGTTTGAAGTCTCAATTTAAAGATGAAAGAAAGGATATTAAAGAAATGTTACTAGTCTATTTAATTTAAAATAATCTTGTACTACTCCAATTGTACTTAAGGATAATGTAATTGTAAAAGTGAAAAGGATTTACTACTGCTATATTTCAAAGCTATTTGATAATTAAATTATTGTTTCTTTAAAAGTTAAATTGTTGTAATCTATAATGGAACTTTAAATTAGTTTTTCCTTCATTTATGTACATGAAATTGGTTATGGATATGCAAAATGTTCAATTGATAATTGATTTAATATTTCAAGCCTATCCTATCATTCTATTATTTAAATTGGATAAATCACATTCACAGCTAATGTATGTGTAAATTTCTATAATGAGATTAAAGTTATGATAATCATTTGTTCTTTAAAATATCTATGTATTATATTTTCCCTCCATTTGGTTTAGAAATAAATTTGTACATTAGGAATTAACTGTAAGATTTTCTATTTTACTTTATTAAACTGGACATTTGGATTTGATTAAGTTTTAAATAAGATGTGTAATGCCTAGTGGATTTTGGGCATTACACTTACCAGGTCACACCTTATAGTGTACATTGTAACCTTTGACAAGGTTGGTTGCTAACTGAGCTCACTTTAGAAGAGTGAATTATTTTGGGTTATCGGTCCTAGGTGGTTTTTCTCCTAACAGGGTTTCCACATTAAAAATCTATGTGTTATGTGAATTTGATGTGAATAGATTGTTATTTTACTTTAGACATTGCATATTAAGTCTGATCGGTAAACATAGTACTGAATTGACTGCCAATCGCTAGAAAGAGAAAGTTATTGTTGATAGCTTATTGAGTTGATATTTTGTTTGAAAATTTTAAATATATACATTTAGGAGATTTGGGACTATAGGATAACTAGAACTAATTGATTCACCCCAACGCTTAGTTATCTAACAATTGGTATTAGAGAATATTGGTTTCTTGGAAGGAAAGTTTAAAGGACTTAAGCTAAAGATCATGAGATGTATAAGAGAGAGGTGCCAAAGTTGAACAAAGACAACTTCTCAACATGGCAAAGCAGAATGAAATTTCACATATCTAAAATTTGAGAATATGCAATATTCTATTTGACCAAATCTTACATCCAACCGACTGGACCTTTGACTATTGATCAGTTAAGAGATCAACATGAACATAACATGACAATGATTGAAATTGTTTCTGCCTTAATAGATGCTGAATTTGAAGATATCAAGACATGTAAATCTTCCAAAGCAATGTCGGATAAACTTACACTAGTTCATGGACAAAATGTGAATGTGATGAGAGCAAGAGCTGAGTGTCTCAGAGGAAATTTTGATGATATGAAGATGAAATAAGGAGAAAACATTTCATAGTATAGTAACCAAATCAAGGAGATTTTCAATGCTATCTAACGAGCAAGAGGTGTTATTGATGAAGATAATGTTTTGAGTAAAATTCTTAGAACCTTACTGCATGTCTATATTTTTAGAATCTTTATAATTCTATGAGGCCTACTACAACCCCTAAACAATCTTGTCTCTTTCCTATACCTAGTTGCAGAAGTGAATGTTTCAAAGCAAGGTCAACTCAAAGAACATCCCCTTCAAGGAGAGTTCAATCAACACCACTGAATACCTTAGAAAAGAGACCTTTTCCCTTTCATTCTAGAAGAAGAGGTAGATCTCTAACCAAAGATCTAGAATAGGATTCAAATCTAGCAATAAATATAGCTCATATAGTTGTTAATCTTCAGATTCCAACTCCTGCAATGGCTAGACCATTTTCCTTTTCACCTTTCAACCAAGGGAGTCCATTAGCCTTTGCTCAACATCATGATGTGCCCTTGGTGGAACTAAAGAGTATGCATGATATTCTTTTAGATGAAAGAGCTTCAGAGGCCCAAGAAAATCTAATTTGGGATTTTGGTTTGGGAAGTTATTTGATACAAGAAAGTGGAGTCATAGAGCCAAGCCTTCTCAAAGAGGACACTGATTCAGAGGATTAGAATAATCAGGTTTGGGAACTATTTTTGATGGAGCTAGAAGTAGGCATGGTTCTGGTGGTGGTGCTATGCTAGTGTCCCCAAAAGGAGAAAGGTATTATACTTCCTTTAGATTCAGTTTCTTCTGCACTAGCAATACTGCAGAGTATGAAAGTCTAGTCAATGGACTAGAGTGGGCTAGAAAAAGAGGGCTTAAGGCCTTAAAATTTTATGGTGATAGTGGGTTATTTGTCAACCAAGTGAGAGGGATAAGTGCAACCAAGAATGACACTTCCAAAGCATACAAACATAGAGTTTGGGATGCAATTGAATATTTTTGTGCTTTCAATATTGTTTCTATCCCTAGGAAGCTAAATCAAAATACAGATAGATTAGCTATTGTTGGATCTTAGTATGACATTCCAAATAGCATTTCAAAAGAGGTAGATCAAAAAAATATCAAAGTGATTGTCAGACCATCTATTCCTAATAATGATGTCAATTGGTAGGTGTTTGACAATGATGAACAAATTCTAGAGATCTTGTTTGAAGAAGATGTTTTTTCAAGGCATAATCAAGAAAGATTATCACAAAATTATGGTGATCAAGTGATACAACTTAAGTCCAGTAAGATGCCTAGACGTCTTGTCACCCTGGAGACTATCTTCAACAAGGATGATGAAGTTAAGAAAAATAAAGCTGGCCTGGTAGTCCAACAAGAACATTGTGTTGAATTAGAGTTGGAACCAGGTAAGAGCTTACAATTTGGAAAAGTGAACACTGAATTGGAAAAGCAAGCTTACACTCAATTATTCAAAGAATTCAGTGATGTGTTTGCATGGTAGTATGAAGACCTCAAAGGTTTTGATCCATCCCTTGCTCAACACACTATTGAATTAGAACCAAATGCCAAATCAGTGAGGCAAAAGCAAAGACCTGTTAATCCCAAGCTTGAGCCTTTTATGCATAAGGAAGTTCTCAAATTGATATAAAGTGGTATCATCTACCCCACTAAGCATACTAGTTGGGTTTCCAACCTTGTTCCTGTCAGGAAGAAGAATGGGGAGCTGAGGTTATGTGTTGACTTTAGGGATTTTAACAGAGCTTCATTAAAGGACCGCCATCCACTACCCTCCATGGAACAAATCTTACAATGTGTCTCTAGATCTGAGAGATTTTCATTATTGGATGGCTATTCAAGATACAATCAGATCCTAGTTAATGAAGAGGATCAATATAAGACTACATTTACAACCAAGTGGGGAACCATGGCTTATCAAAAGATGCCCTTTGGTTTGTCAAATACAGGTGCTACATTTCAAAAGGCAATGGATATGGCCTTTAAAAGCCTAATGTACAAGTTTGTACTGGTCTACTTGGATGACATAACTATCTATTATAAACATGCAGTAGACCATATCAAACATCTGAGGAATATTTTTGAAAGGTGTAGAGAATTTGGGATATATCTTAATCCCAAGAAATGTGTGTTTGCAATCCATGAAGGAAAATTGTTGGGATATGTAGTATCCAAAGAAGGAATTATAGTAGATCCTGAAATAATTGCAGCTATCCTAGAGTTACCATTGACACATCACAAGAAAGGTCTCCAATCTTTCATAGGAAAGATTAAATTTCTTAGGAGGTTCTTGCCTAACATTGCAGATTTACTCAAGCCTTTAATAGCCATGTTGAAAAAGAATTCAGCTTTTAGTTGGACCAAAGAAGAGAAAGTCAATTTCCAAGCTATCAAAGAGGCCTTAATAGAAGCCTCTACTCTTCTAAACCCAAATGTCAGTAAGGATTTTATCCTTTATGCTTATGGAGGTCATGATGCTATATCTACTATGTTGACTCAAGAAAATTCATAAGGATTGGAGTAGCCTATTGCTTTCTTTAGCAAAGGTTTAGAGGAGTATGAACAAAGATACTCTCTTGTAGAAAAACATGTACTTGCTATGGTAAAGAGCCTTAAAAAGTTCAAATATCTATTGACTCATAGCAAGATACATTTAAAAGTTACTCATCCAAGTGTCAAAGAGTTTTTTCTTTCTAAAGACCTAAATGAGAAAAGAGTTGGTTGGATCACCAAGGTAATGGAGTATGACATATATATTCAAACTACCAAGCTAGTTAGAGGAAGAGGTCTTTGTGAACATTTGGCAAGGGATGAAAGTTCAAAGAAATCAAAGAAAATAGATGCATCTCTGGTGGTGCATTCTACAAAAGAAAAAGCCAAGGCAACAAGCTAGTTGCCTAATATGATCAATTACTTCAAGATAGGATAATGTCCTGTAGGCCTAGACTCAGCAAAAAGAAGGTATTATAGGTTACAATCTATTCCTTTTGTGCTGATAAATGAAGTTCTTTTCAGAAAGGATCAAAATGGTGTCCTTTTAAGATGCATAGATTCAGGAAAGGTAGTAGACATCCTATTTGAGTTTCATGATGGACCTTCTGGTGGTCATTTTTCTCCTAGGACTATTTCTTTTAAAATCATGAGGGATGGATACTATTAGCCATCTATCTTTAAGGATAGTCATGATTATGTCAGAAAATGCATCAAGTGTGCCATGTTTGCAGGAAAAGAAAGGCTTGTAGCCTTGTCTCTATAGCTAGTCAGAATAGATTATTCCTTCATGAAGTGGGGTATAGACTTCATAGGCATGATCAACCCTCTATCTAGTGTAGGCCATAAATAGATAATTATTGTAACTAATTATTTCACTAGATGGACAGAGGTAGTTGCATTAAAAGAGGCCAATGAGAGTGTTGTCTTAAGCTTTTATTATGACATAATTCATAAGTTTGGCACCCCTAACTCCATAATTTTAGATAATGCATTAGCATTCACAGGCCTCAAAGTCTCAGAGTGGGTAGTAAAAAATGGCATCTATTTGAACACCAGGTCCAATTACTACCCTCAAGGCAATGGCTTAGCAGAATCCACCAATAAGAACTTGATTAGGATAATCAAGAAGACTCTTCAAGAAAATCAGAGAGATTGGCATACTAAACTGAGGTCTACATTATGGTTAGACAGAATCACTCCAAAAAAGATTATTGGTAATTCTCCTTATGTGCTAGTGTATGGTAGAGAGGCTAAGTTGTCCATTTTAACTGAATTATGAGCTTTGGACTTGGCCACTCAATATGCCCTATTTGATGAAGGAGATCCCCTATAGGTCAGGTATGCTCAGTTGATAGAATTAGAAGAAATTAGAGACAAATCAATGTAGGATATGGAACTCCATCAGATTTAGACAAAGAGGAGCTTTGATAGAAGAGGTAGGGTCAAAAACTTCAAGGTTGGAGATGTAGTCCTCAAGTGGGATGAGTTCAGGTCAAGACTTGGTAGGCACACAAAATTTGACTCCTTTTGGGGTGGACCATTTGTGATCACAAAATGCAGGGGCCCCAATGCCTTTCAACTAGCAACTCTGGAGGGAGTTGCCCTGCCAATTTTAGTCAATGGTTTCCACTTGAAACCTTGTTTTGAGGTTAATCCCTCTCTGTATATCTTGTAAAAAGGTTTCCCTATTTTCTTTCCTTGCTTTCTAGGTTAGTTCTGTGTTTTCCAAGAAGTGCTCTAAGCACAGTTCCAATTCTATCTCCCTGTGAGAATTTTTTAGTTTTGATGACCCCATGCCCAATGGATTGTCAAGGTCACTGGTTTCCATGTCTAGAAGGCTAACATCTAGCAAAAATCACCAAAATGTTACCCAAATTTTCCTATGCATACAAATTTGGCAAAAAACCATCCCCAGGCCTCTATTTTTATCTTGTTAAACACCCCAAAAAATTTCATGAGTCTACCTCTTTTCCCGTGGTCTCTGCAACATCTTTTAGGTCTCTGGCTAGTAGAAAAACCCTTAGAAAAATTCATAAACTAGCCATTGTATGAAAAATCTCTTTGGCCTATTATATTTTTATGTTACTTTATCCTAGCCACTTAAGTTGTCCCAATTCACATGTGTGCAAAATATTTCCTAAGTTGAGCGCTTTAATCTTTCCTAGGTCTCAACGCATAAAACATTTGCCCTAAGGTTAAGTTCTGGCTTGATCTGACAGTCTTTGCCATTCCGCAAGCCAAAGATGTGCATGTGTTACAATCATGGTATAGAGAGAACCATTGATCTTGTCTTTCTTCCTACACTGCAATGTGTTAGTGGGATCGGTGCCACCTCATCCTATTTGGCAGCTCCTGATTCGTTGATGGGCTAGTGATTCAATGCTTGTCAACGGGCCCTTTCCTTTCGGTGTGTTAAGTTTTGACCGCATCGTGTGGCTGTCATTATACCATTGAAGGAAGATGCAGCCTATTTAATCCCATAGTATAGCGATAGCCATAGATCCTTCTCCATCATTCATCTTCTGACAGTGGGTCCTGTGTCAGAGACAAATGCTATGTGGATCCGTTTGGCAGCGTTTGATTGGCGAAGGTTTTGAACACATAGCACCTATCAGTGGGGTCAGCTTCCTCAAAGTGTTAAGTCCTGAGCAGGATTGATGATCATTGTTATACCACCAAGGTAAGATGCACATCTATTAGGCTGGCAGTATAGTGAGAACCGTCCGATGTGGTCCTAGTCTGCTGTGGGTCCTGCTGTCAAAAGGGTCTGTGACGTGTCCATTTGGTAGCTTCCGATTGGTTGTTTTAGAGTATAGGTGGAAGATGTCAGTGGGCCTGTAGGGTCAGAGGTTTCTAAAGATGTTAAAGCACAAAAAGATCTCATGGCTATCATTATACTGCGAATCCAAAATGCTCAATCATTACGATCACGGTATAAGGACAGTCGTCTGATGGTGTTCTCGGGATCGTGGGTCCATGTCTGTCAGCGACACTGACTTGCTCGCTTGTGATTGGCTGTTGACTTCCATGGTGGTGGTTGACTTTTCAGAAGGGTTTTAAGTTGTTTTCTTAGTGCATCATGGCCATTCATCTGCCGGGAAGGTTTTTTTATCTACGGCTATGTTTTAAAAAATTGACCTACTAGCTGTTATATTCAAATTTAAATATATTCCTACATATTTTTTTGCTAGGGTTTGCATTTTGCGGCCATGCATGATAGTTTGAGTTGTTGGAATTTATTTCTTTAGGATAGGAATGGTTGAGGGGATGATGATAGAGGATCTAATCATCGGCACCGTAGATTTTATAGGGTACCACGTCCTACTGAGGCTTTAATGAGCTTGGCACCACCTTTCATAGGGTTAATCATTTTAAACCCAAATATCTATAAGATCATATTATGAGCATTCAAGGCAAGGTCGGGTTGCAGGTGGGTAGATGGATCAAGGTGGCTGTGTCTGCAGGTTGATGTGGTATAGGCATGGACATGCAAGTAACATATCTGATCGGCCATGATGCTACAAAGATATTTTTTATGATCAGATTTGATAGGCCTAGGGTTTGATATTGTATTGTAGAGCCATGTAACCCTAATTAGGTTTTGACTCTGGCCTATGTGCTAAAGGGAGATGTATATAATTGATTTTTGGAGCCTTAGAGAAGAGAGAGTTCACATTTTGTAAAAGAAGAAAGTCTCTTTCTTACAAGGCTATCTGTGGCATTTTCTTCCCTCTGGTTTTCTACATTCTGTGATCTTTCATTGAGGATTCAAATATCATAGAGGTACTTTGTGACAATTCTTCATGTCCCTATGCTTCCTTGTTTGTATTATCTCTTATTGAATCAAAGTATATGATGTTTTGGTGATATCTTAGGGTTCCTGATCCCTCTCTCTTTCTGCAATTGTGTGTATTATTGTGAATGATTTGATGTGAATTCATTTGTGGGTATACTACAACCCCTAAACAATCTTGTCTCATTCCTATACCTATTTGCATAGGTGAATGTTTCTTGCAGGTCATAGATTGTTATCTACTCCAAAGAGTGTTATTGTTTGTGAAAGAATCTCTTTCTTTCCCTGAATACCCTCTTTATTTGCAAACCCCTCTATGAAATACTCATGCAAGCCTATTTAGTGAGTTTTGATCTACTACACCTAAGTCTCTCATTGATTTCATCCTACATACTAAGATCCAAACCCTAGTTTCGGTGCATCACCTAGTAGGTAGTTTGCTTTCAGTCATTTCCCTTTCCAAGCATTCCTTCTATCCTTTTTCTTAAAAATTTTTACTTTTTTGTCTAGAAGCAAATTAAGGTGATTATCCAAGAGGAACCAACCTAGAACCTAGAGGTCTCATCTTAGTTAGCATAGGTCCCACACCTAGAGATGATTCCCATGTTATACTAGGTTATCAAGACTATGAGAGCTTGAGATAAGGGTGCAAACTTAGTGTATAATAGTATGATTGTATTTAAATTAGTTATGTTAAAATTTAAATGGGTCATGCCTAAAGTAATTTGTGTGTGTCACTTGAAACCTATGTATTTATGTGTTGGCATGGCTAGTAAATGTAACTAGGGTAGACCTATTCATGACCCAAGGGTTACCTAGTGTAGTACCCATGCAAACCCTAGAGTTATGAAGATTAGATTGGGTCAAGAAAGTTGAATTTCGGATGTAAACTTCAGCTGGAGCTTAGGAGGACAAAAGAGGCTTCCAGAAGGTAATTAGGGTTAGTTTTGACCACCTTACTTGGTACTTTAGGGGTAAGGGGTCATTTTCAACCCATTAAGAGCCTTGGGACTCATTTATGACACCCCTAAAATGTCTCCTCTTCAAAGTGGCGAAAATTGAAGAGTTTGAAAATTTTGGGCAACATATTCAATCCTTCTCAAGTGAGCCATTAATGCCTTTTACTAGGACCTTGACTTAAGAAGGAAGGGGAAGATTCTAGAGGCTTCATCATTAATGCATGAATTAGATATTTTCTTTGCTAGAGCCTATTTAGGGAGATTGGGAGAGGAAAGCATGGTTGTTCATCCACTCTCTACTCTTAGAGACCACTAGAATTAGAGAAGGAAGGAAAGGCTTAAGGATGAGAAAGCTTCATGGTTCCATCTCTTCATCTTTGGACTTAAGGTTGGATTCTCTCTAGAACTAGTAGCATATTTCATGTTTCATGTATGCAAAATCTTTAGGTAGTTTAATGGAGTTCTATGTAATTTGTTTCAACTCCATGGGTTTCCATGGAGGTATGCAAGTGTTGTTTCCATTTTTATGATGCAAAGTATTATATTTACTTTAGTGTTGAGTTATATAGTGTTTTTTCAGAGAGTTTTCAAGGTGTACTCACCTTTGGGAAGGTTGGGTAACCTTGAGGGGGAAAGAATATTAGGAAGCCCTTTATAGAGAAGAGCTTCTCCATGTGTGGGAAGTATAACCATTGATGTTATGGGCTCCATGTGGTCAATTTTTCCTAAGGGAAAGGGATGGAATAAGGTTGATTTGAAAAGGACATTTTTGTCCATGTGTGGCACACAATTTCCTTACTATTATCTTGGCTATCTGCTCTGGGTTCTTGGTCCACTTTCACCCATGTTAAAATAGTCTTTCAAAGGCTTATGTGTACAACCTTGGTTGGGAGTATGTTTGTGTGAACCTCCATGTTTGTTTTCTTATGTATATGTTTGTACCTGTTAGTGTTTAAAACCCTTAGCTCAGGGGTGTCCTAAAAGGTCTATGCTAGGAGGTGAGCCTCCATGGTCAACCTACAGGGTTTTATTTGTAGGTCTTATGTGTTAGCTTGTGGTGACTATCCAGGAAAGTACTGTACACTTTTCCTATCATTTTTTTTTAGGCCAACATATTTTTTGTAATTTTTGGGCTGACATGTTTTAACTCAGTCTAACCCTAAAGTGACAAAAATATTGTATAATATGTCTTAGGGTTAGGGATTTCATTATGATGTATGATTTTAATACTTGCAGTGGAATTGAGTTGTAAGGGATTACAGATTGTAATCAAGTTGTAATCACTAGATAATAATATATTGGAATTATTGTTGGTGGATGTAGCATAGGGATTGGGTGAACCATGTTAAATCTTTGTGTCTTGTATTTTCTTCTGTGTGTTTATTGTTTTTTGATATTGGTTATATTTGCATGTAATTGTTATTTATGCCTTGTTATTCCTAAGAAGTGGTATCAAAGCCAAGTTATTTCATTCATTCTTTCATCTATTCTCTAAAGAAAGTCTCACGAGTTAGTGGGAGAGTCTCTTGATTAAATGGGAGAAATGGTAGATGAGGGTAGGTTGAAGGTTGAAAAGTTTAATGGGAAGAACTTCCAGTTATGGAAGATGAAAATGGAGGACTATCTCTATTAGAAGGATTTATGGTGGCCATTAGAGGGAATAGCCAAGAAAGAGGCAACAATGTCTCAGGAAGATTGGGATATTTTGGATAGGAAGGCACTGGGGAGTATTCATTTATGTATGGCACAATCGGTGGCATTCAATATTGCTAGAGCAACAAAAGCTAAAGATCTGATGAATACCCTAGCGAAGTTGTATGAAAAGCCTTCAGCTTCAAACAAGGTATTTCTTATGAATTTTTTATTTAATATGAAAATGGTAGAAGGTGGATTGGTCGCTGATCATTTGAATGATTTTAATATAGTTACAAGTCAGTTAGCCTTAGTTAAAATTACTTTTGATGAAGAGGTTAGGGCTCTCTTGATTTTGTGTTCTTTTCCAAAAAGTTGGAATGGCTTGGTAATGGTTGTTAGTAATTCTATTTTTGGTTCTAATACCCTAAAGTTTGATGATGTTATTGGTGTTATATTGAGTGAGGAAATTCATAGGAAAATCTTAGGGGCATCCACATCGGGTAGTGTATTGAATGCAAAAAGTAGAGGTAGAACAAGAGATAGAGGAAACAACTCTGGAAATCATGGGAAATCAAGAGGAAAATTGAAGGGAAAGAGGTCTGAATCCAAAGGGCCAAATGATTGCTGGTACTATGGAAAACTAGGTCATAAGAAGAAAGATTTTTGGTCTCGAAAGAAAGATCAAGGAGATAAAAATGATGGAAACAAGGAGGAAAATGTGGTAAGTAACAAATCCGAAGAGGATGCTTTGCTCTTGTCTTTAGAAAATGTTGATGATTCATGGGTGTGAGATTCAGGGGCTTCATTTCATGCTACACCCCATAGAGGTTATTTTGTTGATTATGTCCAAAGGGATTTTGGGCTAGTTTATTTGGGAGATAATGAACCCTGTCAAATTGTTGGAAAAGGGAAAATCAAGATTAAGTTTCACAATGGGAATCATTGGCTACTACAAGAGGTAAGACATGTTCTAAGGCTGATTAGAAATTTAATTTTAGTAGGGCAACTCACTGATGAGGGTTGCACAATTACTTTTAATGATAAAAATTTGAAGGTTTCAAAAGGTTCTTTAGTAGTAGAAAAATATGTGAAAGTAGGCACCTTATATCTCTGTACAGGTCATACTATTCCTTCTACTTTAATTGTTTCAAAAGATAATGAATCTTCAGAAATAGTGGCTGCAGTTGAGCAGGAAGAACGTCAAACCATTGCTGTAGATTCTGACACAACATTGTGGCACAACGGACTCTGGCATATGAGTGAGAAAGGTATGAAATTACTATTATACACTAAATTTGCACCTCTGATCTCAAGCTTTCTTGGTCTTGATAATCCAGTATAATAAGGGTATCATCTCAAGGTTGTGGGACCTTTGCTAACCAAGATGAGACCTCCAGGTTCTAGGTTGGTTCCTCTTGGATAGTCACCTTAGTTTGCTTCTAGATATGAAATTAAATCTTTCAAGGGAAAGGGTTAGAAGGAGTGCATGAAAGGGAAATGACTGAAAGAAAATCTACCTACTAGGTGATGCACCGAAACTAGGGTTTGGATCTCAATATGTAGGAATGAAATCAATGTAAAGCTCAGGTCTAGTAGGTCACAACTTAATGAATAGGCTTGCATAAGTATTTCATAAGAGGGCCTGAATAGAAGACACCACTTATGACCTACAAACAAACATTCACTTCTACAACTCGGTGTAGGATTGAGACAAGACTGCTAGGGGTTATAGCATACCCACAAAACATCTAAATCAGATCAAACATAATAACACACATAGTTACAGAAAGGAAGAGGAATCAGGAAACTTAAGATATCATTGAAAACATGCATACACTTTGATCCAATAAGAGATAATCCACACAAGAAAGCATGAGGACAACAAGAATGTCACAAAATACTTTGCAATATCTGAACAATCAATGAAAATTACAATTGTAGAAAGCTAAAGGGCAAGAAAATTGCCACAAAAATGCTCTCTAAGAAAGAAACTTTCTTTTTACAATTTCTGAATTCTGAGCCCTAAAGGCTCCAAAAAACAACATATACATCCCTCACTACATGCAGGTAGGAGTCCAAAAACTAACCTAACTAGGGTACATAGTTATTCAATTCTTTACCAGACCCTAGAGGTACAAACCCTCAAAAGCTCTGAGAAAAGTCAACAAATAGGTCCAAAATCTCACCTGCAACTCCACTAAGCCATGAATGCTCAAATCCAATCTCAGATCCTTGAAAGGACCCAAAAATAGTAGTTTAAATCTTCTGCAAATTCTCCCAACTGCAACCACCTTTGAAATCATCAATTTCTAGCTACCCACACTTGCAAACATCTCTCTCAAAAGAAAGCCTGCAAAAACAGGTCGCACCACTTTGACATAGCAATGGTCGCATGATCACATGAGCTCAAAATCCTTCATGTGATCATGCGACAAGCCTTTGAAAACTTGCCTCTGCCATGCAAGACACCTCAGGCTCACTCTCCCTTTGATGGCCAAGTTGCTTTAACTTTTCTTAACCCCAGGCTCCACTCAGCAACCATGCAAAACATGTTAACCATGCAACCGTGCTCTTGCCAAGTCTGGAGGCCTACTAAATCATATCCGTGAACATGAAAACAAAGAAACCCTTTATCGAACACTACCAAGTTAGAAGAGAAAAGAATGACCTCCTCTAAACTTCCGCCATTAAAATCTGGCCCCACTTACAACTACATCATCACCACTAGCTCAGCGTATGAGAAACTAGCACATCAGCATGACATGGCACATCAGACCCATGAAATATCCACCAACTTAGTCAATCCCATGATAGCACCACAAGAAACACTAGAAGAATCTAACGGTAGTCGCATGATCACATGCGCTCAAAAGATCTCATGTGAACATGCGACCACCGTAGATCTTGCATGTATGGGGCCCATGCTATACCACCAGCCCACAAGATTGACATGTCATCACCCCCTTGGCCCACGGTCGAAGTCACTATTTACCATTGACCTCTTGTTGCATGATCGTATGTGGCTAGGAAGGCCTATGCAATCATGCGACCAACTGCATGATGTTAACTGCCCGAACCGTGAACCATTTGTCATTTAGAAATTTACCATGACCATTGGGATTCTCATCAGATGGTTGTCGCATGATCTCATGGGCTCAAAAGATTCCATGAGATCATGCAACCACCATAGATCTCTATTGGGAAGTCTCACTGGGACCACACTGATTGGAGTTGCACGCTTGAAGGTCAAAAACATAGAGGGTTTTCAAACTAGATGTCGAAAACATAGAGAATTTTTGGATCAAAAGTCAAAAACATCCTGAGCCTTCAGAGAGAAGGTTGAAAACACACTGGGTTTTTGGGCCAAAAGGCAGAAAACACACTGGACTTTCGACACTAAAAGGTAGAAAACACAGAGGGTTTTGACACTTGAGCATTTCTTGGAACAAACAAGATGCGGCCAAAAAGGGAATGATAGGGAAATTTTGGGCAACATTTTGGTGACCTCTGCAGGATGTCAGCCTGCTAGACATTTAGACCAGTTGCCTTGACAATCCATTGGGCATGGGGTCATTTCTTGAGCACAAAAACTTTCTGACAGGGAGAGGGACAAAATTGTGCTTGAGCACTTCTTGGAAAATAGGAAAACTAAGCTAGAAAGCAGGGAAACTAACCTAGCCTAAAGTAACTAGTGCAGAAACATGTTTAAACAAAACCATTCACTAGTTGTGAAAAATAGCTACCTTTCCTCAATAAGACATTTTGCATTGGGCACATGAGGATGGCTATGAAGATAAGAAGCATACAAATATTTGGCAAATGAGGATGCACTGCCTTTGCAAAAACAAGATCAAGTTCACTCACCTCAAATGGATCATATGGAGGTGTCTTGGTGAACTCCTTCTAGGCCAAGTATCTGATGGGGTAGCCTCTTGAAAGTCTGAAGGTAGGACTTTCCTTGATGGTTTCTTCTTTATCTTCATGGTTACCTTCCATCATGGACAACCATGTCAACTCATCATCCATGGATAGGGGACTATCATCCTCTTCCTTTAAACTATTCAAGAGCTCATCAAAGTTGTCGATGTCTTGAAGATTTGGAACTGATTCCAAATCTTGCTCATGTAGTAGCTCCTTGTGAAAAGGGCAATCCAGGACCAGGCCCTCTTCAATAGGCATATGACCTTGAACCTCCACTCCAAGGAATAGGGGTTCAACATCCAATTTGTCACAAAAGACTTCAATGATATCCAAAAATTCATGCTCTTCTTCAAGGCTTTTGTCTTTGTCCTTTTCTTGGAAAGCCTCTCCCATGGCTTCATCATCCTACTCCATAAAATAAGGTAGCTCACCCATCAAGGACATGCCGTTCTCTTCTATATCAACTTCATGTTGATGGTGAAACTTTTGTTCTGATTGACCCTCAGCCATAGACAATGGCATGGTCTCTTCTTCATCATCAACAAAAAGAGGGAGCTCATCATACAAATCAGCCAAGAGCTCAGGCCGGGCACTAAACTCCATCACCACACCTTGCTACTCCATTTCACCATAGTCATCACTCTGCACTGATACCTTAGATTTCTTCTCCTCCTCTTCAAATGAAACCTCATTTACCATAGGTCCTTTTTCTGACACTAGACTAGTATCCTTGAAAAGAATTGGCATTTGATAGCCATGAGGGAGAGTCCATTGGGTAATCCGAATCACCTCATCATCCTGAGAGACCAAAGGGGTCTCTTGGGATAACTCACTTCTTTGAATAGGCTTCTCTTGTAGAGTGGTGGGCTGAATCTCAAGCACAGGCTATTGAAAGGAATTTTTTTCCTTGAAACTTGGGATATGAAATTGAGGGGGCTTAGAGGGAGACACAGGAGGCATACCCATCTTGAAGCTTGGAAATGAATACTTTTTTGGCTCTTCATGTGTAGGCTCTTGAGGAAAATGGGTCCTCCAACTTGGGATCTTAGGTCTAGGAGCCTCTTGTTGAGTAATTTTTGATCTCAACCTTGCTATCTCCATGTCAGCTCAGCATCTAATCTCCTCTTGAAACTACCTTACTTGTTGCTCATCAACAAGAGTCTCTGCTGCTTAGTAAGGAATGAACCCTTGCTCATATTTTTGAGCCTCCATCTCCTAGTAGGGAGCTGACTCCTCTTCATAATAACTTTGAGCCTCCTTCTCTCTCTGCTCCTTGAGCTCAGACACTTGCTTAATCAAATCAAGAAACACACTCTTTGCCTCCTGCATCTTCTTGAAGTCTGAGCTCAAAGTCTGCATCTGTTGCTGAATAAGCTGAGAAGGGGAGGGTGGGTGGTAAGCATGATGGGGAAGCTAGCTTTGTATTTTGTGTTGTGCCTCTTGTGCCCATGATCCATCTTGCCTGAGAGCACACTTATAACTTTGCACAAGGGAAAACTCATTTGGGGCATACTGGATATATTGATACCCTTGAGAAGTATAATAGCTTGGGGTAAAAGGAGGCTTTGGGTGGCTTTGATAAGGATGAAAACTAGCCGGTTGAGCATTATTCTCACAATAGGATGGTAAGTAACCTGACTGTCCATAGTAACTTGACATGTGTACTCATGCAATCAGCTAGGATTTGAAAATGAAAGCTTGAAACATACCAGCATCTAATCTTTAAAACTAGTAGACCTTCCAGAGTCACTAGATATGCAACAAAATGACCTCTTCTAGGTCTGTAATATGTTATCAGCATATCAAAGATACCATATTCCATTCAAGTAGACTTCTTTTGTGGTCCCACCGGGCATCCCAGAAATGTTATACACTGAATTTGCACCTCTGATCTCAAGCTCTCTTGGTCTTGATAATCCAGTATAACAAGGGAATCATCTCAAGGTTGTGGGACGTTTGCTAACCGAGATGAGACCTCCAAGTTCTAGGCTAGTTCCTCTTCGATAGTCACCTTAGTTTTCTTCTAGACATGAAATTAAATCTTTGAAGGGAAAGGGTTAGAAGGAATGCATGAAAGGGAAATGACTGAAAGAAAATCTACCTACTAGGTGATGCATCGAAACTAGGGTTTGGATCTTAGTATGTAGGAATGAAATCAATGAAAAGCTTAGGTCTAGTAGGTCACAACTTATTGAATAGGCTTGCATAAGTATTTCATAAGAGGGCCTGAAGAGAAGACACCACTTATGACCTGCAAACAGATATTCACTTCTACAACTCGGTGTAGGATTGAGACAAGACTGCTAGGGGTTATAGCATACCCACAAAACATCTAAATTAGATCAAACATAATAACACACACAATTACAGAAAGTAAGAGGAATCAGGAAACCTAAGATATCATTGAAAACATGCATACACTTTGATCCAATAAGAGATAATCCACACAAGAAAGCATGAGGACAACAAGAATGTCACAAAATACTTTGCAATATCTGAACAATCAATGAAAATTACAATTGTAGAAAGCTAAAGGGTAGGAAAATTGTAACAAAAATGCTCTCTCAGAAAGAAACTTTCTTTTTACAACTGCTAAATTATGAGCCCTAAAGGCTCCAAAAAACAATATATACATCCCTCACTACATGCAGGCAGGAGTCCAAAAACTAACCTAACTAGGGTACATAGTTATTCAATTCTTTACCATACCCTAGAGGTACAAACCCTCAAAAAACTCTGAGAAAAGTCAACAAACAAGTCCAAAATCTCATGATGCATATCTTTCCTATACTAGGACCACCTGCAGACACACCATCTTCACCAACAATCTCACCTACAACTCCACTAAGTCATGAATTCTCAAATCCAATCTCATATCCTTGAAAGGACCTAAAAATGGTAGTCTAAATCTTTTGCAAATTCTCCCAACTGCAACCACCTCTAAAATCATCAATTTCTAGTTACCCACACTTGCAAACATCTCTCTTAGAAGAAAGCTTGGGAAAATAGGCCGCACCGCTTTGACATAGCAATGGTTGCATGAGCGCATGAGCTCAAAATCCTTCATGGAATCATGCGACAAGCCTTTGAAAACTTTCCTCTACCACTCAAGACACCTCGGGCTCACTCTCCCTTTGGTCACCAAGTTGCTATAACTTTTCTTAACCTCGGGCTCCACTCAGCAACCACGCGAAACATGTTAACCGTGCAACCATGCTCTTGCCAAGTCTGGAGGCCTACTAAATCATATCCACGAACATGCGAACAAAGAAACCCTTTATCAGACACTACCAAGTTAGAAGAGAAAAGAATGACCTCCTCTAAACTTCTGCCATTAAAATCTGGCCCCACTTACAACTACATCATTACCACCAACTCGACGTATGAGAAACTAGCACATCAGCATGACATGGCACATCGGACCCATGAAATATCCACCAACTCAGTCAATCCCACGACAACACCACAAGAAACACCAAAAGAATCTGATGGTAGTTGTATGAATGCATGAGCTCAAAAGATCTCATGCAAACAATGACCACCATAGATCTTGCATCTACGGGGCCCATGCTATACTGTTGGCCCACAATATTGACATGTCATCACCCCCTTGGCCCACCACTGAAGTCATTGTTTACCTTTGACCACTTGTCGCATGATCACATGTGGCTAGGAAGGCCTATGTGATCATGCGACCAACTACATGATGTTAACTACCTGAACCATGAACCATTTGTCATTTAGAACTTTACTATGACCATTGGGATTCTCATCAGATGGTTGTCGCATGATCTCATGGGCTCAGAAGATTCCATGAGATCATGCGACCATCATAGATATCTACTGGGAAGTCTCTCCGGGACCACACTGATCGGAGTTGCACGCTTGAAGGTTGAAAACACAGAGGATTTTCAAACTGGAGGTCAAAAACACAGAGAATTTTCAAACTGGAGGTCGAAAACACAGAGAATTTTTGAATCGAAAGTCAAAAACATCCTAAGCCTTCAGAGAGAAGGTCGAAAACACACTGGGTTTTTAGGCCAAAAGGTAGAAAACACACTGGACTTTCGACACTAAAAGGTAGAAAACACAGAGGGTTTTGACACTTGAGCATTTCTTGGAACAAACTGGATGTGGCCAAAAAAGGAATGATAGGGAAATTTTGGGCAACAATTACTTCATTCAAAGAAAGTTTTACCTGGTCTAAAATGTGTTAATATGGATTTCTATGAAAGTTGTGTGTATGGAAAGCAAAAGAGAGTTAGTTTTGTAAAGAGTGGGAAGGAAAAGAAAGATGAAAATTTAGAGCTTATGCATACAGATGTATGGGGTCCAGCTCAGGTATCTTCCCTTGGTGGCTCTTAGTATTATGTTACATTCATTGATAATGCAACTAGGAAACTATCGATATATTTCATTATACAAAAATTTGATCTATTTGAAACTTTTAAGAAATGGAAAAGCTTGGTTGAAAATGAGACTGGAAAAAGATTAAAATGTATTAGATCTGATAATGGTGGTGAGTATTGCAGCAAAGACTTTGAAGATTATTATGCCTCTACTGGTATTCATAGATAGAAAACTATACCAAGGACTCCACAAGAAAATGGTGTGGCTGAACGCATGAACAAGACAATAATGGAGCATGCAAGGAGTATGAGGTTGCATGTTAGGCTGCCTAAAAATATGTGGGTAGAGGTTGTGAACACTAATATTTATTTAATCAATAGAGGCCCCTCTACTCCTTTGGACTGTGGTATTCCAAAGGAAGCATGGAGTGGTAAGAAGGTGAGTTATTCTTTTCTCAAAGCCTTTGGTTGTGAAGCTTTTGCACTTATAGATTCTAAAAATAGAAACAAGCTGGAAGCTAAGTCAAAGAAATGTGTATTTTTTGGATATGGCATTGATGAATTTAGTTATAGGCTTTGGGATTTTGAAAATCATAAAATTGTAAGAAGCGGGGATGTCATATTCAATGAGAAAGTATTGTATAAAGATCTGTTGCAGCAGCATGAGAAGAAAGAAAATGATTATGTAGTGCTGGATGATATTCCAAATGATAATGTTCCTTATGCTCCATAACAAAAGAAACAACCAAATACCACACACCCCAATGAATGTTAGACAGTCAACAAGGCTAAGTAGACCTCCAGAGAGATTCTCTCCCTCATTGTATTCTATTTTATTAACATATGCTGGTGAACTTGAATGTTATAATGAAGCTGTGCAAGTGGATACAAAGCTTTAGTGGGAGTCTGCAATGACAGATGAAATGGACTCTTTGCTGAAAAATCAAACATGGGATTTATGTAAGTTACCTAGAGGTAAAAGGGCTTTACAAAATAAATGGATTTGCAAGATAAAAGAAGATGATGGAGGTAAGAAAAGATTGAAAGCCAAATTAATCATAAAAGGATTTGCATAGAAACACGGTATTGATTTTGATGAGATTTTTTCTCCAGTTGTTAAAATGACTTCTATTCAGACTATTTTAAGTATTGTGGCTACTAAAGATTTTCATTTAGAGTAGCTTGATGTCAAAACAACCTTTCTTCATGGTGATTTGAATGAAGAAATCTATATATTACAGCCACGGGGATTTGAGGTCAAGGGTAAGGAGAGTTTAGTGTGCAAATTGCAAAAAATTTTATATGGCTTGAAGCAAGCACCTCGACAATGGTATATTAAATTTGACACTTTTATGAATGAGCATGGATATAGTCAGTGTAATTCTGACCATTGTTTTTATTTTAAGAGGTTGGATGATGACAGCTACATTATTTTATGTTTATATATCAATGATATGCTTGTAGCTAGATCTAACATGGAGCATATTAAGGGGTTGAAACAACAGTTAGCAAAATCTTTTGCTATGAAGGATTTGGGGGCAGAAAAAAAAATCCTTGGTATGAAAATTTTTAGAGATAAGAAGAACAAAAAATTAACTCTATCTCAAGCTGATTACATTGAAAAGGTGTTGCAATGTTTCTCTATGGAGAATGCCAAAGCTGTCAGCACACCTTTGCCTGGTCATTTGAAATTGACTAAGGAGATGTGTCCCAAGACACCAGAAGATGAGACTAGAATTTCTAAGGTACCTTATGCTTCAGCTATAGGGAGCTTAATGTATGCTATGGTATGTACTAGGCCAGAAATTGCACATGCAGTGGGAGTAGTTAGCCAATATATGAGTAACCCTAGTATTGAGCATTGGAATGTAGTCAAATGGATTCTTAGATATTTGAGAGGTACATTGAGTAAGTGTTTACGCTTTGGGGGTTCTACTACTACTATAGAAGGCTATGTGGACTCAAATTTGATAGGAGATATTGATAACAGGAGGAGTACTATAGGTTATGTATTTACTGTTGGTGGGACAATAGTGAGTTGGCTTTCTTGACTACAAAAGGTGGTTGCTTTATCCACTATAGAGGCAGAGTATGTTTCTACTACAGAGGCAACCAAGGAGATGATATGGCTTCAATTCTTCATGGAAGAATTGGGACATCCTTAGATGGGTAATTTTCTGCATACAAATAGCCAAAGTGCCATTCATCTTGTGAAGAATTCTGCTTTGCACTCAAAGACAAAACACATATAGTTGCGGTACCATTTCATTCGGTCAGTTTTGGATGATGGGAAGTTAAAGCTGGAAAAGATTCATAAAGATGATAATCCAATAGATATGTTTACAAAGGTAGTAAAAAGGGAGAAGTTTAACTCCTATTCAACTTCAATTGGTCTTCTAGACTAAACAAAATAAAGAAACAGCTGAGTCCAGGGTATGTGCAAGATCATGAGGGGCCAAAAAGTGGCGATGTGAAGTGTTCACTTTTCACTCATCCAAAAGTGCATGAAAATGCTTGTTGAATTTTTAGTAGGCCTGGGTGTCAGTACACCTGGGAAAACTTGACACCAAAGCACAGGCCTAATCGGGTACCAGATAATATTGGGTACCCGATATTATCAAGTACCTAATAACTGTGGCATAAATCTGAAACCCGCGAGCCCTTTTCTTCATTTCTTTCAGCATTTTTCTTTGCCAAAATGGCTTGATATAGCATATACCTGATATATTTTTGGATACCTGATTTTGGAAACAACAAATTTGACTCCCAAGCATATTTGGTAAATAATTATTTTTATATTTTTATTATTTTATTTCATTTTCATGCTAAATGTAGCATTTTTTTTGAAATAGGGTTTTGTATTTATATTTGTAATAATATATGAAATTAGATTGAAATTTAGATTTGTTTTTTATTTAATCAGGCATGACTGACAATAATGAAGAAAATAACCCTCCCGCACCAAATAACAATCCCAAAAATAATCCCCCATATCTAAACCCTAAATCTTTACAAGATTTGATACAAGAAAATTTGAACACAATGCGAGGTTTCCAAAACACGTATCAAAATATACCTACATTAGGTCCCATGCTTGCCACACTAAATAAAATTGTTGGAAATATTGACACACTCACGCAGCAACATAATGTTGCTCTTCATTGGTGTGAAGATATGGATACCCAATTTGATGACAGGCTTGACCATGATGGGATTGCGGCCCTTTATATAAGTAAGGAAGATATAGCCACCCTTTTTTTTTTATCCTAAAACCAGAATACCAGTTGACCCCAAAAATCCCAAATTATCAATAAAATGGTGCACAAATGAAGCAATGCACACAAACTTTTGGGATCGCTGGTGGATGGTTTTTGATAAACCACCCCATAGCAATTTGGGGGTCCCATTTTATTTCATTAAAAAATTGTATGCTAAGTTTTTGCTTGGTCACCATGTTGATTATTGGAGTATGAGGCCCAACATGGGCATAGGTGGAGAAGTTCCTCAGACTAGGCCATTTTCCCAGTGCTGAAAGGCCACTACCTTTGTTCCCCTCACTGATGTCGTACCCCCTCCTCCAGTGAAGCATCATGATATCATTGCAGAGGGTACCTCATAGAATATTTGGGCCATTCATTTACTAAGTGATCAGTTGATCACGCAAACCAGGTTAGTGTTGCCTCCTAGTATGGATGATGCTAGCGCATCGACATCTTGTCAAAGTTCACATGTATGCGAGCCCCATATGTGCATTATGTGCAGGCATATGTCCCTCGAACCGCTTACTGATTCTGATACATATCAGTTTCATGTTATTGATGAGGAGGATACAGGAGACATAGCTATAGAGGCTGCAACACCTCATGGAGCATCTACATCTCATGAGAGTGCTCAAGAGGTGCATGCAGAGCCATTGACTCCTGTTGATATGGTAAGAGTAAACATTATAAATAAATTTGTCACATGACTTATTTAATTTTAAAATAACTTATTTATTTAGATTAGTTTTAATGATTGCATGCACTTATGTATATATATTTTTTCCATTTATGTTCAGTCGATGACACAACAGGGGAGATAAGTGGATGAGTCCACACTTTCGGCCATTTCATTTAGCCTTGATGACTATATGATATATTATAAATTATGTACCCATTAGTTTTTTTTATATCATTTGGTGTACATGCTTAAATCTCTATCAATTAGAGCAATAAAATTCATACATTTACTTATATATTGTCATCTGATTGTGTTCTTGCAGGGTACAACCGATGTCAGTGGGGGGCACAAGGGGGTTCCTTCATCAGGTGTCGACAAAGGAAAGGTAGTTAATTGTTTAAGATTAATTATGCATGCACATGTATGCCACTTGTGTGCAGTAATAAATATTTTACTTGCACTTTATTGTATAGGGTGTGGCTATTGATTATGTCCTAACAACTATTGTGATAGCCCGATTGTACGTAGACTTTTACATATTCTTATTTGTATTTTGTAGCTAGGGTTGCTATGATGAAGTACATTTATATATAATTAATAATCTTTTACTCTCATAGGTTACTCCAAGTGTGAGGGAGGGCCCACAAGAATCTTTCATATCTTTGTTGACCCAGCCCACCATTCCAGAGGAGGGATCATCAGATGTAAGTTTTAATTTTAGTTCAATCAATTTGTAATTTTATTATACTATCATCCTATTTTGTAGATTTATTACTCTATGTTGCACCACTCTACTAATCTTATTATTGTAAATATATATTTATAGGTTACAGTTGGTATTGTTGGCATGGTCCCTTCACTACCTAGGACTTATGCTAGGACACCTAATCGTGGTAGGCGACTGAGAGACTAGCTACAAATATTTGTATTTAGTTATAATTTTAATTAAATTAGTGTTTGAATTATATATATATATACATACATACATACATACATATATATATATATATATATATATATATATATATATATATATATATATATATATATATATATATATATGTATATATATATATATATATGTATATACATATATATATACATATATATATATATAATATATATATATACACACATCTATATATCTATATATATATATAGATATATATGTATGTGTATATATATATATATATATATATATATACATATATATATATATACATATATACATATATATATATGTGTGTGTGTGTGTGTGTGCAAATCATATAAAGTAAGCAATCTAACTTGGGTTTGAACTCATTTTTTATGTAGGATCAATCAGAGTCTGACACTTCTTCAAAGAGGCTACATTTTGATGATCCCCCTATGGCATAGGATGTAGTTTTAGTTTTGTGTTCAATTAGAGATGTAACTTCACACATTTTGAGATGGCATATATGCCACATTGTACACCTTAAAAATTTGATTTTGTAGACATTTTGAAATGGCATGTGCCATATTTGTATATGGAGATACTTTTGATACATTTGATACTTTGTATATATAGAACATGTTCATTTATATGTTATATTTGCGTCATCTTTTGTATATACTTATTTATTATTCATTTTTATGGAATTGAATGGTGAAGTTATATCTTGACTATGATTATCATTATGATTGAAATTATATCTTGTTGAAGTTAAATTTGTTTTTCTTTACTCTGGAATACCCTGTTCATGGAGCTTATTATGTTTGAGGTTTAACTTCTATAGATTTCCTATGTTCTTATGTTTCATACCATTATATATACTCACTTGAGCCACTTAGTACTACATTGGTTGAATACTATGTATATACTCACTATGTATACAACTTATCATATTAGGGTCACTTGAGCCATGAAAGATTGCTGCCCAATCGTGCTTAGTGCACCTTGGGGTCACTTGGATCAAGCGTGGTCGCAAGCATTCCAGTGACTCCATGAGTGAAACAAGGTTGTCACTAGCATTTACCTAGCCAACCAGAGCCGATGGAGCAGATGGTTCGATGCAATGTTGGACGGTTTGAAAGATACGTTGCTGAGCCACTTTCAACTGACCCTCACTACAAGTTTTGGCATCGAATGAGATCACCTTGCCAAATGTAAATGAAGTTGAATCACCCAAAATTGAGAGAGGTTATAGTAGACCTTAGAAACATGATCTCGTAGCACCTAACAGTTTGTTGATACCTCTCATGAGCTCTGAGATATGAGCCTCAGAAGATCACTGCCCAATTGTACTTAGTGCACCTTGGGGTCACTTGGGTCGAGCATGGTCGCGAGTGTTCCCATGACTCCATGGGTAGAATGGGGTTGTCACTAGCATTTTTCAGCCAACCAAAGCTAATAGAGTAGATGGTTTGATGCTAGGTTGGATGGTTTGAAAGATATGTTGCTAAGCCGCTTTCAACTGACCTTCACTGCAAGTTTTGGCATCGACTGAGATCACCTTTCCAAATGCAAATGAAGTCAAATCACCCAAAATTGAGAGAGGTTATTGTAGACCTCAGAAATATGATCGTGTAGCACCTCACATTTTTTCAATACCTCTCATGAGGACTGAGATATGATCCTTAGAAAATTTCTACCCAATTGTGCTTAGTGCACCTTGGGATCACTTGGGTCGAGCATGGTCGCGAGATTTCCCATGACTCTGTGGGTAGAACGGGATTGTCACTAGCATTTACCTAGCTAATTGGAGTTGATCGAGTAGATGGTTTGATCTCAAGTCAGATGGTTTGCAAGATATGTTGCTGAGTCGCTTTCAATTGACCCTCACTGCAAGTTATGGCATCGACTAAGATCACCTTACCAAATGAAAACAAAGTCAAATCACCCAAAAATAAGAGAGGTTATAGTAGACCTTAGAAACATGATCCCATAGCACCTAACAATTTGTTAATACCTCTCATGAGCTCTGAGATACGAGCCCCAGAAGATCACTGCCCAATCGTGCTTAGTGCACCTTGGGGTCACTTGGGTCAAGCGTGGTCACAAGCTTTCCCATGACTCCATGGGTGGAATAGGGTTGTCACTGGTGTTTACCTAGCCAACCGGAGCTGATGGAGTAGATGGTTTGATGGCAAGTTAGACGGTTTGAAAGATATGCTGCTGAGCCACTTTCAACTAACCCTCACTACAAGTTTTAGCATTGACTGAGATCACCTTGCCAAATGTAAATGAAGTCAAATTTCACAAAATTGAAAGAGGTTATAGTAGACCTTAGAAACATGATCTTGTAGCACTTGATGATTTGTTGATACCTCTCACAAGCTCTAAGATACGAGCCATGAAAGATCCCTACCCAATCATGCTTAGTGCACCTTGGGGTCACTTGGGTCAAGCGTGGTCGTGAGCATTCCCGTGACTCTGTGGGAAGAATAAGGTTGTCATTGGTGTTTACCCAGCCAATCAAAGCTGATGGAGTAGATGGTTTGATGCCAAGTTTGATGGTTTGAAAGATATGTTGCTGAGCCACTTTCAACTAACTCTCACTACAAGTTTTGGCATCGACTGAGATCACCTTGCCAAATCCAAACAAAGTCAAATCACCCAAAATTGAGAGAGGTTATAGAAAACCTCAGGATCATGATCCCATAGCCCCTGATATTTTGTCTATACCTCTCACGAGCTCTAAGATACGAGCCTCATAGGATCACTGCCTAACCATGCTTAGTGCACCTTGGGGTCACTTGGGTCGAGCGTGGTCATGAGCGTTCCCGTGACTCCGTGAGCGGAATGGGGTTGTCACTAGCATTTACTTGGCCAATTAGAGCTGATGGAGTAGATGGTTCAATGCCAGGTCGAATGGTTTGAAAAATACACTGCTGAGCCACTTTCAATTAGTTTGAAAAATATGCCGCTGAGCCACTTTCAACTGACCCTCACTATAAGTTTTAGCATTGACTGAGATCACCTTGCAAAATGAAAACAAAGTCTAATTGTAATACCCCAAAAATGGGCTATAAGTTCATTAATTTCCTACATCTTCAATTTGAACGAAATTGACTTCAAAGTCTTAATCTAAGGCACATCTAAACATCATCGAATCATAATTGATTATCTTAAATTCTGCATTGGGGAATATTCCTAGTAATATTCCTAATCATCATAATTATCTTTAATTTTATAATTATTTGGCTATAAATCACATTTATCCTAAAGTTTGATTAATTGAATATTTTCATATTTAATTAATTAGATTTAATATTTGCCACTTAATTGTGTAATTAAATTTAATTCTATCTATTATTAATTGTATTATTTAATTTTGACAATAAATCTAATATCATATAAATAATTGATTAAATTCTTATTTAATTAATTAAAGCAAGTTGTCATTATTTAATAATATAGTTTTTAATAAAAGTTTGATTAAATAATTGATTAACCCATAAATCAATTGTTTTATTTTTAAAAGCAGTTAAGTTGGAAATAAATCACTTTATTATTAAATTAATTCATAAATAGAACATGCACAATCATAAAAGCAGACAACTATTAATTGTCAATTAAAGCTAAACTCTATTTTGAGTTAAAACTTAGCTTTTGCATGTTTTTGTGAGTTAATTATCCTTTATTTAAAAATAACTCAAAAATCAACCTGAGTTATTTGAGTGATTTATGGCTTTTTTTCCCATGCACCTCCAAAGCCCTGGATTTCTATAAAATTAATGCTTCAGCTCATCCCAAATCATCTCATAATTTTACAAGCTTACTTTGCCAAAGTCATCTATGAATTACACAACTATTTTGAAGAATTGGAATTTGGAGAATCAAAGCTTATTGCGAATCAAGGCTATTGTGAGATCAATTTTATTTTTTTTTACATTCATTTAGATTCTTTTTCATATCATTGTTAGATCATTTTAGCATATCAATTTCCATATTAGCATAGATTCATATCAATTTTTATCATTCTTATTGCATAGAAAATTCATAAATATAGATTAATTGCATTCATATTTCATATCAGTTTTGCATTCAAATCCTTCATTTAGGTGTCGTCTAGCTCACTGATCTCGATAACAATCTAAAAACATTAATCTCGCACCTACTAGAAGGCAGTAAATTGCTTGGTTAAATTAGATTTCAATTTTGCATGATTTTGATTATAGATAACCTATAATGTTTTACTGAAGTGTTGTGTCTATAGATCAGGTACAAAATTTACACACATATTTCTGGCACCCATCGTGGGGCAACCCACCTTTGGATGCTGGTTTTGATTTGTTTTTGGGAGCTAAAACCCCAAAGTTTCAAAGATTTAATTTTATCTCCCAAAGGGCATGGATTTTTTGTCTTAAATTTTTTTTGCAAGTTGGTGACCTATCAAGGAAGCTACGGTAAAACATTTAGAATTTTTTGAGATGTTTTGAATTTTTTATAATTTTTTCTTGAAATTGAGGAAAAAATTAATATCTGACGCAAATAAGCATATTTTTTGGAAATTTTTATATTTTCAGAAATCTCTTTAAATTCTATATGGGGTCCATTCTTTTTGTTTTAAATTTAGACATGATATCATAGCTCAAATAGTCAATTTATAAAAATTGGTTTGTTTTGATAAAATAGGTCTCTAGGGCACAAATGAAGAGATTTTTCTAAAAATTTTGCATTTTTGGAAAGCTCTCTATTTTTTAGTAGGGTTCTCTATTCTGAATTTCTATTTTTGTGGCCAAAATCATATCAAAAAAATTAGATCTTGTTGACTAAGTCAAATGCAGTGCAAAAAAATTAAAATTTTGTGATGGGTATGCACTTATTTTTCATATGATTCAATGCATGATATGAGTTGTCATTTGGATTAATTTCTGATTATTATTTCTCCTAACAATTGATTTTTAGATCTAACCCTAGGGTTTTCATAAGTTGAATATACCTTGCATATCTTGTTTGCTTGTTGGCTTGTTGGAGAGTTTGTAGCTTGCTTGCATCGTAAAGCTCAACAAAAATTGCTAAAAATTAGGTAAAATCTACTAAGCACATTGCAAGGATCCCATGTATTCTCCTTCATCTAATGACATTTCGATTTGGGATTTAAAATAAATCTCTCGTGTGTCTAGCTTGGGTGATTCTTTTCATGCTTTTGTTTTACACACTTGCATAATTGATACTAGGTTGTGACCCCTTAAGGATTCATTAAGTAGTCTTAGATACTTGTGATTGATCTTGATTGCTATCTTAGGTTATTGGACTCACTAATCCGCTGACCCCTCATTTCCACCCCGTGGTTGCAATCTCAGCAGTCTACAGGAGAGAAGTGTTAAATGTTCCACCAGGCAACCCTTTTGTGCTTTTAGGAACTCACTTGTTTTCTAAGTTGGGGACTCATTTTCAGCTTTTGTGAGGTGTTAAGTGTTCCACCTTGTGGACTCATCTCATATTCACTTTAAGCATTAAGTGTTTCTCTTTCTGCTTTTTGGGTACTTTTGGTAGATTTGCTTTCGGGAATATATCTGTGCTCACATAGTAATTAGGCCCTATGAACACTATTCGTGATTCTTGAGAGATTAGATTCCTAGTGAAATCTTTCTTGACAACAAAATCCTTGTAGGTAGGGAGGATACTTAGTGCGTTTCACATTCAACTTGGTTAGTGTGTCTTCTCTTATTGATCGATACATTCTCTCCCAAGAGAAGTTGATAGATCACATGGGGTTGACATCATGAGCTTTGGTGAATCAAAATTGGTTAGTGCGCCTTCTCTTATTGATTGATACATTCTCTCCCCAAAGAGGTTGATAGATCATATGGAGTTGGCATCATAGACCTTGGTGAAGCAAAACTTTTTCTTAGCGTGTCGGATTAATCTACTTGCTTTCTTTGGGTTAAAAGTGAAAAGGTGTCAAAAACCTTGGATCTGGAGCCAAGTCCCCTTGTGGTATACTATTGTGAGTCATCTTTAGAGAGGGTTAACCATAGCGGACAATCCCTTCACAGGGCAAACTGCGTTGACAGAACCTCAAGCAGTAATAGCCATTTTCATCATGGTAGTGATAGCCGCTATATAAATATCCTTGTGGAATAAATCTGCATGGGTGTGGTTCATTGTTGGGTTGTCAGATCTCCCTAGCAGCTCCTGAAGATTAAGTTCTCGAACTGTGTCAAAACCCTGGTGCATCGGGATTGGAGTTCACCCCTTTGGATCATAAAAGTTGTAGAGTCAAACCATTACTAAAAACCCTAGCGAGGCCAAATTTTCATTTTATAGGGTATATGTGCATTATTGCAAAACATTTTTGGAACATACACAATTAGCGCTTCTGAAGATTAGAATGAATAAGTCACTTGATTGTTCATGCGCAAGGTTGCTTTTGCCCTTGTTCATTATTTTCAAACATGCTTGAAATCACTTGCTTGCTATTTTGTGTGCTTGTTTATCTATCTGGTTATTGAAAATGGACAAATATGTTACAATCCTCAAATCTAGACATTGAAATTTGCAAACAATCCGAATCTAAAAACTCAAAATTTTGCAAAAATTGACGTAAAATCCTTTCTAGAGTCAAAAATCATTTCAGGAAGTCAAAAGTCATACGAGTTTTTCCAAGTGTCATTTCATTACAACCCATCTGTCGTATGATTGAGTACCCAGTGTCGTACGAGTTTCCATGCTAGCAAATTCTTAAAGTCAAAATCTTGCAACTGTCGTATGAGATTTTCAACTGTCATTTCATTGCTACCCAATTGTCATATGATAACCAACCCAGTGGCGTACGAGTTTTGATGCCAAAAAATTCTAAGAGTCAAAATCTTGCTTGCAATTGTCGTATGAGTTTTGCAACTATCATTTCACAGCATACCCACTGTCATACGAGTCTGTAGAGTGTCATTTGGGAAAATTTTGAAAAGTTGTCAGAAAATTGTCAGAATTGCCAGATACTTAGCTTTTTCAGCCTATTTCCAGAATCTGTCAAACAAATCACTATGTCAAAAATAGAGAAATAGCTATTGAGAATCAATACACATGTCTCAAAGAATTAGTGCACAAGAGGTAGAAGCTCTAATCACTGCTATGATGAAGCAGCTACAAGCTATGCAAGTCCAGCTTGACAAACTTGAGAAAGAAAAGAAACTTAAAAACTTCTCCTTGGAAACTCTATGCTCTTTTCCATTTGATAAAGACTTGTACATGACACCATGCCCTTAGAAAAAATGTGAGCAATGTGACAACCCTTATGATACCTCTTCCACAGAGAGTGACACATCAAGCTTTGGAGACTATGATGACTATGACGATAGACAATGTAATGATACCTATGACACCTCTGCTCCTAAGAGTCCTCCTCGTCGTGTGTTGCTACTTACTACAAATGGGCCATCACATTAGATAGATCGTGATGGTGATCCATATGATTCTGATTTTGAAAGAGACTTTGATGGCTTTTGTGGACAATACCTTGATTATGATCCATCTACTACTACTGAGGACTATAAAATGCATCGTGCTAGCTTGAAGCATCAATACTACAAGGATCTCTCCTCTAAGGACTCTCCGGCTGAAAATAAAGATTACACTTTCAAGCAAGATCATGTTAATGTTGGACCTTTGTCTTGTGATGGTTCCCTTCCATCCCCTACTTCCTCCAATACCTGTACATTTCCTAAAGCTTCTGAGTCTTTCAAATCTTTCACAGAACCTCTTCCGACACAAGCCCTGATACTTTTCATGTGGTTCCCTATAGTTGTCCTCCAGGGCTACCTCTTAAAGATACTCAAGCTAACCTTCACTTGGCTGCAAATACTTTCAATAATGATAAACCTAAAGAGCCTAAGCCTTCATATACTATAATCCCTACTTTAGCTAGTCCTCCACCATCTCTTCCAAAGTCATCCATATAATCCCAACATGCTTCCTTGTGCTTAGAAGTGGCTCCATGTCAAGAGGACTCTAAAAATGATGAAGAAAAGAACATAAAGAAAGATCAAGATCAAGAACCCTCCATGTCATCCACTCCTTTTCACGATGTCTCTTATCTACCTCAGGGTTCTTTTGATCCTACAACCCCTTTTTCATGCATTCAATAATGTCTTAAGTCTTCTCCTAAGCAAGATCAAGCTACTACTTACACCGTTGAGCTTATTGACAATCAAAATAACCTTACTACACTTGCACTTTCCAAAGATGATACTTCCATTAAGGTTGGTAAAAATGGTGTTGTTACTTCCAATGTTAAGCCCATTGACAATCAAGAGAAAAATTATGCACTTATGCTATCCAAAGATCCTTGTCAAGATCAAAGTCTTCCATCTTCTTATTCTACCACTCCATGTTCCTTTCCACTTTCTACTCTTCCTAAGTCTTTGCAAACTTTAAACAATTCTATCAAAGAAGGTGCTCATATTCATGATGTCCATGATTCTATTGAAAATCTTAATGCTCACTCTAAAGATGTTGATGTCCTTGGTTGTCAGATAGATGATGATGAGCTTATTGATTATCCTTTTGCATCTTCCACTTCCATCCTTGGACCTCTTCCACCACTACTAAGGGCTTCACATCTTCCTTCCATCTTGGGTCCTTATGTCCCTTCACTTTCCCCTCCCAACTCTCCTAATTCACCATCCATCTTGGGTCCTTACATACCTCCATCTCCCATCTTTCCTCAAGATCAACATAGATGCATACCCTTGAATCCTTTTTATCCACCCACCCATCTAAACTAGTCATATCCTCCTTATTTCACAAGTCCCAAGTTCTTTGGAAGTAACTTGAATGTTCAATACAAGAAAAAGAAGCAATACAAGAATCCATCAAAAAAAGATCACCATGTCTCTTCTAATAGACATGGAAACATAAAGTCAAAAGAGATATCTAAGAAAAAAACTACAAGACAAGTATGGGTTCCAAAATTCATCATTGAAGATATTCTCTCTAGATCATCAAAAGGAAATAAAAAGCCTACAGCTATATGGATTCCAAAGTCTCTCTTGAAAGAGTCTGGTGTTGAACAAAAAGTGAAGTTGACATTCAAGCTTCCAAAAGCTTCCACTTTATCTCCTTCCAAAAATATTATTCCATTCCATGTGCCTAAACCACAACCTCTGCTATCCATTCACCATATTCCTTCACGATTCCTCCATTCTCTCACCACCCTTCAAGGTATGTGTTGATGTTGAGCTTTCCTTCCTTTCCATCTACCCTTTCACAATCCTTCCATTCATTAACCTTCTACCTTCTATCCTTTTTCCTCATTTTCCTATTCCTCCTATCTTCCAACCTCACTCGCTTTACATAAAACCCTATCCTCCATTTTCTCTTCCATCTCCCTCTCCCTATCAGCATCTTTGAGCGTATCATTTTGAATCCTTGGCATATCATGGTTTATCTTTTCAAGGAGCATTATCTAAAAAGCTTTCCTTCTTCCAAAAAATTAAAAAAAAATTAAAAAATGAAAATATGCCTTGGTGAAAACCTAAAAATAGGAGCTTTGGTAGCAAAAGTAAAGAGAAATAAATTCATCCTATGGTGAAAACCACTCCTTTGTGGCACCTTGGCTAAGTACCATGATGAAAACCTGGCAATCAGGCATCATGCGTAGTTCTTCTACATATTTCATCCATTCCATCTTCTCTCTTTGATCTTGACAATGTTGATCTATACACAAACATTTGGCTTTTTTTTTGAGCTATCTTAGGATGATCTTGTTTTCATTCCCTTCCTATTTAGCCTTCATATCCATCTTCCTCCATTCATTTTTTTCTATTGCTATAATTTTCCCCTTTGGTCTTGATCTAAAAAAAAGAAAGAAAG
Organism: Chamaecyparis obtusa; assembly: GCA_027943335.1. Classification (NCBI taxonomy): domain Eukaryota; kingdom Viridiplantae; phylum Streptophyta; class Pinopsida; order Cupressales; family Cupressaceae; genus Chamaecyparis; species Chamaecyparis obtusa. Next base: position 102,708 of record BSBK01005995.1, read on the forward strand.
AGTAAAACACAGTGCTATGAAGCCTCTTTACATGTCTACTCTTTTGGACTACATCCTTTCCTACTCTAGCATTACACTTTTGTGACTTATCCTATGCTGGCCTTTCATTGCTTGTCCAAATGCACTTTATATAACTATTTTTCCCTAGCTTGGGTATTCTTGAGGAGTTTTCCCTTGAGGATTTCTTCCCTTCATTCACCTTGATTCTCTTGTCTTCCATCTCATCCACCAACTTGCCAATCCCTCTTTTTCTCCACCTTGCTAGACATTGGGACTGCATGATATGAGCTTGCTTGGGAGTTTGCAATGGAAAAAGATGCTATCAAGTATACCAAGTATCAGAACAAGTACCAGAACCAGTATCAGAACTAGTATCAGTACAAGTATCAAAATCAGTATCAGAACAATTATCAAAATCAGTATCAGAATCAATATCAAAACTAGTATCAGAACAATTATCAGAATAAGTATCAGAATCAGTATCAAAACTAGTATTAGAACAAGTATCAGAATGAGTGTCAAAACAAGTATCAGAACACCTACTGGGGCTACACCTTTCACTTTAGTTTATGGGTCTGAGGCGGTACTACCTATTGAGGTTGAAATCCCATCACTAAGAATCAGAATGCATGGTCTAGTAACTGATGATGACTACAAAGTGTCTAGGTTGCAAGAACTTGAACTACTAGATGAGTGTAGACAAGCAGCATATGATCATCTCAGAGTATATCAGAAGAGAATGTCTAGAGGCTACAACAAGAAAGTCAGACACAGAGAATTTCAGGTTGGTGATCTAGTCTTGAGAGAAAATCCTAAAAATCAATCCCATTGAGAACGCAAGGGGAAGTTCAAACCCAACTAGCTAGGTCCCTTTGTCATCACTGCTACTTTTGGCTCTGGTGCCTATCAACTCTCAATGACTAAAGTAAAACAGCTCCGAGAACCAATCAATGTTCTCCATCTGAATAAATTCTATGCCTAAGGCATTCAGTCTATGGTAAAATATCCTGAAAAAATTATAAAAATAAAAAAAAGTCCTGAAAAAATGAACATCTTGGTGAAAACCTAGCAATAAGTGCCTTGATGATTCACAAAAAAAATCAAAAAATATCAAAAGTACAAAAAAATTGAAAAAAATAAAAAATACAAAAAAAAAAAAGAAAAAGAAAAAAAAAGTGCCTTGGTGAAAACCTGGAAATAGGTGCCTTGGTAGCAAAAATAGAATCTTTGCCAAGATAGTGAAAACCCAGCAAATGGGCACCACTTGTTTCAAAATGGTCCATCTATCAGCGCAATCTTGGTCTTTCCCAGCTTTCAATTTTGCTTTAGTTTGTACATATCTCCCGGTTTGTTTTGCATTTTCAGTTTTCAATAAGTCGATCTGTCTACCACTCAACTCAAGCGTCTGTATCCTATCAATGTTCAAACTTGGGGGCAATCAATGTCATATCTTATGGTCTCCGGTGTATCTTAGACGTATCATATCTAGTCAGAGTCCTTTTGTAGCTTCATTTGAGTCAGTCAAGTCTGTCTTGTCTCTAGAAAGGATTTTGCATCTACAACAACGCAATCAAACATCAAACTGAAAATAATCTGTGCTTTTCATGCTTTTATCTCCTTGTATGCTTACTGATTTGCATTGAGATTTTTGCATATTATGTCCCTTTGATCCCTTCGATGATGTCCTTTACAGGATTTAGAGAGTGATGACTGGGGGCATAATCTTTTCTTTGTCTTCTGCTTGTATGTGAAAATATAACAACTTTGGAAATTCTGGATTGAAATGGTGTCCAACTGTAAGAGCCTCTATTTTGAATTGGATGGCCATGCGTACCTCGACCATTGATACCCAAAAAATTCAAGGAAGTTTGATCTAACTATTGTCTTTTTGAGTGAGTTATTTCTCCTACTATGAAATGCAATCTTACCTAAGGCTGTGAATGATAAAGGGTCACTACGGGTAATTCACATTGGATTTAGAATAATCTCTTAGCTATTTTATGTGTTTGTCATGCAAGGCATATTCAGGTCATCACGACGTTTATGTTTTGATGCTTATACAAATTGCTATATCAAAATGGACATGATATTCAGGTCATCTTGGTGTTTGTGCCTTGGTGCTTATATCTAATCCGACATTCCAAAAATAAAATCAATATTCATATATTCATGGTTGTTGATCACTGGGTGTTGTATTGATTCTTGCACATACAAATCGATATTCATATGTCTATGGTTTCATAGCTAGTGGGCATTGTATTCATTTATCTAGTTACCTAAAAGTTCAATGATGATAACAAATCGACATATGATCAGTGACTAGGTCCTAGGTCTTAGGTTGCATTTCATTTTGTATGTCTCTTTGCATTTTGCATATTGCATGATCTCACAATGGCTAAACGAACTCCAATGCTTAAATGATTCTTCAAATCACATCTTCAAGTCCAACAAGAGCTGAATCTCACATGAAGGTTCCTCCAACAAAACAGCAAGTAGAATCCTTTTTCAGGATCAAAATTCAAATCTAAGATCATTCATATTATTAACTACTTGCATAATCGACCTTCGATCATCACAAAAATCTAGTATTCAACTTAACTAATTATCTAACATCAAACTATCAAAATTTCAACTTGGTCAACTATGGTCAACTCATGGTTTGACCTAGTCAAACTTGGTCTTCTGGGACCTTCCAACGATGCGCAATGCATTCCCAAACATGTTTAACCACTTCTCAAATCAATTAACATGCTTCTAAACTCTCAAAGCTGACTTTTCTTGTCAGATTTTAATTTTTAATCCCGAAGGGGGCATGGTATTGCATATCATTCAAAGTCTGTAATCAAATTTGAAATCATATCTTTATGGAAATCAATATCTTTCCTCAGTAATCAAGACAACAACCACGTCTAGTTATTGATTCATCAAAAAACCTCATCGCTCGGGGAAAATCTATCATCACTTGGGGCATATCAGATTCATCAAGATCCATATCAATCTAGTATTCTCCTAATCTTGTAAACTATATCAGCTTTTGCAACCATCGGGTCATAGTTTTCTTTCCTTGGTTCTTCGGCAACTGAAGGATTCAGATGGGATACCTGCTAGTTCTGCTAAGACAATCGAGTCTAGAACCGGTCACTCACTTCTTAGCAATCCTAAGGTTTGGAATCAGGCGTTTTGACACTTTTTCGCAATCATAGGTTCATTTGCTATTATAGTGAACATTATCTTTGGTCACTGAGGACCTATTATCTCCATATCAAATCAATATCAATCAGCTTCTGTCTCATATCAGTTATCAATTTCAAACATCAGTTTCATATCTTTATCAAACACAAACTATCTTTGAACCACTGCGCTTTGCACAGTAATTCAAAGAGGGCCAAAATGTAATACCCCAAAAATGGGCTATAAGTTCATTAATCTCCTACATCTTCAATTCGAATGAAATCGACATCAAAGTCCTAATCTAAGGCACATCTAAACATCATCGAATCATAATTGATTATCTTAATTTCTGCATCGGGGAATATTCCTAGTAATATTCCTAATCATCATAATTATCTTTAATTTTATAATTATTTGGCTATAAATCACATTTATCCTAAAGTTTGATTAATTGAATATTTTTATATTTAATTAATTAGATTTAATATTTGCCACTTAATTGTGTAATTAAATTTAATTCTATCTATTATTAATTGTATTATTTAATTTTGATTTTGACAATAAATCTAATATCATATGAATAATTGATTAAATTCTTATTTAATTAATTAAAGCAAGTTGTCATTATTTAATAATATAGTTTTTAATAAAAGTTTGATCAAATAATTGATTAACCCATAAACCAATTGTTTTATTTTTAAAAGCAGTTAAGTTAGAAATAAATCACTTTATTATTAAATTAATTCATAAATAGAACATGCACAATCATAAAAGCAGACAACTATCAATTATTAATTAAAGCTAAACTCTATTTTGAGTTAAAACTTAGCTTTTGCATGTTTTTGTGAGTTAATTATCCTTTATTTAAAAATAACTCAAAAATCAACCTGAGTTATTTGAGTGATTTATAGCTTTTTTTCCCATGCACCTCCAAGGCCCTAGATTTCTATAAAATTAAGGCTTCAGCTCATCCCAAATCATCTCATAATTTTGCAAGCTTACTTTGCCAAAGTCATCTACGAATTGCACAACTATTTTGAAGAATTGGAATTTGGAGGATCAAAGCTTATTGCGAATCAAGGCTATTGTGAGATCAATTTTATTTTTTTTTACATTCATTTAGATTTTTTTTCATATCATTGTTAGATCATTTTAGCATATCAATTTCCATATTAGCATAGATTCATATTAGTTTTTATCATTCTTATTGCATAGAAAATTTAAAAAAATAGATTAATTACATTCATATTTCATATCAGTTTTGCATTCAACTCCTTCATTTAGGTGTCGTCTAGCTCACTGATCTCGATAACAATCTGAGAACATTAATCTCACACCTACTAGAAGGTAGTAAATTGCTTGGTTAAATTAGATTTCAATTTTGCACGATTTTGATTATAGCTAACCTCTAATGTTTTATTGAAGTGTTGTGTCTACAGATCAGGTACAAAATTCACACACACACTAATCACCCAAAACTAAGAGAGGTTATAGTAGACCTCATAAACATGATCCCGTAGAACCTAACGGTTTGTTGATACCTCTCATGAGATCTAAGAGATGAGCCCCGGAAGATCGCTGCCCAATCGTGCCTAGTGCACCTTGGGGTCACTTGGGTCGAGCATGGTCGCGAGCATTCCCATGACTCCATGGCTGGAATGGGGTTGTCACTAGCATTTACTCAACCAAATAGAGCTGATGGAGTAGATGATTTGATTATAGTTTGGATGGTTTGAAAGATACGTTACTGAGCCGCTTTCAACTGACCCTCACTGCAAGTTTTAGCATCGAATGAGATCACCTTGCCAAATGAAAATGAAGTCAAATCACCCAAAACTAAGAGAGGTTATAGTAGACCTTGAAAACATGATCCTATAGCACCTAATGGTTTTTTTATACCTCTCACGAGCTCCAAGATATGAGCCCCATAAGATCACTGCCCAATCATGCTTAGTGCACCTTGGGGTCACTTGGGTCGAGTGTGGTCGCGAGCATTCCCATGACTCCATGGGTGGAATGGGGTTGTCACTAGAATTTACCCAGCCAACTGGAGGTAATGGAGGAAATGGTTTGATGCCAGGTCAGATGGTTTGAAAAATATGCTACTGAGCCGCTTTCAACTGACCCTCACTACAAGTTTTGGCATCGACTGATATTGCCTTGCCAAATGAAAACAAAGTTGAATTGCACAAAACTGAGAGAGGTTATTGTAGACCTCAAAAATACAATATCATAGCCCCTAATAGTTTATCAATAGCTCTCATGAGCTTTGAGATATGAGCCCCAGAAGATCATTGCCCAATCATGCTTAGTGCACCTTGGGGTCACTTGGGTTGAGCATGGTTGCGAGCTTTCCCTTGACTCCGTGGGTAGAATGGGGTTGTCATTGGTGTTTATCCAGCCAACTAAAGCTAATGGAGTAGATAATTTGATGCCAAGTTAGATGGTTTGAAAGATATGCTACTGAGCCACTTTCAATTGACCCTCACTGCAAGTTTTGGCATCGACTGAGATCACCTTGCCAAATGCAAATGAAGTTGAATCACCCATAACATGGAAACATGATCTCATAGCACCTGATAGTTTCTTGATACCTCTCATGAGCTCTGAGATACGAGCCTCAAAAGATTATTTTCCAATCATGCTTAGTGCACCTTGGGCTCACTTGGATCAAGCATGGTCACGAGCTTTCCCATGACTCTGTGGGTGGAACAGGGTTGTCACTAGCATTTACCTAGCCAACTTGAGCTAATGGAGTAGATGGTTTGATGCTAGGTCAGATGATTTGAAAGATATGCTACTGGGCCACTTTCAACTGACCCTCACTGCAAGTTTTGGCATCGACTTAGATCACCTTTCCAAATGCAAATTAAGTCGAATCGCCCAAAACCAAGAGAGGTTATTGTAGACCTCGGAAACACAATCCCATATCACCTAACAATTTGTTGATACATCTCATGAGGTCTAAGAGATGAGCCCTGAAAGATCGCTTCCCAATCATGCTTAGTGCACCTTGGGGTCACTAGGGTCGAGTGTGGTCGCGAGCATTCTGATGACTCTGTGGGTGGAACAGGGTTGTCACTGGTGTTTACCTATCCAACTAGAGCCAATGGAGCAGACGGTTTGGTGCCAGGTCAGATGGTTTGAAAGATACGCTACTAAGCCGCTTTCAACTGACCCTCACTACAAGTTTTGGCATTGACTAAGATCACCTTTCCAAATGGAAACTAAGTCAAATTGCCCAAAACTAAGAGAGGTTATTGTAGACCGTGGAAACATGATCTAGTAGCATGTGACAGTTTGTCAATACCTCTCATGAGCTCTAAGATACAAGCCCTAGAATATCACTACCCAATCATGCTTAGTGCACCTTGGGGTCACTTGGGTCGAGCGTGGTCACGAGCATTCGTATGACTCCGTGGGTGGAACAGGGTTGTCACTGGCATTTACCCAACCAACTAGAGCTGATGGAGTAGACGGTCCGATGCCAAGTTGAATGGTTTGAAAGATACACTGCTGAGCCGCTTTCAACTAACTACTAGTGGTATGTTTGAAATTTGAACTGTGAAACTAATCATGATTAAGCTTGTGAAATTTGAACTATGAAGCTTATTATGTTTGAGGTTTAAATTTTATATATTGTTTGAAATGATAAAAATAATATCCTTAAAGCATTATAAACAACAATCAAACATGTAAGAATTCAAACCATGCAAATGACATAAGTAAATGACATGTAAGATCCCTTCTTGGCACTATTGGCCACCCATACATGATTTTGGTCATAAGTCCTTATCAAGAGTTTTAGGACATTTAACTTTTAAATCAAATTGATTGTTACAAATTTCCATTATAGGCTTCAAAATTTCTCAATTAACCATTAAGGATCCTTTTGTCCTTCTATCTTTGATTGGATCCATGCTGACCATAGGTGTCTTCATAGGTGCTCCTGCACAAGTTACAATCCACATACAAAACCAAGTTTATTGACTCAAAATATAATCTAAGAAAGGTGAAATTAATGTATTGAAATTAAGCTTAACAAACTTAGAAAACAATGCACTAAGTTAACTTATTACCTAGTCAAGTGTTCCTGAAGGGTCATCTCTTTACTTCAGGGTCTCCAATAGTGCTTCATGATCAGCAATACTAATAGTCCAAAGTTCTTTTGTCTTTGGTCTTCCTTGATGCTTTGAAAACTTGACATTTGTTGCTATAACAAGGTGTGAATACATGAGAATAGTTTTGTGCTTCTCATAGTCTTCAAATGCAGGAATTCCATTCTTTCTAATCATGTATGTTCATAGCCATGTTCCCGCAACAACAAATGAACTAGTAGGATATGTGAACCCATCACCATCTGTCATCGGTTGTACAAGCTTATGTTTACCTTGTACACAATGTGCTAACTAATAATTTGACCTCTCATCATTCCCCTATGGTGCAACCAATGCAAAAATATTTCCTGGTGTCTGAAGATCTGAAAGATGTTCATAGTCAACTAAAGTGTCCATGTCATCATTTCTTATAGAGAGTGTCAAAGATAAAGGAGTTAGATACTATGGAACCCATGTATCCACCCACTCACTTGACTCACAATGATCCCAATCATACTAAAAACACATGGGGCAAAAATAAGCCAACTCTCATGTCCAAATAGTCCATGTACTACTATTGGAGCTTAGGAATGAATGCATTTTTGAAGATTCTTTCATTGTTTGACAATCTAATCTATCTCCTATAGTTCCCTCCTCAACCAACTAAAAGAATCTACACATTGTAGAATCAAGAGTCCCCCCTTGTGACAATGCTAAAGTACATCGATCAATAATAGAATGAGCATCAAGAAGTACAACACCTGAAATCCTTAATTGCTCCTTAACTAGAGCTCTCTTCACACATGCACCTGCTCTGTCATGCTCCCCTTTCCCATGCCTTGACTCAAAAAAACTCCAAATATGAGGTACACATCTCTCCACATGCAATCTACACAACCAATAAAACATTCTATCATTCTTAAATTGACCGGTGCAATTATCCAACCAAATGAGATGCCTATCCATAGCAATACTATTTTCCTGCAAGAAGTCAAAATAGTTTTGGAAACAATGTTGAACAAACTCATGAGAGTGAGACCTATCATTGCTCATATAAAAATGGTACTCTCTGATTATATTTCACTCATATTTTGTGCTATCAGGGGAATGTCTATATGTGATGTGTACAAAAATAGCAACCTGAATGGAATTGTAAAATTGAGCTTGAGTCTCATTTTAGGGCTGCAATGTATAGTTCTCCACAAAGTCTACAATGGATATAATAGTTCCAATGGGGAAAGTGTCCTTACATGTCCTAAATTTTTTATCGAACCATTGAGACCTATGACTATGCCTTGCATACTTGTAAAAAAGATTTGTCTTGAAATCTGAGATAAAATCAACAACATTGTATTCTTTTGCAACTAACTCACATCTAGAGCCTTCATCTCCACTCTTCAATGTATATTTCACCATTTCATATACCTTTTTTTGGATGAGTGTCTTTCCAAAATTGTGTTCCAAACCCTCATGAAAACATGTTCTAAACTTGGACAAGCCACCATATTCTGAGCACTTGGCATTTAAGCAATCTTTTTTATAAAATAAACAACCATCATCTCTATGACATAAAAATTGATCTAGCAAGTCTTTTGATGATTTGGGAAGACCACTTGCACCACAATCCTCTAGCATTTCATTAGTATGAAAAGTAGAATGAATGGATAGTAATAATTCATGATGCATTGAAAACTCAACATGATATTTGCAACATGTATTCTGAATCTTAAGGGGTACACAATAAAATGGCTTCACGAATTCAAAAGACCTTTGTGATATTTTCAATGTTGGATGTGTCTCACAAAGTTTTTTATACAACATTATTTGACTTACCTCCACATAATGTTTAGGATGTGGAGTGTGGTCTCGATTGCCAACTCTCAACTTCAAGACATCCTTCACATTTGGTGACACTCTTGAATTAGCATCCCAAAATTGTTGAATTTCATCCTTGATAACATCTGTTAGCTTCTTATTGAAATGTGGAAGTCTCCCACCATAAGCCCATGTATCAATTTGAAGTAGATCATCAAGTCTTTCTCTTCTTGCAAGTGCTCTACCCAAAGTTTTATGGTCTATATTGAAGTCAACACAAATTTGTCTCATCAAACGAGCCTTTCTCAACTAATGACTTACTAAGGAGGTTGTAATAATCCTCCGAGCAACTCTCATCTTTTTCTCTGCTAGTCTTCCCAATGCCTTTGAGAGAATTGAAAGGATTCTTCACAACAATGGCATTTCTCTCCATTTTTTTGTTCACATGAATCTTCAATTTCACAAGCAGAGGTCTCATATTTTACATCTTTAGCAACTGCACAAAAATTTGACATTTATCAACTAATGTCTTGCTTCCAAAAAATTGATCATAGAGTCTTGAAGCCCACAACCTAACAATTCTATGTGACCTCTTTCCTTCCCAATTATTCATAATGTTCTCCTCAATTTAAATTAACCATTTAGGTCTTCCTAAAAGCCCTGAATTTGAAATTTGATTATCTTTATTGCAAGGGACTTCATTTCGCATATAATTTGGAGATGTGTAATGTTCATGTGGCTCTTGTGCAAAATTTTCATTCCCCAAGTCTACATTTTCAATCTCCATTTGTACATTTTCAAATTCAACATCCTCTTCACTTACAACTACATTTACGAGGTCTGATTGATTAATGTTTAACATACCTTCTCTCCTTCTTTAGTGATTTTCCTTATCCTTTTCCCCATATGCTTGAATTTCTTCATCTGTCAGCTTCCTCTTGCGTTTAGCCTTTCGTCGACTGCTACTTCCCATGGTGAGACCACAAGTTGAAAAAAATCAAACAATGGGCCCCAAATCATGTTTTTTTTTCTACAATGTGTGAAAAAAGTATAAAATCTCATGATTGTCTGGTTTGTGGGGACAGGGAATATTTTGGTCAAATATTACCTATCCAAAATTGGGTGTCTGATTTCATATCGAGTACCTGATATTCCCAGGCAGATTAAAAAAAGGGCGGGAGCAAATGAAAAAAATTGAACTTTTACATATATTAATGTGTATATATATATATATATATATATAAAAGAGGCATATGATATATATAATGTATATATTATATATATACTAATGTATTAAATACTAATTTTTATTTTTCATTTCTTCTAGGTCTTTAAAGGCGGCTGGCTAAATCTTTGTATTAAATGTTAGGTAATGCATGAAAATAATATGATTTTGAGCACGAGCATGAGTCCTTACAGGGGCATAGTTGTCCCTTTTACAGGTGTCGTAAACCCTAGCTATGCTAAAATGGAGGCTTTGAAGAATAGTTCACTGCAGGTAGATTATAGAAGTAAAGGGCAAGAGAATCACTCTATTTCCACTGCCAGTGGCTATGAAATGGTATCTTTCCTTGCATTTTCAACCAGAACGCTAAATTGCTAAGGTTCTCAAAATAGATTCTAGTTGAACTGGACAATTGTACCATGCCTGTTGATAATTCGGCAGCTCAAAAGAGTCATTGGGAGGTTAAAAAACAATAACCAGATGAATCTTTGAACCGATTGAAGATTATGAAGATTGGGGAAGAGTTTGGTAAAATGAGCAGCTGTACTAAAAATTATGCAAGCACCACAGAACCGATTGCATTAATAAATTTAAAGAAGAAATCAGTGATGGCGTGACATTATGAGGAAAGCCTTGCCATTTCGATGGTGCCACCCTGATATTATGAAGAATGTCTTGCTACTTCAATGTCAGCGCTGCCTCTATCTCAGTCTTTTGCCATTGCTTCTCATCAGTACTCTGAGATATGGCAAGGATTGCAGCCTTTTTCACAACATAGTCTATCATAAATTCTCTATAAATCATCATGCGTTATAGTATTCTGCATGTTTTTGAATGACTTACTTGAAGAATTTAATTTTCATCAAAATTTTCGCTCCATGAATTATCATTTTGCGCTCAAAGAGAAGCTGCAGATTGCAAGAATTAGATAAATTTGGTTTATTTCATTTTCATTCTCTATCATGCGGACTCTCTAGGGGTCCTAATGCATGATAAGGCATAATAGGACCCCTAGCGAGTCCCCATGACCCCTTCTGACACATTTGAATGCTCAAGTGTGCCTGAAGGGGTCCTAAGACCCCTTAAGACACACTTGAGCATTCAAATGTGTCAAAAGGGGTCATGGGAACACCCTAGGGATCCTAACGCATGATAAGGCATAGTAGGACCCCTAAGGAGTCCCCATGACACCTTTTGACAAATTTGAATGCTCAAGTGTGTCTTAAGGGGTCTTACTTTTGGCACATTTGAAGGCTCAAGTGTGTCTGAAGGGGTCCTAAGACCCCTTAAGACACACTTGAGCATTCAAATAAGTCAAAAGGGGTCATGGGGACTCCCTAGGGGTCCCAGTATGCCTTATCACATGTTAGGACCCCTAGGTAGTCCCCATGACCCCTTTTGACACATTTGAATGCTCAAGTGTGTCTGAAGGGGTCCTAAGACACCTTAAGACACACTTGAGCATTCCAATGTGTCAAAAGGGGTGCTAAGATACCTTAAGACACACTTGAGCATTCAAATGTGTCAAAAATGGTCATGGGGACTCCCTAGGGGTCCTAACACATGATAAGGCATAGTAGGACCCCTAGGGAGTCCCCATGACCCCTTTTGAAACATTTGAACTTTAAAGTGTGTCATAAGGGGTCCTAAGACCCCTTAAGACACACTTGAGCCTTCAAATGTGTCAAAAGGGGTCATGGGGACTCCTAGGGGTCCTAGTACATCTTATCACATGTTAGGACCCCTACGGAGTCCCCATGACCCCTTTTGACACATTTGAATTCTCAAGTGTGTTCGAAGGGGTCTTAAGAACCCTTAAGACACACTTGAGCATTCAAATGTGTCAAAATGGGTCATGGAGACTCCATAAAGGTCCTAATGCATGATAAGGTGTACTAGGACCCCTAGGTAGCCCCCATGACCCTTTTTGAAACATTTGAATGCTCAAGTGTGTCTGAAGGGGTCCTAAGACCCCTTAAGACACACTTGAGCATTCCAATGTGTTGAAAGGGGTCATGGGGACTCCCTAGCGGTCCTAACACATGATAAGACATAGTAGAACCCCTAGGGAGTCCCCATGACACCTTTTGACACATTTGAATGCTCAAGTGTGTCTGAAGGGGTCCTAAAACCCCTTAAGACACACTTGCCTGTTCAAATGTGTCAAAAGGGGTCATGGGGACTTCTTAGTGCTCCTAACGCATGATAAGGCATACTAGGACCCCTAGGGAGTCCCCATGACCCCTTTTGACACATTTGAATGCTGAAGTGTGTCTAAAAGGGTCTTAGGACCCTTTTAGACTCACTTTAGCATTCAAATGTGTCAAAAGGGGTCATGGGGACTCCCTAGGGGTCCTAGTATGCCTTATCACACATTAGGACCTCTAGCGAGTCCCCATGACCCCTTTCAACACATTTGAATGCTCAAGTGTGTCCGAAGGGGTCCTTAGATGCCTTAAGACACACTTGAGCATTCAAATGTGTTAAAAGGTGTCATGGGGACTCCCTAGGGGTCCTAATGCAAGATAAGGCATACTAGGACCCCTAGTGCATCCCCATGACCCATTTTGACATATTTGAACACTCAAGTGTGTTCGAGGGGGTCCTAAGACCCCTTAAGACTCACGTGAGCATTCAAATGTGTCAAAATGTGTCATGGGGATTCCCTAGGGGTCCTAACGCATGATAAGGTATACTAGGACTCCTAGGGAGTCCCGATGACCCCTTTTGACATGTTTGAATGCTCAAGTGTGTCTGAAGTGGTCCTAACAGCAATTCAGACACACTTGAGTGTTCAAACATGTCAAAAGGGGTCATGGGAACTCACTAGGGGTCCTAACATGTGATAAGGCATACTAGAGCCCCTAGGGAGTCCCCATGACCCCTTTTGACACATTTTAATGCTCAAGTGTGTCTGAAGGGGTCCGAAGACCACTTAAGACACACTTGAGCATTCAAATGTGTCAAAAGGGGTCATGGGGACTCCCTAGGGGTCCTAACACATGATAAGGCATACTAGGACCCCTACGGAGTCCCCATGACCCCTTTTGACACATTTGAATTCTCAAGTGTGTCTGAAGGGGTCCTAAGACCCCTTCAGACACACTTGAGAATTCAAATGTGTCAAAAGGGGTCATGGGGACTCCTTAGGTTCCTAACACATGATAAGGTGTACTAGGACCCCTAGGGAGTTCCCATGACCCCTTTTGACACATTTGAATGCTCAAGTGTGTCTAAAGGGGTCCTAAGACCCCTTAAGACACACTTGAGCATTCAAATGTGTCAAAAGGGGTCATGGGGATTCCCTAGGGGTCCTAATGAGTGATAAGGAGTAGTAGGACCCCTAGGGAGTCCCCGTGACCCCTTTTGACATATTTAAATGCTCAAGTGTGTCTAAAGGGGTCTATTAGCACAAGAAAAAATGTCATGCCTCTGCAAGTATTTCTCCCATCTTCCTGGCAAAAACCCTAGGAAAAATTCAAAAATCTAGCCGTTTGTAAAAAAACCCTAAGTTTTCCCTATCCCTATTCTAATTTAATGGTACTTTTTTGGGCCACTTAAAATTTCATTAAGGCATGTGCGTTAAATTTTAATAGCCCAGAGGTCTTCTTTTTCCCTAAGTCTCCGAGCGCCTAGCTTTAATTTTTCCTAAAGTTTGGCGGCAGTAATTTTTCCTAGGTCTGAATGCTAAATATTTCCTAATGTTTTCAACCTTTATCCTTTCCTGGGCAGTAATTTTTGACACCATCTTGATCCTATGATAGGTGTAAGATCTTATGGAGTGTGTCAAAGGGTTGCGAAGTTGTGCTAGCCATTTATTCTCTTTCATGGAAAAGGTTTTTCAGTGTAATGGGTCCACATGCTAGGTGTGCTTAGTCAGCACTTTCTCATTGGTCCACATATTAATGACTCAGAATATTGTCAGTGGGGCCAATGATTTCAAAGGTTCAGTGGTTCTGATAGTGGTAGAGCATCAATGGCCAGCGTATGATCTTAAGGGTTATTTCTGACACATGAGGCTATAAGACCAGCCATTGATTATTTTTCATGTCAGGGGATCTGTCAGAGTAGTATAGAAAGGTTAATCCAATGGTTGTCGTAAGATCTGATAGAATATGTCAGAGGCTTGCAGTTTTACGACAACTGTTGATACTGCTTCATGACGTAATATTTTCTTTCGATGGGTCCACTGCTAGTTGTGTGCAGTTGGCCATTTCTTATTGGTCCGCATGCGAATATGTCAGATGTGTTGTCAGGAAGGCCTGGTTGGTAGCAGAGTGTGCTGGCGATTAAAGAATGGTTTGATCATGCAATTGTCATTATGCCGCTGGATGAAGATGTTTGATATTTAAAGTCATGATATAATGATGACCATTTGATTTTCTAGCTTGTAGTGGGTCCTATGTCAGAGGTGACTGGGCAGAGGTGATGAATGGTGTGTTGACATCTAGCGGTTTGTAGGTGGGCCCAGGGTTATAAAGTATTTTCTAATTTCTGGCGGCTCAGACAAAATGTTTAGTGGGACCGATCACCATGTGTTGCTGAGATGTTAGGTTTTGATTGGCCATGGATTTCAAAAGTGAAGACATGTCAGTGGGCCCGAGAGATTCTAAAGGATGCAGAGATAGAAGATCTAATGGTTGTCTGATGTTCACATAGAATCTTTTGAGGCTATGCGAACTTATGACCCATTCATTTTAAAGCTTATGAAGAAGTGGGTCCAGTATGCTGATTCATCATTGATGTGATTTTTTCTCATTGGTCGAGGGTTTAGTAATGTGTAAAGTTATTTTTACAGATTTTTGTTGACTGTTGAAGGATTTTACGAGCCGCCTGATTTGTCAAGAATAAGATAGATCAATGGTCACATTTTAAAGTTGAGCCGATTACCATTTTTATTCAAATTCAAATATCCTACAAGGTTTTTGCTAGGGTTTTTGACATAGAAAGTTGTAAAATGAAGCGGTGGCCATGAATTAAATTCTTGAGTATAGATTGCAGTTGGGGAAGGATATAGAAGACATAAATTACTGCTAGAATCCAATTTTGTTTCCTATGATGCCGAGCCAAATGAATATTAGGGTTGAATTATTGTAGAGAGGAATTCATTGCAGGGTGGATAGCGTGATGATAAAATCATATTTGTTGAAAAGGAGCCAAGGATAGCATTGAAAACATAAAGCATGTCGACTCAATTGCAAATATCTCACCTATTTCAGTAGTGTAGTTACTGTAAACCCTTTGGGGTTGTTGTTAAGGGTTTTTTAGGTTAATTTTTGTAACCCTAGAATGATCGGTTTCTTGTTGCATCTCTTGGTATAAAGGGATTTTTTATGATCATTCTAAGGGATTGGAGTTTAGGTGTTAAAAAAGATAGAAATTTCTAAAACCATAGCTTTTCAATCAAGGATTGTAATTTTTGATACCATTTTATCAAACAATAGAGAAGTACAAATTGATGTTCTTATTTTGCAAGCTTACTATTATGGATACTGCATGCACATGGTGAAAGGTTATACTTAATACAAACCTTAGATCTTTTCTCTCCTTTTCTCTATTCTTTGAATCTTTAAATATTTGCATAAGGTTTATGTGAATCTATTGGTGCTTTGAGTTCCAACCTAAGAGTTAGATTAAATATTTCTCAAAGTGAAATATGTGTTCTTGGAGTTTATTTGAAGGATTTTTATAAGTAGGAAAGAGTTGGGGTATTTTGTATTTATGTATAGAGACCAATTTCAGACACCATTGTATTCATCCTTTTCCTTGATATTTTGCCCAATAGATAAGGCACTGGCCTGCATTCTCCTATCTTTGTGTTGAGAAGAGTGATTCGAAGCTTATAATCCCAATCATTTAAATCACTACCAGTCTTTACTTTTATTTAAATTTATGTATTGTCCTATCCAGTGATGGAGAGTCAATGAACAATACACTATTGTTTAGTACTTTCTCACTGTATTCATCTATTGAAAGATCCAATAAAGAAATAAGGGGTAGAGTTAGAACTATCAGTCAAAGTTAATACTATTGGATTAGGTGCACCCACCTTGGTTTTGTAGAGCCAGAAGTAGAAGAGGGTAGTCTTATCCCTATAGTTGGTCTAGTTGCTTATAGATTGCTCACATTTGGAACTAACCAATCCTTAATATCCATCATGGGCATATTGGTATCTCATGGAGTGTAAAGTCCTATCTAGGAACCAACAGGGTCCTAAGACCTGTTAAGACACACTTGAGCATTCAAATGTGTCAAAAGGGGTCATCGGGACTCCCTATGGGTCTTAGTATGCCTTATCACACTTTAGGACCCCTAGGGAGTACCCATGACCCGCTTTGACACATTTGAATACTCAAGTGTGTCTAAAGAGGTCCTAAGACCCCTTAAAACACACTTGAGCATTCAAATGTGTCAAAGGGATAATAGGGACTCCCTAGGGGTCCTAACACATGATGAGGCATACTAGGACCCCTAGGGAGTTCCCATGACCCCTTTTGAAACATTTGAATGCTCAAGTATGTCTGAAGGGGTCCTAAGACCCCCTAAGACACACTTGAGTGTTCAAATCTATCAAAAGGGGTCATGGGGACTCCCTAGGGGTCCTAACATGTGATAAGGCATACTAGGACCCCTACGAAGTCCCCATGACCCCTTTTGACACATTTGAATGCTCGAGTGTGTCCAAAGGGGTCCTATGACCCCTTAAGACACACTTGAGTGTTCCAATGTGTCAAAAGGGGTCCTAAGACCCCTGAAGACACACTTGAGCATTCAAATGTGTCAAAAGGGCTCATGGGGACTCCCTAGGGGTCCTAACGTTTGATAAGGAGTAGTAGGACCTTAGGGAGTCTCCATGACCCATTTTGACACATTTGATCACTCAAGTGTGTCTGAAGGGGTCCTAAGACCCCTTAGGACACACTTGAGCATTCAAATGTGTCAAAAGGGGTCATGGGGGCTCCGTAGGGGTCCTAGTATGCCTTATCAATTTTAGGATCTCTGTAGAGTCCCCATGACCCCTTTTGACACATTTGAAAGGTCAAGTGTGTCCAAAGGGGTCCTAATAGTGCTTAAGAGATACTTGAGCATTCAAATGTGTCAAAAGGGGTCATGGGGACTCCCTACAGGTCCTAATGAATGATAAGGCATACTAGGACCCCTAGGAAGTCCCCATGAACCCTTTTGACACATTTAAATGTTCAAGTGTGTCTGAAGGGGTCCTAAGACCCCTTAAGACATAGTTGAGCATTCCAATGTGTCAAAAGGGGTCCTAAGAACCCTTAAGACACACTTGAGCATTCAAATGTGTCAAAAGGGCTCATGGGGACTCCCTAGGGGTCCTAACATGTGATAAGGCATAGTAGGACCCTTAGGGAGTCCCCATGACCCCTTTTGACACATTTGAATGCTCAAGTATGTTCGAAGGGGTCCTAAGACCCCTTAATACACACTTGTCCATTCAAATGTGTCAAAAGGGGTCATGGGGACTCTATATGGGTCCTAGTACACCTTATCACATGTTAGGACCCCTAGGGAGTCGCCATGACCCCTTTTGACAAATTTGAATGCTCAAGTCTATCTAAAGGGGTCCTAAGACCCCTTAAGACATATGTGAGTATTCAAATATGTCAAAAGGGGTCACAGGAACTCCCTAGGAATCCTACTACACCTTATGATGTGTTAGAACCCCTAGGGAGTGCCCATGACCCTTTTGACACATTTGAACACTCAAGTGTGTCCGAAGGGGTCCTAAAACCCCTTAAGACACACTTGAGTATCCAAATGTGTCAAAAGGGGTCATGGGGACTCCTTAGGGGTCCTAATGTTGGAAATTATAATTGAAGCAATTGTTATATTGTCATTGATGTCAAAATTTTAACAGGTAAGACTATTGCTACATAGGAAAGTACTATATCTATTGAAGTGTTGTGAATGAGTGAGGCAAGGTTGGTAACAATAGCACCTAGGGAAAGTTTGAGTTATCTTGATATTACAAAGTGTACTTGACTATGTTGCACAATGATGAGATAATGTATTGTTTATCTTAGTGAGATTGAAGACTAAACTAGTACGCTTAACCAAGCAAAAATGGATAAAATCATGTCTAAGCCGAGTTATGTTAGTGTCGACCGAGTTAGTTGATGCCGAGAAAAATCCTATGTCGACTAAGTATTAGTAAATTCCCAAGGAAGATAGTGTATGCTGAGGAAATAGTTTTAGTAATGACTAAGTGTTTTACATGAAGACCGAGTGGATGATCACAGTATTGACCAAGCATCAGCAATTTTATATTTGAAGAGAATTCTTTTTGGAGATGACATTGTTTGAATTCTTGGATTATGTAAAACATGTTGACTTTATATATTGATTGTATGGAAGCATTTAATGCACTGTAAAATGTTTTATTGTAAATCTTTATGAGATTTGAGATGTTTCTAGAAAAGAAGGTGAAGAACAAAATGTGGGTAGATTCAATGAATCTGACCTAACCCTAACATCTACAAATGAGATTAAGAGGAAAAAGATGAAGTTAACCTAATTCAGGAAAGTATTAAGGGAACCTAAACATTGGATTAGAAGAGTGTGAAGTGGAGAAAAAGGTTGATGGGGTGAAACCGAAATACTGGAAGATAAGTTTTATTGACTGTATAAGAAAAAAAGGTTGAAGGTGAAGTGTGGTGATCGCTTGAAGAAAATTTTTGAGCAGATTAGAGATGGAGATAGAAAAGTTTCAAAGTCACTAAACCAGTATTTGTGTACGGAATTGGATCTGATATTTGCAAAGTAAGTTGTATGTTTTTCAGATCAACATTGCTACTACTTTCTAACCATTGTAACAGTCAGAATCCTTTTAACAGAGGTTGAGCTAATAGTCATAAATTAAATCCTTTGAATAAGGTTGCATTCTAATGGAGTGTATGTAAGTCCTTTGACCAGACTCACTTTTAACAGGGTGATTAAATCCTTTAACCAGGTCACACTTGATAGTGTGCATTGTAACTTTTGACAGGGTTGGCTTTTAACTGAGCTCACTTCAGAAGAGTGAAAGTAATAGTAGCATGTTACAAAGTGGTTTTTCCCATACTAGGTTTCCACTATAAATCCTGGTGTCATACTTGTGTGTGAATGTTTTGGTGTGAACATTTCTATGGTTTACAAGCTAGATATACCTGGGTAGTGGACTGCATTGTTATATGTTTTTATTGATGAATCTATGATGACCGAGTTTTTTTTTATTGTTTGATTTGATTTAAAGTAAAGTTTTTAATTTTTTCTTATACATCAAGACCTGAGAACAACTGATTCACCCCTGCTCTCTATTTTTCTAAATCATATTTAACAACTAATGTGTGATAAGGTGTACTAGGATTCCTAGGAATTCCCCATGACCCCTTTTGACACATTTGAATGCTCAATATGTCTGGAGGGGTCCTAAGACCCCTTAAGACACACAAGATTGTTCCAATGTGTCAAAAGGGGTCCTAAAACCTTTTAAGATACACTTGAGCATTCAAATGTCTCAAAAGGGGTCATGGGGACTCCCTAGGGGTCCTAGCACATGTTAAGGCATAGTAGGACCCCTAGGAAGTCCCCATGACCTTTTTTGATACATTTGAACTCTCAAGTGTCTCCGAAGGGGTCCTAAGACCTCTTAAGACACACTTGAGCATTCAAATGTGTCAAAAGGGGTCATGGGGACTCCTACAGGTGATAGTACACCTTATCATGTGTTAGGACATCTAGGGAGTCCCCATGACCCCTTTTGACACATTTGAATGCTCAAGTGTGTTCGAAGGGGTCTTAGGACCCCTTTAGACACACTTACACATTCAAATGTGTCAAAAGGGGTCATGGGGACTCCCTAGGGGTCATTACATGTCATAAGGCATAGTAGGACCCTTAGGAAGTCCCCATGACACCTTTTGACACATTTCAACACTGAAGTATGTCCAAAAGGGTCCTAGGAACCCTTAAGACACACTTGATCATTCAAATATGTCAAAAAAGGTCATGGGGACTCCTTATGGGTCCTAGTATACCTTATCATGCTTTAAGGCCCCTAGGGAGTCCCCATGACCCCTTTTGACACATTTGAATTCTCAAGTGTGTCCAAAGGGTTCCTAAGAAACCCTAACACACACTTGAGCATTCAAATGTGTCAAAGGGGCTCATGAGGACTCCCTAAGGGTCCTAACATGTGATGAGGCATACTAGGACCCCTAGGGAGTCCCCATTACCCCTTTTCAAACATTTCAACACTCAAGTGTGTTTGAAAGAGTCCTAAGACCCCTTAAGACACACTTGAGTGTTCAAACATGTCCAAAGGGGTCATGGGGACTCCGTAGGGGTCCTAACACATGACAAGGCATATGAGAACCCCTAGGAAGTCCCCATGACCCCTTTTGACACATTTGAATGCTCAAGTGTGTCTGAAGGGGTCCTAAGACCCCTTAAAACATAGTTGAGCATTCCAATGTGTCAAAAGTTGTCCTAAGACCACTTAAGACACAATTGAGCATTCAAGTGTCTCAAAAAGGGTCATGGGGACTCCCTAGGGGTCCTAACACATGATAAGGTGTAGTAGGACCCTTAGGGAGTCCCCATGACCCATTTTGACATATTTGAATGCTTAATTGTGTCCAAAGGGGTCCTAAGACAACTTAGGACACACTTGAGCATTCAAATGTGTCAAAAGTGGTCACGGGTACTCCGTAGGGGTCCTAGTACTCTTTATGAGTGTTAGGACCCCTAGAGAGTCCCCATGACCTATTTTGGAAAATTTGCATGCTCAAGTGTGTTCGAAGGGTTCCTAAGAAACCTTAAGACATATTTAAGTATTCAAAACTATCAACAGGGGTCATGGGAACTCCCTAGGGGTCCCCATGACCCTTTTGACATGTTTGGATGCTTAACTATGTCTGAAGGGGTCCTAAAACCCCTTAAGATAGACTTCAGCATTTTAATGTGTCAAAAGGGGTCCTAAAACACCTTAAGACACACTTGAGCATTCAAATGTGTCAAAAGGTGTCATTGGGACTCCCTACGGGTCCTAACGCATGATAAGGCATTGTAGGACCATTAGGCAATCTCCATGACCCCTTTTGAAACATTTGAATGCTCAAGTGTGTTTGAAGGGGTCCTAAGACCCCTTAAGAAACACTTGAGTGTTTAAATGTGTCAAAATGGTTAATGGGGACTCCGTAGGGCTCATATTACAACTTATCATGCATGAGGACCCCTAGGGAGTCCCCATGACCACTTTTAATAGATTTGAATGCTCAAATGTGTTCCAAGGGTTCCTAGGACCCCTTAAAAAATATTTGAGTATTGAAATATGTCAAAAGTGGTCATGGGGACTCCCTATGGGTCCTAATGGATGATAAGGCATACTAGGACCCCTAGGAAGTCCCCATGACCCCTTTTGAGATATTTGAATGCTCAAGTGTGTCTAAAGGTATCCTAAGACCCCTTAAGACATAGTTGAGCATTCCAATGTGTCAAAAGGGCTCTTAAAACCATTTAAGAGACACTTGAGTGTTCAAATGTGTCAAAAGGGGTCATGGGGACTCCCTAGGGGTCCTAATGCATGTTACAGCATAGTAGGACACCTAGGAATTCCTTATGACCCCTTTTCACACACTTGAATGTTCAAGTGTGTCCAAAGGGGTCTTGAGACCCCTTAAGACACACTTGAGTATTCAAATATGTCAAAAGGGGTCATGGGGACTCCCTAGGGTTCCTAGTATGACTTATCATGCATTAGGACCCCTAGAGAATCCCCATGACCCCTTTTGACACATTTTAATGCTCAAGTACAGAAGGGGTCCTAAGACCCCTTAAGACACACTTGAGCATTCAAATGTGTCAAAGCGGGTCATGGGGACTACCTAGGGGTCCTAACACCTGATAAGGTCTACTAGGACCCCAAGGGAGTCCCCATGACCCCTTTCGATTGATTTGAATATTCAAGTGTGTTCGCTGGGGTACTAAGACCACTTAAGACACAATTGAGCATTCAAGTGTCTCAAAAGGGGTCATGGGGACTCCCTAGGGGTCCTAACACATGATAAGGCATAGTTGAACCCTTAGGGAGTCCCCATGACCCATTTTGACACATTTGAATGCTTAAGGGTGTCCAAAGGGGTCCTAAGACAACTTAGGACACACTTGAGTATTCAAATGTGTCAAAAGCAGTCATGGGTACTCCATAGGGGTCCTAGTACTCTTTATGAGTGTTAGGACCCCTAGAGAGTCCCCATGACCCCTTTTGGAAAATTTGCATGCTCAAGTGTGTTCAAAGGGGTCCTAAAACCCCTTAAGACATATTTGAGTATTCAAAAGTGTCAAAAGGGGTCATGGGAACTCCCTAGGGGTCTCGATGAACCTTTTGACATGTTTGGACACTCAAGTGTGTCTGAAGGGGTCCTAAAACCCTTTAAGACACACTTCAACATTTCAATGTGTCAAAAGGGGTCCTAAAACACCTTAAGACACGCTTGAGCATTCAAATGTGTCAAAAGGTGTCACTGGGACTCCCTACGGGTCCTAACACATGATAAGGAATTGTAGGACCATTAGGAAATCTCCATGACCCCTTTTGACACATTTGAATGCTCAAGTGTGTCGGAAGGGGTCCTAAGACCACTTAAGAAACACTTGAGTGTTCAAATGTGTCAAAACACTTAATGGGGACTCCGTAGGGGTCCTAGTACACCTTATCATACATTAGGACCCCTAGGAAGTCCCCATGACCCCTTTTGATAGATTTGAATGCTCAAATATTTTCCAAGGGTTCCTAGGACCCCTTAAAACATATTTGAGTATTGAAATGTGTCAAAATTGGTCATGGGGACTCCTTAGGGGTCATAATAGATGATAACACATACTAGGACCCCTAGGAAGGCCCCATGACCCCTTTTGTGATATTTGAATGCTAAAGTGTGTTCAAAGGTATCCTAAGACCCCTAGGCAGTCTCCATGACCCCTTTTAACACATTTTAATGCTCAAGTATGTCACAAGGGGTCCTAAGACCCCTTAAGACACACTTGAACATTTAAATGTGTCAAAGTGGGTCATGGGGACTACCTAGGGGTCCTAACACCTGATAAGGTCTACTAGGACCTCTAGGGAGTCCCCATGATCCCTTTTGATTGATTTGAATGTTCAAGTGTGTTCACTGGGGTCCTAAGACCCTTGAAGACACACTTGAGCATTCCAATATGTCAAAAGGTGTCATGGGGACTTCCTAGTGGTCCTAATGTATGATAAGGCATATTAGGACCCCTAGGAAGTCCTCATGACCCTTATTGACACATTTGAATTCTCAAGTGTGTTCAAAGGGGTCCGAAGACCCCTTAAGCCACACTTGAGCATTCCAATGTATCAAAAGAGGTCATAAGACACCTCAGGACACACTTGAGTATTCAAATGTGTCAAAAAAGGTCATGGGGACTCTCTATGGATCCTAGTATGTATTATCACATGTTATCATCTTAGGGAGTCCCCATGACCCCTTTTGATTCATTTGAAAGCTCAAGTGTGTCTGTTGGGGTCCTAAGACCCCTTAAGACACACTTGAGCTTTCAAATGTGTAAAAAGCTATCATGGGGACTCCCTAGGGTTTGTAACACGTGATAAGGCATACTAGGACCCTTAGTAAGTCTCCATGACACCTTTTGACACATTTGAATTCTCAAGTGTCTTCGAAGGGGTCCTTACACCCCTTAAGACAAACTTGAGCATTCCAATGTGTGAAAAGGGGTCCTAAGACACATTAAGACACATTTGAGCATTCTAGTGTGTCAAAAGGGGTCATGGGGATTCCCTATGGGTCCTAATGCATTATAAGGTGTAGTAGGACCCCTAGGGAGTCCTTACAACCTCTTTTCACACATTTGAATGCTCAAGTGTGTCTAAACAGTTCCTTAGACCCCTTACGACACACTTGAGCATTCAAATATGTCAAAAAGGGTCATGGGGACTCTCTAGGGGTCCAAGTATCCCTTATTATGCCTTAAGACCCCTAGGGAGTCCCCATGACCCCTCTTCAAACATTTGAATGCACAAGTGTGTTTGAAGGGGTCCTAAGACCTCTTAATACACACTTAAGTGTTCAAATGTGTCAAAAGGGGTCATGGGGACTCCCTAGGGGTCCTAATAAGTGATAAGGCACACTAGGACCCCTAAGGAACCCCCATGATGCCTTTTGACACATTTTAATACTCAAGTGTGTTCGAAGGGGTCCTAAGACCCCATAAGACACATTTGAACATTTCAATGTGTCAAAATGGGTCATGGGGACTCCCTAGGGGCCTGAACATGTGATAAGACATACGAAGACCCCTAGGGAGTCCCCATGACCCATTTTGATGCATTTTACCACTCAAGTGTGTTCAAAGGGGTCCTAAGATCCTTTAAGATAGACGTAAGTGTTCAAATGTGTCAAAAGGGCTCATGGGCACTGCTTAGGGATCCTAGTATGCCTTATCACGTGTTAGGACCACTACGGTATCCCTATTACCCTTTTTAACACATTTGAATGCTCAAGTGTGTCCAAAGGGGTCCTAAGACCCCTTAAGACACACTTGAGCATTCAAATGTATGAAAATCAGTCGTGGGGACTCCCTAAGGGTCCTAACGCATGATAAGGCATACTAGGACCCCTAGGGACTCCACATGACCCCTTTTCACACATTTGAAGGCTCAAGTGTATTTGAAGTGGTCCTAGGACCCCTTAAGACAAACTTGAGCATTCCAATGTGTCAAAAGGGGTCCTAAGACCCCTTAAGACACACTTGAGCCTTTGAATGTTTCAAAATGGGTCATGGGGAATTTGTAAGAGTTGTAACGTGTGATAAGGCATACTAGGACCCTTAGCAAGTCCCCATGACCCCTTTTGAGACATTGGAATGCTCAAGTGTGTCCGAAGGTGTCCTAAGAACCCTTAAGAAATACTTGAGTGTTCAAATGTGTCAAAAGGGTTCATCGGGACTCGCTAGGGGTGCTAACTCATGATAAGGAATACTTGGACCCTTAGGGAGTCCACATGACCCCTTTTCAAACATTTGAATGCTCAAGTGTATTAGAAGGGGTCTGAAGACCCCTTAAGACACACTTGAGCATTCCAATGTGTCAAAATGGGTCCTAAGACCTCTTAAGACACACTTGAGCATTCCAATGTGTCAAAAGGGGTCCTAAGACCCCTTAAGACACACTTGAGCATTCAAATTTGTCAAAAGGGGTCATGGGGACTTCCTAGGGGTCCTAACATGTGATAAGACATACTAGGACCCCTATCAAGTCCCCATTACCCCTTTTGAGACATTTGAATGCTCAAGTGTGTCCGAAGGTGTCCTGATACCCCTTAAAACACACTTGAGTGTTAAAAATTGTCAAAATGGGTCATGGGGACTCCCTATGGGTCCTAACGCATGATAACACATAGTATGACCCCAAGGGGCCCCCATGATCCCTTTTGACACATTTGAACATTCAAGTTTGTCCAAAGGGGTCCTAAGACCCCTCAAGACACACTTGAGCCTTCAAATGTGTGAAAAGAGGTCATGGGGACTCCCTAGGGGTCCTAACATGTGATAAATAATACTAGGACCCTTAGGGAGTCCCCATGACCCATTTTGACAAATTTGAATGCTCAAGTGTGTCTGAAGGGTTCCTAAGACCTCTTAAGACACACTTGAGTGTTCAAATATGTCGAAAGGGGTCATGGGGACTCCGTAGGGGTCCTAGTATGCCTTACAATGGATTATGACCCATAGGGAGTCCCCATGACCCAATTTGACACATTTCAATGCTCAAGTGTGTCTGAAGGGGTTGTAAGATCCCTTATGACACACTTGATCATTCAAATGTGTCAAAAGGGGTCATGGGCACTCCCTAGGGGTCCTAACTTGTGATAAGGTGTACTAAGATACCTAGCGTGTCCCAATAACCCCTTTTGACACATTTGAATGCTCAAGTGTGTTTGAAGGGGTCCTAAGGCCCCTTAAGACACACTTGAGTATTCAAATGTCTCAAAAGAGGACATGGGGACCTGCTAGGGGTCCTAATGCATGATAAGGCATACTAGGACCCCTAGGAAGTCCCAACACCCATTTTGACACATTTGAATGCTCAAGTGTGTTGAAAGGGGTCCTAAGAAACCTTAAGACACACTTGAGCATTCCAATGTCTCAAAAGTGGTCATGGGGACTCCGTAGGGGTTCTAGTATACCTTATGACGTATTAGGACCCCTAGGGAGTCCCCATGACCACTTTTGACATATTTGAATGCTCAAGTGTGTCTGAGGGGGTCCAAAGACCCCTTAATACACACTTGAGTTTTCAAATGTGTCAAAAGGGGTCATGGGGATTCTGTAGGGGTCGTAACGCATGACAAGGCATACGAGGACCCCTAGGAAGTCCCCATGATCCCTTTTGACACATTTGAATACTCAAGTGTGTCCGAAGGGATCCTAAGACCCCTTGAAACACACTTGAACATTCCAATCTATCAAAAGTTGTCCTAAGACCACTTAAGACACAATTGAGCATTCAAGTGTCTCAAAATGGGTCATGGGGACTCCCTAGGGGTCCTAACACATGATAAGGCATAGTAGGACCCTTAGGGAGTCCCCATGACCCATTTTGACACATTTGAATGCTTAAGTGTGTCCAAAGGGGTCCTAAGACAACTTAGGACACACTTGAGCATTCAAATGTGTCAAAAGTGGTCACGGGTACTCCATAGGGGTCCTAGTACTCTTTATGAGTGTTAGGACCCCTAGAGAGTCCCCATGACCCATTTTGGAAAATTTGCATGCTCAAGTGTGTTTGAAGGGGTCCTAGGACCCCTTAAGACATATTTGAGTATTCAAAACTGTCAACAGGGGTCATGGGAACTCCCTAGGGGTCCCCATGACCCTTTTGACATGTTTGGACACTCAAGTGTGTCTGAAGGGGTCCTAAAACCCCTTAAGACACACTTCATCATTTCAGTGTGTCAAAAGAGGTCCTAAAACACCTTAAGACACACTTGAGCATTTAAATGTGTCAAAAGGTGTCATTGGGACTCCCTACGGGTCTTAACACATGATAAGGCATTATAGGACCATTACGCAATCTCCATGACCCCTTTTGAAACATTTGAATGCTCAGGTGTGTCCGAAGGGGTCCTAAGACCCCTTAAGAAACATTTGAGTGTTCAAATGTGTCAAAATGCTTAATGGGGACTCCGTAGGGGTCCTATTACACCTTATCACGCATTAGGAGCCCTAAGGAGTCCCCATGACCCCTTTTAATAGATTTGAATGCTCAAATGTGTTCCAAGGGTTTCTAGGACCCCTTAAAACATATTTGAGTATTGAAATATGTCAAAAGTGGTCATGGGGACTCCCTAGGGGTCATAATAAATGATAAGGCATACTAGGACCCCTAGGAAGTCCCCATGACCCCTTTTGAGATATTTGAATGCTCAAGTGTGTCTGAAGGTATCCTAAGACCCCTTAAGACACACTTGAGCATTCTAATGTGTCAAAAGGGCTCTTAAGACCATTTAAGAGACACTTGAGTGTTCAAATGTGTCAAAAGGGGTCATGGGGACTCCCTAGGGGTCCTAATGCATGTTAAGGGGCAGTAGGACAACTAGTAATTCCTTATGACCCCTTTTGACACACTTGAATGCTCAAGTGTGTCCAAAGGGGTCCTGAGACCCCTTAAGACACACTTGAGCATTCAAATGTGTCAAAAGGGATCATGGGGACTCCCTAGGGGTCCTAGTATGACTTATCATGCATTAGGACCCTTAGGGAGTCCCCATGACCCCTTTTGACACATTTTAATGTTTAAGTATGTCTGAAGGGGTCCTAGGACCCCTTAAGACACACTTGAGCATTCAAATGTGTCAAAGCAGGTCATGGAGACTACCTAGGGGTCCTAACACTTGATAAGGTCTACTAGGACCCCTAGGGAGTCCTCATGACCCCTTTTGATTCATTTGAATGTTCAAGTGTGTTTTCTGGGGTCCTAAGACCCTTGAAGACACACTTGAGCATTCCAATGTGTCAAAAGTTGTCGTGGGGACTTCCTAGTGGTCCTAATGCATGATAAGGCATATTAGGATCCCTAAGAAGTCGTGATGACCCCTTTTGACACATTTGAATGCTCAAGTGAGTTCAAATGGGTCCTAAGACCCCTTACACCACACTTGAGCATTCCAATGTATCAAAAGAGGTCCTAAGACACCTTAGGACACACTTGAGTATACAAATGTGTCAAAAGAGGTCATGGGGACTCTCTATGGATCTTAGTATGCATTATCACATGTTAGCACCCCTAGGGAGTCCCCATGACCCCTTCTAATTCATTTGAATGCTCAAGTGTGTCCATTGGGGTCCTAAGACCCCTTAAGTCACACTTGAACTTTCAAATGTGTGAAAAGCTGTCATGGGGACTCCCTACGGTTCGTAACATGTGATAAGGCATACTAGGACCCCTAGGAAGTCCCCATGACACCTTTTGACACATTTGAATACTCAAGTGTCTCCGAAGGGGTCCTAAGACCCCTTAAGATAAATTTGAGTGTTCCAATGTGTGAAAAGGGGTCCTAAGACCCATTGAGACACACTTGAGCATTCCAATGTGTCAAAAGGGGTCATGGGGACTCCCTAGGGGTCCAAATGCATTATAAGGTGTAGTAGGACCCCTAGGGAGTCCTCATGACCTCTTTTTACACATTTAAATGCTCAAGTGTGTCTAAAGTGTTCCTTAGACCCCTTAAGACACACTTGAGCATTCAAATGTGTCAAAAGGGGTCATGGGGACTCCCTAGGGGTCCAAGTATTCCTTATTATGCCTTAAGACCCATAGGGAGTCCCCATGACCCCTTTTCAAACATTTTAATGCGCAAGTGTGTTTGAAAGGGTCCTAAGACCTCTTAATACACACTTGAGTGTTCAAATGTGTCAAAATGGGTCATGGGGAATCTCTAGGGGTCCTAATGTGTGATAAGGCACACTAGGACCCCTAAGGAGCCCCCATGAGTCCTTTTGACACATTTGAATACTCAAGTGTGTACGAAAGGGTTCTAAGACCCCATAAGACACATTTGAGCATTCCAATGTGTCAAAAGGGGTCATGGGGACTCCCTAGGGTTCCTAACATGTGATAAGGCATGCTAGGACCCCTAGGGAGTCCCCATGACCCATTTTGATACATTTTAACACTCAAGTGTGTTCAAAGGGGTCCTAGGATCCCTTAAGATAGACTTAAGTGTTTAAATGTGTCAAAAGGGGTCATGGGAACTACCTAGGGGTCCTAGTATGCCTTATCATGTGTTAGGACCCTTATGAAGTCCCCATTATGCCTTTTGACATATTTGAATGCTCAAGTGTGTCCAAAGGGGTCCTAAGACCTCTTAAGACACACTTTAGCATTCAAATGTGTGAAAATCAATCATGGGGACTCCCTAGGGGTCCTAACATGTGATAAGGCATAC
Source organism: Chamaecyparis obtusa (assembly GCA_027943335.1). NCBI lineage: Eukaryota > Viridiplantae > Streptophyta > Pinopsida > Cupressales > Cupressaceae > Chamaecyparis > Chamaecyparis obtusa. The sequence continues at coordinate 132,509 of BSBK01005995.1, forward strand.
TAGGACCCCTAGGGACTCCACATGACCCCTTTTAACACATTTGAAGGCTCAAGTGTATTCAAAGTGGTCCTAGGACCCCTTAAGACAAACTTCAACATTCCAATATGTCAAAAGGGGTCCTAGGACCCCTTAAGAAACACTTGAGCCATTGAATGTTTCAAAATGGGTCATGGAGAATTTGTAAGAGTCATAACGTGTGATAAGGCATATTAGGACCCTTAGCAAGTCCCCGTGACCACTTTTGACACATTTGAATGCTCAAGTGTGTCTGAATGGGTCTTAGGACCCCTTCAAACACAATTGAGCCTTCAAATGCATCAAAAGGGGTCATGGGGACTCCCTAGGGGTCCTAACGCATGATAAGGCTTACTAGGACCCCTAGGAAGTCCCCAAGACCCCTTTTAAAATATTTGAATGATCGAGTGTGTCTGACGGGGTCCCAAGACCCCTTCAAACTCACTTGAGCATTCTAATGTGTCAAAATGGGTCCTAAGACCCCTTAAGACAAACTTGAGCATTGAAATGTGTTAAAAAAGGTCATGGGGACTCCCTAGGGGTCCTAATGCATGATAAGGCATAGTAGGACCCCTAGGGAGTCTCCATCAGCCCTTTTGAAACATTTGAATGCTCAAGTGTGTCTGAAGGGGTCCTAAGACCCCTTAAGAAACACTTGAGAGTTCAAATGTATAAAAAGAGGTCATGGGGACCCCCTAGGGGTCCAAGTAAGCCTTATCATGCGTTAGGACCCCTAGGGAGTCTGCATGACACCTTTTGACACATTTGAACACTCAAGTATGTCTGAAGTGGTCCTAAGACCCCCTAAGCCACACTTGAGCATTTAAATGTGTCAAAGTGGTCATGGGGACTCCCTAGGGGTCCTAACACATGGTACGGCATACAATGAAATCTAGGGAGCCCCCATGATCCCTTTTGACACATTTGAATGCTCAAGTGTGTCTAAAGGGCTCATAAGACCCCTTAAGACACACTTGAGCATTTAGATGTGTCAAAAGTGATTATGTGGAGTCCCTAGCGGTCCTAACATATGATAAGGTTTACTAGGACCCCTAGGGAGTCCCCATGACCCCTTTTGATTCATTTGAATGCTGAAGTGTGTCTGTTGGTGTCCTAAGATCGCTGAAGACACACTTGAGAATTCCAATGTGTCAAAAGAGGTCATGGGGACCTCTTAGGGATCCTAACATGTGATATGGCATACTAGGGCCCTTAGGAAGTCCCACTGACCCCTTTTGATACATTTGAATACTCAAGTCTATTTGAAGGTGTTGTAAGACCCCTTAAGACACACTTGAGCATTCTGATTTCTCAAAAGGGGTCCTAAGACCCCTTTACACACACTTGAGTATTCAAATGTGTCAAAAGGGGTCATGAGGACACCCTAGGGGTCCTAACATGTGATAAGGCATAGCAGGACCCCTAGGGAGTCCCCATGACCCCTTTTGACATATTTGAATGCTCAAGTATGTCCAAAGGGATCCTAAGACCCCTTATGATAGACTTGAGCTTTCAAATGTGTCAAAAGGGGTCATGGGGACTCTCTAGGGGTCCTAGATTGCCTTATCACATGTTAGGAACCCTAGGGAGTTCCAATGACTCCTTTTGACACATTTGAATGCTCAAGTGTGTCCAAAGGGGTCATAAGACCCATTTAGACACACTTGAGCATTGAAATGTGTCAAAAGGGGTCATGGGCACTCCCTAAGTGTCCTAATGTGTGATAAGGCATACTAGGACCCCTAGGAAGTCCCCATGACCCCCTTTCACACATTTGAGTTTTGAAGTGTGTCCGAAGGGGTCCTAAGACCCCTTAAGACACACTTTAGCATTCCAATGTGTCAAAAGGGGTCCTAAGAACCCTTAAGACACACTTGAGCATTCCAATATGTCAAAAGTGGTCATGGGGACTCCCTAGGGGTCCTAATGCATGATAAGGTATAGTAGGACGCCTAGGGAGTCCCCATGACCCCTTTTGACACATTTGAATGCTCAAGTGTCTTAAAGCGTCTTAGGATCCCTTTTGACACATTGGAATGCTCAAGTGTGTCGTAAGGAGTCTTAGAACACTTTTAGACACACTTGAGCATTCAAATGTGTCAAAATGGGTCATGGGGACTCCCTAGGAGTCCTAACATGTTATAAGGAATACTAGAACCCCTAGAGAGTCTCCATGACCCCTTTTTAGACATTTGAAAGCTCAAGTGTGTCTGAAGGGGTCCTAAGACCCCTTAAGACACACTTGAGAATTCAAATGTGTCAAATGGGGTCATGGGGACTCTCTAGGGGTCCTAACATGTGATAAGGTGTAATAGGACCCCTAGGGAGCCCCCATGACACCTTTTGACACATTTGAATGGTCAAGTGTGTCTGAAGGCATCTTAAGACACCTTAAGAAACACTTCAGCATTCCAATGTGTCAAAAAGGGTCATGGGGACTCCCTAGAGGTCCTAACACGTGATAAGGCATAGTAGGGCCCCTAGGGAGTCCCCATGACCCCTTTTGACATATTTGAATGCTCAATTGTGTCTCATCCCCTAAGACACACTTGAGCATTCAAATCTGTCAAAAGGGGTCATGGGGACTCCTTAGGGGTCCTAGTACACCTTGTCATGTGTTAGGACCCTTAGGGAGTCCCCATGACCCCTTTTGACACATTTGAATTCTCAAGTGTGTTCGAAGGGGTCCTAAAACCCCTTAAGACACACTTGAGCATTCAAATGTGTCAAAATGGGTCATCAGGACTCCTTACATGTCCTAAGGTGTGATAAGGCATACTAGGACCCCTAGGGAGTCCACATGACCCCTTTTGACACATTTGAATGCTCAGGTGTATTTTAAGGGGTCCTAATACCCCTTAAGACACAGTTGTGTGTTCCAATGTGTCAAAAGGCATCTGAAGACCCCTTAAGATGCACTTGAGCATTTGAATGTGTCAAAAGGGGTCATGGGGACTTTTTTGGTGTCCTAACATGTGATAAGACATACTAGGACCCCCAGCGAGTCCTCATGACTGCTTTTGAGACATTTGAATGCTCAAGTGTGTTCGAAGGGGTCCTAAGATCCCTTAAGACACACTTGAGAGTTCAAATATGTCAAAAGGGGTCATGGGGTCTCCCTAGGGGTTGTAATGAGTGATAAAGCATACTAGAACCCCTAGGGATTCCCCGTGACCCCTTTTGACACATTTGAACACTTAAGTGTGTCCCTAAGGTTCCTTATACCTGTTAAGACACACTTGAGCATTGAAATATGTCAAAAGGAGTCATGGGGACTCTTTAGGGGTGATAATGTGTGATAAGGCATACTAGGACCCATAGGGAGTCCCCATGACCCCTTTTGACACATTTGAATGTGCAAGTGTGTCCGAAGGGGTCCTAAGACCCCTTAAGACACACTTGAGCATTCAAATTTTTCAGGACCGCTTAAGACACACTTGAGCATTCAAATGTTTCAAAAGGGGTCATCGGGTCTCTTTAATGCCCACCCTAGCATCTTCCTATGTTAGACTAATAGGACTATTGCTTTGACACTTTGGATTTTATGATGGACTATGATTATTAGTTAGTTAGCATTTTATAAGACATTTGAGCACATATGTTTGTTTACTACAGTTTATTTGGAAATATTAAACGAGTTATAATTTAATGATGAATTGCTAGAAATGAACTATCTGTAAATTGTTTTACATTGATTTTTCTTATGATGTTTTATTATGATCTAACCCTACTGACCCTATTATGGTTTAATGTTCACTAGTTGATGTGGGTGTAGGATGAGGAGGGGTAGTCATAGTTACTCCCACTGGAGGTCCACATGATGTCGCACTCTCCCACCTTGTTTGTCACTACATGTTTATATATATATATGTGTGTGTGTGTGTGTGTGTGTGTGTGTGCGTGTGTGTGTGCATATCAGTTGGTGATGTAGGATGTAGGTACAAGGCATTGTTCCACCTAGCTACATAGGTCTGAGTGTGCCTTCAAAATCCTCGAACTATTGATGTGTGGAGATTTAACCAAGATACTCTCAAGGTTACCCATGGACCTAGAATTCTATTTAGGAAGTTATCCTAGAATGCAGTTTATGTTATGGACTTGATTTGATGTTGGTCTGAGTTTATGTTGTGAGTTAGAATTAATTTGTTTATATGTATAATAAATAATTATGTTATAATTGTTTGTATTTTATATAGGTATGTGTATATGTGGGTGCACATGCATATATCCATGCTTATGTAAATAATAATGGTATGTTTTCATTAATTGTGTTAAAGATATGGTGTTTTTAATAAGTAAATATAGTGAGTTAAATAAAGAATATTTAATGAATGTATTTATAAAAAGTAATAATAATAATAATAATAATAAAAGGGAAATGGCCTTTGTAGTAAAGTTGGCTATCTAGGAGGGAGTTGAACTCGAGACCTCCTATAAGTTAGGCCACTTGTTTTCCTATTGTGCTATGTGTCTTTCTTGAAAGGGATTTGTCTAGTATTCTTGTTATGTTTCTTGTTTAAAAGATATTTTAATTAAATTTATAAAAACCTTGATTAAGTCTTTACTGGAATTATTTGGTTGGCCTTCAACCAACTATAGAAGTTGGACAAGTTGCTTCCCGTAAAGGAACTCCTCCAACCACATAGTTGCAGAATAAATATTTGTAGATTTTTGTGTGCGGGAGGATGTTAATTTATTGAAGATTTTTTTTCTTTTGAGTGGTCTATAATTGATTTCTCCAAAAATATTTGGTGATATTTTATGTGAGTTTGAGAGTTTTTGGATTGCTAAGAGTTGATTGTTAGAGGAAGATTTCCAAGAGGATATTTACTCAAGGATTCAAGTTCGCAGAGATTATCTAGCCAAGGGAAGAGGATTCTCCACAGGAACCAAGGTAGGGTATAAACTGGGAAGAATCTTCATTCTTTCTCTCTATGTGTGAGTGTGTTTGTATATAATAGGATAATAAATTATGTATGTTCATATAGTTTTGTTTATGATCATGTGAAAGGATGAGTTTATCTTATATTCAATTAAATAGAGAAGTCTAGTAAGAAACAGGAAGGGGTCCTAAGACACCTTAAGACATAGTTGAGCATTCCAATGTGTTAAAAGGGGTCCTAAGATCACTTAAGACACACTTGAGTGTTGAAACATGTCAAAATGGGTCATGGGGACTCCATAGGGGTCCTAACGTGTGATAAGGTGTAGTAGCACCACTAGAGAGTCTCCATGACCCCTTTTGACACATTTGAATGCTCAAGTGTGTCCCAAGGGGTCCTAAAACCCCTTAAAACACACTTGAGATTTTAAATGTGTCAAAAGGGGTCATGGGGACTCCCTAGGGGTCCTACTATGACTTATAATGCGTTAGGACTCCTAGGGAGTCCCCATGAACTTGTTTGACACATTTGAATGCTCAAGTGTGTCTCGAGGGGTCCTAAGACACCTTAAGAGACACTTGAGCATTCAAATGTGTCAAAAGGGGTTATGGGGACTCCCTAGAGGTCCTAACATGTGATAAGGCATACTAGGACCCTTAGGGAGCCCCCATGACCCCTTTTGAAACATTTGAATGCTCAAGTGTGTCTGAAGGGGTCCTAAGGCCCCTTAAGACACACTCAAGCATTCCTATGTGTCAAAAGGGGTCATAGGGACTCCCTAGGGGTCGTAACACATGATAAGGTGTACTAAGACCCCTAGGGAGCCCCCATGACCCTTTTTGACACATTTCAATGCTCAAATGTGTCCGAAGGGGTTCTAAGACCCCTTAAGACACACTTGAGCATTCTAATATGTCAAAAGGGGTCATGGGGATGCCCTAGGGGTCCTAACATGTGATAAGGTGTACTAAAATCCCTAGGGAGTCCTTGTGATCCCTTTTGATTCATTTTAATGCTCAAGTGTGTTTGAATGGGTCCTAAGACTCCTGAACACACACTTGACCATTCTAATTTGTCAACAGGGATCCTAAGACCCCTTTAGACACACTTGAGCATTCAAATGTGTCAAAAGGGGTCACGGGGTCTCCCTAGGGGTCCTAACATGTGATAAGGCCTAGTAGGACCCCTAGGGAGTCCCCATGACCCCTTTTGACACATTTGAATGCTCAAGTATGTTTGAAGGGATCCTAAGACACCTTAAGACACACTTGAGCTTTCCAATGTGTCAAAAGGGGTCATGGAGACTCCCTAGGGGTCCTAGTATGTCTTATCACATGTTAGGACCCCTAAGGAGTCCCCATGACCCCTTTTGGAACATTTGAATGCTCAAGTGTGTCTTAAGGGGTCCTCCCCATGACCCCTTAAGAAAGACTTGAGCATTCAAATGTGTCAAAAGGGCTCATGGGGACTCCCTATAGGTCCTAACATGCGATAAGGCATACAAGGACCCCTAGGAAGTCCCCATGAAACCTATTGACACATTCAAATTCTCAAGTGTTTTCGAAGGGGTCCTAAGACACCTTAAGACACACTTGAGCATTCCAATATGTCAAAAGGGGTCTTAAGACCCCTTAAGAAACACATAAGCATTCTAATGTGTCAAAAGGGGTCATAGGGACTCCTTAGCGGTCTTAATGCATGATAAGGTGTACTAGGACTGCTAGGAATTCCCAATGACCCTTTTTGACACATTTGAACACTCAAGTGTGTTCGAAGGGGTCCTAAGACCCCTTAAGACATAGTTGAGCATTCCAATGTGTCAAAAGGGGTCCTAAAAACCCTTAAGACATAGTCGAGCATTCAAATGTGTCAAAAGGGATCATGGGGACTCCCTAGGGGTCCTAATGCATGATAAGGTGTAGTAGGACATGTAGTGATTCCCTATGACCCCTTTTGACACATTTGAATGCTAAAGTGTGTCTGAAGGGATCCTAAGACCCCTTAAGCCACACTTGAGCTTTCAAATGTGTCAAAAGGGGTCATGGGGCCTCCCTAGGAGTCCTAGTACGCCTTATCACATGTTAGGACCTCTAGGGAGTCCCCATGACCCCTTTTGACACATTTGAACACTCAAGTGTGTCTGAAAGGGTCCTAAGACCCCTTAAGTCACACTTGAGAATTCAAATTTGTCAAAAGGGGTCATGGAGACTCTGTAGGGGTCCTACTACACCTTATCACGCATTAGGACCCCTAGGGAGTCCCCATGACCCCTTTTGTAACATTTGAATGCTCAAGTGTGTTTGAAGCGGTCCTAAGACCCCTTAATACACACTTGAGCATTGAAATCTATCAAAAGGGGTCATGGGGACTCCTTAGGGGTCCTAACATGTGATAAGGTTTACTAGGACCCCTAAGAAGTCCCCATGACCCCTTTTGAAACATTTCAATGCTCAAGTGTGTCCGAAGGGGTCCTAAGACCCCTTAAGGCACCCTTGAGCATTCCAATGTGTCAAAAGGGGTCCTAAGACCCCTTAAGACACACTTGAGGGTTCAAATGTGTCAAAAGGGGTCATGGGGATTCACTAGGGATCCTAACAAATGATAAGGTGTAGTAGAACCCCTAGGGAGTCCCTATGATCCCTTTTGACACATTTGAATGCTCAAGTGTGCCCGAAGGGGTCCTAAGACCCCTTAAGACACACTTGAGCATTCAAATGTCTCAAAATTGGTCATGGGGACTCCATAGGGGTCCTAGTATGCCTTATCATGTCTAAGGACCCCTAGGGAGCCCTGATGAACCCTTTTAACACATTTAATTTCTCAAGTTTGTCCGAAGGGGTCCTAAGGGCCCTTAATAAACACTTGAGCATTCAAATGTGCTGAAAGGGTTAATGGGGACTTTCTAAGGGTCCTAACATGTGATAAGCCATACTAGGACCTTAAGGAAGTCCCCATGACCCATTTTGACACATTTGAATGGTCAAGTGTGTTCGAAGGGGTCCTAAGATACCGTAAGACACACTTGAGAATTCAAATGTTTTAAAAGGGGCCATGGGGACTCTGTATGGATCCTAGTACAACCTAACATGTATTAGGACCCCTAGGGAGGCCCGATGACCCCTTTTGACACATTTGAATGCTCAAGTGTGTCCGACGGGGTCCTAAGACACCTTAAGACACACTTGAGAATTCAAGTGTTTTAAAAGGCATCATGGGGACTCTGTATAGGTACTAGTGTGCATTAACATGCATTAGGACCCTTAGGGAGGCCACATGACCCCTTTTGAGACATTTGAATCCTCAAGTGTGTCCGAAGGGGTCATGGGGGCTCCCTAGGTTTCCTAATGCATGATAAGGAATACTAGGACATGTACGGAGTCCCCATCACCCCTTTTGACACATTTGAATGCTCAAGTGTGCCCAAAGGGGTCTTAAGACACCTTAAGACACACTTGACCATTCAAATGTATCAAAAGGGGTCACGGGGACTCCGTACAGGTCCTAGTATGCCTGACCATGCATTAGGATCCCTAGGGAACCCCCATGACCCCTTTTGACACATTTGAATACTTGAGTGTATATGATAGGGGTCATAACATGTGATAGGGCATACTAGGACCCCTAGAAAGTTCCCATGAACCCATATGACACATTTGAAAGCTCAAGTGTGTCCAAAGGGGTCTTAAGACCCCTTAAGACACACTTGAGCATTCCAATGTGTCAAAAGGGGACCTAAGAACCATTATGAAACACTTGAGCAGTCAAATATGCCAAAAGGGATCATGGGGACTCCCTAGGGTTCATAACACATGATAGTGCATACTAGGACCCCTAGGGAGTCCCCATGATGCCTTTTGACACATTGTAATACTCAAGTGTGTCTTAACAAGTTATGGGGACACCCTATAGGTCATAATATGTCTTATCATGTGTTAGGACCCCTAGGGAGTCCCCATGACCCCTTTTGACACATTTTAATGCTCAAGTGTGTTTGACGGGGCCCTAAGACCCCTTAAGACACACTTTACTATTCAAATGTGTCAAAAGGGGTCATGGGGACTCCCTAGGGGTCATAACATAAGATAAAGTGCACTAGAACCATTAGGAAGTCCCCATGACCCCTTTTGACATATTTGAACACTCAAGTGTGTCCGAAGGTGTCCTAAGACCCCTTAAGACACACTTGAGCATTCCAATGTATCAAAAAGGGTCTTAAGATCCCTTAAGACACACTTGAGCATTCAAATGTCTCAAAAGGGGACATGGAGACTCTCTAGGGCTCCTCACCCATGATAAGGCATACTAGGACCCCTCGGTAGTCCACAAGACCCCTTTTGACACATTTGAATGCCCAAGTGTGTCATAAGGGGTCCTAAGACCCCTTAAGATACACTTGAGCATTCCAATGTGTCAAAAGTGGTCCTAAGACCCCTTATGACACACTTGAGCATTCAAATGTGTCAAAAGAGGTCATGGGGACTCCCTAGGGGTGCTAACATGTGATAAGGTGTATTAGGACTCCTAGGGAGTCCCCATGACCCCTTTTTACACATTTCAATGATCAAGTCTATCTGAAGGGGTCCTAAGACCCCTTAAAACACACTTGAGGATTCAAATATGTCAAAAAGGGTCATGGGGACTTCCTAGGCATCCTAGTACACCTTATCAGGCATTAGGAACCCTAGAGAGTCCTCATGAACTCCTTTGAAACATTTGAATGTTCAAGTGTGTCTAAAGGGGTCCTACGACCCATTATGACACCCTTGAGCATTCAAATATCTCCACAGAGGTCACGGGGACTCCGTTGTGGTCCTAACACATGATAAGGCATAGTACAACCTCTATGGAGTCCCCATGACCTGTTTTGACACATTTGAATGCTCAAGTGTCTCCGAAGGGGTACTAAGACCCCTTAAGACACACTTGAGCATTCTAATGTGTCAAAAAGGTTCCTAAGACCCGTTAAGACATAACTGAGCATTCCAATGTGTCAAAAAGAGTCATGGGGACTTTTTAGGGGTCCTAATGTGTGATAAGGCATACTAGGGCCCCAAGGGAGTCCCCATGACACCTTTTGACAGATTTGAATGCTCAAGTGTGTTTGTAGCAGTTTTAAGATCCTTTAAGACACACTTGAGCATTCAAATGTGTCAAAAGAAGTCATGAGGACTCCCTAGTGGTCCTAACACATGATAAGACATATTAGGACCCCTAGTAAGTCCCCCAGACTTGTTTTGACAAATTTGAATGCTCAAGTGTGTCTTAAGGGGTCCTAAGACCTCTTAAGACACACTTGAGCATTCTAATGTGTCAATAGGGGTCGTAAGACCCCTTAAGACACACATGAGTGTTCAAATGTGTCAAAAGGGTTCATGGGGACTCCCTATGGGTCCTAACTCATGATAAGACATAGTAGGAGCCCTAGGGAGTCCCCATGACCCCTTTTGACATATTTGAACACTCAAGTGGGTCCAAAGGGGTCCTAAGACCCCTTAAGACACACTTGAGTATTCAAATGTGTCAAAAGGGGTCATGGGGACTCTCTAGGGTTCCTATTATGCCTTATCACATGTTAGGAGCCCTAGGGAGTCCCCATGACCCCTTTTGACACTTTTGAATGCTCAAGTGTGTTTGAAGGGGTCCTAAGACCCCTTAATTCACACTTGAGTATTCAAATGTGTTAAAAGGGTTCATGGAGACTCTTTAGGGATCATAAATCATGGATCCTAAGACCCCTTAAGACACACTAGATTGTTCCAATGTGTCAAAAGGGGTCCTAAAACCTTTTAAGAGACACTTGAGCATTCAAATGTGTCAAAAGGGGTCATGGGGACTCCCTAGGGTTCCTAAGGTATGATAAAGCATAGTAGGACCCCTAGGTAGTCCCTATGACCACTTTTCACACATTTGAATGCTCAAGTGTCTCCGAAGGGTTCCTAAGACCCCTTAAGGTGCACTTGAGTGTTCCAGTGTGTCAAAAGGGGTTGTAAGACCCCTTAAGACACACTTGAGAATTCCAATGTGTCAAAAGGGGTCATGTGGACTTCTTAGAATTCTTAATAGATGGTAAGGTGTACTACAACCCCTAGGGAGTCCCCATGACCCCCTTTTATAGTTTTGAATGCTCAAGTGTATCTGAAGGGGTCCTAAGACCCCTTAAGAGACACTTGAGCATTCAAATGTGTCAAAATGGGTCATGGGGACTCCCTAGGGGTCCTAACCCATGAAAAGGACTACTAGGAAACCAAGAGAGTCCCCATGACCCCTATTGAAACATTTTAATGCTCAAGTGTGTCTGAAGGGGTCCTAAGACCCCTTAAGACACACTTTAGAATTCAAATATGTAAAAAGGGGTCACGGGGACTACCTAGGGTTCCTAATGCGTGATAAGGCATAATAGGACCCCTAGGAAGTACCCAAGACCCCTTTTGACACATTTGAATGCTCAAGTGTGTTCGAATAGTTCTTAAGACCCCTTAAGACACACTTGAGCATTCCAATGTGTCTAAAGGTGTCCTAAGACCCCTTAAGACACACTTGAGCATTCAAATGTGTCAAAAGGGGTGACGAGCACTCCCTAGGGGTCCTAATGCATGATAAGGTGTAGTAGGACCCCTAGAGAGTCCCCTGGACCCTTTTTGAGACATTTGAATGCTCAAGTGTGTCTTAAGGGGTCTTATGACCCATTAAGACACACTTGAGCATTCAAATGTGTCAAAAAGGGTCATGGGGACTCCCTAGGGGTCCTAACTAGTGATAAGGTATACTAGGACACCTAGGGAGTCCCAATGACCTCTTTTGACATATTTTAATCCTGAAGTGTGTCCAAAGGGGTCTTAGGACACCTTAAGACACACTTGAGCATTCCAATGTGTCAAAAGGGGTCATGGGGACTGCCTAGGGGTCCTAACACATGATAAGGTGTACTAAGACCTATAGGGAGTCTCCATGACCACTTTTGACAAATTTGAATGCTCAAGTGTGTTCAAAGGGGTCCTAAGATCCCTTAAGACACACTTGAGCATTAAAATATGTCAAAAGGTGTCATGGGGACTCCCTATGGCTCCTACTATGCCTTATCATGTGTTAGGACCCCTAGGGAGTCCCCATGACCCCTTTCGACATATTTTAATGCTCAAGTGTGTTCAGAGGGGTCCTAAGACCCATTAAGAAAGACTTGAGCATTCAAATATGTCAAAAGGGCTCATGGTGACTCCTTAGGGTTCATAACATGGGATAAAGTGTACTAGGACCTCTAGGAAGTCCCCATGACCCCTTTTGACACATTTCAACACTCAAATATGTCCGAAAGGGTCCTAAGACCCGTTAAGACACACTTGAATATTCCAATATGTCAAAAGGGGTCGTAAGACCCTTGGAGACACACTTGAGGGTTCAAATGTGTCAAAAAAGGTCATGGGGATTCCCTAGGGGTCCTAACAAGTGATAAGGTGTAGTATGACCCCTAGGGAGTCCCGATGACCCCTTTTGACACTTTTGAATGCTCAAGTGTGTCCGAAGGGGTCCTAAGACCCCTTAAGACACACTTGACCATTCAAATATGTGAAAAGGGGTCATGGGGACTCCCTATCAGTCCTAGTATGCCTTATCATGATTTAAGACCCCTAGGGAGTCCCCATGACCCCTTTTGAAACATTTGAATGCTCAAGTGTGTCCCAAGGGGTCCTAAGAACCCTTAACACACACTTGAGCATTCAAATGTGTCAAAAGGGGTCATGGGGACTCCATAAGGGTCCTAACACGTGATAAGGTGTACTAAGACCCATAAGGAGTCCTCATGACCTCTTTTAACACATTTGAACACTCAAATGTGTCTTAAGTGGTCCTAAGATGTCTTAAGACACATTTGAGTGTTAAAATGTGTCAAAAGGGGTCATGGGCACTCCCTAGGGATCCTAACGCATGATAAGGCATAGTATGACCCCTAGGAAGTCGCCATGAGCCCTTTCAACACATTTGAATGCTCAAGTGTCTTTGAAGGGGTCCTAAGACCCATTAATAGATACTTGAGCATTCCAATGTGTCAAAAGGGTTTCTAAGACCCATTAAGACACACTTGATCATTCAAATGTGTCAAAAGGGGTCATGGGGAGTCCCTAGGGTTCCTAACGCATGATAAGGCCTAGTAGGACCCTTAGGGAGTCCCTATGATCCCTTTTGACACATTTGGATGAGCAAGTGTATCTAAAGGGGTCCTAAGATACCTTAAGATGCACTTGAGCATTAAAATGTGTCAAAAGGGGTCATGGGGATTCCGTAGGGGTCCTAGTACGCCTTATCATGTGTTAGGAGCCCTATGGAGTCCTCATGACAACTTTTAACACATTTGAATGCTCAAGTGTGTTCGAAGGGGTCCTAATACTGCTTAAGACACACTTGAGTGTTAAAATGTGTCAAAAGGGATGCTAAGACCCCTTAAGACACACTTGAAAATTCAAATGTGTCAAGAGGGGTCATGGGAACTCCCTAGGGGTCCTAACGCGTGATAAGGCATAGTAGCACCCTTAGGGAGTCCCCATGACCCTTTTTGACACATTTGAATGGTCAAGTGTGTCTGAAGAGGTCCTAGGACCCCTTAAGACACACTTGAGCATTCAAATGTGTTAAAAGGGGTCATGGGGACTCTGTAGGGGTCCTAATACACTTTATCACGTGTTAGGACCCCTAGGGAGTCCCCATGACCCTGTTTGATGCATTTGAATGCTCAAGTGTGTTCAAAAAGGTCCTAAGACCCCTTAAGATAGATTTGAGTATTCAAATGTGTCAAAAGGGGTCATGGGGACTCCCTAGGGGTCCTACTCATTCCTTATCATGCATTAGTACCCCTAGGAAGTCCCCATGACCCTTTTTGTCACACTTGAATGCTCAAGTGTGTCCGAAGTGGTCATAAGACCCCTTACGAGTCACTTGAGTGTTCTAATGTGTCACAAGGTGTCCTAAGACCATTTAATAAACACCTGAGTGTTAAAATGTGTCAAAAGGGGTCACAAGAACTCTCTAGGGGTCCTAATGTGTGATAAGGTGTAGTAGGAACCGTAGGAAGTCCCCATGACCCCTTTTCACTCATTTGAATGCTGAAGTGTTTCCAAAGGGGTCCTATGACCCCTTAAGAGAAACTTGAGCATTTGAATGTGTCAAAAGGGGTCATGGGGACTCCCTAGGGGTCCTAGTATGCCTTATCACATGTTAAAACCCCTATGGAGTCCCTATGAGCCCTTTTGACACATTTGAATGCTCAAGTGTGTGTTAAGGGGTCCTAAGACCCCTTAAGACACACTTGAGCATTCAAATGTGTCAAAAGGGCTCATGGGGACCCCCTAAGGGTTCCAACATGTGATAAGATATACTAGGACCCCTACGGAGTCCCCATGATCCCTTTTGACACATTTGAACACTCAAGTGTTTTCAGAGGGGTCCTAAGACCTCTTAAGACACACTTGAGTGTTCAAATGTGTCAAAAGGGGTCATGGGGACTCCCTAAGTGTCCTAACATGTGATAAGGCATGCTAGGACCCATAGGAAGTCCCCATGACCCCTTTTGAAATATTTGAACACTCAAGTGTGTCTGAAGGGGTCCTAAGACCCCTTACAAGACACTTGAGCATTCTTATGTTTCAAAAGGGGTCCTAAGAACCCTTAAGACACACTTGAGCATTCAAATATGTCAAAAGGGGTGATGAGAACTTCCTAGGTGTCCTAATGCATGATAAGGCATAGTAGGACCCTTAGGGAGTCCCATGACCCCTTTTGACACATTTGAACACTAAAGTGTCTCTGAAAGGGTCCTAAGACCCCTTAAGACACACTTGAGCATTCAAACATGTCAAAAGGGGTCATGGGGACTCTATAGGGGTCCTAGTATACCTTATCACACATTAGGACCCATAGGGAGTCCCCATGACCCCTTCGGACACACTTGATTGTTCAAATGTGTCAAAATGGGTCATGGGGATGCCTTATGGGTCCTAACGCATGATAAGGTGTACAAGGACCCCTAAGAAGTCCCCATTACTAATTTTGACACATTTGCATGCTCAAGTGTGTTTAAAAGGGTCCTAAGACCCCTTAAGACACATTTCAGCATTTCAATGTGTCAAAAGGGGTCCTAAAACCCCTTAAGACACACTTGAGCTTTCAAATGTGTCAAAAGGTGTCATGGGGACTCTCTAGGGGTCCTAACACATTGATAAGGCATAGTAGGACCCTTAGGGAGTCCCCATGACCCATTTTGACATATTTGAATGCTGAAGTATCTCTGAAGGGGTCCTAAGACCCCTTAAGAGACACTTTAGCATTCAACTATGTTAAGAGGAGTCATGGGGACTCCGTAGGGGTCCTAGTATGCCTAATCATGCATTAGGACCCATAGGAAGTCCCCATGATCCCTTTTGAAACATTTGAACATTCAAGTGTGTCCGGAGGGGTCCTAAGACCCCTTAAGACACACTTGAGCATTCAAATGTGTCAAAAGGGGTCATGGGGACTAAGGACTGCTTTAGACACACTTGAATGTTCAAATGTGTCAAAAGGGGTCATGGGGACTTCCTAGGGGTCCTAACGTGTGATTAGGCATACTAAGACCCCTTCAGAAACAATTTAGCATTCAAATGTGTCAAAAGGGGTCATGGGGACTCCCTAGGGATCCTAACATGTGATAAGGCATAGTAGGACCCCTAGGAAATCCCCAAGACCCCTTTTGACACATTTGAATGCTCAAGTGTGTCCAAAGGGCTCCTAACACCTATTTAAACACACTTTAGTGCTCCAATGTGTCAAAAGGGGTCCTAAGACCCATTAAGACATATTTGAGTTTTTGAATTTGTCAAAAGGGGTCATGGGGACTCCCTAGGGGTCCTAACGCATGATAAGGCATAGTAGGACCCCTAGGGAGTCCCCATGACCCCTTTTGACACATTTGTATGCTCAAGTGTGTCCGAAGGGGTCCTAAGAGCCCTTAAGACACACTTGATCATTCAAATGTGTCAAAAGGGGTCATGGGGACTCCCTAGGGGTCCTAGTATGCCTTATCACATGTTAGGACCCTTAGGGAGTCCCAATGACCCCTTTTGACACATTTGAATGCTCAAGTGTGTCTGAAGGGTTCTTAAGACCTCTTAAGACACACTTGAGTGTTAAAATGTGTCAAAAGGTGTCATGGGGACTCCCTAGGGGTCCTAACATGTGATAAGGCATACTAGGACCCCTAGGGAACACCAACGATCCCTTTTGACACATTTGAATGCGCAAGTGTGTCTGAAGGGGTGCTAAGACCTTTTAAGACACTTGAGCATTCCAATGTGTCAAAAGGGGTCATGGAGACTCCCTAGGGGTCCTAACGTGTGATAAGGTGTACTAGGAGCCCTAGGGAGTCCCCATGACCCCTTTTGACACATTTGAATGCTCAAGTGTTTTTCAAGGGGTCCTAACACCCCTGAAGACACCCTTGAGCATTCCAATGTTTCAAACTAGTTTGTGGGGACTTCCTAGGGGTCCTAACATGTGATAAGGTGTACTAGGACCCCTAGGGATTCCTCATGACCCCTTTTGACACATTTTAATCTTAAAGTGTGTCCAAAGGTGTCTTAAGACCCCTTAAGACACACTTGAGCATTCCAATGTGTCAAAAGGGGTCATGGAGACTTCCTAGGGGTCCTAACGCATGATAAGGTAGACTAGGACCTGTAGGGAGTGCTGGTGACCCCTTTTGACACATTTGAATGCTCAAGTGTGTCTGAAGGGGTCCTAAGACCCCTTTAGACACACTTGATCATTTGAATGTGTCAAAAAGGGTCATGGGGATTTCCTAGGGGTCCTAACATGTTATAAGGCATACTAAGACCTCTAGGGAGTCCTCATGACCCCTTTTGACACATTCAAACACTCAAGTGTGTCCGAAGGGATCGTAGGACCTCTTAAGACACACTTGAGTGTTCAAATGTGTCAAAAGGGGTCATGGGGATTTCCTAGGGGTCCTAACGTGTGATAAGGCATACTAGGACCTCTAAGGAGTCACCATGACCCCTTTTAATATATTTGAATGCTCAAGTGTGTTTGAGGGTGTCCTAGGACCCCTTAAGAAACCCTTGAGTGTTCCAATGTGTCAAAAGGGGTCATGGGGACTTCTGAGGGGTCCTAACTCGTGATAAGGTGTACTAGGACCTCAAGGGAGTCCCCATGACCCCTTTTGACACATTTGGATGCTCAAGTGTGTCCGGAGGGGTCCTAGGACCCCTTAAGACGCACTTGAGCATTCCAATGTGTCAAAATGGGTCATTCCAGATTCTTTAGTGCTTCTAGTGAATCCAAATTTAGTTCTTATAAAGATGAGATGTTAGTGAATGACTTCTTGCTAATACTACTCTTCCACTAGATCTAGATTTCAATCCTTTTGTGGATCTACAGGCTGAGTCGTGAGTGCAGAGGATTGGCCAAGAGAAAAATGTGATTGTATATCAACTGATTACAAAATGTTCAGTTGAGGATAAAATATTGCAACGATCAAAAAGAAAATTGACTATGGAAAATCTATTTATGAATTCTGTTAAGAATGAAACTATTAAGGAATTGCATGAATCACAAAGCATGAAAATAACCTTTTGCAACAAAGAGCATTCAAGCTATAATATTTATTAAATCTGAATTTAAATGTCTTATCAACATTCATGGAAGACAAAATCATCTAAAAAAATTCATTAACTTCAGGCAAAATCATTTAAGACAGACAAAAAAAAAATTGTATTACTCAGAAATGGAAGAGAAAGAAAATGAGATAAACCAAATTTATCAAATTCTTCCAATCCACGGCTTCTCTCCGAGCGCAAAATGACAATCCATGGAGCCAAAATTATGGTGAAAATTAAATTCTTCAAGTAAGTCATTCAGAAACACGGAGAATACTGTAACACATGATGATTTATAGAGAATTTATGATGGACTATGCTATGCAAAAGCCCGCAATCCCTGCCATATCTCAGAGTACTGATGAGAAGCAATGGTGAAAGTCTGAGACAGAGGTAGTGTCAGCATTGAAGTGGCAAGACATTCTTCAAAATATCAGGGCGGTGCCATTGAGATGACAAGACTTTCCTCATAATATCACACTGCTGCTGATCTATTCTTTAAATTTATTAATGCGGTCGGTTCTACAACGCTTGCATAATTTATAGTACAATTGCTCATTTTACTAAACCCTTCCCCGCTCTCCATAATCTTTGACCAGTTCAAAGATCCATCTGGTTGTTCTTGTTTTACCTCCCAATGACTCTGTTGACCTACCCGATTATCAACAGGCGTGGTACAATTGTCCGGTTCAACTAGAATCTATTTTTGATATTAATATATAATTAAATAATATTTAATGTAAAATGTATATTATATATAATATTTAATATATATAATATATAATCTAATATATAGTTTTTAATATTAATATATATTAAATAATATTTAATGTAAAATGTATATTATATAATATTTAATATATAATTGATATTATAAATATTTAATACATCTAATATATAGTTTTTTATATATAATATATCATATGAAGGATGGAGAAATGGGAGGGAGAAAGTGGAGGGAAGGGAAAGTGAAAATTAAAAATTCTACCGTCATTTTTGGGTACTCGAAAATATTGGGTACCTGATTAGGCTCGGTATTTCCTTGTGCACCAAACCTACATGGTCAACTATTGAAATGTCTCAAATACATGTTTTTCCCTTGTTTCTCTGAGTTCCAGACTTCAACAATGTAGCTGACGACTTTTTTTCACCCGAATTTGATAAAATGAAAAGGGTATTTTAAGGATATTATCATCTTTCTATCGATATAATTGCTGTCAAATTTTGAATTTAGTAAGTAATTATTAGTTATTTTCTAATTGAGCTACCTCTAAAGTGCTGATTTATATACTGATTGAAAAATAACTATAACTTTCAAATGGTATAACATTTTTGAAATCCAAAAAATGTGTCACATTCTATGCTTCGCCTATTAGTAGAAATTTTTTTTTTTTGAATTTTGTAAAGTTTCGAATGAGTTAAGGTGGTTAGAAATGAAATTTTTTTTATTTTGAAAATGTTGTAGTAGAAAATTCATAATTAATTATTTTTTTGAAATAAAATTACAAAAAAATATGCGTCACATCTGGGCATGAGTTTACTACTTATATATTAAATCTTATAAAAAAAAATTATCATTTGATCATAATTAAGGTGGTTAGACATACACCTACTTCTTATTTTTTTCCTAAACTTTTTGTACTGTTGTATTGAAATCTATACTTTTCACCAATTATATTAATTTTTTTTAATAAAAGGCCTAGTAGTTTAGAAACTACATTCAATTTCCTACAGATTATATTCTTACAACTTTTTGGTATTAGGTTGATAGCTAGTTCAAATTTTCACGTCAAGTTGACTAACCCTGATTTGCTGATTTTTCATTGCCACTTTTGGGCATAGTTTGGCCCCTCATGATCTTGCACATACCCTCCAGGGTGGTTCAATCTAGTGGGAGCCTCATATGGTAGTAGTATTGCTACAAGATTAGTCTCCAAGTGGGAGGTTTTTTAGTGTGGATACTGTTCAGTCACCAAGTGGGAGATTGTTAGCTTGTGGTGACTAATCAGGAAAGTACTATCTAGGAAAGTACTATACACTTTTCCTCTCGACCTTGCTAGGGTTCGGCAAATTTTTTTGAGGCTGACATATTTTCGGTAATTTTTGGGCTAACATGTTTTAACTCATTCTAACCCTAAAGCGGCAAAAATATTGTATAATATGGCTTAAGGTTAGGGATTTCATTATGATGTATGATTTTAGTACTTGCAACGGAATTGAGCTCTAAGGGATTATAGATTGTAATCAGGTTATAATCACTAGATAATAATATATTGGAATTTTTTTTGGTGGACATAGCCCAGGGATTGGGTGAACCACATTAAATTTTTGTGTTTTATGTTTTCTTCTGTGTTTATTATTTTTTGATATTGGTTATATTTGCATGTAATTGTTATTTCTACCTTGTTATTCCTAACATTATGTTGCTCTTGGAAGGAACACGTTTGTCTTGGAGGTTTTGTATCAAAGTAATTATGTTATTGTATTTTTGTAAATACCTTGGAAAGAAAGTTGTATTTCCTTTGTTATGTAAAAGGAAAGTATGTAAATTTTAGGTTGTATTAATGACGTACTCTTTCTATGTTGTGAAAGAAGTAATCATGTTTCAGTTAAAGTTGTAAATTTGAAAGTTAATAATTGAATAGAGTTTTGAAAAGGATTTAATTACATGTTTCTCTTCAAATTAGTTGATATATTAATTTTTTGTCTTATTAAAGTTGCCAAGATTTAGTTGGAAAAATTACCTCTTATATATATGTTGATGTTGGAAATTGCAATTGAAACAATTGTTGTATTGTCATTGATGTCAAACCTTAATTGGTAAGCCTGATACTACTTAGGAAAGTACTATATCTATTTGAGTGTTGCTAAGGGGCTAAACAATGTTGGTAACAATAGAACCTAAGGAAAGGTTGAGTTATCTTGATACTACAAAGTGTACTTGACTATGTTGCACAATGATGAGATAATGTATTGTTTATCTTAGTAAGATTGAAGACTAAACTGGTAGGCTTAACTGAGAAAAGATTGGTAAAATCATGTTTAAGACGAGTAATGCTAGTGTTGACTGAGTTAGTATATGCTGAGCAAACTTATAGTGTCAACCGAGCATCGATTAATTACCGAGGAAGACAGTGTAAGCTGAGGAAACAATTTTAGTAATGACTGAGCTTTCTACATGAAGACCGAGTGGACAATCACAATATTGACCAAGCATTAGCAATTTTATATTTGAAGAGAAATAAATTTTGGAGCTGACATTGTTGAATTCTTGGATTATGTAAAACGTGTTGACTTTATTTATAGATTACATTTGGAAGCATTAAATGCACTATAAAACATTTTATTGTAAATCTTTAAGAGATTTGAGATGATTCTAGAAAAGGAGCTGAAGAACATGAAGTGGGTAGATTCAATGAATCTGACCTAACCCTAAGATCTACGAATGAGATTGAGCAGCAAAAGATGAGTTAACCTAATTGAGAAAAATATAAGGGAACCTGAGCATTTTGATATGTATGTACATGGAGAACAAAGAATGTTGGAAGAGGAAAGTTTTATTGACTGAATAAGCAGAAAAGGCTGAAGGAGAATTGTGGTGATTTCTTGAAGAAAAGTTCTAAGTAGACCAGAGATGGAAATGGCAAAGTTTCAAAGTTAGTAAACCAACATTAGTGTATGGAATCGGATCTGATATTTGCAAAGTGAGTTGTATATTTTTTAGATAATACTACTGCTACTTTCTAACCATTGTAACAGTCAAAATCTTTTTAACAGAGGTTGACCTAATAGTCATATGTTAAATCCTTTGAACAAGGTTGCATTATAATGGAGTGTATGCAAGTCCTATGACTAGGCTCACTTTTAACAGGGTGATTGAAATCCTTTAACCGGGTCACACCTAACAATGTGTATTGTAACCTTTGACAAGGTTGGATTTTTATTGAGCTCATTTTAGAAGAGTGAAAATAATAGTGGGTAAAAGTACAAAGCTGTGTCACACTTTTATAAAGGAAAAGGTCAACAACAAACAAATTTTTTAACTTTAACGATATAAAAATGGCATTTAAGTTTAAAATTTGGAGATGATGTAAACTAATGAAATGTGTAAAAGTGGATGAAGTTTATGCCTATAATTTTTTTAATTTTTTTTGAACAAGAATTCACATAGTTTTTAAATTTTTTAAGTTCATTTTTTACTTGCTGAAAAATGCTGAAAAATGAGGGTCTTGTTCGCAACAAAAAAGTATATGCAAATAATCTTTTTTTCCTTTGATTTCAAAATATGTCATAGATAAAATGTATAGCTAGTGCAAAAAAGAAGAAAAATTAGTTTTCAATGTATATTTTCTCTAATATAACTACTCAAAGTTGAACATACCTGAAATCGACAGTTTTCATCTCGCGTCATGTTTCCCCTATCAAATCTACACCATTCAGAAAATAAATTACACAGTCTTGAAGATAACTCTCTCCTCTAGTGTTAAATATAAATTTTCAATTTTTTTGATAAGCTTTACTATTTTTTTTATTTTTGAAGCATCTTGTTCTCAAATGTTAAAATACCTACTTGGAGTATTTTGAAATTATAATATATTAAATCTAACTAAAATATTATAAAAATTATATGATGATAATCTTGACTCTGTGCTCTAAAAAAGGGTATTTTTATATTTGTAAAAAAATATCATTAAAAAGAGTACGAGTTATTGAAACATCGATTTTCTAAAATAATTTTATTTCTTTAGTAATTGTTATAAAACATGCTTTTAATAGATATTTCCAATTGGAAAAGGTGAAGAAATTATCTAACTTAGCTAGAATGAATCTAGTTAGACCATATGTTTGACAAAAAATAATTTTAGTTAGAAATACTCAAATTCAGCTATGCTGATAAGTTGTCCTAAAACGTGACACAACTTTGTGCTTTTACCCTAGTAGGGTATGTGCAGGATCATGGTATGCCAAAGTAGGCCCTTAACTGGCAATGCAAATTCAGAAAATCAAGTTTAGGCAAGTTGACATAAAAATTTGAACAATTTATAAATATTATATCAAAAATATGTAAGAAGATAATCTGTAGAAAATTGAATTTAGTTTCTAAGATACTAGGCCTTTTTTGAAAAACAATTATTCTATATGTTGAAAATTTCAAATTTCAATGTAGTAGTACAAAAATTTCAGGAAAAAAATAAGAAGTAGGTGTATGTCTGACCACCTTAAACACAATCAAATGATAAATTTTTTTTACAAGATTCTAGATGTAAGTAGTAGACTCATGTCCGGATGTGACACATATCTTTTTGTAATTTTTTTCAAAGTAAATAATTAATTATGATCTTTCTTCTACAAATTTTCCACAATAAAAAAACTCTCATGTCTAACCATGTTAACTTAGTCTAAAATTTATCAAATTGAATTTTTTTTTAATTTTTCTTGTAGTAGGAAAAGCATAGAATGTGACACATGTTTTGGATTTCAAAAATGTTATATAGTTTGCAAGTTATAGCTATTTTTCAATAAGTCTATCAATTAGGACTAGAAAGATAGCAAGTAGTTGTATGTCTGACCACATTAAACAAAATCAAATGATAATATTTTTTTATAAGATTCTAGATAAAATTAGATGACTCATGTCTAGATGTGATGTATATTTTTAGTATTTTTTTTCCAAGTAAATAATTAATTATGATTTTTCTGCTACAAATTTTTCTGAATATAAAAACTTTCATGTCTAACCACCTTAACTTAGTCTAAACTTCATCAAATTGAAATAATTATTTATTATTACTGTATTAGGTGAAGCATAGAATGTTATGTATATTTCGTATTTCAAAAATGTTATATTGTTTGAAATTTATAGTTGTTTTTCAAAGAGTCTATCAATCAGAACTTCTTTTTCACATTGCCACTTTTTGGCATACCATGATCCTACACATACCTAGTAGCATGTTACAAAGTGGTTTTTCCCAAATTGGGTTTCCACTATAAATCCTAGTGTTAATACTTGTGTGAATGTTTTGGTTTGAACATTACTATGTTTTGCAAGTTAAGTTATAGCTGGGTAGTGGACTGCATTGTTAGATGTTTCTATTATTGAATCAGTGATGACCGAGTATGTTTTGGTTATTGGATCTGATTTAAATATAAGTTTTTGAGATTTTTTTATACATCAGGACCTAAGAACAACTGATTCACCTCCCCTCTCTATTGTTCTAAATCATATTAACAATTGGTATCAGAGCCCTGTTGCTTATTATTAGTGTTGATAGATATCAAGTTTAAAGGGGTGTATCATCTTAAAATGGAAGCACTTCCATGATAAGAGCATTTATCCCTCTGAGTAAGTGGTTTGGGGTCATGTTAAACACCTTGATTGGGTCTTTTCATGTATTTGGCTTTTCTCCCTGCTTTCCACTTCTTCCCCGTACTTGATTTCTTCATTCTAGGTGAAATTAGGGTTAGGATCTTAAGGATTCTCCTGAATTTCCCTCTTCCATACCTCTATTTTATAAGTAGGATTTAGAAATAGATCCTCCTTGCCTTCATCTCAATAATCATAGGATTTTATGTCTATTCCTAACATTCTATCCTGTTCTAGCATCATTTCTAGGTTTATGGGCATCCTTGGGACCTCCTAATTTAGTTTTGAGTCAACCTAAGAAAAAGGTCAATGTCTTAGGTCAACCCTAACTAGGTCAGGATCAATCTTGACTTTGACCCCTTTCTCCAAAATTTCAAAATCTTTAAATTCTGGGCTTCAGGCTTTCAGGAAATTTATTTTCCCACCTCTAGGTCGGCCATTTCGGGTTTCGGGATGGTAAATCTTTTAATTGCATTTAATCTAGGTATATTTTTTAAAGGTGAGGACCTAATTGGGATTTAATTCTCCAAGGTGGCCCATCTAGAGGAGTGTGCCCTAGATCACTATAAAAGGAGGCCTTCCTCTCTCATTTTTTGATATCTCAAGTTTTCATATCACATCCACATCTCAAGAAATTAAGCATCTAGAGCTCTCAAGTGCAAGCAAGTCTTCAAGCATTCAAGTGTTCAAGCATTCATCCATAAAGGAGATCCATTGTTAGCTATTGAAGGATTCAATCTCTTTGGAGCCCCCTTGAAGATCCATCCTTCTCCATTCATTCAAGCCTTCTCATATGCAAAGATCAAATCAAGATTGGTGTTGAAGATCAAAATACCATTGATTGGAGACATCCTACATCTAGTAAAGCATTCCTACTTGTGGATTTGAGGATTCAAATCCTCTACAAGGACTTCAACATAAGCAAGGTGATTTGTTTCAATTACTTTATTTATGCATAATATATTTCAATTCAATTTCAATGTTAATTCTTAAATTGGGATTTGACCAAGGGAAACCCCCAATACAATAAAAACCCCCCATTTTCTTATAGGTACATGTGTGGAGTTTCAGATGTAAGAGTGAATTTGGATACCCTTTTTGGAAAACTTCCAAGATTTGTGAAGAGAATTCAAATCGGACTCCAAATAAAGAATGTGGTATTTGACCTTTTATGAGGGTCAAACCCAAGTTGAGCCATCTGGAAGAAATATTTCTGAGTTTTCTCTGTCTCGACATTTCCAGTCCAAGATAGGTTTCAAATTTTCTTGAAAGTGTACACAGACACCAGAATTCAACATTTTCCATATCTACCCTAATTTTGAGGTTAGTAGTTTTATTTCAATTATTTCATATTCCAAGCATAATATCCATCCATACAAAGGGAAATATTAGATTTACTTTCTCTTTCATATTAACCATAAATTGATTCGATTGTTTATTAACCTCTAGGTTGATCAAATTAGATCTCTTTCTTGGGGAATTTGGCTTTGAGAATAGATCTTATATTTACCCCTTTACATTTGAATAGAGGTGAATCCATTTTACATCTATTCATTTTGGTGAACCCGACTAGCTTACTTTCTTTATTTTTGGTGTTAGATTTCCTTTTATCTTGTTAGTATTAGATTTGTCCTTTGTGATTGATCTTGCATGCTAATTAGATTTCATATTCATGCTTTATGTGTTCTTAGTTTAGTTCATTTGCATTATATTGGTTTATGAGCTTTACTACCACTAGTCCTACTTATAACATTCCGATTAGAAGAAGTTGTAGACTCATGGGTGCCTTTGAGCCTAAATCTTCTCCTTTCCTTAGGATCCCCGATGATAACTTGATTGTTCATGATTCTAATCCTCCTATGGAGCAAAAATCTTCTCACTCATCTCATGATGAGGATGATGCTTTAAGGGTTCCTCCTGAACAAGTCCAAAAACTTTCCACTGCACTTGATAAAATGGGTAATTGGCTTCTTCAAGAAAACCATAGTCAAGATTCCATTCAATCTATAGAGGCTCTTAAGAAATTTCTCCTTGATAGTGATCAAGGTGTTAATCTCTTGTGTGGTATTACTCATCTTGTGCATTCTAATGTTAAACCATTAGTTCAAGAGGCTCAAGATTTAGGTTTCATTGCTCCTATCACTAGTGTTGAACCTTTTTCTAATCCTTTACCTAGCATTCCTATCTATACTCCTTTGGTGACTATGATGGTTCCCTCTATTCCTATGAGTGTTCCTCCTATGTCCCTTCCTACATCACAACCTTCATATCATAATGTTCCTTTCACTTATTCCACTCCGCTTCCAATTGTAGTTCCTAGTGTTCCTCCAGTTGTGTCTTCTATTCCTATAGCTTCTTACACTTCACCTTGTGTGTCTAATGTTGCTACTCCTCCTATTTCCTCTAATGATTCAACAATCATTAGTTTTGCTCAATCTGTATCATCCTTACAACAACAACTTGCTTCCTTAACTCAAAACAAGTTTAGTATTTCTACATGTGACATGGGAAGTCCTTTGTCCCGGGATATTATTCATACTCCTATTCCTCAGCAAGGTGAGATGCCTCATCTTGAGAATTATAATGGAAAAGGAGATCCTATTCATCATGTTAAAACATTCCAAATCCTTTGTAGTGATTATGCTCATGACCATAGGATTTTAGCCAAACTATTTGCTAGAACCTTTCATGACGAGGCCTTACAATGGTATTGTTCCTTGCCTCCTTATTCAATTGATTCCTTTCCACAACTTGCTAATGCCTTTATTCAACAATTTCAAAACAATATTGGTCTGCAAGTGTCTTTGACTAATTTAATGCATTGTAAAAAAAGTGCTAAAGAAAAATTAACTAAATTTATTGGTAGATTTAAGAATTTGCATGCTCAGATTTCCTATCCTATTCCTGATATAGATATTCAACGTATGTTTATTTAAAATTTGCAAAATGATATTAGAGATAAGATTTTTCTTACTGAATTTATCTCTTTTCAACAACTTTGTGCAGTGCTTCATCATTATCCTTTACAAGTGAGTCAATTTGAGAGCAACATTCCAATGATTCCTGTTCTAGTTAATAAGAGTGATGCTGCTCCTAATCCAAACAAGTTTAAAAAATTCAACAACTATGTCAAGATAAACAAACAAGTGAATGCAGTTGCTGATCAGGTTGCTGTTGCATCTCATAATGCCACTTTTGCATCCACTGCTTTTCAATTAAATCATATGTTTACTCCTCTTGCTGAAACTTTACATGGTATTATGAATAGGTTGTTAGCTACTAATATGATTACTTTACCTCCTATTCGACCTCTTTTACCTACTATGATTGCATCTAAATCTTTTGATCAAAATTCTTTTTGTCAATATCATCATCAGAATGGTCATGATACTGAGAGATGTTATTCTTTAAAACATAAGGTTCAAGATCTCATTGATTCTAAGGTTTTATCTATCGACAATCTGGATAGTAGTGGGAATTCATCTATCTCTCCTCCTAATCAGAACCTTCAAATCTATATGAACCCTTTACCTACGCATGATACTAATACTATTGCTCAACCATTTTCTATGGAAATTGTGTATGATTCGAAGATGGATGATCTTAATCATGTTGTTAATCAAGTGGAGCATGTTGATAAGTCTGTATCTACACCTCAACCTAAACCTCAACAACAATTTAAGAATAAAAAACCTCAAGAACTTTTCATTACTTTTGATGACTCTGAGACTATTAAAGCTCCTAATGGTCCCCTTTACATTGCTGCTAGGGTTGCTCAGATACCTACTCGTGGTTGTCTTGTTGATCCTACCTCCTTAGTCAATCTTATCACTGAAGAAAATATTTTTATGAAAAGCTTACAATGTGACTTTTATGATACATCAGATGTGTGGATTCAAAATTACAATGGTTTTCTTTGTCCATCATTTGGTTCTATTACCTTTCCGGTTGAACTTTTTCGAAGAATTGTGAACACTACCTTTGTTGTGGTTCCTACTTCAGATCAATTTCAAGTTAAGCTAGGTTTTCCTTGGTTGACTACTATACATTCTATTGCTTCACCTATCCATAAGTTTCTTGAGTTCATTCATAATGGAGAAGTGAAGATGATTAATCATAGTCTATATCAACCTTCCAGGCCTAGAGATTGTGCTGCTCTAGATTTCTTTTGGCCTTCATTACCTAATTCATGTCCTCCTCGACCTGATAATATTTTTTGATCATATCAAGCTTATAAGCATCATAAGATTCTTTAATTAAGTTCACCTCCTATTGATCTTAATAGTGGTCTTTTACCTACACCTTTGATACCTCCTTTAAATATGGCTTCTAGTTCTGTTAATCAAGTTCCTTCTACCAGACCTATCAAAGATCCTGTGATTGTTTCTCCTATGGATAATAATCCTATTGATCTTCCTAAAGAACCTGTGAAGGATCTTGTGATTGTTCCTCCTATTTCTCAACCTATTTCAAATAAATCAAAACATAACTGACTACTAATGAACGTCGTAAAAAGTGTCATCCTCATGCTAAAGCTAAAAGATCTCTACTTTCTTCAAATAAACCTATACATAATGTATTAGAGGATGTTGTTACTAATAATGATGTTCACATGCATGATTATGATGATTCTATTTGTATCTTAGATCCTATTTTGATTAATTTTGATGAAGAAGATACTCTTGATGATACTAATGATGTTAATGATGCATATGAAACTATTGACATTGACATTGATTTACCTAATATGCTTTCATCACAATTAACTCTTACACCTAGTGTCAAACATAGTGATTCTCAAGAGGATCCTTGTTTGGAACTGGCTATCATTCCTACTATGTTGGATATAGTCCCTCTTGCGAGTTACCCACTTTCCCTAAATGATATACAATGAGATGGGGAGAGTAGGCAACATGCTTGATCAGCTTGTCCTTTGTGGTAGCTTTGTTGTGTGTTTTCCTACTATACTGTGCTTCTCCCATAATGTGTTTTCTAAATTTTGTTAGATTCTTCTTTTATATGATCCTTGTTACTCAGTTGGTGCAAGGTGATAGAGGAATCGAAACTATTGTTCAAATTCTTCTATATGTATCTCTATTCTTCTATGTGTTGTTCAATGTTATGTTGTACATGTGCTATTGTTCATAAATGTTTCCTTATGTAATCTACTTGGATTCAAGATATGGTAGCACTAATTCTTTTTGGTCTCCATGTCATGGTTCAAAAATATTCTCCTTTGTATATCTTATGTGATCTTTCCTCCTTTATGATTGTAGTTCTACTTTCTTTGGGGAATGATGTCAATTCATTTGCAATAATATCATATATATATTATCTTATGATCATACTGAACCCATGGTAGGTAGATCCCTTCTGTGTTCCTTGTATGTTTCTATGATATTTCCCTTGATTTGTCTTCATTTGGGGGCATCTCGACATGGAAACGTAATCAGTGGAGATGGTTATGTTTCTGTTAAAGCCATTGCTCCTATTAAAGTGTCAACAATGACTTTAATGTGGGGGCATACGCTCTACTCACCTATTGCACACATGAAGTTTTCAATATGCACATATTGTTCAAGATACTTCTTTTCCCTTTTTGGATTAGTAACTAATCCTTATTTATATTTTAGGATCTCTTGATCCCTCCAGTTTCAAATACACATATATTGTGATCCCTTAAGGTCGGAAGTGTCCTTAAGACTAGATCTTTTTTGTTTTTATTTTTTGGTTTTATTCTTATGGAATAGAGTATTCCTAAGGATAAATCCTTGATGGGTTGACTAGTGAGTAGCCACATTCACTAAGTGGTTCAATTCCATCTTTCTAGTTGCACCATTTTCCTGTGTGGTTCACAATGAGACATAAGTTCTCATTGGGTGAGGTAATCACACCTTCTTTCTCTCTTTAGAGATGTCTCTCTTTTATGATCTAGGAGTTGGTGAAGATTTGAGTCCCTGGGGGCTTAAGGTTCTCTTTGTCCTTTGCATTTTGATAAGATTATCTTTTTATTCTGAACTCCTTTACCAAGAGTTTGCATCGAGTCCATACTATTGCTAAAGTGGGGGCTAATGTATCATCTTAAAATGGAAGCACTTCCATGATAAGAGCATTTAGCCCTTTGATTAAGTGGTTTGGGGTCATGTTGAGCACCTTGATTAGGTCTTTTCATGTATTTGTCTTTTCTCCCCACTTTCCACTTCTTCCCTGCACTTGATTTCTTCATTCTAGGTGAAATTAGGGTTAGGATCTTAAGGATTCAACTAAATTTCCCTCTTCCATAGCTCTATTCTCTAGGTAGGATTTAGAAATAGATCCTCCTAGCCTTCATCTTAGTAATCATAGGATTTTATGTCTATTCCTGACATTTTTGTCCTGTTCTGGCATCATTTCTAGGTTTTTGGGCATCCCTGGGACCTCCTAATCGATTTTGAGTCAACCTAAGAAAAATGTCAATGTCTTAGGTTGACCTTGACTAGGTCAAGGTCAATCTCAACTTTGACCCCTTTCTCCAAAATTTCAAAATCTTTAATTTCCAGGCTTCGGGCTTTCGAGAAATTTATTTTCTCACCTCCGGGTTAGCCATTTCGGGTTTCAGGATGGTAAATCCTTTAATTGCATTTAATAGAGGTATATTTTCTAAAGGTGAGGACCTAATTAGGATTTAATTCTCCAAGGTGGCCCATCTAGAGGAGTGTACCCTAGATCACTATAAAAAGGAGGCCTTCCTCTCTCATTTCTGATATCTCAAGTTTTCATATCACATCCACATCTCAAGCAATCAAGCATCTAGAGCTCTCAAGTGCATGCAAGTCTTCAAGAATTCAAGTGTTCAAGCATTCATCCATCAAGGAGATCCATTGTTAGCTATTGAAGGATTCAATCTCTTTGGAGCCCCCTTGAAGATCCATCCTTCTCCATTCATTCAAGCCTTCTCATATGCAAAGATCAAATCAAGATTGGTGTTGAAGATCAAAATACCATTGATTGGAGACATCCTACATCTATTGAAGCATTTCTACTTTTGGATTTGAGGATTTGAATCCTCTACAAGGACTTCAACATAAGCGAGGTGATTTGTTTCAATTACTTTGTTTATGCATAATATATTTCAATTCAATTTCAAGGTTAATTCCTAAACTGGGGTTTGACCAAGGCAAACCCCCCATATATCAAAACTCCCCATTTTCTTGTAGGTACAGGTGCGGAGTTTCGAATCTAAGAGAAAATTTGGATACCCTTTTAGGTAAACTTCTAGGATTTGTGAACATAATTTGAATCGGACTTCAGATAAAGAATGTGGTATTTGACCTTTTATGAGGGTCAAACCTGAGCTGAGCCATCTTGAGGAAAGATTTTTGGGTTTTCTCTATCTCGACATTTCTAGTCCAGGACATGTTTCAAATTTTCCTGAAAGTGTACACAGACACTAGAATTCAACATTTTCCATATCTACCCTAATTTTTAGGTTAGTAGTTGTATTTCAGTTATTTCATATTCCAAGCATAATATCCATCCATACAAAGGGAAATATTAGATTTACTTTCTCTTCCATATTAACCATAAATTGATTTGATTGTGTATTAACCTCTAGGTTGATCAGATCAGATCTCTTTCTTGGGGAATTTGGGTTTGAGAATAGATCTCATATTTCCCCCTTTACATTTGAATAGAGGTGAATCCATTTTACATCTATTCAAGGGGCTTGAAGAAAATGATCAGGATGTATAAGGAGGTACCAAAGCTGAACAAGGAAAATTTCCCTACATGGCAAAGCTTGATGAAGCTGCATCTGGCTAGTATTGGTGACTCTGCAAAGTACTACATTGAGAACAACTATGTCTCACCTATCACACCTTTGAATGCCGAAGAAATGAGAGCTAAGAAAGAACATAATCAGGAAATGCTAGAAATTGCATCTGCCCTAAGTTATCCAGAAGTTGAGGAAATTGAGGAATACACAACTGCTAAGGATATATGGAACACTCTTGCAAGGATTTATGGTGGTGATTTGAATGTGTTGAAAGCAAAGGCCGAGAGTCTTATACGTAAGTTTGATGAAATGAGAATGCAAGAAGGTGAAAACATTGTACAATACTGTGGTAGAATAAAAGAAGTTGTGAATGCTATTAGAGGAGAAAATGGGGCTATTGATGATGAAACTATAATTGGGAAAGTACTAAGAATCCTGCATCCTATATATGCTAGTAAGATCTCAGCTATTCAGGAATCTAGATGTAACTCTGCTAATGTGCTTACTTTGGAAAGTTTGGTTGGTAAGCTGACTGCTTTTGAACTCTCTAACTATGATAATTTCACTATTGGAAGCATTGGAAATGTTGAATCTTCTTTCAAGTCACAACTAGTTCTAAATAAGCCAAAGAAAGAAAAAGAAAGATGCATTAGTGAAAGTGATAGTGAAAGTGACAATGACACTTCTGATGAAGACCTAGAAGATCTAGAAGCTCTTATGGCTAGAAGACTGAGAAGGGGAAAAGGAAAGTATAAAGGTAAACTCCCTATTATATGTTTTTCACGTAATAAAGTTGGTCATATAGCTGCTAGATGTCCTGACAGGAAGGATAAAGATGATGAAAGGAAAAGAAAACACAAAGATAGAAAAGATGACATAAGCTATCAATGGAACAAAGACTACAAAGGAAAAGGTAAGAAATCTTGTTAAATTGTTGAAAAAGAGACTGACACTGATAGTGATGATTTTGAAATTGAGGTAGTCTATGTTGCAATGAAAGATGAATCTGATGAGGATGAGAAAACTGCATTGATATCCTATATGAACAAGAATGATAAATGGATTATTGATAGTGGTTGTTCACATCACATGACTGGTGACAAAAATAAGTTTGAGACTTTACATCATCACAGAGGTAAAAGTGTAAAATTTGGTAATGATGCACCATGTCTTGTTAGAGGAAAAGGTTTGATTAAACTGACTGATAAGATATCTTGTGAAAATGCATATTAGGTTGAAGGTCTTAATTATAATTTGTTAAGTATTACTGAGCTTAACAAAACTGGTTACCAAGTGGAATTTCATCACAAGAAAGCTAAAATATTTAATGCTACTAGAGAACTGATTGGAAGTGGAGATCAGACTAGAGGTAATTTGTTCTATCTTGACCTATTTGAAGAAACATGTTTAATTGCACAACTTGATTATATTTGGTTATGGCATAAAAGGCCGTGTCATGTTAACTTTGACAATTTGGTAGAGATAAGTAAGAAGAAAAAGGTAAGAGGTCTACCTAGATTGAAGAAACTTGAGAATGTGATGTGCAAGGAATGCCAGTTAGGAAAAATGACAAAGTCAAGTTTCAAGAGAAAATCCTTTACTTCTGAAAACATTTTAGATTTGGTTCATACTAACCTTTGTGGACCTATGGGTGTACAAAGTTACTGTGGTGCTAGATACTTTATCTTATTTGTTGATGATCATACTAGAATGATGCATGTAATGTTTCTAAAAGAAAAATTTGAAGCTTTTCAATTCTTTAAGTGGTATTTGGCTAAAGTTGAGAAGGAGATAGGTAGGAACCTGAAATGTCTTAGATCTGACCAAGGTGGAGAATTTACATCAAATTAATTTAATCTATTTTACAATGATAGAGGAATTAAAAGACAGATGTCTGCAGTTAGAACACCTCGACAGAATGGTATAGCAGAAAGGAGAAATAGATCTATCTTGGATTGTGCAAGAACATTGATGATTGAAAACAATGTGGCATAGAAATATTGGAAAGAAGCTATAAGCACTACTGTCTACACTCTTAACTGGGTATAGATCAAGAAAGGTACAAATCTGACACCCTATGAATTATGGCATGGGCATGCACCGAGTGTTAAATACTTTAGAATCTTTGGAAGCAAGTGCTATATATTAAAATACACTAGGAATGGAAAGTTTGATGCTAAGAGTGATGAAGGCATATTCCTAGGGTACTCCAAAAAAACTAAAGCTTATAAGTGTTTGAACTCTAACACTAACAAAATTGTGGAAAGTGTGAATGTCAAAATTTATGAGTATGCAGAAAGAAATGAAGCTAATAGCAAAAGAGAACCAGAAGATTATAGATCTTTTGTGTACATTGAGGAAGAAGAAGAGGCAAGTAAGAGACATGCACCTGATGAAGAGTTTCAGGTAAGAAATGTCGAGCGACAGATAGAAGCTATCGAGCATCAGGAAAATAGTGCCGAGAGAGAACAAGAACATGCTGAGCTACAAGAAAATGTTGTTGAGTATTAGGAAGAGGTTGATAAGCATTCTGAAGTTGAATCTAACAATCTTACTAAGGAACATGATGAAATAGAGGGGAGAATAGCTGAACCTATTTTGGAAAAATATGTAAGAAGACATCATAAGCCTGAATAGATAATTGGAGACAAAAATACTAGAATTCAGACTAGAAGCAAGACTAAGGATCCAACATGTCTACTGTGTGAATTTGAACCAAAGACAAATATAGAAGCATTAGAGAATGAAGACTGGATACAAGCAATGAATGAAGAAATTGACCAGATTAAGAAGAATGATACTTGGACTCTAGTGCCAAGACCTAAATTTTTTTTTTTATAGGAAGAAAGTGGGTGTTTCAAAATAAGATGAATTAAAATGGTGAAATCACTAGGAACAAAGCTAGGTTGGTATGAAAAGCCTACACACAAGAAGAAGGAATAGATTATGGGGAGAAATTTGCCCCTATAGCTATATTGGAAGGAGTAAGAACTCTGCTTGCATATGCTACTTATAAAGATTTCAAGGTATATCAAATGGATGTCAAGTCTGCATTTTTGAATGGTATACTAGAACAAGTTTACACAGAACAACCAGAAGGTTTTATTGATCCAAACAGAAGACACATGGTGTGCAAACTAAACAAAGCATTATATGGATTGAAGCAAGCTCCCAAAGCATGGTATGAGAGGTTGCACAACTACTTGATAAATATTGGATTTTCAAGAACAAATGACACAAGTAATCTATACATGAAGGAGGAAGAAGGTAGAGGTATCCTGTTGGAAACTTTTTTTGTGGATGAGATTATTTTTGGTGGACAAGATGCATTATGTAAAAGTATTTAAAATGAAATGCAAACTGAATTTGAAATGAGTATGTTTGGTGAGATCAAATTCTTTGTTGGTTTACAAGTATATCAGAGGAAGAATGAAATTTTCATTACACAGTCTAAGTATGTTAATGAAATACTAAAATTTTTTGGGATGAAAGATGCTAAACTAGTGGGAACTCTCATGGTTACTAGACAAAAGTTATCTAAGAATGATGATGCTCCAGAAGTGAATCAGACTTTGTACAGATCCATGATTGGAAAATTGCAGTATGTTTTACATAGCAGACCAGATATTGCATTAGCTGTTGGGATTCTGGCAAGATTCTCTGCCAATCCTAAGGAAACACATATGATGGTCGTGAAAAGAATTATGAGATACTTGAAAGGAACTGCTGACTATGGTCTATATTATAAGAAGGATGACAAATTTGAACTCTGAGTTTATACAGATGCTAATTGGGTAGGAAATGTAGATGACAGAAAGAGTACTAGTGGTGGAGCTTTCTTTCTTGGACAAAGATTAGTCTCTTGGATGAGCAAGAAACAAAATTGCATTTCCCAATCTACTGCCAAGGCTGAATATGTTGTTGTTGTAGTAAACTGTTCAAACTTGGTATGGATAAAACAATTGTTGATAGGCATGAAAGAAGAAATCACTGAACCTATTGTTATTTTTTGTGACAACACAAGTGCTATCAATATTTCTAAGAATCCAGTGATGCACACTAAGACCAAACACATTGCAATCAAGTATCACTACTTGAGAGAATTAGTACAAGATAAAGAAGTTCAAAAGGAATATGTGAATACAAAAGAACAATTAGCAGAAATATTCACTAAAGCTTTACCTAGAGAAGCTCATGAGTATTTGAGAAGTCAATTAGGGGTTCTTCCCCTAATCGAGGCTGCCTAGACAAGCTAGGAGCATTGCATCAAATATGCTATAGTAGAAAAATTGACAAATTGATGCAGAAGATTGTCACACTTTAGGGCTAGCCTAGAGTTGTGAAAAGAAGCACCGACAAGAAATCAATCATAAGCAAGATGACAGAGGGAGAAACATTGAGCTGCACAGATACTATCTACATCTGATGGATGTATGTTTTAGTTGCTTCTTTGGCATTTTTGTCAAAGAGGGAGATCAACTGATATGATAACACATGATACTAAAAGATCTGAGGGAGATGAACTGATGAACTGAAGATAAGGATGATGAACTAAAATGAAGGATCAGGATAAAGGGAGATCTGAATACTTTTGACGGTCACAGAAGTGAGGTTTATAGGATTCTGAATCAGAATGAAGCTAAGGATATTATAAATAATTCTCTGATGATTAGATAATTTTTTGGATTGGTTGGTAATCCATGTGTTATTCAGGTGATATCATATGGTGTTTCCATTAATGCCAAAAAGGGAGATTGTTGGAAACTGCAATTGAAACAATTGTTGTATTGTCATTGATGTCAAACCTTAATTGGTAAGAATATTGCTACTTAGGAAAGTACTATATCTATTTGAGTGTTGCTAAGGGGCTAAGCAAGGTTGGTAACAATAGCACCTAAGGAAAGGTTGAGTTATCTTGATACTACAAAGTATACTTGACTATGTTGCACAATGATGAGATAATGTATTATTTATCTTAGTAAGATTGAAGACTAAATTGGTAGGCTTAACCGAGAAAAGATTGGTAAAATCATGTTTAAGACAAGTAATGTTAGTGTCGACTAAGTTAGTATATGCCGAGAAAAATTATAGTGTCGACTGAGCATCAGTTAATTGCCGAGGAAGATAGTGTAAGCCAAGGAAATAGTTTTAGTAATGACCGAGCTTTCTACATGAAGACGGAGTGGACAATCATAGTATTGACCGAGCATCATCAATTTTATATTTGAAGAGAATTTAATTTTGGAGCCGACATTGTTGAATTATTGGATTATGTAAAACATGTTGACTTTATTTATTGATTGTTTGGAAGCATTAAATGCACTGTAAAATATTTTATTGTAAATCTTTAAGAGATTTGAGATGATTCTAGAAAAGGAGCCAAAGAACATGAAGTGGGTAGATTCAATGAATCTAACCTAATCCTAAGATCTATGAATGAGATTGAGTGGCAAAAGATGAGTTAACCTAATTGAGGAAAATATAAGGGAACCTAAGCATTTTGATATGTATGTACATGGAGAAGACAGAATGTTGGAAGAGGAAAGTTTTATTGACTGAATAAGAAGAAAAGGATGAAGGAGAATTGTGGTGATTTCTTGAAGAAAAGTTCCGAGAAGATCAGAGATGGAAATGGAAAAGTTTCAAAGTCAGTAAACCAACATTAGTGTATGGAATCAGATTTGATATTTGCAAAGTGAGTTGTATATTTTTCAGATAATACTGCTACTACTTTCTAACCATTGTAACAGTCAAAATCTTTTTAACAGAGGTTGACTTAACAGTCATATGTTAAATCCTTTGAACAAGGTTGCATTCTAATGGAGTGTATGCAAGTCCTATGACTAGGCTCACTTTTAACAGGGTTATTGAAATCCTTTAACTGGGTCACACCTGATAGTGTGTATTGTAACCTTTGACAAGGTTGACTTTTTACCGAGCTCACTTCAGAAGAGTGAAAATAATAATAGCATGTTACAAATTGGTTTTTCCCAAATTGGGTTTCCACTATAAATCCTGATGTTAATACTTGTGTGAATGTTTTGGTTTGAACATTACTATGTTTTGCAAGTTAAGTTACAGTTGGGTAGTGGACTGCATTGTGAGATGTTTCTATTATTGAATCAGTGATGACCGAGTATGTTTTGGTTATTGGATCTGATTTAAAGATAAGTTGTTGAGATTATTTTATACATCAGGACCTAAGAACAACTGATTCACCCCCCTTTCTATTGTTCTAAATCATATTAATAGCTGATTTGTTTTTTAAGTATAAGAAATCCTAAATGGCGATTTAAAGAGTAATATGTTTTAAATATTATTTGTTTAGTCTTTTGGTATTCCAAGTTATTAAATTATATTCCAAACTTGGGAGTTGTAGAATTTTAATTTGATAAATGTTAAATTGGTTTATATTCTTAATGATATAATGGAGTAATTTGAATCATGTTAATTTCATTGAGTTAAATGAAAAATAGATGAATCCTTCATTTTAACAGAAGGATAAATAAAGATAGATATTTATATACTTTTAATTTATTCTTTTATTTTTATGTTTATTTAAATAAAAAGAAATCATTTTTTTGTGAAAATACATGGTTTGAATAGTAAATCAATAAACTTAGTTTACTATGCACAATAAACTAATTAGCATGAAAGTTTATTCAGATGAAGAAAACATGTGTTAAATAAGGATTAGAATTTATATATATTTGCCTATATATATAGAATAATATTTTTACTTAAACCAGTTTCTTTAAAAGATCATAAAGCTAATATTAAAATGGAGAATATTCATGGAATAGTTAGTTACATATTATATATATATATATATATATTATATTTGAAAACAAAGTAATTGTAAAAAAAAAAACCAAAGTTTTATGCTTATTACATATTAATATTTTTAAATAAATGAAATTGTTTAAAAGAAAATAATAGAAGCAAAATTTAAAATTTCCATTTTTTTTTCCAGTGAACCACTTATAAATATCCCTGTTTAATTATTAAAATATGCATCTATGAATATATATTTGTTTTAATTTAAACATACCCATATGATTTCGTTTCTATTTTATTTATTGAAAAGCAATATTTAAAAAAAAAAAAAGATTAGGGCTGTGCGTTCAGAGGTGTGGCTGGGGCGGACCAAAACCCTACCCCATCCCACCATTTCCCATGAACTCAGTGGAGGAGCATGAAACTAATGCCTAATTTATGCCAAGTGATAGATAGTAAGAGATGTTCATAGTACAAATATTTTATGAGAATATCCTTATGTTTTGACCAGTTCACCCTTTGGTTCATATTGAATACAAAAAGAACAAATCACGTTCAAAAGAAAAAGGTTAAAAAAAACAAAGGCATAAAGACAAATTTATTATCATTGGCCTGTTTTGAATCTCATTTGTCATATACTCTCACTAAAATAAGCACTCTACTATATTGGTAGAAGTTATTGATTGATTGATCGATTCAATTTCATCTTTGGGGAGGCATGGAACCCCATGTTCCCGCAGCTCCCCTCCCCTGTTTCATGGCCATTGTGCCATAACTATCTAGTACACATGCAGTCGGCTTCACCCCTGCCAAAACAAAAAAAACATCATTATAAAAAAAATAGGGGTTCTAATATAATAAACAAATATATATTTATTTGAACAATGAATATTAAAGAAAATGCAAATTAAAAAATATTAATAAAATAGTTATTATATTTATTCAAAATTAAACTAAAATAAATGTTTAACATGTAACAATATTATTTTTGATAGATAAAAGGAGCAAGAGGGTGCTGGCCCGAGGAACCAGGGGACTAGAGGCACATTAACAACATATTAATGGCACTAGCCTAGAGCATTTTAATCAGTAGTTTAATAGCAGAATAAACCAAGTCTAATCTGCCTCTATCAAAAACAAAAACCATAGTACTTTTCAAAAATATTAAACTAGAGTATTTGAACCAAATAGTAGCAATTAACATAACAGTAAGAAGCCACGTAGGGCTATACCAATGACTAGGCAAAAAAACCTTGAAACCAGAATGAAACCAAGGGAACTGAGGGCCATGCCTAGACAAAAGTAAAAACCACATGAGCACCAATATTTAATTCTTTCCACCCAGATGCTTGGACATCAGGGTCCTGGCCCACTCCTCCTGTAGGAAAAGGAAGCGATCCTTATTGTCCTCATCTGCCTCTAGATTGCCACCTGCTAGTTTTTCCTGCACATTGTAGCGGGTCATAGCCGAAGCATGCATGACCTTCAGTGCAAATTTGTTGGTCATCTCGCAGTGAAACTTCAGCTCCTACTTGATGTTATAAAAATCTTTGTCCAAATAAAAAAACCTCTACTTCAGGGTGCCTTTAAGACTGTCTTTGCTAACCAGAACCCCGTGATTGTTTTCAGTAATGGGGGGCTTTTCCTAGTTATCATGGGGTAAAGTCAGAGGTGGGGTTGGGTGGGGAGTCTCCATGGAATGTTGAGGGTTGGGAGGGAGAGTGTTACTAGCCCTAATCAGGCTCATGTGATCATCAGAAGAGCCCTTCCTAGACTCAGTGGAGTGGGAATCTTTATCAGACATGGATTTCTCTCTAGAGACCGCTTCCAATATTCTAGTTTTACACTGCTCCTTCACAATTCTGTTAGACCTATGGTGACCCGAGCCACCTAAGTCCACCTCTAGCTTGACCTGGCTCTCCAGCAACTTCCATTTTTTGGGCTTTCGTTCAGTCTTGGGAGTACTATCAGACTCCTTCCTATCTTATAAATATTATTATAATTTCTAAAATAATATATTATAAAAAGATTAGCATGTAAATATAAATATTTATACATTAATGTATAAATAATTTATATTTTCAAAATATAAATTATTTATACATATAAAAAAATAATTAACTTATATAATAAATAAATTAACATAAGGAGGGAGCCTTATGTTAATTTTGGAAAAGAATAAGACCCTTATTTATAGGGTAGAAGATTAAGCTGTAGTAGAATAAAATAATATATGGAATTCAAAACTAAATAGATTTTAGTTCATAGTGTGTTTGTTTGACTCTAGAAATTTTATCTAGATGATTCTAGATTTGATTTCCTATTATATCTATTATGGTTATATTATTAAATGAATTTCAAATTTAGTAAATCCTTAGCCATAGTGTCTTTTGTTGACCTTATGGTTAAATATCTATGAGATATTTCACTTCTAGGATTTTCTAGAGGAATCTAGTTAGTTAATGATTTGTTAAAAGTGAATGTCTTAATTCAATCTCATTTGAAAAGCTCCTTAATATGGAAAGTAATTTAATTAATTTTGTTAATTAAGTGAAATAGATTATGAGTTTGACAATAAGGTTAATATTGTTAATTTATTTAATTCTTATATCAAGTTTATGCTATGGTAAATATCAAGGAAAATTCTAGAATTTGTTTTAGAAAATTTAAATGTATTTTTTATTGTCAGGATTGATTTAAGCTTTAAACGAATATTAGAATTAAAAGCTTTAGTTAGTAATAAATTAATTTTAATGATTTTGTCAATTAATTAAATTAGTTAATAAATTTAGCTTTAAGATTATAAGTGTTAATTTGTTTAATTTAAATATACATTAAGATCAAATTTAGAGGTTTTGATTTTGGAAACTTAATTGATTTAATAGTTTAATTAATTTTAGCTAGAGGATACTTAATTAGACTTAATTAATTAGAGTTTATACCACAAAATATTAAATTAACCTTATGATTATAATTTGAACGCAATTTTATCATCATGATCGTAATTAACTTCTTAAACATTACGAAAAGGGTTTTCTATACCATTTGGGTCTCGTTGACCTGGTTTAGGAATGATTGACTTTTGGTCAACCATTAGTTAATCCTAGGTAATTCATCTGAGTTTACATTCCTAGACCTTTCTTATTGAGTTTAGTACCCTCATAACCTATTTACATGTCTATCAATGCATGGTTGACTTTTTGGTCAACTTTAGTTGATTTTAGTAAACTACCTCATTTTGCATGTCCATCAAAGTTAGTGACTTATGGAACCCCTTTAGTTTTATTTGGAATCAATTTTGTGAAGTTTGACTTTGGGTCAAACTTGGTCAACCTTCATTTGGTTGGACCTCAGTGTCATTTTTGAACACTTGACCAAATTGGTAAACCATTTTCCTTTTGCATTGTTTTGCATGTTCTTTAAATATTGGTGCTAGATTATTCTTAGACTTTAGCAAACATTGATTGGTTATGCATGTACATTGTTAGTAGTAAACAATAGGATTTACAAAAAATATTTGTAGTTGTGTTTTGCTCAACTTTTGGGCATGTCAACTAAAGTTAGTGACTTATGGAACCCCTTTAGATTTATTTGGAAGCAATTTTGTGAAGTTTGACTTTGGCTCAAACTTGGTCAACCTTCATTTGGTTGGACCCTGGTGTCATTTTTGAACACTTGACCAAATTGGTAAACCATTTTCCTTTTGCATAATTTTGCGTGTTCTTTAAAAAATGGTGCCAAGATGTTCTTAGACTTTAGCAAACATTGATTGGTTATGCAAGTACGTTGTTAGTAGTAAACAATAGTATTTAGAAAAAATATTTGTAGTTGTGTTTTGCTCAACTTTTGGGCATGACAAATTCATGAAATTAGATCTGCCCCAAGTAACACTCTTACACTTGATATCCTAATTGGTAAATTGACTACTTTTGAGTTGAATAACTATGATAGCAGTATTGTACCGAATGTTGAGTTTGCATTTATGTCATCTTTAAAAATTGGTAAATCAAGCAACAATCACATGATAAGAAATGAGAGTGATAGTGACAATGATGAGGATGAACTTGATGAACTTGAAGCATTAATGGCTTAGAGACTACAAAAAGGTAAAGAAATCTGATACAAAGGGAAATTACCTTTGGTATGCTTTAACTATAAAGAGATCAGTCACATTAAAGCTAGCTATCCCATCTGAAAAGTCTTGGATATTATTCATGCATTTAATATGTTTAATCACTACATTATCTTGTTGAGTGTTGTTGGAATCAATAATGTTGTCAACTCATATTTTGTCACTCATTTCAACATATGTTTATATGAAGAAAGAAGACTGGTTATTATAGTGTATAGATACTGTAGAGTTGATTTAGAATGAGCGAACACAAATTTGTGTACAGGGATGTGTTGTATCTTATATCTAAGGTCGCATTCCGTAATAATTTTATATTGGCTAAGTTAAAAAATATTTAGCAAAGACAAGTTACTAGATTGTGGTAGTGGAAGTTGATAGAGTAAGTCTCTGAGTTTTTAATATATCTTACAACTGATATGGATTATGTATATGTGAGTTTAAGGGATGTCAGATAGAATACTGAGGAATGTTCATTGATCTTAGCAAGTTTTGGAAAGCATGTTGACGTCAGCTATGGAATTTGTTAAGGAGGAGACCTATTTGCAACCGACTTTAGAATTGAAGCATGTATTATGAATAGAGAGCATGAATTATAGATGTTAGACATTAATTTTTGAAATGTAATTGTTGTATACTTGTTATAGATAGCATGTGTATCTTAGCAAGGGGTTATATAATTATTTGTATATTAGGAAAGCCTAATTGGTTGACCTGATTATTTATTTCTAATAGGGTATATATGTAAGATCTTTTCTTTTGAAAAGATGTGTAGTATGGTAGTGAGATGTAAAAGAGGAATGCAGAAGTTGCAAGCTTATATCTTCTTAATCTAGAGAAGAGGATAGCATATACTTCATTGGAACTGATCAAGGAAAGAGAGTTTCTATTAGACAGTTCCCAAGGATTATATATTTCCTTACATGCACTTGTGTTACAAATAGTAAGTTCTGGAGGGGGACATAACCTTCTTTAGATAGTGAGCCTAGGGAGTGAACCCACTCTTTTCTTTGACTCCTAACAAGATATGACCTTTAACATGGATGTATACTATAATGTTTTAATAAGCTCCGAATAGGGCTAGATATTTTAAAAGAGATACACTACTCTTAGTACATCATTTGTGAGGCCTCACCCTAGACCCGTCATAGCATTTCTGATGAAGGGTGCTCCCCTTAATACCACAAACACATAACAGAAATAGAGAAACCACAACAATATGCAAGAACAGAAAATTGGCTTCTTATTATCTCCACAAATGTGGAATTACAAACTTTCAAAATTACAATATGCAAAGCCACATGGGCATTCCCTTACAATATTCTGTAGGACAAAGCCTCGAATTATTGCCCAGATCTACTATCCAGAACTATTCTGAACTGCCTAAGACAATAATACAGCCTTCCTTATATAGGCAATTTTTCACCGCCTGGGAAGGTTCCATAATTTTAGCCAATAAGGCCAACCAAACTCAGAATTATTTTATTTTACATTTTATTACATCATAGTCGGCTCAAGATAACCTTTGAAACCCGAACAAAAATTTTGAAGAAAATTATTTTCTGCCAATTCAGGTGGCCCAACTTCCGAAGACCATAAGTCATCACCAGTTGACCCGATCAGCTATTATAACCCCATTTCAGAAATGCCACGAAGCACTCTACAGGCTTGACCTACACAAGCACCCGTCACCCAAATTTTTGACCTCATCCGGTGCCTCTAAAGCCTTCAAAACTGAGTTCAAAGTTTCTGTACCCTGCTGCCAATACCGAAAATCTTCAATATCTTCCAATATACACTTGATCTGGCAATGAAACTTTACTGGCAGACTTATATGACCAAAATGAACCTCCAAGAAAGAAATCAGATCATTCTGAGTACATACAAAAATTACCAAAAATAGTAACTTTCCATAAATAGCAGCTCTGCACAAAATAGCCCTTATTGAATATAAAAATAGAAATATTTTTTTTTGGGTGATGCAAGATTGCTCTTACACCCAGGATGCTCCAGCATCAGTTTCCATTATTGTTATGGTAGACCTAGTGATTGGCTTAAAGTTTTGATTAGTTTAGTATATTTTACCCTTTTGAAAAAGATTTGATATTAGTGGATCAGAATACATTATATTTTATGATGCTCTCTGTACTTACAATGTTGGCTTTATGATACATTATGACTGACATTATGATGATCAATTTAGATGAAATATTGAGATGTGCAATTAGGGAATTTATGTCGATATGAGTTGTTAGAAAAATGAAAATCAAGAAATGAATTAGGTTGAGATGTGTATTTAATTTTGGGCTAAAAGTTAGGAGATAAATTATTGATGACTATTTTATGATATAAATATGAATTCTAATTTATGGTTATTTTGAGTAACTAGGATATGGAGA
This sequence comes from Chamaecyparis obtusa, assembly GCA_027943335.1. Taxonomy (NCBI): domain Eukaryota; kingdom Viridiplantae; phylum Streptophyta; class Pinopsida; order Cupressales; family Cupressaceae; genus Chamaecyparis; species Chamaecyparis obtusa. Next base: position 177,470 of record BSBK01005995.1, read on the forward strand.
TTTGATTCAATTATGATACGATGAGATTCCTATTATGAATTGAAATTTTAATAACTTAGGTGAAGTTTATGAGTGTCATGATGACATTTAATTGCAATTGAATATGTATGCAATGATTATGTTTCAAGTTTAATTTAGTGATGAATTGTATATTTCATGATGAGTTGTATGTAGGTTAAGGATGAACGATTATCATCATGTGAATTATGAAATGATAGATGAATTATCTTGATTATTAATGTTATGAATTTACATATTTTATTTCCTTGGACTACTAATATTGGACTTGAGTGTGCAGAGAAATAGACCATGGTAAATTCGGGGAACCATCACACAGACTAATGTGAAAATCTATTTGAGCCAAGGTTTCTTCTAGTGAGAAGCCAAAAACCTCATTGTAATGTATTTAATTTGTAAAAGTATGATGCATGAATGTATTGATTTATTTGTTAATTGTGTATGTAATTTATTTTAGAATGCCCAAGTGGATATGCCACATGGCTTGTGATGTGTCTTTTTTGTTTGTGTCACTTGACACATGTGTGTGTATTTGTGGCCATGACATGTCGACTTGGGGATTGGTTGAACACCAACCTAGGAATGTACCCTTTAGGATCCCCATGTAAATCACTTGGTTAAGGAGCTTGAGGTGTTGTCATATCATTGAATTTCGAATTTGAACTTATCATGCACTTTTGGAAGGTTAAAAAGGTGCCTAGGGGAGTGTTTTAACCATTTTTAGTTACCCCACTTGATATACCATAGGGTAAGGGTCATTTTTCACCATAGGATAACCTTTGGTTGACCAAATGACCCATCCAAAATTTGGTTTACCAAGATGGACGAAAATCAACTTTTGGGACCAAGTTTTGAAAAGATCACTACCCACTAAAAAGGTAGTCCTTATCCCACCTTTTTAGCTTACCTTTGTTAGAGACCAAATTTAGAAACCATGTAAGGGTCTTAGGGAAGACCACCCAATAGGAATGCAATCTTATCCATAGGGGTTTGTGTGGAGACCTTTTTAGAGGGGACTCTTCTTTTGGAAGAGTTTGACACCCACTCTCTAGATTTAGAGATTTGCCAATTTGGAGAGGACTTTGAAAAGTGGAAAAGCTCTTCATCAACTTTCTTCCATAGCTTGGATCAAGGTTGGTGGTTTTTCTTCATTTTTCTTATTCTTGTTTTCATGTTAAGAGAAAGAGCTCTCTTGTATGTTATTCTCTTGTATGCAAAATTTAGTTATTATTTCTCTTGTAGTGTATGTGTTGAGAACTTGATATTTTGTGATAATGGAGGATTTGTGATTCTTAAGTTGTTGTAGTGTTATTTCCTTTGTATTGTGAAAGTGTAGTTTTTTTTATGGATGTTATGTGAATCATGAGCTTGTTGTTGAGCATGAATTCTTAGCATTGTAAATGTGTAGTTTCTTTTATTGTACTTGAAGTTTTCTTGTACGTGTTGTAGTGTTTTTTTCAGGGAGTTCTCAAGGCCACACTCACCCTTGGGAGGGAAGAGTAGCCTTGGGGGTGAAGGGAAATTTTTGGGACAATTAAGAGTGTAGGGTCTCTCCTTGGATAGGAGAGGGATGAAACATGGATGTGTGGGCTCCATGTAGCCATCTCTATTATATATTTTATATATTGGGGGTCATAAGGAGCTTGATGAGATTGTGTTTGTGGTGAAAGATACGTGATGAGGAAGCCAAGTGATGGCTTACCTCGTATCATGAGATGTGGTTTCTCCTCTTGAATTTGGTTCCACCTTCACCCTATTTGAGTCATGTTGAGAGTCTTTGCGATAACCTTGGAAGGGAGATTTATTGTGATTATGTTTTATGTTGTTGTGTTTGTGGGTTTGCATGAGTGTTCTCCTTGTCTTTGTGATGGTTTCCCTAGCTTGGGGGTGGCTTCATAGAAGCCTAGGTTGGGAGGCGAGCACTCCTTGGCCTATGGATTTTGTATTGAAGGAATTTGGAGCCTTTGAAGACTTCATGGTTGGAGTTGATATCTTGAAGGGTTGAGGATGTTTTCATATTTGAGTTGCATCACCTTGGTAGTAAGATTATTGTTATTGTAAGGGAGTCATGAGAACCTCTTGAGCTTAATGTAATTGTTTTGTAATGGAGCTAACACTCCAAGAATTGTGTTTGTATCAAAGTGTTGATGTATCAATTTGTGAAGTAATTATATGAAAATTTTGTTGGCAGCTTTATTCTTTTTGAAGATATTGTATATTGTTTAAGGGAAGTTTGTGTATTCATGTTTTATACAATCTGAAAGATACAATGTACTTGTTTTATAAAAGAAATGTAAATATTGTTGGAATAGTGTTTGAGAAGACTTGTTTATTTACTCATTGTTAAATTTCTATGAATACATGTTGAAAAATTATAAGAAGGAAAAGTTAATGTTTAATCAATATAGATCTTGTAGAAGTATCCTTTGTATAGAAATGTTAGTGCAAAGGAAATGATTGATTGAAAATAAACTTTCTCTTTCTCTTTCATTACAAGTTCACTTAATATTTTGATGTTAGTATAATTGCTATGAAATAATAGACTCAAAGAAATAAATTATATAAGTGTTAAATATAGACCGTCTTATCAAACAATCCCTCTTATTAACTCAATAAAAGTGGTCTAGTGAAAATCAATGAAATATAAAAGAGTGAAGAAATCAAATGAAAGAAAAACAAGTGAAAACACAAAAGAAATGAAGAAATTGAGACCTACATGTCTTTGGAAAATGTATGGGAAAAATCCCCATACATTTTCCAATCACACAGTCATTAAAATATGATTATACTTATCCACTTGGCTTGGTGGATAAATAGATTTATAATAAAAATAAAACTATACTAACCATCTTAGGAGTCTAGACCCTTGGGGGACCCACCTGGGTTGTCACACCAAAAGGGTCTATAAAAGGCCTTATATAAAAAAAAAGATATAATAATATCTATTAATTAGAAAAATGCCATATAACATGGCTGAGCACATTAAGGCCTTTGAAAATTTTAGTTTCTTTTAAAATATATATATATATATATATGTATATATATTTATATATATATATATACATATATATATATATACATATATATATATACATATATATATATACATATATATATATACATATATATATATACATATATATATATACATATATATATATACATATATATATATATATACATATATATATATATATACATATACATATATATATATACATATATATATATACATATACATATATGTATATATATATACATATACATATATATATATACATATATATATATATATGTATATATATATATATGTATATATATATATATATATATATATATATATATATATATATACATATGTATATATATATATATATATATATATATATATATATATATATATATATATATATGTATATGTATATATATATATATATATATACATATATATATTGTTAGAAATTGCTACTCAAATTATGTATTATCTTTGATGTCACACAATGTCATAGTCCGCAGTAATCAATACCTACCGAGTTCAGTCAGTCTACCAGGCAGTAAAATTAGTGCTTACCAAGTCCACTCGGTTATCAAAGAAAATTAGTGCTTATCGAGTTCACTCGGTTATCAAAGAAAATCAGCATTTACCAAGTTCAGTCAGTCGTCAAAGAAAATTTAGTGTTTACTGAGTTCAGTCGGTTGTCAAAGAAAAGTTAGCATTTAACGAGTTCAGTCGGTTATCGAAGGTAAAAGATTGTCGGTGTTTGCCGAGTTCCCTCGGTCTCTGAAAGATTGTAGAAAGTTATGGTCACCGAGCACTATCGGCCCTTGAAGGATTTTTGCAAATAAAGTTTTCTTAATTCAGCCGACTATTATACTAAGTAATGTCGATTTGAAAAATCTAAAATCATATAAATAAAAGGACAAATGTGAAAAATAAACAAGATAAACAGCAGAAAGTTTACAGAAGAAAGACAGGAAAGGTGTGTGCGAATTTGTGAAGGATGTTCAGATATCCTTAAGGTGCAGCAGAGATTTATTCGATCAGGAAGGATCACACTTATGTAGAACAGAGATCTGTAATCAGCAAGGCAGTTGCATTATTATACAGGTCATTTTCATTGTTACCTTTTTATCATTGTAACAGTGAATTGTAAATCTCTTAACTAAGTTGGTTTAACAACCATATTGTAAATCCTCTAACAAAGTGACAATTCCATTGAATTGTTCTCAAGACCTCTTACCAGGCAACTCCTAGCAGGGTGATTAAATCCTCTAACAAGGTCACACCTAATAGTGTGTTTTGTAACCTTTTACTGGGTTGGCTTCTAACCAGGCATCACTTTAGAAAAGTGAAAATCAGTATCTAGATACATTGGTGGTTTTTCCCATATTGGGTTTCCACGTTAAATCTTGTGTCTCTTGTGTTCTTAATTGCTATCTTAATCATATACAAGTGCTGATGAATATCTAAAGATAATTTTGCTAATACTTTCTGCATCTTCAATGTTATTGCAATCTATTTACCGAGTGTTTAAACAGATAATATTCTTTAAGATATCCTAAGGGATCTGGAAAGAAATAATAGTGAAGTGTTTTATGGTTGACTGATTCACCCCCCCCCCCCTCTCAGTCACTTCATCCATATTCCATCAATTGGTATCAGAGCATTTGGTGCTTGCAGGAAGGGTTTCAAGGACCTAAGCTAAAGATGAGTATGTCTTACAAGAGGGAAATTCCAAAGCTCAACAGAGATAACTTTTCAGCATGGCAAGGTCTCATGCGACTTCATTTGGCTTCCATTGGTGATTCAGGATGCAAATACATTGATGAAGAATACACAGTTCCTACTGGCGCATTAACTATTGAAGACATTGTAGAGAAAAAGACCCATAACACCATGATGATAGACATTGCATCTACTCTTAGCTATGAAGAATTTGATGATATTAAGGAATGCACTACTACATATGAAATGTGGATGACACTGAAGAAAATATATGGTGGTGATGCAAATGTGAAAAGAGCCAAAGCAGAAAGCCTAAGAGGACAGTTTGACAAGATGAATATGAAGGAAGATGAAAACATTGCAAAATATGTTGAAAGAATCAAAGCAAGTGTAAGTGCAATTAGAGCTTCTGGAGGAACAATCTCAAATGAAACTGTTATAAGTAAGGTACTCAAAACATTACTCCCTATCTATGCAATAAGAGTATCAGCTATTCAAGAAAGAAGATGTGAAACAAACCACAATATAACTTTGGATGCTTTAGTTAGAAGGTTGATAGCCTTTGAATTAGACAACTATGACAACTATGTGCCAAGTTCCAAAAATATTGAATCAACATTTGAGGCCAAGGTTTCACTAAAGAAAAACAAGAAAATAAAAGAAGTTTAGTCAGAAAGTGAAGAAGTATCAGAAGAAAGTTCTGATAGTGATCTTGAAATTGTAGAAGCATTACTTGCAAAGAAGTACTCTAAAGGGAAAGGTAAATATAAAGGTAAAACTCCTTTAATCTATTTTTCATGTGAAGAAATTGGACATATTGCAGCTAGGTGCCCAAACAAGCAAGTCAAGGAAGAGAAGAGAAGTCACAAGTACTATGGCAAAAAGAATTTCAAATCATTCAAGGATAAAGGTAAGAAAACATGTTTTATGGCTAAAGATTCTGATGATAGTGAAGAAGAAATTGTCTTTATTGCTATAAAAGATGAATCTAATGATGATGAAGATAAGATGGCACTTATTTCTCATATAAGCAAAGATGATATATGGATAATAGATAGTGGATGTTCACACCACATGACTGGTGACAAGACAAAATTTGAATATCTAGAAGACTGTGATAGTGGCAATGTAAGATTTGGAAACAATGAACCTTGTTGTATAAAAGGAAAAGGAAGAATCTCATTAACCAAAGAACTCATATGTGATAATGCTTATTGGGTTGAAGGACTAAAACATAATCTTCTAAGTGTAGCACAGCTAATCAACACTAGTTTCAAGGTTGAATTCATGAATGGTCAAGTAAGACTGCTGGATGAAAAAGGAAAACTCATTGGATCAGGCAAACAAACAAAAGGTAACTTATTTTATCTTGATCTCAGTGAATATTCATGTTTTATTTCTCAAATCGAAGAAAGTTGGCTATGGCACAAAAGGTTATGTCATGTGAATTTTGATAACATGATAAAAATAAGCAAATTCAAGAAGGTAAGAGGCATTCCTACTTTGAAGAAACCTGATACTGGTCTATGTAAGAATTGTCAGATTGGCAAAATGAGTAAAACTAGTTTCAAGAGTAAGAACTATCAGTCTAAATTTTTTTTGGAAATTGTGCATACTGATTTATGTGGACCTATTGGAATACAAAGCTATACTAGAGATAAATTCTTTATTCTTTTCGTTGATGATTATTCTAGAATGATGACTGTTATGTATTTAAGAGAAAAGTCAGAAGCATTTGAAAAGTTCAAATGGTACTTAGCAAGAGTGGAAAAGGAAATAGGGAAAAGATTGAAATGCTTAAGATCAGACAGAGGTGGTGAATTCATCTCCCATGATTTTAACAACTTTTGCATTGAAAGAGGAATCAAAAGGTAGGTATCAGCTCCTAGAACTCCTGAGCAGAATGGAATAGCAGAAAGAAGAAACAGATCTATTATGGATTGTGCAAGGACTCTAATGATAGAAAAGAACATTGCTATAAAGTACTGGAAGGAAGCTATCAGCACTGCAGTTCATACCTTGAACCGAGTACAATTGAAGAAAGACACATTCAAAACTCCTTATGAATTATGGTATGGCTATAAACCCAATGTAAGTTACATGAAAATATTTGGTAGCAAGTGTTATATCTTAAAAGAATCCAGAAGAAATAAATTTGATGTGAAAAGTGATGAAGGAATATTCCTAGGATATTCTAGCAAAAGCAAGGCATACAAATGTCTGAACTTATCTACTCACAAAGTCATAGAAAGTATACATGTAAAATTTGATGAGTTTGTAGAAAAGACTGAGGAAGAAAGCAAAAGGGAACCTGAGAACTACAGAAGATTCATTTACATTGAACCTGAAACATTGGCAGACACAACTATCAATGAGGAAACTATATCTACCGAGCCGAGCACAGTTACTGAGTCACAGGAAGAAGTTCAAACCGAGTCACAGGAAGAAATTCAGACCGAGTCTCAGCATGAAGTTACCGAGCAAATATCTACCGAGCCCAAGCAACTTGAAGAAGAGATCCTAGAAGACAACAACATGACTCATTCAAAAAGCAAGGAACCTATACTAGCCAAATATGTCAGAAGACATCATACACCAGATCAAATTATTGGAAACAAATCAGATGGTACTATGACAAGAAGCAAGCTAAAAGGTACATGTTTGCTTACTAATTTTGAGCTTAGAAATATCAAAGATGCATTGGAAAATGAAAGTTGGATTGAAGCAATGAATGAAGAATTAGAACAAATACAAAAGAACAAAATATGGACTCTTGTACATAGACCTAAAGATAAGAATGTAATTGGAACAAAATGGGTATTCAAGAATAAGCTGAATGAAGATGGTCAAGTATCTAGAAACAAAGATAGATTGGTATGTAAAGGTTATTCTCAAGAAGAAGGTATAGATTATGGAGAAAATTTTGTCTCCTGTTGCAAGATTAGAAGGTGTAAGAACTCTACTTGCTTATGCAGCACACAAAGGATTTAAGGTATATCAGATGGATATAAAATTTGCATTTCTCAATAGAATTCTTGATGAAGAAGTCTACATTGAACAACCTGAAGGCTTTGTTGATCCAGATAAAAAGGACATGGTCTGCAGGTTACACAAAGCATTGTATGGTTTGAAACAAGCTCCTAGAGCATGGTATGAAAGACTCCATAACTATTTGATTCAGATTAATTTCAAAAGAGCCAATGATAATAGCAATCTGTATATTAAAGAAGGACCGGATGACAAAATTGTATTGGCAGAAATATTTGTAGATGATACTATATTTACAGGGAATGAGGATCAGTGCAAAGAATTTTCAGAGCAAATGAACAAAGAATTTGAAATGTCTATGTTTGGTTTAATAAAATTCTTTGTTGGTCTTCAAATTCAGCAAAGCAAGAATGGTATATACATTACTCAATCTAAATACATTAAGGAAATACTTAAGAAGTTTGGTATGGAAGATTCAAAACCAGTTGGTACACCCATGTGTACTGGACTTAAACTTACCAAAGATGATGATTCAAAAGAAGTAGATCAGACCTTATACCGATCTATGATTGGAAAATTGCAGTATGTACTACATACAAGACCTGATATTGCCTTAGCAGTCGGTATAGTAGCTAGATTCTCAACAAAACCTAAGGAAAATCATATGATGACAATCAAAAGAATCTTAAGATACTTAAGAGGAACTGAAGAATATGGTTTGTGGTATAAATTTGGAGGCAATCTAGACTTAAAAGTGTTTACTGATGCTGATTGGGCAGGGAACATTGATGACAGAAAAAGAACAAGTGGTGGAGCATTTTTTCTTGGAAAAAGACTGGTATCCTGGACTAGTAAAAAGAAAAATTGCACATCTCAATCCACAGCTGAAGCAGAATATGTTGCTGCTGCAGTAAACTATTCAAATATTGTTTAGTTTAAATAGTTATTAGAAGGTATGAAGGTTGAAATCAAAGAACTAGTTGTTATATTTTGTGACAATACCAGTGCAATAAACATTTCAAAGAATCCAGTGATGCATTCCAAAACCAAGCATATTGCTATTAAATATCATTTTGTCAGAGAATTGGTGCAGGACAAGGAAATCAGATTAGAATATATTCATACAAAAGAGCAGATTGTAGACATTTTCACCAAACCATTACCTAAGGATGCATTTGTGTATCTAAGAGGTAAGTTAGGGGTCATTCCCCTATCCGAGGCTCACTAAATACAGTTTTAGTGATGCATCAACTAGAACATGATTGAAAATCAACCAGTTGATGCATCATATTCAAAGAATCATTGCATATGAATCAATACTTGAGGTACATTAATTTACATCAGTATTATGTGAATTGTCTTTGGCATGTGTTGTCAAAGAGGGAGTGTTTGCTATGTCTTTGCTATTACTTCAAGAAATTTTCAATAGTCAGAAGGAAGAATTTTTAGGAAAAAGGAAGTTTGCTGACAGAGGGAGATTTGAATCTAAACCGAGCTGATTCTTTCAAAATTTCTTATGCTATGACATATTGTGTTTCCATCAATGCCAAAGAGGGAGATTGTTGGAAATTTCTACTCAAATTATGTATTGTCTTTGATGTCACACAATGTCATAGTCTGCAGCAATCAGTACCTACCGAGTTCAGTTGGTCTGCCAGGCAGTAAAATTAGTGCTTACCGAGTCCACTCGGTTATCAAAAAAAATTAGTGCTTACCGAGTTCACTCGATTATCAAAGAAAATCAGCATTTACCAAGTTCAGTTGGTCGTCAAAGAAAATTCAGTGTTTACCGAGTTCAGTCGGTTGTCAAAGAAAAGTTAGCATTTACCGAGTTCAGTTGGTTATCGAAGGTAAAGGATTGTCGGTGTTTACCGAGTTCCCTCGGTCTCTGAAATATTGTAGAAAGTTATGGTCACCGAGCACTGTCGGCCCTTGAAGGATTTTTGCAAATAAAGTTTGCTTAATTCAGCCGACTGTTATACTAAGTAATGTCGATTTGACAAATCTAAAATCATATAAATAAAGGACAAATGTGAAAAATAAACAAGATTTACAGAAGAAAGACAGGAAAGGTGTGTGTGAATTTGTGAAGGATGTTCAGATATCCTTAAGGTGTAGCAAAGATTTATTCGATCAGGAAGGATCACACTTATGCAGAACAGAGATCTGTAATCAGCAAGGCAGTTGCATTATTATACAGGTTATTTTCATTGTTACCTTTTTATCATTGTAATAGTGAATTGTAAATCTCTTAACTGAGTTGGTTTAACAACCATATTGTAAATCCTCTAACAAGGTGACAATTCTATTGAATTGTTCTCAAGACCTCTTACCAGGCCACTCCTAGCAGGGTGATTAAATCCTCTAACAAGGTCACACCTAACAGTGTGTTTTGTAACCTTTTACCGGGTTGGCTTCTAACTGGGCATCACTTTAGAAAAGTGAAAATCAGTATCTAGATACATTGGTGGTTTTTCCCATATTGGGTTTCCACGTAAAATCTTGTGTCTCTTGTGTTCTTAATTGCTATCTTAATCATATACAAGTGCTGATGAATATCTAAAGATAATTTTGCTAATACTTTCTGCATCTTCAAGGTTACTGCAATCTATTTACCGAGTGTTTAAATAGATAATATTCTTTAAGATATCCTAAGGGATCTGGAAAGAAATAATAGTGAAGTGTTTTATGGTTGACTGATTCACCCCCCCCCCTCTCAGTCACTTCATCCATATTCCATCAATATATATATATATATATATATATATATATATATATATATATATATATATATATATATATATATATATATATTTATATATATAACAAAAATGATAATAATAAAATAACTTTTTTTATAAATTTTTTTTATTTTAAAAAATTACATTGGGGAGGGGCCCCGTGGCCCCCACACCCCTCTCTCTCCCTACCTACGCAGAAGGGTTTGCCATGACAGAGAGTGCCCTACCACGGCAGAGTACTTCTCTGCCACGATGGTGCTGTGATAGAGAAGTACTCTATCGTGGCAGAGCCTTCTCTACCGCGGCAGAGAGGGGCCCGTGCCCCAGTCCCATCGGGTCTTAAAAGGATGATGGGGTAAGTTGTTTTTTTTATAAATTTTATAAAAAATTTTTATTTTATTTTATTTAAAAAAATTGTTACTAAACTAATTTATTAATAAATATATTTAACAATAAATATATTTATTAATGGATTTATAATTAAATTTTATATTTGATAATAATTTTATTATTAATAATATTATTTATTAATAATTTTATTTGTTAACTTATTTATTATTTTATAATTAATTAATTTAGTTGAGATATAATAATTATATTAATTAAATATCATTAATTAATATAATTATTATAAATAATCAATTTTGTTATTTAATGATTAAATTACTTATTTGTTAGCTAATAATTATATTAATTAATAGTTATTATTAATTAATATAATTATTATTTAATTATTCATTTAATGAAGATGTTATTTAATAATTTTATTAATTATTAAATATTAATAATTAATATTTTTTTTTTTTTGAAGAATTGTGGCGTCATTTAATAATTAATGAGGAATTTTTTTAATCTAGTAAGTTTGATTTAATTAGTTATAGAATTCTTCAAATTTGCTAAATCTAGTATGATAGGTTAACTCTTATAATTGCTTTAATAAAGCAATTAAATCGATTTATTTAATCCAGTAAGATTATTTGAGTTGGCTAGTTGAATAAATAACTTAGTTAATTTCTTTTAACTCGGTATTGTTCAATACCTTATTAATCACTCAACCCTAGATAATTTAATATGTTAATCTCTGATTTAATTCTAGGATGGATCTAAGGGTTAAAGGCATGAATTTGAAAACCATTATGGTTGATATTTTGGCGACTAGTGAATTAACAAATCAATAGACTAAGTCTTAAAATGAGATAACCCTAGAAGTGCGTTGGGCATGTCAGCATGTTAGGGGTATTTGTAAATTGATTATCCATAGCCATGTTTTCCCGCTATCGATAGTATGCTAACACTTTCTCAATTTTAAATGTACCTCTTAGTCAATTGTTAACCATAAACATAAAATTATCCCTTTAAAAAAATAAAAATTTGGTGTGTTTTTGAGTGAAATATTATGGGCATGACACATGGTATCAGAGCCTAGGTTTCAACATTGGAACCTAAACCCATTATGTTTCTCCAAGTTAACCCAATTTCATACATACATTTATGATAAATTTTAATAGTTTTAATAAACAGTATGATGGACCTTCATTACATTATGAAGGGAATTCTTATGACCCTTGGGATCCATCAAATTATTATAATCCCAATTTTGTATAGGATGGATCACTTTTTGGGTTAAATTGTTTCCATAATTCAGCTTAACTGTTTCTCAATAGGAGATAGACTAGGAACATCAAAATATCTTAATAACTCAAGTTAAGGGGGTAAATGTAAATTGGAAACATGTTAATGCATAAGAAGTTCATATAAACTAATATAATGAGAATACCTAGATGAATAACTTAAGAGGGTTATGGACGAATTATGTTCAGTATTGATGGGTACATGGATTAGAATTATTTTGACCACATTATTAAGTAAGATTAAGATGTGATTATACACTCAACACGTATCAAGGAAAGCATTAGTTGTGGAAGGATACACATAATGCTTGAACGAAGAATAAATCAGAGGTTTTACAAATGCTCAATGTTGGAACCACCTACCCTTATCTTGATCATACTTTAAAACCTTATTATTATTTATGATGCAAATGATGTAATGGTAGTGCAAGCAACATAGACTACTTGTGAGGAAACATTTAGAAACTTCTCTATTGAGAGTCTAGGCTGCATAAATTTTCTGACATGTTCTTTTCCACTTAAATAAGAAATACTTTATCAAACACATGTTAATAACAAAAGAGTACCCTACGAATAAAAATGTAAAGAGTAACTTGGCCAAAAGATCGATCAACACATGACGACCCCACCTTGGAAATATGAAAGCAAAGAATAATATAGATAAGTAATGGAAGATTCAACTACCTAGGAATTCCTTCAGAGTACATAAATAAAACTTAAGGGAAGTTCTTAAGAACTTAGTATCAAATTACCAATAAATCTAATTGTGAAATGACTATAATAGAGTTACTTAGTAATTGAATATGGAGACCCTGATCAAGATACTTTTTCAAGATGATACAAGGGTCAAGGTAGAAAGGTAACCTAAAATTCTTTTGTGTCCTCATATATTGTAAGGAAATTATGTATTACCAGGAGGTAGATATCAACTATGAATCAATGACCTTCTTGTCAGTGTTTTGTATATAATTAATGTGAATTGTAATGAAACTTTGGACAAACAATGACAATGGAGCTGATAGAGATAATATACATTTAATCTAGCATAAATAATTGACTATCCTATGTTGTAATTATTAGTGCATAAGTAAATTGGAACCTTGTTAATGCGTTTATAATAGAATAGTATAGAATTTAGGGATTGTACTTTTGGGTAGTTCCTTGAGCATTGCAGAGTTAGCTCAAAAGTAAATCACTTTCTATAAAGTAGAATTTTCTCCTAAGGCATGCTATATGGATGATGAATGAGAATATAAAACCTTTGGATGGGCGTGCCTAATCGAGTCCAATAAGATGGAGAACTTGACCTAAACAAACATAAGTCATGTTTGTGAAAATGAATCATTAAATCCTTATGGATAGTCATTAGACTCTTAAAGTATAACATGCTATATGTCTTTACACCATAGGCAACCCTCCTTGTGAGTCAATGTAATATGATTGTGAATGTTGTGTAAAGAGGATATTAAGTGGTAATATTGAGAGTAGTATGGAAACATAATGAAACATATGTATAGTAATAAATTAACTATCATAATACTTTTATGATGAGTGAAGTTGTATGTGAAGTACCCAGAGAGAGTGACTAGTTCTATTAGCTAGGAATGTAGTGGTGGACATCAAGTGCCAACTCACCAAATAGAACCACTTGTGAAGTTCTTGAGGGTTGTGATGCTAAAATATTCTTATGAATTAATTATATTAGTTAGGGTTCTCATAGAATTGTTGTATCTCTGGTCATTCCCAGATTCATAAAATTATTAGCCTTATAGGTGTTGAAATATAGTTGTTTTATGCCTTATTGGCCTAAGCGAGTGGGCCCTTTCAATGTTGTGTAAGTATGATGATATACTTCATGTTGTCGAGAGTGAGACATAAGTGAACCACATTGCAAAGGGAACTTCTCTCTAGGGGAGGAGGATGTTGTAATGTGAATATCATGATTATATGATTAGATGTAGTAAAAGAACTTATAAAGTAAGTGAGACTATTATTAGAAAATAGGCAGTTGTCTCCTGAGTTTTTGTGTGTCTACCTCTCTTTCCAAATCAATGTTTTCTTGGAAAACCCTTTATGCTTTATCCTTGTCAGGACATAATTGGTATATTGTAAATACTATCATAATAAATGTATGTTGAGGTTTCCCCACCTCCCTCTTAGTGATCTTGAAAGGTCACATAGTTCATGTAATGATTGCGGAGAATATGGATTGCTAAATTTATTTTTCTTTCATTCATTTTACTTTGTTTCACAAGTTGATTTTTTTTGTCATTGCCAACAATGTAAAAGTAATTAATTTATGAGTGGGCTGCTTAGCCAAGCTTTATTTTAATGTCCTTATTGCCTCAAGGACTTGTCTTTACATATTTTTGTGATTAAGTTTTACCAATGTGGCCACTTTTTGAATCTTACTTGACGAAAAGTTCTTTTATTTTTTTAAATGTTGAATTATATGATTATTTGATGAGGCTCTTATGTTTGCAATTGTTGGCAAGTTTTTTTGTGGTAGGTTGTATTAGGGAGAGGATTTATTGGGGAAATCCATCATATTTTATTTTAACTAGGGAGAAACTGTAAAGAAGTTCCCCATCACACTATGTTCACCCTTGTCATTAGCGCTATCTATGACCATGCTAGTAGCCTTGGTAGGAGTATTTTATGGATTGTGATATGCATAGCCCTTGAAAGATTACTTTATGATATTTCTTTATAAATATTAGGATATTATAAACAAATATAGTGTAAATTTGGTACAAACTAAGGATTTATTGAGTGACAAATGATACCTTTAGCATAATATTGGACCTATACTCCAGATATTGAAATTTATAGGGACCAACATCTAGAGTGATGTTAGCATACATTTGAGATATGTGATAAGGAAGATGTCCCTTATTTTAGTGTAATTCCTTGTGGCTTTGAATCCAATCATTGGTGTGTTGAATGGAATCACCTTATGTGATCATGTTGCTAGAAGAAGATATGGTAACTATGTAACATAATATTAGATTGTGATGTTTGGTATAATCAGTTCTATCATACAATGTTTATACTTTTAATATTAGAATTGACTAAAATAAGGTAAAAAATATCCTTAACATGAATCAATATTAGAATCCTCATCACATGAGATCAGTGATTCAAAATTTACCCAATAGGCTAAGCTAGATGTCAACCCTGGAATTTTAACCCTAAGTGGCGTAACTTTTAGGAGGAAGTTCATGCCTAGGGGGGGAGGATGTGAGGCCTCACCCTAGACCCGTCATAGTATTTCCATTACTGTTATGGTATACCTAGTGATTGGGTTAATGTTTTGATTAGTTTAGTATATTTTACTCTTTTGACAAAGATTTGACTTTAGTGGATCAGAATACATTATATTTTATGATTCTCTCTATACTTACAATGTTGACTTTGTGATACATTATGACTGACATTATGATGATTGATTTAGATGAAATATTGAGATGTGTAATTAGGGAATTTATGTCAATATGAGTTGTTAGAAAATTGAAAATCAAGAAATGAATTAGGTTGAGATTGTTGGAAATTGCAATTGAAGCAATTATTGTATTGTCATTGATGTCAAATCTTAACTAATAAGACTATTGCTACTTAGGAAAGTACTATATCTATTGTGAGAAGGGAAAGAAAGGTTGGTAACAATAGCACCTAAGGAAAGGTTGAGTTATCTTGATACTGAAAAGTGTACTTGATTATGTTGCACAATGATGAGACAATGTATTATTTATCTTAGTAAGTTTGAAGACTAAATTGATAGGCTTAACCAAGGAAAAATGAAGAAATTATGTTTAAGCTAAGTTATGATAGAGTCAACCGAGTTAGTGGATATAGAGAAAAAATCTAGTGTTGATCGAGTATCGATAAATTTCTGAGGAAGACAGTATATGCCGACGAAATAGTTTTAGTAGTGACCAAGTATTTTACATGAAGACTGAGTGGATGATCATAGTATTGACCGAGCACTAGCAATTTTATATTTGAAGAGAATTCTTGTTGGGGATGACATTGTTTGAATTCTTGGATTATGTAAAATGTGTTGACTTTATTTATTGATTGTATGGAAGCATTTAATGCTTTGTAAAACATTTTATTGTAAATCTTTATGAGATTTGAGATGATTCTAGAAGAGGAGATGAAGAACATGAAGTGGGTAGATTCAATTTATTTGACATAACCCTAAGATCTACGAAGGAGATTAAGCGACAAAAGATAAGTTAACCTAATAGAGGAAAGTATTAAGGGGACTGAAGCATTATGTATGTGTATGCATTGGTGAAGGAGATGCTGGAAGAACAGTAAAGTTTTATTGACTATATAAGCGAAAAGGCTAAAGAAAAGTGTGGTGATTGCTTGAAGGAAAGTTCTGAGAAGATCAGAAGTGCAGATGGCAAAGTTTCAAAGTTAGTAAACCAGCATTTGTGTACTAAATTGGATCTGATATTTGCAAAGTGAGTTGTATGTTTTTAGATCAATACTACTGGTACTTTCTAACCATTGTAATAGTCAAAATCCTTTTAACAGAGGTTGACCTAACAGTCATATGTTAAATCCTTTGAACAAGGTTTCATTCTAATGGAATGTATGTAAGCCCTCTGACCAGGCTCACTTTTAATAGGGTGATTGAAATCCTTTAACTGGGTCACACTTGACAGTGTGTATTGTAACCTTTGACAGGGTTGGCTTTTAACCGAGTTCACTTCAGAAGAGTGAAAATAATAGTAGCATGTTATAAAGTGGTTTTTCTCATATTGGGTTTCCACTATAAATCCTGGTGACAAAACTTGTGTGAATGTTTTGGTTTGAACATTTCTATGTTTTACAAGTTAGATATAGCTGGGTAGTGGACTGCTGAGTTATATGTTTCTATTATTGAATCAGTGATGACTGAGTTTGATTTGGTTTCTTGATCTTATTTAAGGAAAAGTTTTTGAAGTTATTTTATACATCAAGACTCGAGAACAACTGATTCACCCCCCCTCTTTGTTGTTCTAAATCATATTAACAATTGGTATCAGAGCTATGTTTCTTATTAGTGTTTACATAAAACAAATTTAAAGGGACTTGAAGAAAATGATCAAGATGTATAAGAAGGAGGTACCCAAGCTGAACAAAGATAACTTCCCTACATGGAAAAGCTTGATGAAGCTGCATTTGGTCGGTATTGGTGATTCTGCAAAGTACTACATTGAGCATGACTATGTCACACTTGTTGCACCTTTGACTGCCGAGGAAATGAGAGCCAAGCAAGAACACAATCAGGAAATGCTAGAAATTGCATCTTCCCTAAGCTATCCAAAATTTGAGGACATTAAGGACTGCACAACTCCTAAAGATATGTGGGACACTCTTGCAAAGATCTATGGTGGTGATCTATATGTACTGAAAGCTAAAGCTGAGAGTCTTAGAGGTAAGTTTGATGAAATGAGAATGAATGAAGATGAAAACATTGCACAATACTATGGTAGAATAAAAGAGGTTGTGAATGCTATTAGAGGAGAAAATGGAACTATTGATGATGAAACCATAATTGGAAAATTGTTAAGAACCCTGCGTCCTATATATGCCATTAAGATCTCAGCTATTTAGGAATCTAGATGTAACTCTAAAAGTGTGCTTACTTTGGAAGGTTTGATTGGCAAGCTGACCACTTTTGAACTATCTAATTATGATAATTTCACTGTTGGTAGTATTGGAAATGTTGAATCTACTTTCAAGTCATAGTTATCCCTGAACAAGCCTAAGAAAGAAAAAGAAAGATGCATCAGTGAAACTGAAAGTGACACTTCTGATGAAGATCTTGAGGATCTAGAAGCTCTTATGGCTAGAAGACTGAGAAGAGGAAAAGGAAAATATAAAGGTAAACTTCCCATTATATGTTTTGCATGTAACAAGGTCGGTCATATAGCTGCTAGATGTCCTGATAGGAAGGAAAAAGATGAAGAAAGAAATAGCAGACACAAAGACATAAGAGATGATAAAGGCTACCGAAGGTACAAAGACTACAAAGAGAAAGGTAAGAAATCTTGTTAGATTGCTGAAGAAGAGTCTAACACTAATAGTGACGATTTTGAAATTGAGGTAGTCTATGTTGCAATGAAGGATGAATCTGATGAGGATGAGAAAATTGCATTGATTTCCTATATGAACAAGAATGATAAATGGATTATTGACAGTGGTTGTTCACATCACATGACTGGTGACAAAAGTAAGTTTGTGACCCTACATCATTATAAAGGTAATAGTGTAACATTTGGTAATGATGCACCATGTCCTGTTAGAGGAAAAGGATTGATTAAAATGACTCATAAAATCTCTTGTGAAAATGCTTATTGGGTTGAAGGATTGAATTATAACTTGTTAAGTGTTGCTCAGCTCAACAGAACTAGTTATCGAGTGGAATTTCATCACAAGAAAGCTAAGATATTTGATGCTACTGGTGAACTGATTGGAAGTGGTGAGCAGACTAGAGGTAATTTGTTCTATCTTGACCTATCTAAATAAATATGTATGTTTGCACAACTTGATGACATTTGGTTATGACATAAGAGGCTATGTCATGTTAACTTTGATAATCTAGTAGAGATAAGTAAGAAGAAGAAAGTAAGAGGCCTACCTAGATTGAAGAAACCTGAGAATGTAATGTGCAAAGAATGCCAGTTAGGATAAATGACTAAGTCAAGTTTCAAGAGAAAATCCTTCACTTCTGAACACATTTTAGATTTGGTTCATACTGAATTTTGTGGACCTATGTGTGTACAAAGCTACTGTGGAGCTAGATATTTTATCTTGTTTGTTGATAATCATACCAGGATGATGCATGTAATGTTTCTAAAAGAAAAATCTAATGCTTTTCAATTTTTCAAGTGGTATTTGGCTAAGGTTGAGAAGGAGACAAGTAGGAACTTGAAATGTCTTAGATCTAACCATGGTGGAGAATTTACATCAAATGAATTTAATCTATTTTGCAATGATAGAGGAATCAAAAGACAAATGTCTACACCTAGAACACCTCCACAAAATGGTATAGCAGAAAGAAGGAACAGATCTATTTTGGACTGTGCTAGGACATTATTGATTGAAAAGAATGTGGCACAAAAATACTGGAAAGAAGCTATAAGTATAGCTTTTTACACTCTAAACCGGGTACAGATCAAGAAAGGTACAAATCTAACACCCTATGAATTATGGTATGGGCATGCACTAAGTGTTAAATACTTTAGAATATTTGGAAGCAAGTGTTACATATTAAAAGACAATAGGAATGGAAAGTTTGATGCTAAAAGTGATGAAGGCATATTCCTAGGCTACTCCACAAAAAGTAAAGCTTATAAGTGTTTGAACTCTAACACTAACAAAATTGTGGAAAGTGTGAATGCAAAAATTAATGAGTATGCAGAAAGAAATGAGGCTGATATTAAAAGAGAACTAGAAGATTACAAATCCTTTGTGTACATTGAGGAAATAGAAGAGGTAGGTAATAGACCTACACCTGATGCCAAGTCTCAAGCAAGCAAGACCGAGCAATAGACAGGTGATGCCGAACATCAAGAAAATAGTGCTGAGAGAGAACAAGAACATGCCGAGCTACAAGACAATGCTGTCAAGGATCAGGAAGAGGTTGTCGAGCATTCAAAAGCTGAATCTAACAATCTTGTTGAGGAACCTGATGAAATAGAAGAGAAAAATGTTGAACCTATTTTGGCAAAATATGTAAGAAGACATCACAAGCCTAAACAAATAATTGGAGATAGAGACACTGAAATTCAGACCAGAAGCAAGACAAAAGATCCAACATGCTTACTATGTGAATTTGAACCTAAGACAACTAAAGAGGCATTAGAAAATGAAGACTGGATATAAGAAATGAATGAAGAGATTGACCAAATTGAGAAGAATGAAACCTGGACTCTGGTGCCGAGACCTGCAGATAAGAATGTTATAGGAACAAAGTGGGTATTTCGAAACAAGTTAAATGAAAAAGGTGAAATCACTAGGAACAAAGCTAGACTAGTATGCAAAGGCTATGCACAAGAAGAAGGAATTGATTATGGGGAGACATTTACCCCTATAACTAGATTGGAAGGAGTAAGAACTCTTCTTGCATATGCTACTTATAAAGATTTCAGGGTATATCAAATGGATGTCAAGTCTACATTTTTAA
This sequence comes from Chamaecyparis obtusa, assembly GCA_027943335.1. Classification (NCBI taxonomy): domain Eukaryota; kingdom Viridiplantae; phylum Streptophyta; class Pinopsida; order Cupressales; family Cupressaceae; genus Chamaecyparis; species Chamaecyparis obtusa. The sequence continues at coordinate 197,759 of BSBK01005995.1, forward strand.
ATGGTATACTGGAAGAAGAAGTTTACATAGAACAAACAAAAGGTTTTATTGATCCAAACATAAGACATATGGTATGCAAACTAAAAAAAACTTTATATGGATTGAAACAAGCTCCTAGAGCATGGTATGAGCGGTTGCATAATTACCTGATATAGATTGGATTTTCCTGGACAAATGACACAAGCAATCTGTATATGAAAGATGAAGAAGGTAGAGGTATTTTGTTGGCCAAAATTTTTGTTGATGACATTATTTTTGGTGGACAAGATACATTGTGTAAATTTTTTTCACATGAAATGCAAACTGAATTTGAGATGAGTATGTTTGGTGAGATCAAATTCTTTGTTGGTTTACAAGTTTATCAGATAAAGAAAGGTATTTTCATTACACAGTCTAATTTTGTTAATGAAATATTGAAAATTTTTGGAATGGAAGATGCTAGACTAGTAGGAACTCCTATGGTTACTGGACAAAAGTTATCTAAGAATGATGATGCTGTAGAAGTTAACCAGACTTTGTACAAATCCATGATTGGAAAATTGTAGTATGTTGTACATAGTAGACCTGATATTGCATTAGCTATTGGGATTGTGGCAAGATTCTCTACCAATCCTAAGGAAACACACATGATGGTGGTGAAAATAATCATGAGATACTTGAAAGGAACTGTTGACTATGGATTATATTACAAGAGTGACAAATTTGACCTGAGAGTATATACTGATGTTGATTGGGCAAGAAATGTAGATGATAGAAAGAGCACTAGTGGTGGAGCTTTCTTTCTTGGATAGAGATTAGTCTCCTGGACAAGAAAGAAACACAATTGCATTTCCCAATCTACTATTGAAGCCGAGTATGTTTCTGCTATAGTAAACTATTCAAATTTGATATGGATAAAACAGTTATTGATAAGCATGAAAGAAGAAATCACTGAACCTATTGTTATTTTCTGTGACAACACAAGTGCTATCAATATTTCTAAGAATCTAGTAATGCACAAAGATCAAGCACATAGCAATCAAGTATCACTATTTGAGAGAATTGGTACAAGACAAGGAAGTCTGAATGGAATATGTGAATACAAAAGAACAATTTGCAGACATATTCACTAAAGCTTTACCTAAGGAATCTCATGAGTACCTGAGAAGTCAATTAGGGGTCCTTCCCCTAACTGAGGCTACCTAGTCAAGCTAGGAGCACTGCATCAAATATGCTACAATAGAACATTTGACAAATTGATGCAGAAGATTGTCACACTTTAGGACTGTCCTAGAGCTATGAAGAAGAAGTTAAGACAACAAATTAGTCATAAGCAAGATGACAAAGGGAGAAACATTGTGCTGAATAGACATATCTACATCTGTTGGATGTATGTTTGAGTTGTTGCTTTGGCATTTTTTGTCAAAGAGGGAGATTGAATTGAAATGATACTATAACACATGACACTGAAAGTAAGTGAGATTTACTAATTCTAAATCAGAATGAAGCTAAGGATATTATAAATTTTCTCTGATGGACAGTTAAGTTTTTGGATTGGTTAGTAATCCATGTGTTATTCAGGTGATATCATATGATGTTTCCATCAATGCCAAAGAGGGAGATTGTTGAAAACTGCAATTGAAGCAATTATTATATTGTCATTGATGTCAAATCTTAACTCATAAGACTGTTGCTACTTAGGAAAGTACTATATCTAATGTGAGAAGGGAAAGAAAGGTTGGTAACAATAGCACCTAAGGAAAAGTTGAGTTATCTTGATATTGAAAAGTGTACTTGATTATGTTTCACAATGATGAGACAATGTATTGTTTATCTTAGTAAGTTTGAAAACTAAACTGATAGGCTTAACCGAGCAAAAATGAAGAAATTATGTTTAAGCTGAGTTATGACAGATTTGACCAAGTTAGTGGATGTCGAGCAAAAATCTAGTGTCGACAGAGTATCATTAAATTGCCGAGGAAGATAGTATATGCCAAGGAAATAGTTTTAGTAGTGACCGCGTGTTTTATAAGAAGACCGAGTGGATGATCACAGTATTGACCGAGCATCAACAATTTTATATTTGAAGAGAATTCTTGTTGGGGATGACATTGTTTGAATTCTTGGATTATGTAAAATGTGTTGACTTTATTTATTGATTGTATGGAAGCATTTAATGCTTTGTAAAATGTTTTATTGTAAATCTTTATGAGATTTGAGATGATTCTAGAAGAGGAGATGAAGAACATGAAGCGGGTAGATTCAATTTATTTGACCTAACCCTAAGATCTATGAAGGAGATTAAGTGGAAAAAGATAAGTTAACCTAATAGAGGAAAGTATTAAGGGGACCAAAGCATTAGGTATGTGTATGCATTGGTGAAGTAGATGCTGGAAGAACAGTAAAGTTTTATTGACTGTATAAGTGAAAAGGCTGAAGAAAAGTGTGGTGATTGCTTGAAGGAAAGTTCCAAGCAGATCAAAAGTGCAGATGGAAAAGTTTCAAAGTCAGTAAACCAGCATTTGTGTATTGAATTGGATCTAATATTTGCAAAGTAAGTTGTATGTTTTCAGATCAATACTACTGCTACTTTCTAACCATTGTAATGGTCAAAATCCTTTTAACAGAGGTTGACCTAACAATCATATGTTAAATCCTTTGAACAAGGTGGTATTCTAATGGAGTGTATGTAAGCCCTTTGACCAGGCTCACTTTTAACAGGGTGATTGAAATCCTTTAACTAGGTCAAACTTGACAGTGTGTATTGTAACCTTTGACAGGGTTGGCTTTTAACTGAGCTCACTCCATAACAGTGAAAATAATAGTAGCATGTTACAAAGTGGTTTTTCCCATATTGGATTTCCACTATAAATCCTGGTGTCAAAACTTGTGTGAATGTTTTGGTTTGAACATTTTTGTGTTTTACAAGTTAGATATAGTTGGGTAGTGGACTGTTGAGTTATATGTTTCTATTATTGAATCAGTGATGACAGAGTTTGATTTGGTTGCTTGATATGATTTAAGGAAAAGTTTTTGAAGTTATTTTATACATTAGGACCTGAGAACAACTGATTCACCCCACCCTCTCTATTTTTCTAAATCATATTAACAAAGATATGTATTTCATTTCGGGCTAAAATTTAGCTGATGAATTATTGATGACTATTTTATGATATAAATATGAATTCTAATTTATGGTTATTTTGAGTAACTAGGATATGGAGATTTGATTCGATTATGATACGATGAGATTCCTATTATGAATTGAAATGTTAATTACTTAGGTGAAGTTTATGAGTGTCATGATGACATTTAATTACAATTGAATATGTATGCAATGATTATGTTTCAAGTTTAATTTAGTCATGAATTGTATATTTCATGATGAGTTGTATGTAGGTTAAGGATGAATGATTATCATCATGTGAATTATGAAATGACAGATGAATTATCTTGATTATTAATGTTATGAATTTACATGTTTTATTTCCTTGGACTACTGATATTGGACTTGAGTGTGTAGGGAAATAGGCCATGGTAAATTCAGGGAACCATCACAAAGACTAATGTGAAAATTGATTTGAGCTGAGGTTGCTTCTAATGAGAAGCAAAAACCTCATTGTAATGTATTTAATTTGTAAAAGTATGATGCATGAATGTATTGATTTATTCACTAATTGTGTATGTAATTTATTTTAGAATGCCCAAGTGGATATGCCACATGGCTTGTGATATGTCTTTTTTGTTTGTGTCACTTGACACATGTGTGTGTATTTGTGGCCATGACATGTCAACTTGGGGATTGGTTGAACACCAACCTAGGAAGGTACCCTTTAGGATCCCCATGTAAATCACTTGGTTAAGGAGCTTGAGGTGTTGTCATATCCTTGAATTTCGAATTTGAACTTATCATGCACTTTTGGAGGGTTAAAAAGGTGCCTAGGGGAGTGTTTTAGCCATTTTTACTTACCCCACTTGATATACCATAGGGTAAGGGTCATTTTTCACCATAGGATAACCCTTGGTTGACCAAATGATCCTTCCAAAAGTTGGTTTACCAAGATGGACGAAAATCAACTTTTGGGACCAAGTTTTGGAAAGATCACCACCCACTAAAAAGGTAGTCCTTATCCCACCTTTTTAGCTTTCCTTTGTTAGAGACCAAATTTAGAAACCATGTAAGGGTCTTAGGGAAGAACACCCAATAGGAATGCAATATTATCCATAGGGGTTTGTGTGGAGGCCTTTCTAGAGGGGACTCTTCTTTTGGAAGAGTTTGACACCCACTCTCTAGATTTAGAGATTTTCCAATTTTGAGAGGACTTTGGAAAGTGGAAAAGCTCTTCATCAACTTTCTTCCATAGCTTGGATCAAGGTTGGTGGTTTTTCTTCATTTTTCTTATTCTTTTTTTCATGTTGAGAGAAAGAACTCTCTTGTATGTTATTCTCTTGTATGCAACATTTAGTTATTATTTCTCTTGTAGTGTATGTGTTGAGAACTTGATATTTTGTGATAATGTAGGATTTGTGATTCTTAAGTTGTTGTAGTGTTATTTCCTTTGTATTGTGAAAGTGTAGTTTTTTTTTTATGGATGTTATGAGAATCATGAGCTTGTTGTTGAGCATGAATTCTTAGCATTGTAAATGTGTAGTTTCTTTTATTATTCTTGAAGTTTTCTTGTATGTGTTGTAGTATTTTGTTGAGGCAGTTCTCAAGGCCATAGTCACCTTTGAGAGGGAAGAGTAGCCTTGGGGGTGAAGAGAAATTGTTGGGACAATCAAGAGTGCAGGGTCTCTCCTTGGATAGGACAGGGATGAAACATGGATGTATGGGCTCCATGTAGCCATCTCTATTATATGTTTTGTATATTGGGGGTCATAAGGAGCTTGATGAGATTGTGTTTGTGGTGAAATATACATGATGAGGAAGCCAAGTGATGGCTTACCTCGTATCATGAGATGTGGTTTCTCCTCTTGAATTTGGTTCCACCTTCACCCTATTTGAGTCATGTTTAGAGTCTTTGCGATAACCTTGGAAGGGAGATTTATTGTGATTATGTTTTATGTTGTTGTGTTTGTGGGTTTGCATGAGTGTTCTCCTTGTCTTTGTGATGGTTCCCCTAGCTCGGGGGTGGCTTCATAGAAGCCTAGGTTGGGAGGTGAACACTCCTTGGCCTATGGATTTTGTATTGAAGGAATTTGGAGCTTTTGAAGACTTCATGGTTGGAGTTGATATCTTGAAGGGTTGAGGATGTTTTCATATTTGAGTTGCATCACCTTTGTAGTAAGATTATTTTTATTGTAAGGGAGTCATGAGAATCGCTTGAGCTCAATGTAATTATTTTGTAATGGAGCTAACACTCCAAGAATTGTGTTTGTATCAAAGTGTTGATGTATCAAGTTGTGAAGTAATTGTATGAAAATTTTGTTGGCAGCTTTATTCTTTTTGAAGATATTGTCCATTGTTCAAGGGGAGTTTGTGTATTCATGTTTTATACAATCTGAAAGATAAAATGTACTTGTTTTATAAAAGAAATGTAAAGATTGTTGGAATAGTGTTTGAGAAGACTTGTTTATTTACTCATTGTTAAATTTCTATGAATACATGTTGAAAATTTATAAGAAGGAAAAGTTAATGTTTAATCAATATAGATCTTGTAGAAGTATCCTTTGTATAGAAATGTTAGTGCAAAGGAAATGATTGATTGAAAATAAACTTTCTCTTTCTTTTTCATTACAAGTTCACTTAATATTTTGATGTTAGTATAATTGCTATGAAACAATAAACTCAAAGAAATAAATTATATAAGTGTTAAATATAGACCATCTTATCAAACAATCCCTGTTGTTAACTCAATAAAAGTGGTCTAGTGAAAATCAATGAAATATAAAAGAGTGAAGAAATCAAATGAAAGAAAAACAAGTGAAAACACAAAAGAAATGAAGAAATTGAGACCTACAGGTCTCTGGAAAATGTATGGGAAAAATCCCCATACATTTTCCAATCACACAGTCATTAAAATATGATTATACTTATCCACTTGGCCTAGTGGATAAATAGATTTATATTAAAAATAAAACTATACTAACCATCTTGGGAGTTTAGACACTTGGGGGACCCACCTAGGTTGTGACACCAAAAGGGTCTATAAAAGGCCTTATATAAAAAAAAGATATAATAATATCTATTAATTTAAAAAAATGCCATATAACATGGCTGAGCACATTAAGGCCTTTGAAAAATTTAGTTTCTTTTAAAATATATATATATATATAAAACAAAAATGATAATAATAAAATAATTTGTTTTTAAAAAAAATTACATTGGGGAGGGGACCCGTGTCCTCCACACCCCTCTCTCTCTCCACCTGCGCAGAAGGGTCTATCGTGACAGAGAGTGCCTTGTCACGGTAGAGTACTTCTCTACCATGGCGGTGTCGTGACAGAGAATTACTTTGTCGCGGCAGAGAGGGGCCTACGCCCCTGTCCCATCGGGACTTAAAAGGAGGATGGGGTAAGTTATTTTTTTTTTAAAACTTTTTTTTAAATTTTTTTTTTAAATTTTATTTAAAAGAATTGTTACTAAAATAACTTATTAATAAATATATTTAACAATAAATATATTTATTAATGGATTTAAAATTAAATTTTATATTTGATAATAATTTTATTATTAATAATATTATTTATCAATGATTTTATTTGTTAACTTATTTATTATTTTATAATTTATTTATTTAGTTGAGATATAATAATTATATTAATTAAATATCATTAATTAATATAATTATTATAAAATAACTAATTTTGTTATTTAATGATTAAATTACTTATTTGTTAGCTAATAATTATATTAATTAATAGCTATTATTAATTAATATAATTATTATTTAATTATTCATTTAATCATGATGTTATTTAATAATTTTATTAATTATTAAATATTAATAGTTAATATAATTATATTTTTTGAAAAATTGTGGCCTCATTTAGTAATTAATGAGGAATTTGTTTAATCTAGCAAGTTTGATTTAATTAGTTATAGAATTCTTCAAATTTGCTAAATCTAGTACAATAGGTTAACTCTTATTATTGCTTTAATAAAGCAATTAAATTGATTTATTTAATCCAGTAAGATTATTTGAGCTGGCTAGCTGAATAAATAACTTAGTTAATTTCTTTTAAGTCAGTATTGTTTAATACCTTATTAATCACTCACTTAACCCTAGATAATTTAATATGTTAATCTTTGATTTAACTCTAGGATGGATCTAAGGGTTAAAGGCATGAATTTGAAAACCATTGTGGTTGATATTTTGGTGACTAGTGAATTAACAAATCAATAGACTAAGTCTTAAAATGAGATAACCCTAGAAGTGCGTTGGGCATGTCAGCATGTTAGGGGTATGTGCAAATCGATTATCCGTAGCCATGTTTTCCCACTATCGATAGTATGCCAACACATTCTCAATTTAAAACGTACCTCTTAGTCAATTGTTAACCATAAACATAAACTTATCCCTTTAAAAAAAAAAAAAATTGTTGTGTTTTTGAGTGAAATATTATGGGCATGACAACAAGTTACTAGACTGTGGCAGTGGAAGTTGATAGAGTAAGTCTCTGAGTTTTGAATATATCTTACAAGTGATATGGATTCTGTATATGTGAGTTTAAGGGATGTCAGATAGAATACTGAGGAATGTTCATTAATCTTAGCAAGTTTTGGAAAACATGTTGACGTTAGCTATGGAATTTGTTCAGGAGGAGACCTATTTGTATCCAACCTTAGAATTGAAGCATGTATTATGAATAGCGAGCATGAATTGTGGATGTCGAACATTAAATTTTGAAATGTAATTTTTGTATACTTGTTATAGATAGCATGTGTATCTTAGCAAGGGGTTATATAATTATTTGTATATTAGGAAAGCCTAATTGGCTGACCTGATCATTTATTTGTAATAGGGTATATATGTAAGATCTTTTCTTTTGAAAAGATGTGTAGTATGGTAGTGAGATGTAAAAGAGGAATGTGGAAGTTGCAAGCTTATATCTTCTTAATCTAGAGAAGAGGATAGTATATACTTCATTGGAACTGATCAAGGAAAGAGAGTTTCTATCAGATAGTTCCCAAGGATTGTATATTTCCTTACATGCACTTGTGTTACAGACAGTAAGTTCTGGAGGGGGACATAAAATTCTTTAGATAGTGAGCCTAGGGAGTGACCCTACTCTTTTCTTTGACTCCTAACAAGATATGACCTTTAACAGAGACTGTATACTATAATGTTTTAATAAACTCCTAACAGGGTTAGATCTTTTAACAGAGATACAATACTCTCAGTACATCATTTGTGGGTGCTAATTCCCATTGGGGTTTTACCTTTAACACAGTTTCCTCAACAAAAAAATATTGTGATGAAGGGTGCTCCCCTTAGTACCACAAACACATAACAAAAATAGAGAAACAACAACAATAATATGCAAGAACAGAAAATTGGCTTCTTATTATCTCCACAAATGTGGAATTACAAACTTTGAGAATTAAAATATGCAAAGCCACATGGGCATTCCCTTACAATATTCTGTAGGAAAAATCCTCGAATCGATACCTAGATCTACTACCCAGAACTACCCTGGACAACACTACGGGCCTTCTTTATATAGGCAATTTCCACCGCTCGAGAAGGTTCTAGAAATTTAGCCCTAAGGGCCGACCCAACTTAGAATTATTTTATTTTTCAATTTATTACATCAAAGTCGGCTCAAAATAACTTTTGAAACCCGAACAAAAATTTTGAAGGAAAATTATTTTCTGCCATTTGAGGTGGCCTGACTTCCAGAGACCATAAGTTATCACCAGTTGACTCGATTGACTATTATAACCCCATTTCAGAAATGCCACGAAGCACTCTACAGGCTTGACCTATGCACAGTGCCCGTCGCCTAATTTTTTGACCTCATCCAGGGCCTCTAAAGCCTTCAAAACTGAGTTCAATGTTTCTGTACCCTGCTGCCAATATCGAAAATCTTCAATATCTTCAAAACTAGACTTGATCTAGCCATGAAACTTTTCTGGCAGGTTGATATGACTGAGATGAACCTCCACATGTAAAATTAGAACATTCCAAGATCGTAAGACCAACTTACTAAAAATAGCAAGTTTCCATAAATAGAAACTCTACACAAGATAGCCCTTATTGAATACAAAAATAGAAATATTTTTGGGTGATGCAAGATTTCCCTTACACCCAGGATGCTCCTGCATCAGACACCCGGGGTATCTTGAGAAGTGACCCTATCACCACTCAGGTGTGCAGAGGAAAACCAAGATGGTTAACCTCCTCCTTTGTTAGCCATGATGAATCTTCTACAGGTCCTCCTTTCCATTTGACCAAATACTCTTCATATGTCCTGTTCCTTGTGCTTCTGCCAACATGACTGTCTAGTATGTCTTCAATCTCCTTGATATCTGAACTGGTTGCTGGAATACTCCACTGTGCTGCTGCAACCTCATCTTCAACACCTCCTTCATGATATTCTGTCAAATCTGAAATGTTAAACACTGGTGAAATATTCAGCTTAGTAGGAAATTCTACCTCATATGGATTTTCTGAATCATGCTTCTTCAGTATCGTACATGGTCCAAACTTCTTCATTTTCAACTTGTTATATGTACCAACCAGAAATCGCTCCTTCTGCAAATGAACCATGACTTCATCCCCAACCTAAAATTCCTTATGCCTCCTTTTCTCATCTGCCTTAGTCTTATACTGTGCATTCATCTTGGTAATATGCTTCCTCACCTCCTCATGGATGTTCTTCAAGTGTTTTGCAAAATCCTCAGCTTCAGCACTACTTATTTCTCCTTTATCTATCTTTCTCAACTCAGATGCATTTCTTGGACTACTTCCATATACAATCTGGAATGGTGATTTACTAGTGCTCCTATTAATAGAATTATTGTATGCAAATTCTGCCTGTGGTAAAATCAAATCCCATCCTGTTGGCTTATCTTCAACCAAACATCTCAGCAAATTTCCCAAACTTCTATTCACTACCTTTGTCTATCCATCAGTCTATGGATGATGTGATGAATTGAACTTCAAATATATCTTCAACTTCTTCCATAATGTATGCCAGAAATATCCAACAAAATTAGTGTCTCTAACTGAAACTATGGTCTTTGGCAAACCATGTAGTCTCACTACTTCTCTGAAAAACAATTTTGCTACATGAACAACATCATTAGTCTTCTTGCAGGGAATGAAATGTGCCATCTTCAAAAATTTGTCAACTACTACAAAAATTGAATCGTGTCCCCACTGAGTCCTCGGTAAACCAAGAACAAAGTCCATCCTGATATCCTCCCAAGGCTTCTCTGGTACAGGTAATGGCTGATATAACCCTGTATTTTGCTTCACTCCTTTCGCCATCTGACATACTCTACAACTCTGTACAAACTTCTTCACATCTTGCCGCAACTGTGACCAATAATAATTCTCACCAACCAAAGAAAGGGTTTTATCATGACCAAAATGTCCAGCCAATCCTCCACTATGCTTCTCTTTGATGAGATTCTCCCTCATAGAACTTCATGGAATGCACAACTGACTCCCTTTGAATAGCATATCATCTTGGATGATAAAATCCATCCATTTCATCCTATCTAGAGTAATATGTTCTTTACAAGCTTTCCAAGCTCCACCAAAATTAGGATCCTCTGGATACAAATTCTTGAATTCCTTGAACCCAACCACCTCAATCTGCATCTCTATCAGCAATAGTTGCCTTCTGCTAAGAGCATCTGCAACCTTGTTAGACTTTCCACATCTGTGTTTCAAAACAAATGTATAACTCTACAAAAATTCAACCCATTTTAAATGCCTCTGATTCAACTTTCCTTGACTATTCAAATTTTGCAAAGCTTGATGATCAGTATACAAAACAAACTCCTTAGGAAGCAGATAGTGTCTCCACTTCTTCAATGCCTGAACTATAGCATAAAATTCTTGATCATAAATAGAATACTTCCTCTTGGCATCATTTAACTTCTCACTGAAATAAGCAACTGGTTTACCTTCTTGGCTCATAACAACTCCTATTGCGGTACCACTAGCATCACAATCTACTTGAAACACCTTATTAAAATATGGAAGTGCTAAAATAGGTTGTTCTATAACTTTTTGTTTCAACAATTGAAAACTCTTTTCTTCCCCATTAGTCCACCTAAACTCTTTTCTATCTCCTCTCATTGTTTCAGTCAAGGGACCACAAATACTGCTAAAATTTCTGATAAAATTTCTATAAAAGCTAGCCAAACCATGAAAAGATATTACCTCAGTAGCACTCCTTGGAGTAGGCCATTCAAGGATAGCTTGTGCCTTCTCTGGGTCCATTTTTAGACCTTCTACTGAAATTACAAATCCCAAATACATTAACTCTTTCTTCACAAAACTGCACTTCTTCAAATTAATCAATAATTTCTCATCTCTTAGCTTCTCAAACACCATACGAATATGCATCATATGCTCCTCCAATGTCTTGCTAAAGATCAAAATATCATCTAGGTAAATAATGACAAACTTACCCAAAAATTCTTTTAGAACCTCGTTCATGAGCCGCATGAAAGTGCTCGATGCATCGGTTAGCCCAAAAGGCACGACTAACCACTCATACAGTCCTTCCTTTGTCTTGAAGGCAGTCTTCCATTCATCTCCTTCTCTGATCCAAATCTGGTGATATCCACTCTTCAGATCTATCTTTGAGAAATACACAACTCCACTCAAACAGTCCATAATATCATCCATTCGTGGCAATGGAAACCTATACTTGATTGTGATCTTGTTTATTGCTCTGGAATCTGTACACATCCTCCATTCTCCATTCTTCTTTGGTGCTAATACCTCTGGTATAGCACAGGGACTCAGACTCTCTCGAATCAATCCCTTCTGCAATAACTCGTGTACTTGTCTATTCAACTCTTCACTTTCTGCTGGTGTCATTCTATGTGCTACCTTGTTTGGCAAACTGGCTCCTGGAATCAAATCCATCTGATGACTGATCTTCCTCACCGGTGGTAATCCATCAGGTACATTATTAGATACAATATCCTGAAACTCATTCAACAAATCTGCAACCTCTATAGGTACATCCTCTACTTCTTTACCAACTTTTGGAATTAAAGCAAAACACACATGCTCATGCCTCATACCATCTAGGAATTTTCTTCTATCGACCATCATGTACAACACATCTGTCAAACTGCCATAGTCTACCCAACAACATATGATATGCATCCATAGATATTATATCACATAGTACCTCATCTTGGTACCTGCCGATCTTGAACTTTACCAGGCACTATTCACTGACCATGACCTTGTGGTCATCCTGCACCCAGGCAATCCGATATGGGTGTGGGTGTTTCTGTCTCTTGAGCTTCAACTTTGTCACCATCTCTTCTGACACCAAATTGTCAGTGCTTCCACTATCGATAATCACATCATAGCATTTACCTTCACACTTGCATCTAGTGCGAAACAAGCTCCTCCTTTGTTCAGGTTCATTCTCACCACTCAGCAGGACTCTTCTGTTAATTAGTGTTTCTCCTCTTTCAGCATCTTCAAAATTTGATGATCTGGCATCTTCGTCTACATGTGCAACTCTGGCCTGGCCTTCATTTCTTTTGTCTTTTCTACCTTGGCACTGAGGACATTCAAATGCCCTATGACCTTCTTCTCCATAGTGAAAACATGTTCCACGAAAGCCTCCTCTTCCAGATCCTTGTCCTCTTCCTCTTCCTCTCTGATCTCTATTATTCTGATCTTGGAAATGATTGGAATTGTTTCCTCTCTAATTTTGGCTTCTACTAGCCTCATCCTTCTTTTTCGGATCTTCATTTTGGCCACCATATGACCGTCCACCAGATCTTCCACCATGACCTCTTCCATTTTGTCTGCTCTCAAACTTCTTGTTCATCTTTTCCTCTACTTTTAGGGCAAACTGGTATGCCTCCTCAATACTGCTCATTCAAACCAGATTCAACTCCTCTTGAATACTTGGCCTTAACCCATTAAGGTATCAGGCAACTTTCTCCTTATTAGCTTCTGCATGGCCTGTTCTGATGAGGAGTCGATAGAACTCCTTTGTATACTCCTGAACAGATCTTCTTGCTTGCTTCAAACTTTGCATTTTCTTTAGTAGGTCAAGCTCATAATCAACAGGAATGAACTGTCACTTCAATTTATCCACCATCCAATCCCATCTTGTGATTTTATCTTTCCCTCTTCTATTTCACTCCAATTGAATCTCTTGCCACCAGATCTTCGCATGACCTTTTAGTCTGGCCTTCAAAAATTTGACCCTATCAGGATCCTCAACATCTTCATACTCAAAATATTCCTAACATTCATTGATCCAGTCGATCAATTCCTCTGGGTTAAGATTTCCAGAAAATGTAGGAACCTCAATCTTAGGTCTTTTCCCAATCTTGGAAATCGCCTGAAAAAGTCTTTCTTCCTCCCGATTCACAACTTCAGCTTCTCCTTCTTGATATTCTTCTTCAGCTTCATCCTCTCTTTCATCTCTGACATTAAGATTCATTCCTCTATGAAACTCTTCTTGCAATGCTCACACTTGTCTCTGCAGCTCTCTAACCTCAAGTGTCACAGCACCAGCTCTTCTACCACGTTCTCTTCGTGGAGGTATTTTCACGATGCGTGCTGAAACCCTAACCACGGTCCTTGTGCAAACTACATCACACTCGATGATCTATTTACACACTCAAGAACTCCTGCTCTGATACCACTTGATGAAGGGTGCTCCCCTTAGTACCATAGACACATAACATAAATAGAGAAACAACAACAATAATATGCAAGAACAGAAAATTGGCTTCTTATTATCTCCATAAATGTGGAATTACAAACTTTCAGAATTACAATATGCAAAGCCACATGGGCATTCCCTTACAATATTCTGTAGGAAAAATCTTTGAATCGATACCTAGATCTACTACCCAGGACTGCCCTGGACAACACTACGGGCCTTCTTTATATAGGCAATTTCCACCGCCCGAGAAGGTTCTAGAAATTTAGCCCTGAGGGCCGACCCAACTTAGAATTATTTTATTTTTCAATTTATTACATCAAAGTCAGCTCAAAATAACTTTTGAAACCCGAACAAAAATTTTGAAGGAAAATTATTTTCTGCCATTTTAGGTGGCCTGACTTCCAGAGACCATAAGTTATCACCAGTTGACCCGATTGACTATTATAACCCCATTTCAAAAATGCCACGAAGCACTCTATAGGCTTGACCTATGCACAGTGCCCATCGCCTAATTTTTTGACCTCATCCAGGGCCTCTAAAGCCTTCAAAACTGAGTTCAAAGTTTTTGTACCCTGCTGCCAATACCGAAAATCTTCAATATCTTCAAAACTAGACTTGATCTAGCCATGAAACTTTGCTGGCAGGATGATATGACTGAGATGAACCTCCACATGTAAAATTAGAACATTCCGAGATCGTAAGACCAACTTACTAAAAATAACAAGTTTCCATAAATAGCAACTCTGCACAAGATAGCCCTTATTGAATACAAAAATAGAAATATTTTTGGGTGATGCAAGATTGCCCTTACACCCACGATGCTGCTGCATCATATTGTGTTATTGTGTTGGCATTTACTATGTTCATTTGATTTGATGTAGCTACTATTCAGAGTTCAAAGTTTAACAATTTGTCCTGCAACTGATTCACCTACCCCCCTCTTAGTTATGTTGGTGGACTGTTATTCCTAACAATTGGTATCAGAGCTACTGGTCCTTAGAGAGAAATCTTAACAACTTGAGGTGATCTTGGAGGTAGCATTCTATAGGAAGGATAATCCAAAATTTGATCCTGAAAACTTTGACAGTTTGAAGAACAAGATATGATCTCATTTTATATGTTTGGGTATCGACCACTAGATGATCACAAAGAATTAGGTAACCATGAAGGCTAAGGATGAATGATATAAAGTTGTCGATGAAGAAAATAAGACATTTTCATATAACATGGTCAAAATGGAAGCATTGATCAACACACTCTTTGAAGGAGAATTTACTGAGGTGAAAGATGTAGATTCAACACACAAAATTTAGGCAAGATTAGAAGCATTGTAGGAAGGAGACAAGTTTACTAAGCAAGAAAAGTTACAAAATTGGAAAAAAAAAAGGATGGAGAAGTTGAAAATGAAAGATGGTAAAAACATTAGGGCTTATGTACAGAGAGTTACAGAGGTTTTGATTGGAATCATAAATTCTAGAGGCACTTATGAAGAGGAAGAACTCATTGCAAAGATCCTCAGATCATTGACACCTATTTACAAGACCAAAGTTCAGGCTATAGAAGAGATTATACCTTTGACTACAAAATTTAGTAGAGAGATGTTAATTACAAAGCTAACTACATTTGAAGCTACAGAGATGGGAGATTCTTCACCTAAAGTTTATAAAGCATTTAAGGCATCTACACACAAAAATATATTATCTGGAATTGGGAGCACTAGCAGTGATAATATAAAAGAAGAACTTGGTGAGTATGTTGATGAATGGGAATAGATACAAGAAGAAGAAAGAAATCTAGATGAACTTGTTGCTCCGATCACTAGAAAAGAAAAGAGAGGTAAGGGTAAATTTGAAGGAAAGTTACCCATGAAATATTTTTCATGTAATAAGATAGGTCACTTTGCATATAGATGTCCTACATGAGTTCTTAAACACAAACCTAAGTTTATCAAACCTAACTATTCAAAAGAAAAGGAATGTTATTATGCTATTTAAGTTTTTTTTTATGATGATTTTGATGATGAGGAGATTTGATTTATTGCTATCAATGATGAAAAACCATTACATGAAGAAAAATATTTAGTATCACATGTTGATAAGAAATATGAATGGGTTAGAGACCGCAGTTTCTCACATCATATGAATGGAGATAAAAACAAGATCGTTAAACTAAATAAGTATGATGGTGGTGTTTTAATAATTGGAGACAATGATCCTAAGCCTATCATAGGAGTATGACCTATTTCTTTCGATGGAAAGACTAATACTGACAATATCCTACATGTTGATGGACTTTAGCATAACATGTTGAGTGTTGGACAACTGATAGACAAAGGGTATCAATTCAAATTCATTGATGGGAAATGTTTTATCAAAAGTAAGACAAGAAATTTGATTTCAAATGGTACTAAATCTTGAGGGAATGTATTTGAGTTAAATACATCTGAATCTTCTTATTTTGTTTTAAAGATAGATGATAGTTGGATATGGTACATAAGGTTTTTTCATGTTAATTTTGATAATATTGTGAAGGAAATCTTGAATAATGCAATGAGAGACCTGCCTAAAATTATTAAACCATCTAACACTATGTGTAAAGAGTGTGTTATCAGAAAGAAGACTAGAAGTAGTTATAAAAGTAAATCATATACAACAAAAGAAAAATTGGATTTGATACATATAGACATATGTGGATGTACAAGGACAAGATTATACTATGGTGAAAGGTACTTTATACATTTTGTTTGATGACTTTTCTAGAATGATGTGGATCACTTACTTGAAAGAGAAATCAGAAGCATTTGACAAATTCAGGGTATTCAAAGAAAAGGTAAAAAATTAATTAGGCTTAAAGATAAAATGTTTGATATCAGACACAGGTAGAGGGTTTACTTTAGATATATTCAATTCATATTGCGAAGAGAATGGAATACAGAGACATACATCCACTCCTAGGTCTCTACAACAAAATGGGATAGCAGAGCGAAGAAATAGAACAATATTGGATGCTGCTAGGACAATATTCCTAGAAGGAAATGTATCTCATGCACATTGGAGGGAATTTGTTGGGATAACAGTATATACATTGAATAGAATTCAAATTAGAGAAGGTAAAAATAAGACTCCTCATGAATTGTGGTTTAATCATAATCCTACTGTAAAATATTTCAGAATGTTTGGAAGAAAATGCTATATCAAAAGAGATGATGAAATATGAAAATTTGATGCTAGAAATGATGAAGGAATTTTTCTTGGTTATTATACTAAACTAAAGGCTTAGAAATGTTATAACCTAAGATTGAGAAATATGATTGAAAGTAACAATGTGAAGATAGATGAAAAGTTTCAAGAGGGAATGTATAATTGTAATTAGAATACATAGATCAATGAGGCCATTACTACAAAAGAAGCACATTTTGAGACGTATTGTGAAAATGAGATTTCTGATGATGACACAATGAATTATAGAGTTTCCTAAGACTCTGAGGTATGTTAAGAAAATAACCTTGAAAATCAAATTATTGGTAACAGAAGTCACAAAATATTGACTGGATCAGATAAAGAAAAATAACACTTGGGAATTGGTTCCTAAACCTAAAGACAAAAATATAATAGGAACTAAGTAGGATTTTAGAAAATAAATAAATGAAGAAGGAATTGTTATAAGAAAAAAAGAAATATTGGTATGAAAAGGCTATTCACAACAAGAAGGTGTAGATTTTGAAGAGACATTTGCACCTATTGCTAGCTTAGAAGCTATGAGACTATTTTTGGTCTATGATGCACATAAAGACTTCAAGGTATATCAGATGGATGTAAAATCTATATTTTTGAATGGGGATCTTGAAGAGGAGGTATACATAGAGGAACTTGATTGATTTACTCTAATAGAAGATGAAGACATGGTTTGAAAATTGAAGAAGGCACTGTATGGACTGAAGCAAGCACCAAGGGCTTGGTATGCAAGGTTAGACAAGTACTTGCTTCTCCTTGGATTCTGAAAATGTAATGTTGATAGTAACTTGTATTTAAGAACTATTGAAGATGGAATTTTGACAATAGAAGTTTTTGTTGATGATATTATCTTTGGAGGCAATAATGAGATTTGTAAGAAATTTTCTAAAGAAATGGAGAATGAATTTGAGATTTCTATGATAGGCGAGATGAAATTATTTCTTGGACTACAAATAAATCAGAGCAAGAATGGAATTTTTATTTTTTAAACTAAATATCTTAAAGAAATGTTGAAAAAGTTTAGAATGGAATATTTTAAACCTATTGGTACACCCATGGTAACACAATAAACCAAAAAATATTGATGAGACCAAGAGTATTTTCCAGACTATGTATACATCAATGATTGGAGTATTACAATATCTAACTCACTCCAGACCAACTATTGGTAACGCTATTGGAATTGTGGCTAGATATCAAGAAGATTATAAAGAGACACACATGGCTACTGTAAAAAGGATATTTAGATATATCTAAAAGGAACAATGGAATATGGCTTATGGTATGATAAAAATGGTTACTTTGAATTGCATGCTTATACTGATGTTGATTGTGGAGGGAACATTGATGATAGGAAGAGTAGTAGTGGAGGTAAATTTTTTCTTGGGAAAAGGTTGGTTTGATGGTTATGTAAAAAGAAAGATTGTATAGCTCAATTCACTATTGAATCTAAGTATGTTGCTACAACTATTAATTGCACCCAAATCATCTAAATGAAATAAATGCTGAAAGATATTGGAATAACCTTTGTTGAACCTATGGTTATCCATTATGATAACATAGGTATAGTGAATATATCAAAGAATCCTATGAAGCATTCTAAAACTAAGAAGATTTCTATTAATTATCACTTTTTGAGAGACAAGGTAGCAGAGAAAGAAATAAGGTTGGAATACATTATCACACAAGGATAGATAAAAGACATCTTTAGAAAGCCATTTCCAAAAGATGGCTTTGAGTATCTTAGAGGTATGGTTGGGGTGCAAGCCCCTCCTAGTGAGAATTAAATAATGAAAGGATGTATGAGTCTAGAGGCATTCAGAGCTCTATCATTTTTTGGACTTGATGTATGGATCAACTCCTAAAGGGGTGTGATCATTGGAAACTTACAAAATATATTTGGATGATTCAACACCTGGTTGATAAGGTATAAACAGAGAGACAGTTTATAAATTATGGCATGCTTTTCCATTATTGTCAAAGGGGGAGAGATACTATGAGAAAATCCCTACTATATAAGGAGAAATACTAGGGAAATGAGTTCAATGTTTTGAGAAAGTTGTATTGAGAGAATATTTTTGATCTAATAGATTTGGGTTGATGGATTTTCCCATATGTTTCCATCAATGAAAAAAGGGGAGATTGTTGGATATTGGAGATGCATTTAATATGTTTAATCACTATATTATCTTTTTGAGTGTTGTTGGAAGAAATACTATTGTCAAGTAATGTTTTTTCACTAATGTCAACATATGTTTCGATGAAGAAAGAAGAATGGTTATTAAACTGTACGGATACTATACAGTTGATTTAGAATGAGTTGACACATATTTGTGTATAGGGAAATTTTGTGATCTTATATCCAAGATCGCATGCCATAATAATTCATATTGGATGAGTTACAAAAGATTTAGAGAAAATTGGTTACTGGACTATAACAGTGGAAGTTGACAGAGTAAGTCTCTAAATTTTGAATATATCTTACAAGCGATATGGATTCACTATATGTGAGTTTAAGGGATGTTAAATATAATACTAAGGAATGTTCATTTATCTTAGAAATTCATGGAAAGCATGATGATTTCAGCTGTGGTGTGTGTTTTGGAGGAGACCTATTTGGGGCTGACTTCAGAATTGAAGCGTGTATTATGAATAAAGAGCATGAATTATAGATATTAGACCTTGATTGTTGAACTATAATTGTTTTATACTTGTTATAGGTACCGTGTGTATCTTAGCAGCATATTATGAAATTATTTATATATTAGGAAAGCCTAATTGGTCGGTCTGGTCATTTTTTTGTAATAGGGTATATATGTAAGATCTTTTCTTTTGAAAAGATGTTTAGTATGGTAGTGAGATGTAAAAGAGGAATGTGTAAGCTACAATCTTGTATCTACTAGATGTAGAGCAAAGGATAGTTTTTACTTCATTGGAACTGATCAAGAAAAGACATTTTCTATTAGATAGTTCACAATGATTATGTATTTCCTTACATACACTTGTGTTGTGAACAATGAGTTCTTGAGGTGGACATAACCTTTTGTGAGTAGTGGGCCTAGGACATGACCCTAATCTTTTCTTTGACTCCTAAGAGGGTATGTTCTTTAATAGGGAGTGTGTATTGTAATGTTTTAATAAGCTTCTAACAGGGCTAGATCTTTTAACAAGGATACAATACTCTTAGTACATCATTTTTGGGTGATAATTCCCACTGCATTTTTACCTTTAACAAGGTTTCCTCAACAACAAAATATTGTTTTACTGTGTTGGCATTTACTATGTTCATTTGATTTGATGTAGCGACTATTAAGTGTTCAAAATTTAATAATCTGTCCCTACTAATTCACTCCCCCTCTCAGTTGTGTTGGTGGATTTTTATTCCTAAAAAAAAGATGATGACAAAGACAATGAGTCATCTGATGTTAGAAAGTATGACAAGAGAGATAACCGAGATCCTAGAGGAAACCTGTAGTATGACAAAATAAGTAACCGACACTATAAAGAGAAAGGCAAGAAAGAATTTTACCTTGTTGAACATGATGATGACATTGACACCAACACTAATGAAGACATTGATGTGGTATTTGTAGCTTTGAAAGAAGATTCAGAAGAAGAAGAAAGGTATGTTGAAACAACACTTATTTGTAAAGTTAGAAAGAATGATACATGGATTATTGATAGCAGATGTACTCATCATATCAATGGTGATGAAGACAAATTTGAATACCTTGAAAATTATAATGGAGGATCTATTAAAATGGGAAATAATACACTGTGTCTAGTAAAAGGAAAAGGATCTATCTTGTTGAACAATAAGATTAGATGTGAGAATGCATATTGGGTGAAGGGACTTAACTATAATTTATTGAGTGTAGCATAGCTAACTAATCCATGTCACCAAGTTGTATTTAAAAATAGAAAGGTGAAAATCTATGATGAGACTGGAAAGTTGGTCAGTACTAGTGAACAATCCAAAGGTTTTTTGTTCTATCTTGACAATGTTGAAACTTCTTGTTTAATGGCTAGAACTGAAGATGTGTGATTATGGAAAAAGAGGTTGTTTCATGTGAATTTTGACAACATGGTTAAGATCAGTAAGAAAAGAAAAGTTAGAGGCTTACCGAGCTTATCTAATCCTAACCATGTCATGTGTAAACAATGTCAAATGGGAAAAATGTCAAAATCTAGTTTCAAGAGAAAGACCTAATCATCTAAAGCTATTTTGGAGTTGGTTCACACTGACTTATGTGGTCCTATGAGAACTCAGAGTTATTTTGGTGATAGATATTTTATTTTATTTGTTGATGACTACTCTAGGATGATGACAATTATGTTTTTGAAAGAGAAATTTGAATCCTTCAAGATGTTTAAATGGTATAAAGATAAAGTGGAAAAGGAAAGTGGAAAATAATTAAAATATTTGAGATCTGATAGAGGTAGTGAGTTTATTTCTAATGAGTTCACTAACTTTTGTAATGATCATGGAATGTTGTTAGGATATTCTACTAAAAGTAAATCTTACAAATGTTTGAATAAGGTTTCTAACAAAATGATTAAAATTGCTAATGTGAGAATTTATGATTTTGATGAGAAAAATAATGAACAAAGAAAAAAGGAACTAGAATACTATGGTATATATACATTCATTGAGTTACCTGATCATCTACCTGACGAACAGGTTGAAGCTACTGAGCAACATGATAAAGACACCAAACATCAGCCTATAGACACTGAGAATCTAGAAGTAGCTATCAAGGAAGATAGTGATCCTACACCAATTAATGAACAAAGAAGAGAAAAATTGTTATCAAAATTTGTGAGAAGACACCATCCAAAAAACTAGATTATTGGTGATAAGAAAGCTGGCAAGATGACACAAAGTAAGCTAAGAAATACTACATGTTTAGTTTGTGAATTTGAACCTAAAAATGTTAGAGACGCACTTGAGAATGATGAATGGATTAAAGAAATGAATGAGGAAATTGAGAAAATACTGAAGAACAAAACATGGAAATTGGTACCAAGACCGAATGATAAAAATGTAATTGGAACAAAATAGATATTCAAAAACAAGTTGAATGAGAATGGTGAAGTCACTAGGAACAAAGCAAGACTTTTATGTAAAGGTTATACACAAGAATAAGGTATTGATTATGGTGAGACCTTTGCACCAATTGCAAGACTTGAAGGATTTAGAATATTAATTGCATATACTACCTACAAAGGATTCAAAGTATATCAAATGGATGTCAAATCTACATTTTTGAATGGGATACTTGAGGAAGAGGTTAACATTGAACAACTTGAAGGTTTTGTTGATCCAAATCAGAAAAAAACATAGTATGTAAGTTTCACAAAGCATTGTATGGACTAAAAAAAGCATGAAGATCATGGTATAAAAGACTACATTCATATCTTATCAGTATTGAATTTGTAAGAACAAGTGATAATAGCAATTTATGCTTGAAATGTGAAATTGATGACAAGATTCTCATTGCTGAAATTTTTGTTGATGATATCATATTTGGAGGACATGATAATCTATGCAAAGCATTTTTTGATGACATGAGAAAGGAATTTTAAATGTCAATGTTTGGAGAGATTAAATTCTTTCTTGGTTTGCAAATTCTACAACAAAATGTAGGGATATTCATAACATAATAAAAGTACATCAAAGAAGTGTTGAAGATCTTTGGAATGGAAGATTCAAAACTAGTAGGTACACCAATGGTCACAAGATGAAAATTAACAAAGGATGATCAATCAACTGAGGTAAATCAAATACTATACAGATCAATGATTGGAAAACTGATGAATGTTGTGCATAGTAGACTAGATATTGCATATGCAGTTGGGATTATAGAAATATTTTTTTCTAATCCTAAGGAATCACATATGACTATTGTTAAGAGGATTCTAAGATACTTGAAGAAAACTAAGAATTGTGATTTATGGTACAAGAAAGAGGGAAATTTTGAACTATAAGTTTACACCGACACAGATTGGGCTAGAAATATTGATTACCGGAAGAGCACTACCAGTGGAGAATTATTTTTGGGAGAAAAATTAGTTACTTAGATAAGAAAAAAATAGGCATGCATTTCTCAGTCTACTTCCGAAGAATAATATGTTACTATTGTAGCGAATTGTTCAAACATTGCATGGATAAAACAACTTTTGGAAGGGATGAATGAAGACATCACTGATCTAGTGATAATATATTGTGACAACACAAGTGGTATAAACATTTCTAAGAATCCATTGATGCATGAAAATACAAAGTACATATCTATTAAGTATCACTACTTGAGAGAACAAGTACAAGAAAAGCAAGTGAAATTGAAGTTTGCGGTGAAATAAAAAGAACAACTTGCAGACATATTTACCCAACCCTTACCGAAGGATACATTTGAGTACTTGAGAACTAGACTAGGGGTCCATCCCCTATCTATCGGTCACTAAGGTGATCAGGAGGTTGCATCAACTTATACTTTATCAGAATATTAAATGATGTTGATGCATATTGTTCACACTTTAGGAGTCCTAAGGTTGTGAAAGATGGAATAGAGAAAATTGTATATTTATACATGAAGGTACTTGATCTGAACCAAACACTAGAGATAATATTTTGGCTACTATAGAGTTGTTTATTATTTTTGTAATTGTTTTCAAAGGGAGAGAAGTAATCAATGAAATGCCTATCCAGTGGGAGAGAAGAATCAGAAAGGGAGAGAAGAAGATGAAATCCCCTCGGAGAGTCTGCATGAAATGTTGTGTAGTGATTAAACATATTAAATGTACAAGCTAGGGAGAGATTACTAAGCTAAAATATTTATCTATAGAGTTGTAGTACATATGTTTGGTATTCTATGACATATTTCATTTTTTGTTGCCATCAATGCCAAAGGGAGAGATTGATAACCTACAAGTGATTGAATATCATGATAGAATGAATGGACAAGTGAAAAAAAGTGATTAGAGATCATGAAGTCACTAAAGTGATATGTAAGGAAATTAAATAAGTCAATATATTATCATTAATGTCAACTAGTTTTGACTGTACTTATCATGATAATTACAAACATCTCAAGAAGAAAAATGGTAAAGGAATGAGCTATCTACATGGAGATGAGATGGATATGGAAGATATGGCTAAGGTATACATTGGGTAACTTATTGATGAGTCTATGGAATCATATTGTTGACTTGATTGTATTACTTGAATATTTTATGTATTGGAGATCAGAACTGAACAAGTTAATGGGGCCAGTAATTGAAGATTTATGTATACAATGAGCTAGTATAGTCTATATCGAGTAACAGTAATAAATGATTCATTTATCACTAACACATTTTGTATTGGCCAAGCAAAAGAAACAAATAAAGTTTATAACTACTAAATGAATTGATGAGCTAGACAATTTCTTTGGCAATCCTAGGTCACTAAAAGCATATTTGAGTTTGTTTGTGTTGCTCAATTCTTGCTTTGACTGAGTTGGTTTGATGCTTCTTAGTTTCCTTTATTCACTAGTGTTGGTTGGTTATCTCTCTGGCACTTAGTTATTTCCCTAGCACTTAGTGATGCTTGTTTGGAGCTCGGTTATCCTTTCTTACTGAGTTATTTATTTTGATTTCTGTTGAGTCTAAGTCTTACCTTTAATTGTGGCAATAGATTTAATGTTTGTATCCATCATTGGGAAGCATATGGGCCTAGATCTGATCATTCCATCTATTAATTATGGATCTGAAGGTTGACTTGGCTAGGTAGCCTCTTGTATAAATGTAGTTATTTGGTTAGAGTTTAGGAGTCAGTTTTGGATAGAAGATTGAAGATAAAAAAAAATAGAGGTTCTTGGCAGATCCTCACATGTTGGAGGACTTTTGTACTTGATTGTTATATCTAGCCTAGACCGAGAAGTCCTTAGAGCTCAACATGTATGAATCAATTTGAAAATAATATATGAAAAGCATCTGCATTCTCTCTCTCTCACTATTGTGTGTTGTTTCTTTTGCATGTTGTTTTGGAGGGTGGATATATTTAGGGTGTGCCTTTGGACCCTCTCCCTATCCTCCCTTGAGTTAGGTTGTATCAGAGCGAGGTAAGATCTAGATCTAGGTTTTTGAATCTTGGTTTAAAGGTTCCTTCTTGAGAAGCCCTAGTTGAATTTTTGTGGGGTACTAGATTGTGATTTGACCTGAAATTACAAAGGCTTTTCAAGATGGTTCATGGGAGGTGAGATGCAGATCCAAGATTGGTAGACATGTTGAGACAACTTGCTACTAAATTAGAAGCTATTGAAATAGTCCAGAGAAGAGGAAGACATCTTGAAGATGTTAGTGATGATGAAATTGAGGTAGAAGAAGGTGATGTAGAGCCTGTACCTATGATGGATCATGGTGAGGAAATTTTCTTGAAGGCTTTAACAAGTTTGAAGTCTACACTACACTTTAATCTTCCTAAGTATAGTGGAAAATTGGATTCTGATGAATTGGTGGATTGGATCACTAAGATGGAAAAGTATTTTGAGTATGAAAATGTACTTGACGAAAAGAAGGTGAAATTTGTGAGCATAAAGTGGGGAAGTCATGCATCCTTGTGGTGGGAACATCTACAGTTGGACATAAAAAGAAAAGTAAAAGACAAAATCAAGGTATGGAGTAAAATGGTGAATAAGTTGAAAAGGAAAATTCTTACCTTGTGATTATCAGATTAACCTAGTTAGGCAAATGAAAAGTTTAAGGTAGAAAGATAGCTCAGTGAAGGAATATACTGAGGAATTCTATAGATTAGATATCAGATTTGGACATGATGAAGATGACGTGGAAAGAATTTCTAGATACCTGAATGGTTTGAGAGTTTCCATCCAAGAAGAAATCAGTTTGGTCAAATTGGAGAAAATTGAAGAGGCTTATCAATTTACATTGAAGGCTGGGGAGAAATTGAACAAGAGACATGAGAAAAGACAAAGAGGTAGAGGTGGTAGATTCCCTAGAGGAAGAGGTAGATCTCATGGTGAAAATAGTAGATCTGAACTTGAAAAGAGAACTCTGGATAAAGGAAAGACTGAGTGGAAAGGTGAAAATTTATCTAGAGGTAGAGGTAGTAACTATCGAGGTGGTTATAAAAGAGGTTATTTTTGAGGAACTTGTTACAATTTTGGAGAAGAAGGAAATAGATCATTTGAGTGTAGACATGCTAGTAAGAAGGTTGGTAACACAAGAAATGCTTTGGTGCAAGAAGAGTCACTGAATGAACCTGAGAAATAAAATAACTTGATGGTTAGGAGAGCACTTTGGAATGAAGGTTAAAAGGAAGATTCAGTAAGGAAAAAAAATTTCAAGACCAGATGTAGATTTTTTGACAAAGTTTGGAAATTAATCATTCACAGTGGTAGCTCAAAGAATTTGGCATTTGAGGAAATGGTCACAAAGTTGCAATTGAAAAGGTTGGAACATCTGAAGCCCTATTAGATTTCATGGATCAAGGATGAGCATACACTCTTAGTAAGTGAACAATGTTATGTGAATTTGAAAATTTGAAAGTACTATGATAAGGTGTTATGTGATATCCTACCTATGGATTGTTGTCATATTTTATTGGGTAGACCATGGCAATATGATAGACATGTTATATATGATGGGAGATTGCATAAATATACTATTTGGGTTGATGAAAGAAAAAAAATCTTGTTACCTTTGATGGAAAAACCTATTATTAATGTTTTCATATCTATGAAAGTTTTCTTGATGGAAGGAATAAAGTTTGTTAAGGATTTGAAGAAGAATGATGTATCTTTTGTTGTGATTCCTAATAAAATGAGTAAGAAAATAGAGGATAGTGTCCCTGAGGAGATTGATAAGTTTCTCACTGAGTATAATGAAATCATTTTTGATAATGTACCTGATGGTTTTCTTCAAAAGAGAATCATTGATCATTGCATGGATGTTATCCCTAGAGCTATTTTATCGAATAAGGCACCTCATTGGTTAACACCTACCGAGAATCAGGAATTGAACTGATAGACTCAAGAATTGTTGTAGAAAGGTTTAATTAGAGAAAGTTTGAGCCCTTGTGTATTAACTTCTATATTGGCACCTAAGAAGAATGGAGAATGGTGAATGTGTACTGATTCTGGAGCAATCAATAAGATAACAATGAAGTATAGGTTTCCTAGCTCAGTTAAGAGCCAATCTTGTTAAAGGTTACAAAACACACTATTAGGTGTGACCTAGTTAGAGGATTTATCACTAATTGTTAAATTTTGACCAACAACCACTATGGGGTCAACAAGATAACAATTAACATTCAAAGAATGTCATATAGAAATACATTTAAGACTGTAAAGTCTACTCGGTTAAGAGATTTTTTTGATTCAATGGTTAAACTGATACAATACTCATCTAATTCAAATACAACTCAATTGAAAATATTCAAATATATGCTACATAGATAAAACTCATCTAATCATTAATCACTTCACTTCCTCATATTTTCCAACTTACTTCACTCGGTAAATAGTTCTTTGATACTTGGTAATGCCTGCAACTTGGTTCTTTTGTAACCAATTTGATCAAGAATGCATGAATAATGTTATAATGCAAAATCTCAATAGTCTATATTTGTTTGGCATGTTTCAACAATGGAACTCATGTATCTGATATAGATGTGTAAAATGTTTTCATATCAGCCATCAGATTTTGCCTCTTAATGTCCTTTGTCCATTTTTCCTCTTAAACCTTCCTTGGTAGATGTGTCATTAAAACATTTCAATCTCTTCCATTACATCTTTTCTTAATTTTTTAGCCTTGGATCTTATAACAAACATCATCCTTTACCTTGAAATCATAATAATTTCCAGCTCAACAATTTTAGTCAATTTTTCTTAGCATTTAATGTTTTCATCCATACTCGGTTAATAGTGAAATCCACTGGTGATAACTAACTCGGTTAATACTATCACTTGGTATACATAGGACAACTCGGTGTATACAGAAATTTTCAACTACTAACGACATTAACTTATTCAGTTTTGATATCTTCTTCATAATAGAGCAATGTAACATGCTCAAGTCAGTAATATAATGTTATAGACTCATCAATAAGTTACTCGGGTATGTGTAGGATCATGGTATGCCAAAAAGTGGTGATGTGAAAAAGAAGTCCTGATTGAAAAACAACTATAACTTTCAAATAGTATAACATTTTTTAAATCTAAAGTATGCATCATATTCTATGCTTTTCCTAATACAAGAAGAATTTTTATTTTTTTTCAATTTGATGAAGTTTAGACTTAGTTGACATGGTCAAACATGGGAGCTTTTATAGTCTAGAAAATTTGTATAAGAAAAATCATAATAAATTATTTATTTGGAAATAAAATTATAAAAAAATATGTGCCACATTCAGACATGAGTCTACTAATTATATCTAGAAACTTGTAAAAAGATATTATCATATGATTTTGTTTAAGGTGGTCAGACACAAACCTACTTCTTATCTTTTTCCTAAAATTTTCATTCTATTGATAAACTGATTGGAAAATAGCTATAACATTCAAATGGTATAACATTTTTGAAATCTAAAATATGTGTCACATTCTATGCTTTTCCTAATACAATTTTTTTTTTTTAATTTGATGAAGTTTAGACTAAGTTAAGGTGGTCAGACATGAGAGTTTTTATATTCTCAAAAATTTATAGTACAAAAATCAGAATTAATTATTTACTCAAAAAAAAATTACAAAAAAATATGTGTCACATTCAAACATGAGTCTACCACTTATATCTAGAATCTTGTAAAAAATATTATCTTTTGATTATGTTTAAGGTGGTCAAACATACACCTACTTCTTATTTTTATACTATTACATTGAAATTTGAAATTTCACCATATAGAATAATTTATTTTCAAAAAAGGGCTAGTATCTTAGAAACTACATTCAATTTTCTCTAGATTCTCTTTTTACATAATTTTTTATATAAGATTTATAGCTTGTTCAAATTTTTACATCAACTTTTCTAATCCTAATTTTTTGAATTTTCATTGCCACTTAAGGACCTAGTTTGGCATACCATGATCCTACACATACCCACCCAATGTATTCCTTATCCTTATCTGTCATATCCATCTTATCTTTATGTAAATCCCTCATTTTTTCACCATCTCTTTCTTCTATAGATGTTCATATGTTTGTAACTATCATGATAAGTATAGTCAAGACTAGGTGACATCAGTGACAACATATTGACTGATTTAATCATCTTACATGTCACTTTGATAGATTGGTGATTTCTAATCACTATCTCTTTGGTTCATTGATGAGACAATATTATGAAATGTTGTGTTGATGATTTTCTAAGTTCATACTTGAATATCTTATGGTTTTTCATGAACATTATACAATCTTTTATGTTTCTAAGCTTTAGCTATATGTATATTTGATACTTATGAAACTTAAAGACAAGACTAAATATATATAGATTAATGAATGATATGATAAAATCTGGTATCTTTCTTCTCTAGCTTTAATGGGTAGATCTCCTGTAGCCGTATGACAAGGCTACGTTAAAATAGGGAAACTTATTATAATCTCTACCTTGGATTCATGTTTTGGATTTTGTTATGTTAAACTTTTGTAGGAAGAATAAGTCGGCAAGGAGTGTGGACTCAAGGATGAGTGGATCTTTTAAGGTGGATAACTTTTTCAGAAGTTCATCATAGCTCCACTCCTTCCATCACTTTGTGGTTGCTGATTTAGTCCAGGTTAATCTAGTTGCCAGCGTTCCTATATTCTTGCAACACTAAATGTGGCTTATCTTCTTTCATGAATGATGTTGTCATTCCTATAACTGAAGTTGTTATGATCTGTAATGAAAGATCTAGTTTGTAGGAGTTCTATTTTTCCTAGTTTCTTTTAAATAAGATGGAACTATTGATTCCAGGCTAGTTAGGCATTTTGAGAACTCTATATTGTAAACTAGCAATAGAGTAAAAATACTTTGATATCCTATATTGTACTTATGTTTTGTTGAATAAATATATGATAGTTCTTCATTTCAATCTCTAAGTTATAATTCATTCATACTTCCATGGGGGCCCACACAGGAGATGCATTCCCTATTCATGTTTAAGTGGGATTTAGTTAAGTTTCTTCAAAGTTGTTAAGTATTGTTGCTCCTGGAGCCACTGGTAGCAGAACCATTGACTGTTTCCTATAGCATAGGTCTACTTCTCAAGCATTATCTATTTACTGTTAACTTTGTTTCCTTCAAGATGAGGTTAATTAGTAGTTTCATTTTCTACTATAAATCTCCTATAGCAATAGCTTTTACTTTAGTAGTGATGACTATTGAGAAGAACTAAAGCATAAACTTTGCAACCATCATCTCAAGTTCACGTTCCTAAATTGATACATTAAATGAAGTCTAGCATGATGTTCTAAGTAGATACATGATGATTTTCAGCAATGAATCACTATTAAAGGATGTCCAATCCTTGAGTTACTAGGATATTATTCTAACCAGTCATTCATCAAGATATTCAATCAATTGTAGGTCATCAAAAGGTACATAACTAGAATTGAAAAATTCAACATCAATGTGTATCCAATGATCTTTTTAGATGTAGTATATGGAAAGGGCCTTCACCATTTCTTTTTTCTCATTATTTCATCATAATATTTTAGATAAAAAGTAGAGAAGAGTTATGAGCTGATTTGATTATATGTGGGTTCCTCCACATAATCATTTTTTAGAACCACCTATTACTATTCTCAAATTCTTGAGATTACCAT
Organism: Chamaecyparis obtusa; assembly: GCA_027943335.1. NCBI lineage: Eukaryota > Viridiplantae > Streptophyta > Pinopsida > Cupressales > Cupressaceae > Chamaecyparis > Chamaecyparis obtusa. The sequence goes on from BSBK01005995.1 coordinate 228,600, forward strand.
TGTTAAAGTTTTTATGAGCCCTTTGAAGATTTGAGTAAGTACCCTATTTTGGACTTCATGCTTGTAGATACGTTATGATTTTCAAGCTTTATCATTTAGGAGGTATGTTATTCACCTTTCTTTTCTCCCTTATGATCATTTTTGACCCCTTGTTTTTTAGTTAGGGTTTAGGGTTTTGGATCAATTAAGGCCTTTTCATTAGACCCTATGATGTTCTTATTAGAATAACTAAGAGGGGGGTGAATCAGTTAAGTCAGCTATCCTACAGTCCAAACCTCCTAGATGTACTTTTCAAAACTTTTTCAACAATCTCTATAACTCAGTAAGATAAAATATCTAACAGTTTGTTCATTCATTGAATACCAATAATTACCCAAACTTTGATTACCGATTAAATCAACTACGCAGTATGTAAACTATGATAGAAAACCAACCATAACAAATAACACATAACATAATAATTTAATGTGGAAACCCTGCTAAGGGAAAAACCACATCAGAATGGTAACCCAAAATATTTCACCCTTCTAAAGTGAGCTTGGTTAGGATCCAACCTTGTTAAAGGTTACAATGCACAATGTTAGGTGTGGCCTAGTTAGAGGATTTATCACTAACAGTTAACTCTTGACTATAATTCATTGTGGGGTCAACAAGATAACAATTAACATTCATTGAATGTCATATGGAAATACAATAGGACTGCTAAGTCCACTCGGTTAAGAGATTTTTCTAAATCAATGGTTAAATTGATACTATTATGATCTGACTCAAATACAACTCAATTGCAAATATTCAGATCTATGCTATGCTCATAAAACTCATTTGATCACTAATCAATTCACTTCCTTAATTTTCTTCAACTTACTTCACATGGTAAATAGTTCTTTGACACTCAGTATGGCTATAGCTCAGTTTCGTCTATAAGCAGTTTGATCAGGAATGCATGAATAAAGTCTTCACATGAAATATCTATAGTATCAATTTGTCCGGCATGTTTCAATAATGAAACTCATGTCTCTTAAATAGACAAGTACATTTTTTTCATATAAGTCATCGAATTTTGCCTCTTAATATCCTTCATCCATCTTTCCTCTGAAACCTTCCTCAGCAGATGTGTCCATAACACATTTCAATCTCATCCTTTAGATCTTCTCTAAATTTTTTCAGTCATGGATCTTATAACTAACTTCATCCTCTACCTCAAAATCATAACAATTTCTAGCTCATCAATTTTAGTCGACTATTCTTAGCATTTAATGTTTTCATCCATACTAAATTAATACTGAAATGCATTGGTGATAACTAACTTGGTTAACACTATCACTCGGTATACATAGGATGACATGTTGTATACAAAAGTCTTCAATTAACAACCATATTGACTTCTTCAATTCTAGTTTCTTCTTCTTAATAGAGTAATGTAACATGCTCAAGTCAAAAATTTAATTCCATAGACTCATCAATAAGTTACTGAATGTATATAACCTTATCCTTATCTACCATATCCATCTTTACCTTATGTAGATATCTCATTTCTTCATATTTCCTTCCTTCTATAGGTGTTTAAATGTTTGTAACTATCTTGATAAGTATAGTCAAAACTCGTTGACATCAATGAAAACATATTGACTAATTTAATCATCTTACATAACATTTTAATAACTTGGTGATCTCTAATCAATATTTCTTTAGTTCATCTAGATATTCAATCAGTTTTAGTTCATTAGTTCATTTTCCTCTATATGTTTTTGGAGGATAAGGCCAAGGGGGGTATTCATCATTAAATGGGACCTATATGTAAAGACCTAGCATTGTAAGTGATTAAGTATGGGTACTTTTTAATCTTTCATGCACCGAGTTGTTTTTTCCTAAAGTCTCGCTTCATAGCCTTTTGCTTTTATTTCACTGATTAATGGGTTAACTGTTCATGTTTGGTGAGAATCTTTACTTTTTCAAGTGGTGGGTGACATTTTATTTTCTCATTCATCTTGTGATTCCATGATTCTTGATTGGTTGTGAGAAGGTGAGGCTTTTTCATCTACCAAATGTTCATTGAGGCTTTTCCATTTGCCATTATACTATCACAAGATTTTTGCAGAGAAATAAGGAGTTTGAGAAGAAGCAACATAAATGAGATGGTTTTTCAATAAATAGAGGTGTTTGATGTGGCATGCACAAGAATCAAAGGGTCACTATGGCTAGCAAATCCTAAAGTTTCTCAGGTTTATAGTGGGATGACACCAAGATTTGATAATGTAAAGGCATAGATATGTATAACATTACACAGAAACAAATTTTATGGTGTTCAAGAAGTACACTCACAAGATTCTCCTAGTTTGTATGATTTTAGAAGTTATATATTATTCTTCCCAACATACTTCATTATTCAAATATTAATAGAAATTGATATTCTAAAGAAGGAAGGTGAATTCTGGAGAATGGCCAAATTTGTGAAGATATAACTGTAGGAACTCTATTGGGAGAGAAGGAAAGTGTTGTGTATATCATAGCCAAAGGGATATTTAAATGAAAAATGATGGAAAAAGGGATATTTAAAGTAAAACTATGTTGCAAGCTCAATATCCACAATGTTAACATTCTCATATTTACTAATGAAAATGTTGCCAAGAGGTGCAAGGAGATGAAGAGATCGACAAGATGTTGAAATTATGTGGTAACCTTTAGAAAGAGGGAGAGAGGTTACCTAGAATCTTGCATTCGTGTGTGCGCTGCAACAATTTCAGTCAATCACGGGCTTGCAAAGATTCCTAAAAATATTTGATACACGTCAACTCTACAAATTTGATGGCTCATCTAGGGTATGATATTTACACAGATCATAACTTTTCTATTTCATAAGCTCACAATTTGTTCACATTTTAAGGTTGAGAGATGGCATACTATGCTAGTGTAATGATTTTATGTAGCACATCTTGTTAGTTTACCTTTAGGTTATGACCCAAATATTTTTTCATTCTAATTAATTTTAGAATCCTAGGGTCATTATTAGAGGCGGGAGAAGATATCTGGGCCAATAAGATTCGAGAGAGATAGGTGGTAGTATTAGATTAAATTGGAACTCTCCTTGATCCATGTATATATTATTTTCTTGTCTTCTCTAGGGTTCCATCTTGGGGAGGTTCCAACCTTTTTTTGTTCTTCGTTCCACTTCTTTTTTTTTCTAGACCATTATTTGGGCTTTAAACATATCTGGTTCCAGTTACTATCAAGTTTTCTTATTTCGGGTAGTGTTGTAAATCTTTTACAAAGCAATATTATGAATCTAGGTTGAGTTCTTTTGTGGTACAATATGTAGTCACAAGCTATATTTATGTTATATGACATAGATATCATGGATTTTTAATGAAATAAAATGCTTTCTCTATTCTTTTGTAATGATTTGTAGTCATAAGTTGTATTTATGTTATATGACATCAAGAGAGCATGGATTTTCAATGAAATATAATGTTTCTTATGTTCTCTCCATTGTACACACAAGTTAAGTTTTAAGTGAAATAAAATAAATATTTATTCTCTCTTAGTGTCTTGTTGTGAGATATGTGGTTATTCTTCCATGCTTTGATGTAATGGATCAATAAAATGATTGTTAGAAGTTATAGTTTTATTGGGTATGTGCGTGCATTTGATAAGTAGGTTGGGTTAGGATTACAGTTAAAGGGTGTTGTAATGTAATATTCCTTAGATGCATTTTATATTGACAAATTATATTGTATAATGTTTCACTTCTCATGAATCCAAGGATAAATAGGATGAGGCACTAATCTTAGGTGGTTGCAGGGTTTTACATATGTGTTGTTTGCTCATATTCCTTATGTTTCTTTCTAAAAATGTTGTTCAAATCATAGAATATTATTTACTTTCATGCAAGTTTGTTGTCCTGCCTTATCTAATGCTCCATGTAGGTTAATATTTAATGTGTGATTAGCCATCATGTAGTATCTCCCTGTCATGTTTGATGCCTCATATGAGATATTTGGGTGTGTGTAGGATCATGGTATACCAAACTATGGCCTTAAGTGGCAACGAAAAATAAAAAAATCAGGGTTAGTCAACTTGACATAAAAGTTTGAACATCTTATGAACCTTACGTGAAAAATTTTTAAAAATAGAATCTGTAGGAAATTGAATGTAGTTTCTAAACTACTAGCCCTTGTTTGAAATTTTTTTTGTCTAATTGTTCAAAATTTTAGATTTCAATGCAATACTATGAAAATTTTAGGGAAAAGATAAAAAGTACATGTATGTCTGACCACCTTAATCACAATCAAATCATGATATATTTTCCCAATATTCTAGATATAAGTAGTAGACTCATACCTGAATGTGACGCATATTTTTTTGTAATTTTTCATCAAATAAATAATTAATTATGAATTTTATGCTACAAATTTTTTAGAATAAAAAAACTCTCATGTCTGACCACCTTAACTAATTCAAAATTTTACCAAATTCAAAAAAAAAAAATTTCTTATAGTAGCCAAAGCATAGAATGTGACTCATATTTCAGATTTCAAAAAGGTTAAATGGTTTGAAAGTTATAGTTGTTTTTCAATCAGTATGTCAATTACGACTTTAAAGATAACTCAATTGAAAAATAAGTAATAATTACTTACAGAAATCAAAATTTGATAGCAATTATATCGATGGAAAGATGGTAATGTCTTTAAGAAACCCTTTTCATTTCATCAATTTTGGGTGAAAAAATAGTCGTCAGCTACATGGTCGAAGTCTTGGTATCAAGAACTATCTCTTGAAACATGCCTAAAGGGTTGACCACCCACGTTGGGTAATGTCGAAGCAAATACCAAGCCTAATCAAATATCTGATATTATTAGATATCCGATAATATCGTATATCCAATAAAGCCGCCTATTTTGAAATTTCAAATGCCCTGCTTTTCCCAAATTCAAGTTTCATAATAAATGTTATTTTTTAATAGTAATATTAATTGTGTTATAAATTAAGTTGTATTCTTTTTATATTAATATTAATTCAAGTTTCATATTAAATTATGTTTTTGTTATGTTAATATTAATATCATTTTAAATATTAATATTAAATAATAATAGCATAGCATAAATATTATAATATAAATATTTATATTAGTATGTATTATATTATTTGATATACAAAATGATTTCAAAAAAATTCCTGCGCAGTTGATTTGAGGACAGACAGTTTCAGCCCAAATCCTCTTGAAAATATCCAGCACAGGATTTTTCTACAAACTCCTTGTAATTTTGGCGGTCTGACTATAATGAATAAGTAGATGTCAATGGACTTCCCCTCAATTGAATACAAACAATTAATTTTTTAACTCTCGAAAATAAATTTCACACAGTTGAAGAACCACCGTATCCTCATCATCTGTTCTAGAAACTAACAGTGCCATAAAAATTGATGTGAGAACATTGTCCATAAAAAGGTATATGAAACCTTTAAATATACATTAAAAAGTGGAGGTGAAGGCTCTAGATCTGTGTCTATGTGAGACAAAGAGAGGTCATGATGACTTCCTAGGGGTCCTAACATGTGATAACACGTAGGAAGTCCCCATGACCCCTCTCGATACATTTGAATGCTCAAGTGTGTCCTAAGGGGTCCTACAACTCTATAAGACACACTTGAGAATTTTGATGTCTCGAAAGGGGTCATGAGGACTACCTAGGGGTCCTAGTACACCTTATCATGTGTTAGGACCCCTAGGAAGTCCTCATGACCCATTTTGACACATTAGAACACTCAAGTGTGTCCTAAGGGGTCCTACAACCCCTTAGGACACACTTGAGCATTCAAATGTGTCAAAAGGGGTCATGAGGACTTCCTAGGGGTCCTAGTACACCTTATCACATGTTAGGACCCCTAGGAAGTCTTCATGACCCCTTTCAACACATTAGAACTCTCAAGTGTGTCCTAAGGAGTCCTACGATCCCTTAGGACACACTTGAGCATTCAAGTGTGTCAGAAGGGGTCATGAGGACTACCTAGGGGTCCTAGTATACCTTATCACATGTTAGGACACCTAGGAAGTCCTCAGTACCCCATTCAACACATTAAAACCCTCAAGTGTGTCCTAAGGGGTCCTACGACCCCTTAGGAAACACTTGAGCATTCAAATGTGTTGAAAGGGGTGATGAGGACTTCCTAGGGGTCATAGTATGCTTTATCACATGTTAGGACCCCTAGGAAGTCCTCATCACCCCATTTGACACATTATAACCATCAAGTGTGTCCTAAGACATTCTACGACCCCTTAGCACACACTTGAGCATCCAAATGTGTTGAAAGGAGTCATGAGGACTTTCTAGGGATCCTAGTATGCCATATCACATGTTAGGACCCTTAGGAAGTCCTCATGACCCCATTCAACACATTAGAACCCTCAAGTGTGTCATAAGGTGTCCTATGACCCCATAGGACACTTGAGCATTCAAATGTGTCGAAAGGGGTCATGAGAACTTCCTAGGGGTCCTAGTATGCCTTATCACATGTTAGAATCCATTGGAAGTCCTCATGACCCCTTTCGAGACATTTGAATGCTCAAATGTGTCCTAAGGGGTCATAGGATCCCTTAGGACACACTTGAGGATTCTAATGTGTTGAATGGGGTCATGAGGACTTCCTAGGGGTCGTAACATGTGATAATGCATACTAGGACCCCTAGGACGTCCTCATGACACCTTTCGACAAATTTGAAAGCTCAAGTGTTTCCTAAGGGACCCCCTAGGACACACTTGAGGGTTCTAATGTGTCAAAACGGGTCATGATGACTTCCTAAGGGTCCTAACATGTGATAATGCATACTAGGACCCCTAGAAGGTCCTCATGACCTTTTTTGAAATATTTAAAAGCTCAAGTGTGTCCTAAGGGGTCGTAGGACACCCTAGGACACACTTGAGGGTTTTAATGTATTGAATATGGTCATGAGGACTTCCTAGGGGTCCTAACACATGACAAGGTATACTAGAACCCCTAGGAAGTCCTCATTACCCCTTCTGACACATTTGAATGTTCAAGTGTTTCCTAAGGGGTCGTAGGACCCCTTAGGACACACTTGAGGGTTCTAATGTGTTGAATGAGGTCATGAGGACTTCCTAGGGGTCCTAATGTGTGATGAGGTGTACTAGGACCCCTAAAAAATTCTCATCACCCCTTTTAACACATTTGAATTCTCAATTTTGTCCTAAGGGGTCCTATGATCCCTTAGGACACACTTATGACCCCTTAGGACTCACTTGAGCATTCAAATGTGTTGAAAGGGGTCAGGAGGACTTCCTAGGGGTCCTCATATGCCTTATCATGCATTAGAAGGCCTAGGAAGTCCTCATAACCTCATTCGACACATTAGAACCCTCAAGTGTGTCCTAAGGGGTCCAACAATCCCTTAGGACACACTTGAGCATTCAGATTTGTCGAAAGGGGTCATGATGAATTCTTAGAGGTTCTAGTATGCCTCATCACGTGTTAGGACCCCTAGGAAGTCCTCATGACCTTATTAGACACATTAGAACCCTCAAGTGTGTCCTAAAGGATCATATGACACCTTAGAACACACTTGAGCATTCAAATGTGTTGAAAGGGGTCATGAGGACTTCCTAGGGCTCCTAGTACCCCTTATCACATGTTAGGACCCCTACAAAGTCCTCATGACCCCTTTCAACACATTAGAATACTCAAGTGTGTCTTAAGGAATCCTACGACCCCTTAGGACACAATTGAGCATTCAAATGTGTTGAAAGTGGTCATGAGGACTACCTAGGGGTCCTAGTATGCCTTATCACATGTTAGGACACCTAGGAAGTCCTCATTAGCCCACTCAACACATTAGAACCCTCAAGTGTATCTTAAGGGGTCCTACGACCCCTTAGGAAACACTTGAGCATTCAAATATGTTGAAAGGGGCGATGAGGAATTCATAGGGGTCCTAGTACACCTTATGACATGTTAGGACCCCTAGGAAGTCCTCATGACCCCATTCGACACATTAGAACCCTCAAGTGTGTCGTAAGGGGTTCTACAACCCCTTAGGACACACTTGAGCATTCAAATTTGTTGAAAGGGATCATGAGGACTTCCTTGGGGTCCTAATATGCCTTATGAGATGTTAGAACCCCTAGGAAGTCCTCATGACTCCATTCGACACATTAGAACCCTTAAGTGTTTCCTAAGGTGTCCTATGACCCCTTAGGAGACACTTGAGCATTCAAATGTGTTGAAAGGGGTCATGAGAACTTTCTATGGGTCCCAGTATGCCTAATCACATGTTAGGACCCTCAAAAGTCCTCATGATCCCTTTTGACACATTTGAACTCACAAGTGTGTCCTAACGGGTCATAGGATCCCTTAGGACACACTTGAGGATTCTAATGTGTGGAATGGGGTCATGAGTACTTCCTAGGAGTCCTAACATGTGATAAGGTGTACTAGGCCTGCTAGGAAGTGCTCATGACCCCATTCAACAAATTTTAATGCTCAAGTGTGTCCTAAGGGGTCGTAGGACTCCTTAGGACATAGTTGAGGGTTCTAATGTATCAAAATGGGTCATGATGATTTCTTAGGGGTCATAACACATGATAACACATACTAGGACTCCTAGGAAGTCCTCATGACCCCTTTTGAAACATTTTAACACTCAAGTGTGTCCTAAGGGGTCGTAGGGCCCCTTAGGACACACTTGAGAGTTCTAATGTGTCAAATGTGGTCATCAGGACTTCCTAGGTTTCCTAACACATGACAAGGTATACTACAACTCCTAGGAAGTCCTCATTACCCCTTTTGACAAATTTTAATGCTCAAGTGTGTCCTAAGGGTTCCTAGGACCCCTTACGACACACTTGAGGGTTTTAATGTATCGAATGAGGTCATGAGGACTTCCTAGGTGTCCTAACACATGATGAGGCATATGAGGACCCCTAGGAAGTCCTCATCACCCCTTTCGACACATTTGAATTCTTAAGCGTGTCCTAAGGGGTCCTATGACTCCTTAGGACACACTTGAGCATTCAAATGTGTTGAAAGGTGTCATAAGGACTTCCTAAGGGTCCTCATATGCTTTATCATGCGTTAGGACCCCTAGGAAGTCCTGATGACCCCATTTGACACATTAGAACCCTCAAGTGTGTCCTAAGGGGTCCTACTACCCCTTAGGACACACTTGAGCATTAAAATGTGTCGAAAGGGGTCATGATGAATTCCTATAGGTCCTAGTATGCCTTATCATGTGCTAGGACCCATAGGAAGTCCTCATGACCTCATTCAACACATTATAACCCTCAGGTGTGTGCTAAGGGGTCCTATGACCCCTTAGGACACACTTGAGACTTCAAATGTGTTGAAAGGTGTCATGAGGACTTACTAGGGGTCCTAGTATGCCTTATCATGAATTAGGACCCCTACAAATTCCTCATGACCCCATTCGACAAATTAGAACATTCAAGTGTGCCTTAAGGTGTTCTAGGACCCCTTAGGACACACTTGAGCATTTAGATTTGTTAAAAGAGGTCATGAGGACTTCCTAGGGGTCCTTGTATGCCTTATAACATGTTAGGACCCCTAGGAAGTCCTCATGACCCCATTCAAAACATTAGAACCCTCAAGTGTGTCCTAAGGGGTCCTACAACCCCTTTGGACACACTTGAGCATAAAAATGTATTAAAATGGGTCATGAGGACTTCCTAGGGGTCCTAGTATGCCTTATCATGTGTTAATACCCCTAATAAGTCTTCATGACCCCATTCGACACATTACAACTCTCAAGTGTTTCCTAAGGTGTCCTATGACCCCTTAGGACACACTTGAGCATTCAAATGTATCAAAAGGGGTCATGAGAACTTCCTATGGTTCTTAGTATGCCTTATCATGTTTTAGAACCCCTAAGATGTCCTAATGGCCCCTTTCAACACATTTGAATGCTCAAGTGTGTCCTAAGGGGTCACAGGATGTCTTAGGACACACTTGAAGATTCTAATGTGTTGAATGGGGTCATGAGAACTACCTAGGGGTCCTAGTATGCCTTATCACATGTTAGGACCCCTTGGAAGTCCTCATTATCCCATTCAACACATTATAACCCTCAAGTGTGTCCTAAGGGGTCCTACAAACCCTTAGGACACACTTGAGCATTCAAACATGTCAAAAGGGGTCATGATGACTTTCTAGGGGTCCTAGTTTGCCTTATCACATGTTAGGACCCCTAGGAAGTCTTCATGACTCTAGTCGACACATTAGAACCATCAAGTGTGTCCTAAGGGGTCCTACAACCCCTTAGGACACACTTGAGCATTTAAATATGTCGAAAGGGGTCATGAGGACTTCCTAGGGGTCCTAGTATGCCTTATCACAAGTTAGGACCCCTAGTAAGTCCTCATTACCCCATTCAACACATTAGAACCCTCAAGTGTGTCCTAAGGTGTCCTACGACATGTTAGGACATACTTGAGCATTCAAATGTATCAAAAGGGGTAATGAGAACTTCCTAGGTGTCCTAGTATGCCTTATCACATGTTTGGACCCCTAGGAAGTCCCCATGACCCCTTTCAACATATTTGAATGCTCAAGTGTGTCCTAAGGGGACATAGGATCCCTTAGGGCACACTTGAGGATTCTAATGTGTCAAATGGGGTCATGAGGACATCCTAGGGGTCCTAACATGTAATAAGGCATACTAGGACCTCTAGGAAGTCCTCGTGACCCCTTTCGATACATTTGAATGCTCAAGTGTGACCTAAGGTGTTGTAGGACCCCTTAGGACACACTTGAGGGTTCTAATGTGTCGAAAGGGGTCATGATGACTTCCTAGAGGTTCGAAAGCTTGATAACACATAATTGGACCCCTAAGAAGTCCTCATGACACCTTTTGACACATTTGTATGCTCAAGTGTGTCCTAAGGGGTCATACGACCCCTTAGGATACACTTGATGGTTCTAATGTTTTGAATGTGGTCATGAGGACTTCCTAGGGGTCCTAATGCATCATAAGGCATACTATGTCCCTTAGGAAGTCCTCATGACCCCTTTCAACACATTTGAACACTCAAGTGTATCCTAAGGGGTTGTAGGACCCATTTCATCATATTTGAATGGTCAAGTGTTTCATAAGGGGTCATAGGACCCCTTAGGACACACTTCAGGGTTCTAATGTGTCGAATGGGGTCATGAAGACTTCCTAGGTGTCCTAATGCATGATGAGGTGTACTAGGACCCCTAGGAAGTCCTCATCACCACTTTCGACACATTTGAATTCTCAAGTGTGTCCTAAGGTGTCCTACAACCCCTTAGGACACACTTGAGAATTCAAATGTGTCGAAAGGGATCATGAGGACTTCCTAGGGGTCCTCATATGCCTTATCATGTGTTAGGACCCCTAGGAAATCTTCATGACCCCATTTGACACATTATAACCCTCAAGTGTGTCCTAAGGGGTCGTAGGACCCCTTAGGAAACACTTGAGGGTTCAAATGTGTCGAAAGGGGTCATGAGGAATTCCTTGGGATCCTAGTATGCCTTATCATGTGTTAGGACCCCTAGGAAGTCCTCATGAGCTCATTCAACATATTAGAGCCCACATGTGTGTCCCAAAGATTCTACGACCCCTTAGGACACACTTGAGAATTCAAATGTGTTGAAAGGGGTCATGAGGACTTCCTAGGGGTCCTAGTATGCCTTATCACATATTAAGACCCCTAGGAAGTCCTCATGACCCTATTGGACACATTAGAACCCTGAAGGGTGCCTTAAGGGGTTCTAGGACCCCTTAGAACATGCTTGAGCATTCAAATGTGTTGGAAGGGTTCATGAGGACTTCCTAGGGGTCCTAGTACACCTTGTCATGTTTTAGGACCCATAGTAAGTCCTCATGACCCCATTCGACACATTTGAACCCTCAAGTGTGTCCTAAGGGGTCCTACAACCCCTTATGATACACTTGAGCATTCAAATGTGTCGAAAGGGGTCATGAGGAGTTCCTAGGGGTCCTAGTATGCCTTATCATGCATTAGGACCCCTAGGAAGTCCTCATGACCCCTTTCGACACATTGGAAACCTAAAGTGTTTCCTAAGGGGTCCTACAACACCTTATGACACACTTGAGCATTAAAATGTGTCAAAAGGGGTCATGTGGACTTCCTAGGGGTTCTAGTATACCTTATCACATGTTAGGACCCCTAGGAAGTTATCATGACCCCATTTGACACATTAGAACCCTCAAGTGTGTTGTGAGGGGTCCTATGACCCCTTAGGATAGATTTGAGAATTCAAATGTGTCAAAAGGGGTCATGATGACTTCTTAGGGGTCCTAGTATGCTTTATAAAGCATTAGGACCCCTAAGAATTCCTCATGACCCCATTCGACACATTAGAACCCTCAAGTGTGTCCTAAGGTGTCCTAGGACCCCTTAGGATACACTTGAGCATTCAAATGTGTTGAAAATTTTCATGAGGACTTCCTAGGGGTCCTAGTATGCCTTATCATGAGTTAGGACCCTTAGGAAATCCCCATCACCCCATTCGACATGTTAGAACCCTCAAGTGTTTCCTAAGGGGTCTTACGACCCCTTAGGATAGACTTGAGCATTCAAATGTATCCTAAGGGGTCCTACAACCCCTTAGGACACACTTGAGCATTCAAATGTGTTGAAAGGGGTCATGAGGACTTCCTAGGGGTCCTAGTATGCCTTATCATGCATTAGGACCCGTAGGAAGTCCCCATGACCCCTTTCATCACATTAGAATGCTCAAGTGTGTCCTAAGGGGTCCTATGACTCTTTAGGACACACTTGAGCATTCGAATGTGTTGAAAGGGGTCATGAGGACTCACCTCTATCTCTCTTTAGGTGAGAGAGAGAAAGAGAGGAGAGAGGAGAGAGAAAGGTTTGTGAGATCTCTCTCTCTCTAAGTGAGAGAGAGAGAGGAGAGAGGAGAGAAAGAGAGGAGAGAGGAGAGTGAGAGAGAAAGAGTAAGATATCAGATATCTGATAATATCGGATATCTGATTCTTTTCACTGGTGTTAAAAAAAATAAGATTCTTCAGGTCTCTCCAGAGAGTCACGTGTTTTTCTTGAATTATGGGATTCAAGTTGCAGCGAGAAGACAAAAAACCACTTTTTGGGGTGATTTTCTCTATTATCAGATGTATTTCATCTTTTTTTAGGGTGATTTTCTCGATTACCAAGAGTATTTCATCTTTTTTTTTAGTGATTTTCTCTATTAGCAAAGGTATTTCATGTTTTTGTGGGGTGATTTTCTTGATTACCAAAGGTATTTCATCTTTTTTGGTAGAGCTTTTCTCTATTACCAAAGGTATTTGCATCTACTTTTTGGTCTAACTATGTGGAGTAGTAGTTGTCGAAAGCATAAATGAAAGAGGAGACTCATAAATGAAGATGTTGAAGTGTATAGAGAAATGGATAGGTTTTCCCATTAGAATAAGAGACAAGGAATGTTAAATATGAATGAAGATGTCAGCATAGACCCACCTTTGAATGTGGTTTCAAGTGAAGTAAATGAATTTGAAGATGAAAATGTAGGTTTTCAAAATGAGAATTTAGGTTTTGAAGATGAAAATGTAGGTTTTGAAAATGAACATGTAGATGTGGCCAATGGAAGTGTGGACATTGCCAATGATAATCCACCAATTGAATATGAATGAATTGACAATGAGAATGGTGCAGAAGAACCAAATCAACATTACACATCTCCAAATTATATGAGAAATGAAGTCCCTTCAGAGGAAGAAAGACAAAATTCAAAATTGAGACCTTCAAGAAGAACTAAATGGTTACTTGAAATTAATGAGAACATAACGAGCAATTTCGATGGCAAGAGATTAGAAAGAACCATTTGGTTGTGGGTTTCAAATCTTTTTGATAATTTTTTTAGGCACAAGATGTTGGTTGAGCAATGTCAAATATTTGTGCAATTGTTAAAGATGCAGAAGATGAGACTTATACTAGTAAAATTGAAGATTAGTGTGAACAAGAAAAAGGAGTGGAATGCTATTATTGTGAGAAATCTTTTTAGTGCTCTCAATTCCATTTGGAAGATTACCAAGGAAAAAGATAAGAGAGCCACTAGGAGGGTTATTACAACCTCTTTGGTAAGTCATCATTTGAGAAAGGCTTGTTTGATGAGAAAAAATTGTGTTGACTTGAATCTAAATCTTAAAACTTTGGATAGAGAACTTGCAAGAAGAGAAAGACTTGATGATCCTCTTCAAAATGATACATGGGCTTTTGATGGGAGACTTTCACGTTTTGATAAGAAGCTTACCGATGTTGTGAAGCATCAAATTCAACTATTTTGACAATCAAACTCAAGAGTGTCACCAAATGTGAACGATGTCTTGAATTTGAGAATTGGCATTTGAGACCGCACCCCACATCCCAAACATTATTTGTTGGTGAGTCAAATAATGTTGTTCAAAATATTTTGTTAGACACATCCAACATTGCAAATATCACAAAGAGCTTTTGAAGCCCTGAAGCCTTTTTTTTGTGTGCCTCTTAAGATTTGAAATACTTGTTGCAAATATCATGTGGAGTTTTGAATGGACCATGAATTGTTATGATCCATTGATTCTACTTTGCATACTAGTGAAATGTTGGAGGAAGGTGGTGCAAGTGCTCTTCCAAAATCATCAAGAGACTTGCTAGATCATTTTTTATGTCCTAGAGATGATGGATGTTTCTTTTATAGAAAATATTCTTAAATGACAAGTGTTTAGAGTGTGGTGGGCTAGTGAAGTTTGTTGAATGTTTTCATCAGGGCCGTGAACACAATTTTGGAACAAAACCATTCTCATGTATTCAAACCTTGTTATAGCAGCCAATGTTAAGTTTTTGAAACATCGAGGAAAACCAAAGACAAAGGAACTTTGGACTATTAGTACTGTTGATCATGAAGCAATATTGAATACTCTCAAGTAAAGAGATGACCCTTTAGGCACACTTCAATAGGTAAGTTCAACTCGAGTTAAAATATAGTTCTATAATTTTCATATTTAAATGCCAAAAGGGCACTTCTTATATTCTCTATTAACGTTTCTTCTACCTTCCATATGTAGGGATTGGAGTGGAAAGGATACTTATTTTTCATATATTTTCCAATCTCGCTTGATGCCAAAACTTGCAGTGAGGGTCAATTGAAAGTTTCACCAATGGATTACTTCCAAAACATTCATGTTGGCACTGAATGGATTGCACCATAAGCTCTGATTGGGCGGGTAAATGCTAGGCACAACCCCAGTTCAACCATTGAGTTAGTGGAATGTTTCGGACCACGCCGGACCAAAGTGTCCCCAAGATGCGCTAAGTATGATTGGGTAGAGAAATTTTGAGCCTTTTAACTTGGACCTCGTGAGAGGTCTCAAAGATCTATAAGATGCTACAAGATGTAATTTTTGAGTCCTACAATAACCTCTCTCCATTCTGGGAGATTCAAATTTGTTTGAATTTGGTACGCCTCTCTCGCTCGATGCCAAAACTTGCAGTGAGAGTCAGTTGAAAGTTACACCAATGGATCAGCATCAAATGGACTATGCCAGTAGCTCTGGTTTGGCTAGTGAACACTAGGCATAACCCCATTTTGACCATTGAGTCAGCGAAACATTCTGGACCATGCCGGACCAAAGTGTCCCCAAGGTGCACTAAGCATGATTGGGTAGCAAACTTTTGAGGCTCATAACTTGAACCCACAAGAGGTATCAAAGATCCATGAGATGTTATAGGATGGTGTTTTCGAGGCCTACAATAACCTCTCTTTATTCTAGGAGATTCAAATTTTTTTGAATTTGGCACCCCAGTCTCACTCGATGCCAAAAATTACAGTGAGGGTCCGTTGAAAGTTGCACCAATGGATTACTTCCAAACCATTCATCCCAGCATTGAATGGACTATGCCATTAGCTTTGGTTGGGTGGGTAAATGCTAGAAACAACCCTATTTTGACCATTGAGTCAGTAGAAGGTTCCGGACCATGCCAAACCAAAGTGTCCCCAAGGTGCACTAAGCATGATTAGGTAGTGAACTTTCGAGCCTCATAACTCAGACCCTGTGAGAGGTATTGGAGATCTGTGAGATGCTACATGATGATATTTTCAAGGCCTACAATAACCTCTCTCCATTATGGGAGATTCAAATTTTTTTGAATTTGGCACGCCTGGCTCGCTCGATGACAAAACTTGCAGTGAGGGTCAGTTGAAAGTTGCACCAATGGATTAATTCCAAACCATTCATCCTAGCACTAAATGAATTGTTCCATTAGGTCTATTTTGGTGGGTAAATGCTAGGTACAACCCTATTTTGACCATTGAGTCAGTAGAACATTCCGGACCACGCCGGACCAAAGTGTCCCCAAGGTGCACTAAGCATGATTGGGCAGCGAACTTTCAAACCTCATAACTTGGACCCTATGAGAGGTATCAAAGATCTATGAGATTCTAAAAGATGATTTTGTAAGGCCTACAATAACCTCTCTACATTCTAGGAGATTCAAATTTTTTTGAATTTGGCATGCTAGTCTTGCTTGATGCCAAAACTTGTAGTGAGGGTTAGTTGAAAGTTGCACTAATGGATTACTTCCAAACCATTCATCTTGGCACCAAATGGACTACACCATTAGCTTTGGTTGGGTGGGTAAACACTAGGAACAACCCCATTTCAACCACTGAGTCAACAGAATGTTCCAGACCACGCCAGACCAAAGTGTCCCCAAGGTGCACTAAGCACAATTAGGTAGTGAACTTTTGAGGCTCGTAACTTGAACCATGTGAGAGGTATCAAAGACCCACAAGATGCTACAAGACAATGTTTTTGAGGCCTACAATAACCTCTCTCCATTATGGTAGATTCAAATTTTTTTGAATTTTGCACTCTAGTCTTGCTTGATGCCAATACTTGTAGTTAAGGTTAGTTGAAAGTTGCACCAATGGATTAATTCCAAACCATTTGTCCTAGCACCAAATGGACTACATGATTATCTCTGGTTTGGTGGTTAAATGCTAGGCACAACCCCATTTCAACCACTGAGTCAGTAGAACGTTCCAGATCACGCTGGACCAAAGTGTCCCCAAGGTGCACTAAGCATGATTGGGCAGTGAACTTTTGAGGCTCATAACTCAGGCCCCATGAGAGGTATTAGAGATTTGTGAGATGCTACAAGATGGTGTTTTTGAGGCCTATAATAACCTCTCTCCATTCTAGGAGATTCAAATTTTTTTGAATTTGGCACACTAGTCTTGCTCGATGCCAAAACTTGTAGTGAGGGTCAGTTGAAAGTTGCACTAACCATGATTGTTCAACAAACTATCAAGCCTCATAACTCAGACCTTGTGAGAGGTATCAGTGATCCATGAGATGCTGCAAGACCATGTTTCTTAGGTGTTCCTAGTGTATTTACAGGGGTAAAAATAGAGTACTGATATTTTGTCCAAAAGACCAATATGTTTTGATATGGCCAAAAGGGTGTTTGATTATGTAATTAGGCCAGTTTGAAGTCTTTTAGCCATTGGGAGTACTAGGTAAGTATACAAACCTTGAAACCACTTTAATAGATATCCTTATATACCTCAAATGATGAATTACATGTGTGAACACACGTAGCACATAAAGTGTACACACAAATTTTCTTAAGTCATGAAGCATATATGTAGCACATAATTATAAAGCATACAACATGAATTCACTTAAGTCATGCACGTAGCCCATACACGTGAATTTAGGTTATGAATATTGTACTTGAATATACATGAATATATTTAAGGTATAAATTGTACACAAGAGTACATACACACAAGCATATTTACATACTAACAATGAATAAATGAAGACACAATTAACAAATAGGATCAAATATCAAGTTTCATATATATATCAAAATGAACAATAATTATGTCCTCATGATTATATGTCAACATATTTAGATACAATGGCATACACCATCTCAAAATATGGCATATGACACCTCAAAATAAGAAGTTCAACTAAAAATATTTCTAGGACATCCTATTCTACTGGTGGATCATCAAAATGGAGCCTCTTTGAAGTACTCTTCAGCTCTAATGGATCCTGCATTCAAACACAAAAGTGAAGCCCCAAGTTAGATTAAAATTTAGAATCATAGTCAACAATAATAAATAAAATTTAAACTTAAATTGAACTCTCATATACCTCACCTCTCTGTCTCCTCCCACGGGTAGGAGACCTAGTATATGTCCTAGGTAGCGTAGGAATAGTACCACCAATGACGACTCCCACCTGTATATGTTTATGAACATGAGATTGATCTATGAGTTATACTATTTAATGTTAAAAACTTGGTAGCAAATATATGTTTACAAAATAACTGAATTAACATTAAAACTTACCTCTATTGACCTTTCTTCAGGGATTGTTGGCTAAGTCATCAGTGATACAAACCCTTGTTGTTCTAGCTCCCTCAAACTAGGATTGACCTACAAAAGTAAAATAGATACTTCATATTATCATAACTTGACCATATTATATATACTTGATAGAAAAATACACACAAATAACTTTAGAAATGTATGTACCATGGGGCTATCACTCTGAATGGATATGCATGTGACTCTATCATGATGATAGGGTCTCACAACATCATCACATGCCACTCTCTATCAAATAAACCATGTAAATTAAAAATGAGTACACACAATTGACAAGTATACATGTATACATAAACAAACTAAATTACTTAATTACCTTTCTTTTATCAACAGCTAAGAACTACACCCCCTCACATTACCCCCTGGTGGCAACTAGTGACACCTGCATCAGTATGTAAAAGATGATCATAAAAATTAGAAAATAATGTACATATACTATTATCATAATTTAAAAGGAAACCAATGAGTACATTAAAACATATGTACTGTGGAAGAGTCAATACCAAATGATATGGCTGAAAGTGTGGACCCCTCCACCTATGCCATCTCCTCCCCTATCATCAATTGAACATAAATGTAACACATAAAAAGACATAAGTGGGAAATTATTATATGGAAATTCTACTAAAAATATGAACAATAAAATTTAAAAATAATGTAAAAAGTGAACGGTTTATCCTTACCATAATAGTGGGAATCCATGGCACTATAGGCTCTTGATGCACATCTCCATGAGCTACTTCAGTGCCTGTAGTGTGCTATGTATAGTCATCCCCATTGAAGCCAAAACTATATGTATCACTATCAGTTAGGGGACCGAGGAAAATATTCTTGCATATAACGCAAGTGTGGGCCACACAAACATGTGAGCTCATGGAAGCGCTAGAAGCATCAGGATGAGGAGGCAACAATGTTGTGCTCTACGTAACCAGTAGATCACTCAACGCATGAATGACTCAAATAGTCTGTGAGCTAGCCTCAACAATAATTTTTGGATGCTGCACTATGGGAGGTGGTGAAATCTTGGGAGGGGGGACATATGTGTGGGATTTCACCCATTGTGATGATGGCCTATCTTGCAGAGCACCTAAACCTACACCTTGGTTCTGTCTCATACTCCAATAATCCACCTTGTGACTGAGCACAAATTCAGCATACAATTTTTTAAGAAAATAAAATGTGACATCCAAATTGTTGTGAGGTGGTCTATCAAAAACCATCCACCAATGGTCCCAAAAGTTGTAACGTATTGCACTATTTGTGCACCATTTAATTGACAACTTGGTTTTTTTAGGGTCTACTTTTAGACCGGTTTTAGGATCCACAAAAAGATTAGCTATGTCATGTTTTGTTATATTTAGGTTCATGACTTCATCATAATCAAGCCCATCATCAAACTGGACATGCATGGAATCATGCCAAAGAAGTGCAACATTATGTTGTTGTGTTAGTTTCTCCATGTTTTCAATTATTGTGTTCAATGTCGTAAACATGGAGCACAATGTGGGGATATTGGCATATGCGGTTTCCAATCCTCTAAGTTCATTTAGATTATCTCCTATTAGATCTTCTAAACAATGAGGGTTTGTTACAGGTACATCTTTTGGAGGTGGGGGATTGTTGGGAGGTGGGTCTGGATTATTTGTGGGATCATTAGGAGGGTTTTATGATTCCATGTCTGATAGCAATGAAAAAAAAAAGATAATTACAATGAATTTTAAAAAACAATACAAAAAATCATTGCTACCATAATTTTTATATAAAAAACTATATATTTATATTTAAAGAAAATAAAATTAAAATAATAAAAAATAGAAGCTTCACTTACCCGAGCAATTTGGGAAAAATCAGATAGGGGATATGGGACCAGATATCTGAAAGCCTAGCTGCATTCACATTTTTGCAATGAAAAAATGTTGAACATGACTGGGTATAGTGATTTATATTCACTGGCAAATATCAAATATCTGATATTATCAGATATTCGATAATATTGGATATCCGATAATGCCTTTAGGTTTGGCTTTTGGTTTGGCCAAGTGTATTGACACCCAGGCCTACCAAAAAGTTGAAAAATCTATTTGTGCACTTTTGGATGAGTGAAAATAAGTTTTTTTCACATTGCCACTTTTTGGCATACCATGATCCTGCACATACCCATCTATTTTTTTAATCTTTTAACCAAAAAAAATTATTACAAGTGTAGATAAAGATCATAGATACATCTGCCTTGGTTTTACATAGCCAAAAGTATGTAACAATATTTTACTCCTTTTTAGTTTGTCTAGTCCTCTAAGGAATTTTCCTTTTGGAGTTGGCTTCTCCTTAGAATGTTTTGAAGAGTATTGGTGGTAGTTTTGTAGTATAAACCATGTCAAACCAGGAACAAACACCTCCTTGATTACATCTATGATGTCACCACCTTGAAAAAAAGCCTTTTTCACTCTTCCATTAAAAATTAGATAGATGTTGTGTGAAGTTAGATAGATTTACGAGCCTCTAGAAATAAAGATCTACAAATAGTATTAGATAATATTATTTTTTTTCAATTGGGAAAATCACTAAAAATATAAAAAAAGAAAATTCAAATTTAGTTTCTAAAAGTAGTTTAAATAAAAATTGTAATTCACAATTGATGCAAATTATAAAGGACTTGAGAAAGAATATGTGAAATTTCTTATAAAAATGATTTTTTTTTAAAAAAAAGTTGGAGAAAGGCCAAAGACAAAAATAAAGAACTAAGAGATAAATTAAATTTGTTTGCTGAAATGAAAAAGAAGAATGAAGATATAGAAAAATAGTTCAAATTGTTATAAAAAAAAAAACTTTTGAAACATAAATTATTAGTTTGTGATGTCCCATGTGCAATGTAACAGTTATGTTGTTATCATGATATATTAGCTGATATGGAATATTCAACTAAGGTTTCTTTAGGAAAAGATGGAAATATTAAAGGTAAGGATATGTTGTTGGCATTACTATTAGATTATTGTTAATATTTTTGTTCTCCTATTGATTAATGGTACTCTGATTATTTAACGAAACACACACAACACAACATAAAAATATAAATAAAAAATTGAAAGAACAGAATATTGAAAATAATATAAACACATGATTTCTATTACCTTCAATGAAATTGCATTACAATACCTAGAAAAAAAACATGTTGCAACTACATGGGCTTTTTCATTATAATAATATGCAAGATAGAGCCAAGATGTAAACTTTAGGAAGGTAATGTGTTGTTTATCTATAACACTAAGTGAAGAAGTTAGTTGATTTGAAGAACAAATTAAATAAGGAAAGATATTCTTAAAGCATAGGCTTAATCGAGAAAAAGAGAAGAAGATAAAGAAATTCTATTATAAGCCGAGTGATTCTAGTGTCGATCGAGCGCTAGTATAAGCTAAAAAAATTTTAGTGTCGACCAAGCATCAGTAATTGCCGAGTATCAGATAATTAACTGAGCAAAGATAGTAAGTACCAATAAGACAGGTTTAGTGATGACCAAGTAGAAGAACACAGTATTGGTCGAGTGTTAGTACTTTATAGTTTGTGAATGAATTGAGATTTCTAGCTGACATAGTTTAATTCTTGGGTTATGGAAAACATGTTGAAGATAAGGATGATTGACCTGGAAAATTTAATGCACAATAAACCATTTTCTTATGGATTCAAGGATAAGTTTTGAAAATTATCTAGAAGGAGAAGGAGAATGAAATATTGGAAAGATTTCATGAATCTGACCTAAACCTAAGATCTATAGAGTGTTATGAATAGTCCCAAGAGATAACTTAGACGGGGGGTGAATCAACTATCTACAAGATTCAATTATTTATCCAATTAAGTATATAAGAACATTAAGCATAAACATAATATGAGAACACTTAACACAACACCACAATTTTGGTAATCGGGAAACCCAAATCGGTAATAACCTCAGTGGGAATTAGCACCCACTATAAACTACACTAGAGTATTATGATCCCTATTAGAAGATCTTACAACCCCATTAGGAGTTGATCTTTACAATGCATTAAGTGCAGTGACCTGGTCAAGGGTCAGACCCTGTTATGATTATTTTACAATTAACCCTGTTAGGGGTGAGGACACACTGTCCGAAGCACACTGCTCAAAGGGGTGAAGGCTACAACCTTCTATTTAATAGATACACACTATATCTATATCTTTGGTGAACTACAAGGTAGACCTGTTATCTTGATCAGTTCCAATGAATAGCATACACTTTCTCCTTTCACATAGACCTTCTGATGATGGCACAATACTTCAAACTCTCTTCCATACCTAGCAATAAAAAATGACTACCTATAAGTATATTTCTCCAAATGATATAATCAAGTAGGCTTGTTAGAAATTCCTTGAAATCATATTAGGGAAATAATAAAACTCTCCCATAAAATCTCAGTTGGATCTACTAAGCACGCAACACAAATTAGGACTGCACAACTCCATTTGAGTAAACATGATGCTTCACACAGTTAGCTCAACCAAATTAACTCAAACTTCCTTCTCATTTTGAATCATGTCATGCGCTATTAAAAAAAATTCTAAACTCTCCTCTATACATAAATCCAAGCATGCATATCAAGATGATAGGTGCAACTACTATAATAATATAGGCTCTATCAGCTCTACCAGATAAACTCAATAAATAGTAACTGTCAACTAGAGACTTCATAAATCCACCTGTACTGCATATTTGACTTTGTATCCATGAACATAGCATCATACATATGTCTACAACATAAATATAAATGTGTAAGGATCCATTATTACTGTACTGCAAATCACATATAGAACTCTTCCTTGGACCTGTCAAGAACACTCACTAATACAGACAATTGTATTACTGTCTTCACTCAGAATGAACCTGTGCATCTATGATATCATGTTGATAACATATCCATGCAACATTAGCTCAAGGATCTCTTCATCAAGCTTCAACACATGCTTCTTACCATATTTTTTCATTAATGATAAACATACAGTCAGCAATCTGGCTTGTTGGAAAATCTCCAACAAATTCCCCCTTTGGCATTGATGGCAACATATAGAGTGAAAAACACCACCAATCCAAATGAAAAAATATTTTATAACATTCTCCATTTCCTTAACAAAACTCCCCCAAGGATGAATCCTCCATCTACTACTGAAATGCTTTGAATATCAACTGCTACAATTATTTTAATAATGTACTCCCCCTTTCTTCATACTCCTGAACTAAATATACTCTTTTCTTTTTGTATTGTTCTTCATGACTATATATACTCCCCCTTTGACATCAATGGACAAGGGTGCCAAACCATTTAAGCACTGATACTACTCCCAAGTTAGATTAGTCAACCATTCATTAATCACCGAGGACTGATGCACTCCTACAAACTCTAATCAGATTCAACAAACTTAATTACTCCCAGCTTCTCCCTAAGATACTCAAAAGTATCCTTTGATAAAGGCTGTGTGAAAATGTCTACTAGCTGATCTTTTGTACTCACATAGTCCAACTTTACCTCTTTCTCTGCAACTTTCTCTCTTAGGAAGTGATATTTTATCTCAATGTGTTTTGTCTTTGCATGCATCACATGGTTCTTTGACATATTGATAGTGCTAGTGTTATCACAATGAATGCCAATAGGATAATCAACATGAATACAAAAGTCCTTAATCATCTACTTGATCCACACAATTTTTGAACAATTTAATACTACTGCTACATACTCTGCTTCTATTGTTGACCGAGAGATACAATTTTGTTTCTTAATTCTCCAAGTAACAAGTCTATCTCCAAGGAACATTGCTCCTCCATATGTACTCTTTCTATCATCCATGCATTCTACCCAATCTGCATCTGTATATACATGAAGCTCTACATTTTCTTAATTAGGATACCATAAACCATAGTCTATAGTTCCTCTCAAGTATCTGAATATCCTCTTCGCTACCATGAGATGAATTTGTTTAGGTTTTTTTTCAAATCTTCCAACAAAACCAACTACATTAGAAATATCAAGTCTAGATTGAGTAAGATATATGAGTTTACCAAACATAGACTTATACAAGGTTGTGTCTATTGCTGGTGAATCATCTTCTTTTGAAATATTTCATCCTATTATCATAGGGGTACTTGCTAGCTTGCAATTATCCATCTTTAATTTTTTTAATATCTCTTTTACATACTTAGACTGATTAATGAATATATCTTTGTCTATTTGCTGCACATTCAATCCCAAAAAGTACTTGATAGGGCCAATCATGCTCATTTCAAATTTCCTCTACATCTCTTTAGAAAATTATTCAGTACGCTTTTCATTACCACCAAAATAAATGTCATCAAAAAATATAAAAACTAACAATAAACCATCAGGTGTCTCTCTTATAAATAAGTTACAATCTAATGCTCCTTTCTTGAATCCAATCTTAGTCAAGTAACCAACAAGTCTTTCATACCATGCTCTAGGGGATTTCTTAATTCCATAGAGGGATTTCTTCAATCTTCATACCATATCAGGTCTATTTGATAAGGCAAATCCTTCATGATGCTCTATGTAAACTTCTTCCTTTAGTTCTCCATTTAGGAATGGTGACTTGACATCCATTTGGTATACCTTAAAGTTTTTTAATGTCGCATAGGCTAGAAAAAAATTTATGGTTTCCAATCTTCTTACAAGGGAAAATCTATCAAAATAATCAATTCCTTCTCTTTCCACATATCTGTTGCATACTAGTATTTCTTTGTTTCTTACCATTGTTCCATCTTCATTCATCTTATTTCTAAATATCCACTTTGTTCTAATCACATTCTTATCATTAGGACTAGGGACAAATTCCTAAGTATCATTCTTAATTATCTGATCTAAATCATATTTCATTGCTTCATGCCAATCTAAATCATTACATGCATCTTCAACACTTAAGGGTTCAAACTATGAAAGTAAACATACCTCTTCATTTTCTTTTGAACCTTTTGCTTTTGATCTTGTCATGACTTTGCTGTTCTGATTTCCAATGATGTCTTCCTTTGAATGATATCTAGATTTCAATTTAGGAACATTAGGTGTGACTCTCTCATCTAACTTCTGAGATTCTTCTTCACTATTTTCAAGGTCATTGAATAATACATCAATGCTATCAAACATTTCATCAACAACTATTTCTCTAGTGGCAGATCTAGGTTATTATTCAATCATAGGTGCATAATCATGATACCTCTCTTGAATCATAAACTTCTCATCAATCTTAACATGAGAACTTTCAATGATCTTCTTTAATCTTAAGTTAAAACATCTATAAGCTTTTCTTTTAGTAGAGTAACCAAGAAAAATAACTTCATCACTTCTTGCATCAAACTTGCCAATTGCTTAATCTCTCTTGATGTAGAACTTGATTCCAAAGATTCTGAAGTATTTAACTGTATGTACATTCCCAAACCATAGCTCAGAAGGTGTCTTATCTGTGCTTGGCATCAATTGAATTCTATTGATAGTATAGACTGCAAGAATGACTGCATCTCTCCAATAGGTGTGTGCAACCTTTCCTTCAATCATGATGGTGTACACTGTGTCAAGAATGATCCTATTCCTTCTTTCTACAATTCCATTCTGTTGAGGGGTTCTAGGAGCACTTAGCTATCTCTTTATCCCATGTTCTTTGTAGTACTCATAAAATCTGTCAGAGGTGAATTCTTCTCTTCTATCTGATCTTAGGCATTTAATCTTGAATCCAAACTCATTTTCAACCTTAGCTTTAAATATTTTGAACTTGTCAAATGCTTCTGATTTATCCTTTAAGAACACAACCCACATCATTCTAGAATAATCATGAACAAAAAAATAAAATACATTTCACCATAGTATGATCTTGTTTGAGTTGGTCCACATAGGTCTATATGTACTAGATCCAATTTTTTCTCTACCAAATCATGCTTTCTTCTAAATGAATTCCTCACATTCTTTCCCATCACACATTCCCTTCATATTGGATCAACTAGTTTTACAATGCTAGGAAGTTCTCTTACTTCCTTTACATTTCTTATCTTTACTATGTTGTCAAAATTGAGGTGACATAGTCTTTTGTGCCATGGCCAACTATCATCTACTTTTGCAACAAAACAACTTGCTTCAGGATTAAGCTGAAAGATATTACCTTTAGTCTTTGAACCTAATGAAATCATTTATCCATCCTTTTTATTAATGATGCACTTGTTGTCTTTGAATTTGAACTCATATCCTTTGTCAAGTAACTATCCAACATTTAGTAAGTTATGCTACAAACCATCAACATAAAGAACATCATCAGTGTTGTTCTTTCCATCCAAGGGGATAACTACTCTACCTATGATAGGTTTAGGAGTATTGTCTCCAAATCTAACCATGCAACCTTTGTACCTATCCAGATGAACAAATCTATCCTTGTCTCCTATCATGTGATGTGAGAAACCATTTTCAATGATCCAATCTATACTAATGTCAGCTTATGAAATTAATGCTAACTCTTGTGCTTTCTTTTCATCTTCTAGGTCCATTTCATCAAACATCTTCTCCATTTCTTCAATGAAAATGAGTTCAATTTAATAATCTATTGAATCATCATCAGATACTCCATCTCCAGCATAGTAACATTCTTTTTTATGCTTAGGTTTGTAATTAGATTTGAACTGCTTGACTCTTGTAGGACACTTATAGAAACGTGACCAATCTTGTTACATGAAAATCATTTGAATTGTAACTGACCTTCATATTTTCCTTTTCCTTTCCTTTCTTTCTTAGAAATCATAGAAATGAAATCATCTAGTGCTTTCTCTTCATCATCATCATCAAATTTACTAGAAGTGTTCAAGGATTTCTTACCATGGATTGAAGCTTTGAAGGTTGTCTCACTTTTAGGCTCTATCTTCAAACTTGATATCTCAAAGGCTGAAATCTTGCTAATTAAGGTCTCTCTCCTAAATTATTTTGAGAATGGTATAGTCTCTTCCAAGATTTTTATCTTGTTCTCATATTCTGGTGTCAAAGT
Source organism: Chamaecyparis obtusa (assembly GCA_027943335.1). Taxonomy (NCBI): domain Eukaryota; kingdom Viridiplantae; phylum Streptophyta; class Pinopsida; order Cupressales; family Cupressaceae; genus Chamaecyparis; species Chamaecyparis obtusa. The sequence goes on from BSBK01005995.1 coordinate 256,053, forward strand.
AGTCATCAACTTATCTATTATGTCTTCTTCAGAAATCTCTCCACCATTTTTTTTGATTCCTAAAACTGCTTCATTAATCCTTTGATTGTAGGCTCTAATTCTTTCTTCAGGTAGCATCTCCAATGTATTGTACTTTTTCTTCCATGTCTTTCTGCATGCATTCTTGGCTTGGATGTCTCCTTCAAACACATCTTCAAGATACTTCCAAATATTGTAGGCTTTATCTAGCTTCTTGATCTATGAGAATTCATTGTCAGACAAGGCGCCGATGAGGGCTTCTTTGGCAAGAGCATTTGAAGTAAACATCTCCTTTTTCTTAAGAGTTGCATCTTCCTTTGTAAGATTTGATAAAGAAGGAATCTCAACTTCTTTAGTAGCTACTTCAAAAATATCAAAGGCAATGTACTACAAATGTGGACAATCATTTTGTTCTTCTAGTCTAGATAGTTCTATTAATCAAACTTAGGACTTTCTTTTCTAAAGAATTCCATCTGATGAACCTCAAGCTATTAAAATTTCTCTCTAAGGCACTTGGCTTAGATACCAATTATTAGGAATAGTCCCAAGAGATAACTGAGAGAGGGGGGGGGTGGTGAATAATTTATCTACAAGATTCAATTCTTTATCCAATTAAGTATATAAGAACCTTAAGCATAAACATAATATGAGAACACTTAACACCACCAAAATTTTGGCTATGGAGAAACCCAAATAGGTAAAAACCTTGGTGGGAATTGACACCCACTATAAACTGCACTAGAGTATTATGATCTCTCTTAGAAGATCTTAAAACCTTGTTAGGAGTTGATCTTTACAATGCATTAAGTATAGTGACCTAGTCAAGGGTTGGACCCAATTAGGAGTATTTTGTAATTAACCCTCTTAGGGGTGAGGACATACTATCTGGAGCACACTACTCAAAGGGGGTGAAAGCTACAACCTTTTGTTTAACAGATACACACTATATCTAGATCTTTGGTGAACTATGAGGTAGACCTGCTATCTCGATCAATTCCAATGAATAGCATAAAATTTCTCATTTTTCACATAGACATTGTGTTGATGGCACAATACTTCACACTCTCTGCTCTGCACTATTCTTTCAACTCTCTGCCATACCTGTTAGGAACACTTACTGATATAGAGAACTATATTACTATCTTCACTCTGAATCAACCTCTGCATCTATGATATCATGATGATAACATATCCATGCAACATATGCTCAAGTCTCTCTCCATCAGGCTTCCATGCATGCTGCTTACCATATGTTGTCATTAATGACAAACATACAGTCAGCAATTTAGCTTGTTGGAAAATCTCCAACACATAGATGATTAAGCAAAAAAGGATTAAGCTACCTAATCAAAGAGGTATAAGGATGACCTAGTTGTAGGTTATGGAGAGGGATGAAGAAGTTGATGTTATTGATTGGTGAACCTAAGCATAAGGCTGAGAAGAGTTGCAAAGAGCCAAACAAAGTTGTGTTGATTTTTTGAAGGGATTTTTGATTAGATTGGAGATGGAGATGAAAATGAAGGCCAGTCAACAAATCAACATATGAGATTATTGGATATGTATTTTTAAAATGAGTTGTATATTTTAGATCAAAACCTACTATTACTTTCTAACCATTGTATCATTCAAAATCCTTTAATCAAAGTTGACCTAATAGTCATTTGTAAATATTTCTTAAATCAAGGTGGCATTCTAATGGGATATTTTTAAGCCCTCTAACTAGGACACTTCTAACAGGGTGATTAAATCCTTTAATAGGGTCACACCTAGCAGTGTGTATTGTAACCTTTAATAGGGTTGGATCCTCATAGAGTTCACTTCGGAAGATTGAAAATTTGGTAGCATGTTAGTGGTGGTTTTTTCCATATTGGGTTTCCATGTTAAATCTTGGTGTCACAGTTATGTGAATGCTATTTGATGTGTGATGTTTTTGAGAGATTTATATTCTGCAAGTTCATTACTTTTGGATAGTGGACTGCAAGTTTTATATTACTGATTATATTTTATAGAGATCGAGTGGATTGTTGAATAGATCCAAGTTTGTTGAAGTGTTGAAAAGTTCAGTTGGTACATCTGGACCTGAGGATAACTGATTCAACCCCCCTTCTGAGTTATTCTAAAATCATTCTAACATTATTATCAATTATTAACTATAATTTTACCATGCCAAAATGATCTTATAATTTTACCATGCCAAAATAAATTCACCCTTTTCTATTGCACGTATAAATTCAATTGCACATTTTAGTATTTTAGTATCATGTACAGGTAATTCTTGTAGCGCGTACTAAATTCTACATCGCGTATACCTTAAAACAACACTTTGTTGGACTACAACTAATTTGGAATTTGATTAAAGCATCAATGATTAAAGATCACTGAGGAGTTGCTGATTAGATATGTAATATGATTAAATCAGTATTATGTTGTCATTGATGTCAACTAGTTTGACAACACTTATCTTGTAAGTTACTATACCAAGACATCTGAAGAAAGGTGAAAGAGATGAAGAAAAGAGAAATCTACATGAGGAGAGATGTACATGACATATGAGGATAAGGAACACAATGACTAACTTGTTGATGATTCTATGACTTGATGATATTGACTTTATTATGTTGCATTCATCTATGATGAAGTATAGAGCTGAAAGACACAAAGCAGTGTTGTCGGTAAATGAAGCATTTCCAGTATACACCAACGGAGTGTAGTGTATACCAATCATAGTATTAACTGAGCAATGTTCATCAACGCATTTCTTTGTTAACTGAGTGGAATAGAATGAACTAAATGATTAGTTTAGCTGATAAGATTGATGAGCTGGCAAGAGCATAACATCGAGGTAATGGATAATGTTTGTTACACAAATTGACAGCTAACAAAATTTAGGAAAGATCTAAAGGATGAGAATCAAATGTTTTATTGACACAAGTGTCGAGAAAGTTTGAAGTGGAAAAATCTATGACTATGGTTGAGTGGCAAAATCTGATGGTGGAGAAGAAAATGATTTACACGTCTATATAAGAGAACAAAATTTCTTTATGAAAAATGCCGAAGAAGTAGAAACTGCAGGAATATCACGTGAAAAAGGTTTTCATGCATTCTGATCATACTGGTTAAGTAAGAACCGAGCTACAGAACAATTTCCAAGCTACAAAGAGCAATTACCGATGGACAGTAAGTTGATACAGTATTGAATCTGAAGTGAAATATTGATCAAAAGGATTTGTATGGACTGAATATTGATCTATAATCTACAATTGAAGTTTTATTAAAGTAGGTCATTTACTATTACATATTTAACCATTGTATATAGTCAAAATCTCTTAACTGAGTGGACTCTGAAAGTCTTATGATGTATCATTCATAGAATTAACATTGTTATTCTATCAACCCCATAGTGAATGCTGGTTGGACAATAACTTCTAGTCTAAAATCCTCTAATTAGGTCACACCTGACAGTGTGTTTGTAAACCTTTAATAGGGTTGGGTCTTAATCAACCTCACTTTAGAAGAGTGAACAATTTTGGGTTGCTTGTCCCAGGTGGTTTCTCCATTTACAATCTTTCCACATTAAATATCTTGTGTTATGTGTTGATTGTGATATCTATTTGTTATCATTCTTTACATGTTACATGTTGAATTTGATCGATAACTGTTATAGTATCTGACTGGTAATCAGTAGAAGCACAAATAGTGAAAGTAGTTGTTTTTTACCGAGGAGTAGAAATTAGAGAAGTTATTTTGAATTATACATTTTGTTTTGGGACACTGGATAACTGATTCACCCCCCCTCTCAGTTATTCTAACAATTGGTTTGCTTGGAATATATTTTTAAGGAATTAATCATAAAGGACTCAAGACGTATAAGAGGGAAGTACCGAAACTGAACAAAGAGAACTTCATAGTATGGCAAAGCTAGATGAAGCTACACATATCTGGAATTGGGAACTTTGCACTAGATCTGATGGAGAATGGCTACATACAACCGTCCATTGGTCCCTTAACTCTTGATCAACTGAAGGACAAGCATGAACACAATGTTACTATGATGGAACTTGTTGCTACCTCTACCGATGTTGAATTTGAAGATATTAAGACATGCATGACTTCCAACGCAATGTGGGATAAATTAACACAAATATACAGTGGAGATCTGATTGTCAAAAGAGCCCGAGTTGAAAGTCTGAGAGGTAGATTTGATGATATGAGAATGAAAGAAGGTGAGAACATTGTACAATATTCAAAGACTCAAAGAGATGGTACATGATATTAGAGCATCTGATGGATTAATTGATGATGAAACAATGATAAGCAAGATTCTCAGAACTTTTCTACCAGTTTATGCAATCAGGATTTCTGTAATTCATGAAACAAGAGCTACATCCAACCTTACTCTTGACACTCTGATTGGTAAACTTACAACATTTGAATTAAACAATTTTGATAATAGTGTTGTTCCTTCTATTGAATCCCCTTTCATGTCTTCTTTGAAGATTGGGAAGTCTACTAGGAATAGTAAGAATTGTGATAGTGATGACAATATCGATGATGAACTTGATGAGCTTGAAGCACTTATGGCCAAAAGATTGCCCAAAGGAAAAGGAAGGTATACAGGTAAGCTACCTTTGGCATGCTTTAATTGTAAAGAAGTCAGTCACATCATTGCTAGATGTCCTCAGAAGAAAGATGATGATAGATCCAAAGACTGATCTGAAGGAAGCTATGGGAGAAGAGTCAACAGAGGCTACCGACACAACAAAAGAGACAACCAAGATGAAAAAGGAAAAAAGGTATGTTACATAGTTGAAGATATAGAAACTAAATCTGATTCTAAAGATGATATAGAAGTTGTATTTTTTGCTATGAAAGATGACTCATAAGAGGAAGAGAAACATGAAGAGACAACACTGATCTCTAAAGTAAGTAGAAATGATACTTGGATCATAGACAGTGGTTGTACACATCATATGATTGGTGGTGTAGAGAAGTTTGATCATCTTGTTGAATATAATGGAATATCTATGAGAATGGGAAATGATGCACCTTGTATGGTAAGAGGTAAAGGCTCATTGATGATCAATGATAGATTAAAATGTGAAAATGCATACTGGGTAGATGGACTGAACTATAATCGGTTAAGTGTGGCTCAGTTGAACAATTCATGCCACCGACTAGCTTTTGAGAGCAAAAAGGTGAAGATCTATGATGATGGAGGAAGACTTGTCAGAACTGGTACACAATCCAGAGGTAATCTATTCTATCTTGATATGGATTAGTCTTCTTATTTGTTAATAAAGGATGAAGATGCTTGGTTGTGGTATAGAAGGTTATGCCATGTGAACTTTGACAACATGATCAAGATTAGTAGAAAGAAAAGAGTTAGAGGACTGTCTAACTTGACAAAACCTAATCATGTCATGTGCCATGAATGTCAAAAAGGTAAGATGAATAAGTCTATTTTTAAAAGAAAAGACTATTCAACAAAGAAGATACTTGAGTTGGTTCATACCGATCTATGTGGTCCTATGAGAACTCAGAGCTATTCTGGTGATAGATATTTTATTCTTTTTGTTGATGACTATACTAGACTGATGACTGTTATGTTCCTAAAAGAGAAATCTGAAGCTTTCAAAATGTTTAAGTGGTACAAATCTAAGGTAGGGAAAGAAACTAGAAAGGAAATAAAATGCTTAAGATCTGATAGAGGAGGTGAATTTATCTCTGACAAATTTACTAATTTTTGTAATGAGCATGGAATCAAAAGATAGGTATCTACACTGAGGACACCTTAGCAAAATGGCATTGCTAAAAGGAGGAACATGTCTATAATTGACTGTGCTAGAACATTGATGATACAGAAGAATGTTGCTCAGACATATTGGAGGGAAGTTGTCAGTACAGTTTTGTATGTTCTTAACCGAGTACAACTGAAGAAGGACTCCAACCGAACACCTTATGAACTATGGTTTGGACACAAACCTACTGTAAGTTATTTCAAAATTTTTGGAAGTAAATGCTTTATTTCGAAAGATGAGAGAAATGGAAAATTTGATTCTAAATGAGATGAAGGGATATTTTTGGGATATTCCACTACAAGTAAAGCATATGAATGTTTGAATAAAGCTACAAATAAGATAGTTGAAAGTACTAATGTTCATGTTGATGAGTTTGATGACAAGTACATAGAGGAAAGTACAAAGGAACTAGAAGACTATGGTAGATTCAATTACATTGAACATCCAGAGTATCTACCGACACCACAAATTGTAACAACCTGTCAGTAGGGAAACAATGAAGGACAACTGGCAACACAAACCAAGGAACAAGATGGAGCTACCAAGAAATGAAATGACCCTGAGCAAGATGAGCAAGAAAGGAGAAATCAAGTTTTGGCTAGTTTTGTTAGAAGACATCATCCTGAAACACAAATCATTGGAGACAGACATGCTGGAATGCAAACTAGAAGCAAAACAAGATAAGGTACATGTCTAATTTGTGAATTTGAAGCTAAAAATATGAAAGTTGCATTAGAGAATGAAGAATGGGTTAATGAAATGAAGGAAGAAATAGAGAAAATAGAGAAGAACAAAACCTGGTCCTTAGTACCCCGACCAAAAGATAAGAATGTTATCGGTACCAAGTGGATATACATGAATAAATTGAATGAAAATGGTGAAGTCACAAGAAATAAAGCTAGATTAGTATGCAAGGGATATGTACATGAAGAAGACATTGACTATGGTGAAAAATTTGCAGCTGTTGCTAGATTAGAAGGAGTTAGAATGCTACTTGCATATGCTACACACAATAAATTCAAAGTCTATCAAATGGATGTGAAGTCAACATTTTTAAATGGTATACTTGAAGAAGAGGTCTACATTGAACAACCTAAAGGATTTGTTGATCCTGAAAACAAAGACATGGTATGTAGATTACATAAAGCTTTATATGGTTTGAAGCAAGCACCGAGAGCATGGTATGAAAGACTACATACTTGTTAAGTATTGGATTTGTTAGAACAAGTGAAAACAACAATCTGTATGTGAAAGGTGATACTGATGATACTATTATCATTTCTGAAATATTTGTTGATGATATTATTTTTGGAGGCTCAGATCTTGTCTGCAAGACATTTTTTGATGAAATAAAAAAGGAATTTGAAATGTCTATGTTCGGAGAGATTAAGTTCTTTCTTGGACTACAAGTGATTCAACAGAGTGATGGAATATTCATCAGACAATCTAAATACATAAAGGAAGTACAGAAGACATTTGGCATGGAAGATGCTAAACCCGTGGGAACATTGATGGCTACTAGATGCAAATTGACAAAGGAGGATGAAAATATAGAGGTAAATCAGACACTTTACTGATCCATGATTGGTAAATTAATGTATGCAGTTCACAGTAGACCAGATATAGCACATGCTGTGGGAATTGTTGCAAGATTTTTTGCTAATCCTAGAGAATCACACATGATAGCTACAAAAATGATCTTAAGATACCTGAAGAAAACAAAGAATTATGGATTATGGTATCCTAAGGAAGGGAAGTTTGAACTGAAAGTTTACATTGATGTTGATTGGGCTGGAAATGTGGATGATAGAAAAAGCACCACTGGAGGAGCATTTTTCTTTAGTGAAAGACTTGTAACCTGGACAAGTAAAAGGAAAGCTTGTATTTCTTAGTCTATAGCTAAAGAAGAATATGTTGCTACTGCTACTAACTATTCAAACATTTCATATATCAAACAAGTGTTGGAAGGAATGAATGAGGTAATCATAGACCCGGTGATTATATATTGTGACAACACTAGTGCTATTAATATTTCAAAGAATCCTATGATGCACTCTAAGACAAAGCATATATCTATTAAGTATCATTACTTAAGAGAACAAGTGCAAGAGAAGAAAGTGAAGTTAGAATTTGTCACATCTAAAGAACAACTTGTAGATATTTTTACAAAGCCTCTACCAAAGGACACATTTGAATACTTGAGGACTAGACTTGGGATCCGTCCCCTATCTATCAGTCACTAAGGTGATCTGGTTGTTGTATCAGCCTACTTTTATTAGAAGATCATTCATGTTGATGCAACATAGTTCACACTTTGAATCATGTTCAAGGTTGTCATTAAGTTTGAGAACTTGAACCGATTGGAATATTAGTATTCAGAGATACAAAGGAAGACATAATTGTTTGTTTATTTGTTTCTTTGGAATTGTTGTCGAAGGGAGAGATAAATATTATGAAAAGGAACAAGAACCGATGAGTACTATCTAAGGGAGAGACAATGATGAAGTATAGAGCTGAAAGACACAAAGCAGTGTTGTTGATAAATGAAGCATTTCTAGTATACACAGACAGAGTGTAGTGTATACCAATCCCAGTATTAACTGAGTAGTGTTCACCGATGCATTTATTTGTTAATCAAGCAGAATAGAATGAACTAAATGATTAGTTTAGCCAATAAGATTGATGAGCTAGCAAGAGTATAACATCGAGGTAATAGATAATGTTTGTTACACAGATCAACAACTAACAAAATTTAGGAAAGATCTAAAGGATGAGAATCAAATGTGTTATTGACACAAGTGTTGAGAAAGTTTGAAGTGGAAAAATCTATGACTGTGGTTAAGCAGCAAAATCTGATGGTGGAGAAGAAAATGATTTACACGTGTATATAAGAGAACAAAATTTCTTTATGAAAAATGTCAAAGAAGTAGAAACTGTAGGAATATTGCGTGAACAAGGTTTTCATGCATTCTGATCATACTGGTTAAGTAAGAACCGAGCTACAGAATAATTACCAAGCTATAGAGAGCAATTACCGACGGACAGTAAGTTGATATAGTATTGAATCTGAAGTGAAATATTGATTAGAAGGATTTGTATGGACTGAATATTGATCTATAATCTGCAATTGAAGTTGTATTAAGGTAGGTCATTTACTATTACATATTTAACCATTGTATACAGTCAAAATCACTTAACCGAGTGGACTCTGAAAGTCTTATGATGTATCATTCATAGAATGAACATTGTTATCCTATCAACCCCATAGTGAATGCTGGTTGGATGATAACTTCTAGTCTAAAATCCTCTAACAAGGTCACACCTAAAAGTGTGTTTTTAAACCTTTAATAGGGTTGGGTATTAACCGACCTCACTTTAGAAGAGTGAACAATTTTGGGTTGCCGGTTCCAGGTGGTTTTTCCCCTTACAGGGTTTCCACGTTAAATCTCTTGTGTTATGTGTTGATTGTGATATATGTTTGTTATCATTCTTTACATGTTACATGTTAGATTTGATCGGTAACTATTATAGTATTTGACTGGTAATCATTAAAAGCACAGATAGTGAAAGTAGTTATTGTTTATCGAGGAGTAGAAATTAGAGAAGTTGTCTTGAATTATACATTTTGTTTTGGGACACTGGATAACTGATTCACCCCCCCTCTTAGTTATTCTAACACACTTTTAATTATTTTTCTATAGCATTCACCATTTTTAACTGCACATTTTCCTTTTAGCTTTTTTAATCCATTAAATAGTGCGTATACCCTATTTGGTTAAATATGAAAACTTATGAGTTAGTTTTCTAAACCGTCTGGTGTCGTCAAATAGTTGATTGGTTTAGGTCACAAGTCCATTTTGATAGAAAGTTATGTATGATATTAGTTTGAGTCATGTCATATTGAATGTTTGATTATTAACCTTGATTTTGATGATGGATGATGATACATTTTCCATCCACTCTGAATAGAATCAAGAAAATTGATTGTGGTTTGATTTAGATTTTGATCGTTCAACTAACTTGAAATGATTCAATATGTAATCATGTTGATTTCTGATGTGTTTAAACTTAATTTTTGTAGGCAAAACTTAAATCACTTAGACAATGAGGCTTGTACCCACTACCATTCAGTATGATTGATGATTTGACTAGTCCTGAGCACTGATTCATTGGTCAATGTGGTCTCTCATTGGTGTTGTCTCTCCCTCAATTTTGCGTGAATCAAGGTTTACTCACTGCTATGGCAGAGTGATGGAACTCTGACCATAACACCTTGTACTTGTCGATGGGAGAGATGATGATCACCCTTGAGGATGTGTATTGGTTTTTATAGATCCCTACTCATGGGGAGTTCATATACTATGACCAGGTGTATGATGGGACTGCTTGTAGGTGAGTCTTTGTTGACCCGACTATAGGTGATGATTTGATCCAGTGGGCCCAGTTCCCTTCATTCCCTTCTCTTCCTACTATCCTAGGAGCATTGGTTGGTAGATTCCTCATTCCTGATCAGTGAGGGCATGGCTTTGCAATTTTTTGGGGTCACATCCTAGAGGATATGATCACACAGCTATGATGATTTGACTGGGTTACCTATGTGTTGGTACAACTATATCATGAGCTGCATTCTATTATATACCGTTGTGGGGTGACTCTTTCAGTTGGGGTTATTTTATTACAGTTGTGGATATGAGAGAACATCCCTATCACTTGACCTATATCTATTTGACACAAAGATCCAGGATGGTCCTTTTCTTGGATGTACGAGGGGATGGTAATCTAGGCCTAGCTGGACAAGTTAAACTACTAGCATCTTATTATTGATGATATATATTAGGTCATGTGGTCTCCATATACTGGATGTGAGGCATGGCCAGAGGATGCATTAGAGTTACCATTCATGTGTATGCCCTAGTGGGAAATAGGGAGTACACCACTGATTATTGATCTAATTTTCTCTCAGAGGGTTCTACGGTAGTATGGTTGGGTTCAAGGCATGCCTCAAAGTTTAGCATTATATGTTTGTGTATAGGTACATAGATTGCTCTGGGGCCCTCAGATTGATTTTAGGATATCTCTTTAGGATTTTTTATATTTTTCCCACCTTGCATGGGATATACATGATCACATCATTGATTCTAACATGATAGATGACTATGATGAGTGGTTTTCTCAAAACCCTTTTTTGAGACTCACTGATCCTACTGAGAGAGTTTTAGGCATCAAGGAGTCAGATGATGATGGAAGTGATGATGATGGTGGGGGATGAGGTTAGAGATGAGGTCATTAGGGATGATGGGGCCAATGAGCAGATAGAGGAGGTAGAGTGGTCATCCTGGTGATTGTTGTTGAACCAATTCCTCCTAGGGCTGGTCAGGTTCAGATGAGGGGTGGTTAGGTTAGGGTCTGTGGTGGGCCTTATCAAGCTCTTCCCCATGTTGGGGTGGATAGATTGGCTAGATTGGGCCAACATAGACTGAGGGTTTTCAGGTAGGTGGGGGCTCAGGTTGTGGCCAACGTGGATGCTCAGGCCATTTATATTTTATTAGATAAGGCACATGGTCCAACAATAGCACAATAGGCTCCTCCATAGGCTCCTCTAGTACAAGCTCCTTCTGCTTCTTCTATGCCATCTTCTTCTATTCTTCCATATTCTTCTAATTTTATTCAATCTTTTTCTCCTTCCATTCCATCTTCTTCCATCCCATCTTCATCTATGGCACCTCCACAAACTCCACCCATTCAGACTCCACCACAGGCTTCACCCACATAGGTACCAGTGCAGACTTCTACACCATCATTAGCCTCATATGTTAGATCATTAGAGTCTAAGATGATATAGATGAAAAAACATTTTACTCAGCTGAGTTCGATGATGGAGACCTTCATGGATTCTATAAGTCAACATTGTTTACAAGCTAGCTCTAGTAGAGCTCCAAATGTAAATCGTGGTCCTGATGGTGCTATGGATTCAGGCAGTTGACCTATTTTTGATATAAGATAATTTATTTTTTGAAGTATATGATGATTCATTATTTATCTCGAGATATTGGACTCACACAATTCTTTGATTAGTTGATGTTCATTCATGCTTTGATACTTGTTGATATTTTTTATAGACATTGATTTCCCGATACTGTTGGTTTTGATGATACTATGGACCCTAATACTCAGTTGATAGATTTAATTTATATGATGTCATCATTTTTTGGATTTCATTTTTCAAATGCTTTATATGATATGCAGATCTATTTGATTCTATATTTATATGCTTTATTTTTACGCTTTTTTAAATGATATGAATGCATATGTCTAATCTATATATTGATACAAATGTTTATCTTATTTATGACATAGAGTAGGTCGATGCATGTCACCTATTTTAATGTTGTGTGATGATGTAATGGTTTAATGATTAATATGATGTAATGGTACTTATGAATGCATTTATTTGATGATAAGGATGTATGTGATAGATAATAAATGTAATGGATTATGGTAGATAAATGTGATGCAAAATGTGATGGATGAAACTATGAAATTGGAAATATTGGACGTAATGGTTACTGATATGAATGAATTTTAAAGATGATTTATAGATGTAAATGTAAATGATCTAAATTTGAATACTCTTTAATGTTTGATATGAATTAATTTGAATGAATGCACCTAAACAAATAATGCAATGTACTATTGATTTTTAAAATGCAATGATGTAGATTGAATGTAATGAAATGTTTGTAATGTCTTAATGATGAAACAAATTCTATTTAATGAGAAAGATTAATTAATGGATGCAACTAATATAATGAACTTTAATAACCTAGTGAAAGATTTAATATGAATGCAACCTAATGAAAGATAATGCATGAAAATAAACTAGATGTATGCAATATTTTAAGATGAACACAATGAAATGAAATGAGATGTAATGAATTGCTATGAATAATGAAATGTGATGACCTAATGATGAATTTAAAATGAATGATAACTAATTCACATGATCTAAGGGGTATAAGCTAGAATGATAATGAAAGATATATTTAAAATGAATGTAATGAAGATGGCTAACAGAATGCAAACTAAAATGAATGCAAGATAAAATGAATGTAAACTAATGTACTTTAATTTAAATGAACTTAGGTGAATATCTTAAATGGATGTAAATTCATCATGATTTAAAATAAATCTAACAAATGCCATTAATCTAATGCAAAGCAACTTTTATTATTTATTTTTTATTTTGACGTCCAACATACTCTATCATATGTAGTTTTTAATGTGCATTTTGATTTTTGATCTACTCCACCCCCTTTTTCTTTTATCTCTTTTCCAATTGATGTTTTCAAACTAAGAAAGGAAAATAACTTAAATGCATTTAATCTAGGATGGATGCAACTAACTGTCACTATTCATAAATTAGGGGCTTATATTCATCATTGAGCAGTTTTTGGAATCTCAAAATTAGTACAACCATCACTAGTTCAACTATGATGATATGAATACTTGTTTCCTTTTTACATGGTGCTTTCCCATCTTTGGTACGACTGTCACTGATTGAGACCAATCATGAGAGTACGAATACTAATTTTGTCAGATTCTATGTTGCAAGTGGATTTTAATATTATGATATTGAAAATCAAAATATCCAAGGTATCCTTTTGCGTAAACAAATAAAGATCTCAATTTCCCCATATGTACTTGTCCTCAATGATTCTTTGATGATCATATCCTTAGAAAAATAATACATACTTCAAAACTTTGACCTTAAGACACTCATTCATAAATCAATAAAATATCAAGCTTTCATCATAGCTTGTCTAGTTTAAAAACTTTCATCAGGCCATTCAAATTTTATTAGATCAAGCACAGGCTCCAATAGCACCACACTAGGCTCCTCCATAGGCTCCTCTAGTACAAGCTCCTTCTACTTCTTCTATGCCATCTTCTTTTATTCTTCCATCTTCTTCTACTTTCATTCCATCATTTTCTCCTTCCATTCCATCTTCTTCCATCCCATATTTGTCTATGGAACCTCCACAGACTCCACCCATTTAGGGTTCACCACAGGCTTCACCCACATAAGTACCAGCACAGACTCCTACACCATCCTTAGCCTTAGATGTTAGATTATTACAGTCTAAGATGATACAGATGAGACAATAGTTTACTCAGCTGAGTTCGATAATGGAGACCTTCATGGCTCTATGAGTCAAGATGGTTTATAGGCTAGCACTAGTAGAGCTCCAAATATTGATCATGGTTATCATGGTGCTTTAGATTTAGGCAGTTGACCTATATTTGATATGAGATACTTTATTCTATGACGTATATGATGATTCACTATTTATCTCTAGATATTGGACTCGCACTATTATTTGATTAGTTGATGTTCATTCATGCTTTGATACTTGCTGATATTTTTGATAGACATTGATTTCCCGATACTGTTGGTTTTGATGATACTATGGACTCTGATACTCAGTTGATAGATTTACTTTATATGATGTCATCCTTTTTTGGACTTCATTTTTCAAGCGCTTTATGTAACACCCCGCTAGGGAACCCAAGAGAGATTAACGTAAAACATGCTACTAAGTTTGGTGAATAATTTTTTTTCTAAAGTTAACATACAAGATAAACAACAGTGCAGGAGAAATTACCATTTACTCACATTAAACGAACAACCAAAATAGATTACAAATCTCGAGGGTCCCATGATGTAGAATTACTTAAGCACAAAACACAACTAAGAATAACATCAACAAAATCTTTTATAACATAAAAATTACAATTACATGATATAACAATAAATATAATCCTCATGGACATCCATGATATAAAAATAAACTCACATCCCCTGCACATGTTGCAGGGTATGTAGTAATCACTCTAACTGTAATAATACAAGGTCCAGATTAGGTATCACATGCGATACTCTAATACCGGATTAAAAATAATGAAGATAAGAAAGAACATCAATGAAGCATCATAAGGAATCCAACTACAAAATCACCATCAAGCATCAGCACCAAGATGTCAAATCTCAAATGGTAAAGAATCACTACCACCTGTTCGTGTAGAACCACAAAGGTCTACCCCACCATGCTGAGGAGATAAAAACAAACCCCAATAGGATAACCAAATCAAAGCAAGGTAAAACCACTAAGTAAGGAGTCCTGGAAGCTCTCTAACTCAAGGTATACAAATGAAAGTGATAGGTAAGACCCACTAATCCAGAGGCATCCGATACGTACAAAACAACTATGGAGGAGGCTTAGGCTACATACTATGGGAGTGTCATCACATGGACGACTACTTGAGTTAACCTGGAACTCATCTCTAGACCTCGGACCTTCAAGCATCTATCAGGTTGAGTTACCATGGACTGGTCACTCTGAACCTCGGACCCTCAACATAATCCATGCGGAACCAGAATATCAATCTTGTATTTAATGTTATTTCCCAAGTTTTATTATTATTATGTTATCACTTATTAAATCAACTTATGATAGGTTACCCTGGTACTGGCCCCTTTTGAGCCCTGGACCCCTATTGTAAGCCACTCCCCTAAGATGCACTTATTTAACCTCTCCTAGGCTCATAAATCTCACATAGAACAATTAGGTATACAACCAGGTAATCCCAGATCTAGTTTCACACACATGAAACTGATATGATTACAAAGATACCATAAATAGAATACAAAGAAACATGAACCTATATGATCAAATCAGGTGATGATTGGAAAATACACACACATCAAACATACTACTAAAAAACATGAACAACCGAGATATACATGGCCTCTGTTTTCCCCCTAGGTTATCTAGTGCCCGAAACACAAATATGTAGAAGAAGACACATCATGCATGAAGAATAAAACACTCACGCCATAAAGAACTAATATAGATCCATAAGAATTTAAAATTTCATTTTGAGCATAAATGACTCCACATATAGAAAAGCATAAGCCTACTAGGAAAAATCTAAACTTAAACATTACAATATTGTCATAAATGAAAGAATATTCCCTATTTGCATTCCATAAATTCAATAGAGAAAAATCCCCCAATTTCAACATAGAACTAAGCACTTGTGAAAATACATGTTGTCAATTAGAATACTTTGAACAACTCCCAAATTTAATACACAGGCAACAAGACATATTATCATTTCAACAATGATAATTTGGTACACGGAATGAATATAAATATCTTAATTAAAATTAATCCATAAGCATCTAAATTACCCAAAATCACTATAAGAAATAAACATTTAAATCAATATAAAATATTAGATAAAAAAAGTAAGTAATTTATTAATCAATAATATCCATTGAAGAAATAAACATTTAAATCAATATAAAATATCAGTTAAAAAGTAAGTAATTTATTAATCAATAATATCCATTGAATTACATATAATCTAAAACATATAATTTTCTATTCCTTTTCAAAAATAAACTTACATTTCAAACCAATATTCTTTAAATATTATAGGTAAATTTATTCTACATTTAAAGAATTAATTAAATAAGTTTACAAAAGAAATAACTATTCACCTAATAGTTACAACTTTGAATTAAAATAAATAGTTAATAAACTAAGATAAATAAAAAATTAAATTAATAAAACAAATTATACTAAACTAAATTAACAAAATAAATAAAATAACTTACAACTAAATTATTAATAAACTAACTAAATTAAATTAACTAAAATATTAAATAAATAAATTTTTTTAACAAAATAAGTGGGTGGGGAGTGGGCCCCATGCACCCCCCCAAAACCCCACATCCCATGCACAGGGTATTCAGAAATTATAAAAAAACCAGATTGAAATATTTTTTAACAATTATAGACTTGCTTTTGATTCTAATCTATAGGAATATATTCTTATACCTATTTCTATTTCAACACAAATTTAACTTCACTTTAATTTTAACTCTATGTTTATTTTTCATTTTTTTCTGTTCATTTTTCTAGCAAGCTAATTTTGTACCAGAATTGGGTTTTTAATACAATTTGATTTTTTTTTCAAAGGAGGATTTCTTTCTTAAAACCCTATAGTTACACTATAGCCCAAATCTAATATTTCAATTTGTAGGAAATCCATAAACAATCCTTTAACAAAATTTTTCTAGTGTAACGGTACTATGCTAAATTTTAATAAAAACATAAAATCAACATAACCTAGGGTTTTCTAATTACCCAGAATTCAAATAAAGAACATATATATCTATTGAATTAAACCAATACTTGCACAAGAAGAGAAAGCCAAATAGATGCATAATAAAACTAACAAACAAGATTTCAAAGCCTACCTCAGATCCAATACCAAAAACTGAAATAGAAAACCTCTAAAGATCTGAAGACCAGGATTTCTCTAAAGATTGATTCAACCTGCAGATCTGAAATCCCCAAAGAATGCAATACCCAAATTCTAGATGCACAATGAAGCCAAAACAACAAGAAACCACAACAACCAAAATTCTCAAAAATAACAAGCACACAAGGTCTCCCCAAGCATTCTCCTCCAAAACTTGTCTAATCTCCAAAATGAATGCAATTCCCCGTATTAGGGATTCAACTCCCCCTTTCATGAAAATCTTAGATGACTCATTAGTTATCTCCTAATCAAACTCCAATTACAATTTTGAAAGAAAATCCTTATTAATAAATTAAAATATCTATATTTTGCACAACTCAACTTTGACTTTTGAAAACAAGTTGTTTACTTCTTTTGAAAACAATTCAATTTCTAATTATGCATATGTTAATAATTAAAATACATATTAAATAGATTAAATATTTAAAGCATCCTAATTCAATGCAATTAAATATTTAATTATTTAATAATGCACATAAACATAATTAAATGTAATTACCAATTAGATAATCCAATAAATCTAAGTAATCAAATATTTAACTTTTAATTAAATTTTCTCAAATAAACTTAAGAACATGATTAGTCATAAGAAAGCTCAAAAATTTCAATGCTAGCCCATACACAACACGAACAATTCATCAATCAACCAAAATAAATTATCAATAACAAAATAGAAATCTACATAACGAGGTGACTAGTGGTAGTCACACTCAAGGGAGTAATCGCTTCATGAAATCCAAAGGTACTTCACCCTAGATGCATTAGAGAAGGTAACCACACATAAAAAATAGTGAAATCACCTATGACAAACACTAAGAAAAGTGATATCTCAAAGACATTTAAGAGAAAACATGAACATAATGTTTCGTTACAATTTAATGGTTCTCAAAGATAAAATAGTTGTATGTCTATGTTTGGTTTCAAGTTTAGACTACACAAAACCTAATGAGCATACATACCTAGAGTTCCCAGTGTAGAAACTCCGCTCTGATACCAGATATAATGCCCCGCCAGGGAACCCAAGAGAGACTAACCTAAAACATGCTACTAAGTTTGGTGAATAATTTTTTTTTCTAAAGTTAACATACAAGATAAACAACAGTGTCGAAGAAATTACCATTTACTCGTATTAAACCAACAACCAAAATAGATTTCAAATCTCGAAGGTCCCATGATGAAGAATTACTTAATAACAAAACACAACTAAGAATAACATCAACAAAAGATTCCATAACATAAAAATTACAACTACATGATATAACAATAAATATAATCCTCATGGACATCCATGATATACAAGTAAACTCACATCCTCTCCACATGTTGCAGGGTATATAGTAATCACTCTAACTGTAATAATACAACATCCAGATTAGGTATCACATGTGATACTCTAATACTAGATTACAAATAATGAAGATAAGAAAGAACATCAATGAAGCATCATAAGGTATCCAACTACAAAATCACCATCAAGCACCGACACTAGGACGTTGAATCTCAAATGGTAAAGAATCACTACCACCCTTCTATGTAGAACCACAAAGGTCTACCCCACCGTGCTGAGGAGATAACAACAAACCCCAATAGGATAACCAAATCAAAGCAAGGTAAAACCCCTAAGCAAGGAGTCATGAAAGATCTCTAACTCAAGGTATACAAATGACAGTGATAGGTAAGACCCACTAATCCAGAGGCATTCGATACATGCAAAACAACTATGGAGGAGGCTTAGGATACATACTATGGGAGTGTCATCACATGGATGACTACTTGAGTTACCCTGGAACTGGTCTCTAGACCCCAGACCCTCAAGTGTCTATCAGGTTGAGTTACCCTGGACTGGTCACTCTGGACCCTCGACCCTCAACATAATCCATGTAGAACCAGAATATCAATCTTGTATTTAATGTTATTTCCCAAGTTTTATTATTATTAGGTTATCACTTATTAAATCAACTTACGATAGGTTACCCTAGTACTGGCCCATTTTGAGCCCCAAACCCCTATTGTAAGCTTCCACTCCCCTAAGATGCACCTATTAAACCTCTCCTAGGCTCACAAATCTCACATAGAACAATCAGGTATACAGCCAGCTAATCCTTGATCTAGTTTCACACACAAGAAACCAATATGATTAAAAAGATACCATAAATAGAATATAAAGAAAGATGAAACCATATGGTCAAATTAGGTGATGATCGAAAAACACACACACAACAAACATACTGCTGAAAACATGAACAACCAACATATACCCGGTATTTGTTTTCCCCCTAGGTCGTCTAGTGCCCAAAACAAAAATACATAGAAGAAGACACATCGGGCATGAAGAATACAACACTCATGCCATCAAGAAGTTATATAGATCCATAAGCATTTAAAATTCCATTTTGAGCATAAATGAATCCATGTATAGAAAAGCATAAGCCTACTAGGAAAAATCTGAAGTAAAACATTACAATATTGTCATAAATGAAAGAATATTCCCTATTACCATTCCATAAATTCAGTAGAGGAAAAATGCCCAATTTTAGCATAGAACTAAGCACTTGTGAAAATACATGTTGTCAATTAGAATACTTTGAACAACTGCTAAATTTAATACACAGGCACCAGGACATATTATCATTTCAACAATGATAATTTGGTACACAAAACGAATATAAATATCTTAATTATAATTAATCCATAAGCATCTAAGTTACCCAAAATCACTATAAGGAATAAACATTTAAATCAGTATAAAATATTAGTTAAAAAGTAAGTAATTTATTGATCAATAATATCCATTGAATTACATATAATCTAAAACATATAATTTTCTATTCCTTTTCAAAAATAAACTTACATTTCAAACCAATATTCTTTAAATATTGTAGGTAAATTTATTCTCCATTTAAAGAATTAATGAAATAAGTTTACAAAAGAAATAACTATTCACCTAATAGTTACAACTCTGAATTAAAATAAATTATTAATAAACAAAGATAAATAAAAAATTAAATTAATAAAACAAATTGCATTAAACTAAATTAACAAAACAAATAAAATAATTTACAACTAAATTATTAATAAACTAACTAAATTAAATTAACTAAAACATAAAATAATTTTTTTTTAGCAAAGTGGGTGGGGAGCAGGCCCCACGTGCCCATCCCAAAACCTCAAATCCAATGCGTAGTACCTACGCATGGCAGCCCTGTGCATGGCAGGTGCTGCGCATGCCCAGGTACCATAGGTACCTTATTAATTGCAATTTTTTTTTTAAAGAATAAACATTAAAAAATAATGTTTGTTTTATCTTATACATAGATAGATAGATAGATAGATATTTTAAAAAGAACCCCAACCAATGTAAATTGGTAAAAAACCAATTTATGAATATATATCTTTTTATAAGAATTAATTTTGGGAATTAATTTATGCACAAGATATTTAGAAATTATCAAAAGACCAGATTGAAATATTTTTTAACAATTATAGACTAGCTTTTGATTCTAATCTATAGGAATATATTCTTATTCCTATTTCTATTTCAACACAAATTTAACTTGACTTTAATTTTAAGTGTATGTTTATTTTTTATTTTTTTCTATTCATTTTTCCAGCAAGCTAATTTTGTACCAGAATTGGGTTTTTAATACAATTTAATTTTTTTTCAAAGGTGGATTTATTTCTTAAAACCCTATAGTTACACTATAGCCCAGATCTAATATTTCAATTTGTAGGAAATCCATAAACAGTCCTTTAATGAAATTTTGCCAGAGTAATGGTACTATGCTAAATTTTAATAAAAAACATTAAATCAACATAACCTAGGGTTTTCTAATTACCCAGAATTCAAATAAAGCACATATCTATCTATTGAATTAAACCAATACTTGCACAAGTAGAGAAAGCTAGACAGATGCATAATAAAACTAACAAGTAGGATTTCAAGGCCTACCTCAGATCTAATGCCAAAAACTAAAATAGAAAACCTATGAAGATCTGAAGACCAGGATTGCTTTGAAGATCGATTCAACCTACAAATCTGAAATCCCCGAAGAATGCAATAAGCAAATTCCAGATGCACAATGAAGTCAAAACAACAAGCAACCACAACAATCAAAATTCTCAAAAATCCCAAGTACACAAGCTATCCCCAAGCATTCTCCTCCAAAACCTGTCTAATCTCCAAAATGAATGAAATTCCCCCTATTAGGGATTCAACTCCCCCTTTCATGAAAACCCTAGATGACTCATTAGTTATCTCCTAATCAAACTCCAATTACAATTTTGATAGAAAATCCTAATTAATAAATTAAAATATCTTTGTTTTTCACAACTCAACTTTGACTTTTGAAAACAAGTTGTTTACTTTTTTGAAAACAATTCAATTTCCAATGATGCACATGTTAATAATTAAAATACATATTAAATAGATTAAATATTTAAAGCATCCTAAGTCAATGTAATTAAATATTTAATTATTTAATAATGCACATAAACATAATTAAATCTAATTACCAATTAGATAATCCATTAAATCCAAGTAATCAAATATTTAACTTTTAATTAAATTTTCTCAAATAAACTTAGGAACATGATTAATATTAAATTTCAACTATAATCATTAATCAATAAATGATAGAAAATCATCCACATAAGCAATAAATCAACTGAGACCAAACAACATAAAACCAAGAAAACACTAGAAAGGGATCCACAAATTCCTATCAAGTAGACAAATTCGGGTAGGGTAGGCAAACTGATACTTGTCGAATCCTAGGATAATTAGGCTTAGGTTAGGGTTTTGGGTCTGTGTATTATCTCCCTTCTTTACCATTGAGATGAATGTTTATGGGCATGCTCACTCCTGCCAATTTAGGGAAGATGATGCCTTGTACTTGCAAACCTATCATCACAAGACAAAGCATGTACATCCAATATATATATATATATATATATATATATATATATAGACAATAGCGGGGATCGGCTGATCATGTGGATCTCGCAAGCAAGTAACTATGACTCTGTACTTCAACCACATCATACACATCAAACATAAATATAAAACAAACACATCGACCATACACATGCAATTATGGGGTTAGTAAAATCATAAGCATTAATGATTTCCTAACATATAATCTATCATCCTAAAATAATTATAACATTTATAAAATTGGACTAGGGGTGGGGTACTACACTTTATATGATATGTTAGCAATTTGGCTGAGTTAGATATCACGTTTTTGTCATTATGGAAACATATAATCAGTATGAAGACTGCCTATGATAGAAAGCACTTATGCTAGAGCACAGATTAAAATTGTCTAGGTATCAACAATATTTTCCAGTCTAACCAAAGAGAGTTTTGGATAGAGATGTCGATAGAAGTAGGTTCAGTGCTTTGGAACTTGAACATGGATAATTCTATGTATGATAAAGACACATCTGGAAGAGAAAGTCTATATGACATGTACGGAAGAAGGCATTGTAGAATTACCGAAGACAGAGTTAGAGCTGACTGGGTAGAGCTAGAAGGAAGAACAAGTAAATAGTTAATGCATTATTTTGTTTATCAAAATAATAACTTAACCATACAAGGGACAACATCCTAGATGTTAACTCTTGGCAAGGAAAATTAGTTTTGTATTTTGAAAAAAATATAAGCTTTGTAAAGCCAATTGTAAAAGTTATTATTCTTAATAACTTGTATAAATGTAAGAATTATGTAATGTGAAGAACATATAGAAAAGAGATAAGATAATGTAATGATATGATGTGAATATGTATGTTGTAAAGAAAGAATATCTTGACAATGAAGAACATAGAAAACTAAATCAGAATAGGAAAGCTATTCGACATCAGTGAAAGGTTATATACCTTACCTTTTGTAATCTGATATCATTTTACATTACATGTTTGGGCAGTGAGCTCATCTTGTAATTATTCAATATTGTATACCAACTCTTAGTAGGGTTGAGGCTTATAACAAAGCTTAGAGTCCTTTAATTAGGATAGAGATACTATATGCATGTAATAGACTTATAACAGGGTCAACATCCTTCATAGGATACTTTTGATTAGTGGATCACTTGTGGGTATCATCCCCACCAGGGTTTTCCCCTGGCCAGGGTTTCCTCGAGAACAAATAATATGTTATGAGTTCATTTTCTTTATTGCTTTGCATATTATTTAGTTTACTTTGTTTTGAAAGCATCAAGTTAATTGGCTATATCCATAATTGGGCAAAAGTAAAAGTTTGTAGAATACTAATTCACCCCCCCCTCTCAGTATTCCCTATTTGTAACAATTGGTATCAAAGCTTAGTTACTCGAAGGAAACTTATTTTGAGAAATCCTAGCAGCTTGAGTAAGATCTCTATGGATATGGATCAACTATAGAAGAATCTTGAAGAAGCTCTTAAATAGATTGATATTCTTACTAAAGAAATAGATACTCTGAAAGGGAAATATGATGATGCAAAGAACTTCATTGAGAAGCTAAAATAAAATATTGAAGAACTGAAATCAAAGAAAAAACCTACAATTCAAGTCGAAGATTGTGATGAAATTTCAAATCTGAAGAAAGAAAATGAGATTGTTAAACATGAATTAAAGATAGTAGATCTAAAGTTAATTTTGAAAGATGGAAACAAAAAGAATGAATCAAATCTAAAATCTGAGAATGAAGATCTGAAGTCTAAACTTTGTAAAGTGACATTTGAACTTGAGAAAACCAAATTATAGTATACCGAACTTGAAAAATACAATACAATTGTGAAAGGAGAACTAACACAATCTAAACAACATCTTGAGAAACTATAATCCACTAGTGAGAAGATTGATAAACAAATGTCTTATCAAAAGCCATTCTATGATAAAAACCACTCTTGGATTTAACTCATCTAAGATAAGTGAAGAACGCAAGGAACCAGATCTAAACATTTCTGAGAACAAAGATGAAATGAAATCTGTTGAAGCTAAAAAATCTGAAGATATACCTAATCCACCTAAAGAATGAGAACCACCTAAAGATACACAAAGACAATTCAAAGGTAGATGTTTTGCATGTAATACTTTTGGTCATATGAAGAAAGATTGTATAGGTAAGCAATTCAATCCTCTCAATGGTTATTGTTATAATTGTCATGGTTCTTGACATAGAACTATTGAATGTAAGAAGTCTAGATCTAATGATAGTAATAGTAGTAAAATGTTTAGAGATACTAACCATGCAGATAAGAGACCTACCGAAGATATGAACAGAAGAAATAAAGTAGTCTGTTATAGATGTAGCAAGGCTGGACACATTGCCAGAAATTGCAGATCACAAATCAACCAGACATGACTGAGATATGGAAATAATAGAGTAGTTTTCTAGATATGTAACAAGTTTTTTCATACAACAAGGATTTAGATAATGAATAACATGAGAAACCCTAATCCTAGAAGTTATACAAGAAGAAATGAGAATGAAAGCAATAGTAAAAAAGCATGCTATAGTAATTCAGAAGAAATGCAATTTATTAAAGGTGCAGATCAAGGAGACACATTCAGTACACAAGGTAATTAGATGGGTGAAGTATCTGATAGTAAGTATGAATCTCTTCCTGGGTATGTGCAAGATCATGAGGGGCCAAACTATGCCCTTAAGTGGCAATGAAAAATTAGCAAATCAGGGTTTGTCAACTTGACGTGAAAATTTGAACTAGCTATGAACCTAATATCAAAAAGTTACAAGAATAGAATCTATAGAAAATTGAATTTAGTTTCTAAACTAGTAGGCCTTTTTTGAGAAAAAGTTAGTATGATTGGTGAAAAGTATACATTTCAATGCAACAGTACAAAAATTTTAGGAAAAAAATAAGAAGTAGGTGTATGTCTGACCACCTTAATCATAATCAAATGATAATATTTTATTATAAGATTTTATATATAAGTAGTAGGCTCATGCCCAGATGTGACGCATACTTTTTTGTAATTTTATTCCAAAAAAAATTTAATTATGAATTTTTTGCTACAACATTTTCAGAATAAAAAAACTCCCATGTCTGACCACCTTAACTCATTCAAAACTTTACAAAATTTTAAAAAAAATTTTCCTTATAGTAGGTGAAGTATAGAATGTGACGAATTTTTTAGATTTCAAAAATGTTATACCGTTTGAAAGTTATAGCCATTTTTCAATCAGTATATAAATCAACACTTTAGAGGTAGCTCAGTTAGAAAATAACTAATAATTACTTACTGAATTTAAAATTTGACAGCAATTATATCCATAGAAAGCTAATAATCTCCTTAAGATACCCTTTTCATTTTATCAAATTTGGGTGAAAAAAAAGTCATCAGCTACATTGTCAAAGTTTTAAACTGACATTGCCACTTTTTGGCCCCTCATGATCTTGCACATAACCTCCTAACCCATCTCAAAGTACTTAATTTATAAAGAATGCATCAGAGTAGAAACTTAGGATAATGTAGAAGCTAGTGTAGAATGAATTGAGTCTTGCGCAGTTAATGTAAGGTAGTATGTGATGTAATAATGCTATGGTTAAGAGCACATGAGCTAATATGAATGTATGTGAGTTCACAAGAAGTATGAAGTTTTGTAGGAAAGAAGGAACAACTTTTTGGAAAGAAGCGGTAAAGGAATTGAATGCGATGTTAGAATCTTGAAAGATTGAAAGGTTAAAAGCTTAAGATCAAAATTATTTGATCATTAAAGAGACTACAAGTGACAAGGATATCAATATAGAGGTGATTGAGATTAGTTTGTAGGATTTGGTAGAGAATCTCGCACCAGATCTATGCAAAGCCCTAAAATCATGAAATTGAGGTATTTTACTAAGAAAATCTATCAAGAAGATTAAAAGCTTTTGCAGAAGTCATGGATGTATCACTTATTCATCATGTAAGGGATACTATTAGACCTAGAGTCAAAAGGGAATTAGTAGAACCCTTGGAAGAAGACCCTAGTCTTGCATTGTCATCCGTACCAGATGGAGTTTTACATTTAGAAGATGTTAAAGGTTATTTAAGATGAAAACTTGAAACCCTCAGTGAAAGTAATCTGACTAAGGAATATGAGAAATTATACAATCATGATATGTCATTGAAAGTAGGGTTTGAATATCTAAAAGAAAATGAAATCGTGAAGTACTCACTACAATATGAATTCGATGATGATGAATGTATGAAAATAATTTTAAGTAGAATTCACAATGGGAAGTTTTGGCTAGATTCCAGAGTGATAGATATCACTATAGACCTAATACATGAGGTAACCAATTTGTCTAATACTGGTGCCATACCTTTTAATGAGAAAAATGTGAAGAAGATAATATTGGACAACACCAAGTCATCCTATAATGGTAGAGGGATAGTAATCAACAAGATATTACAAGATGATATTAGATATGTGTGCAAGATCTTAACATCCAAGTTTTGTGCTAACTCTAGAGAAGATGACATGGCAGATGGAATGATTCATGCAACATATTTGATGTGTTCTGATAAAGTTCAAGTAGATATGTGTGAAATTTTGAGAATTCAATTATTTGAGAACCTTGAGAAGATAAAGAAGACTAAGAACTCTCAGTTTAGATTCTCATCTTTGATTACAAACATATTTTTCCATTTACTGAGAATATTTCCATTTACTATTGGAGAAGATTGGAATGATAACAGGACCACTATGGATAGAATCAACAAGGTGTATCTGAGACACCCTATTGATAAGGTTAATGAGAGGGCAACCTTGGTAATCAAAATATTTCAGAACCTAATGAAGAAAAGGTCAAGGATTCCACAAGCTATTGTATAGAAGTACAAGAGTGAAATATGTTTTATGGTTGACATTGATTTTACCTTTATTGAAGTAGTTGAACCAAGAGTTGATTTTATAGATCCTCTTGGATATGAAGTTTCAAAAATTGAAGTAGAAGACTATGTAAGTAGATTGCTTAAAAACAAGATGGATGTAAACAACTCTAGATTTGGGACTTATGAGGGGAAATTTATCTCTGCAAAGTCTCTGCATGAAGAGAAGTTGGCTGAAAAGATATTTGACAGTACCATTAAGAAAATTATTAAGGATACTGGAATGACAGAACATAAATTCCTAATTGTGAAGAAGATTGTAAAAACAATTAGAGACATTAGACAAAAAGAAATTTTGTCTGTTTCACCCCTATCGTTAGTTGCAGATCAAACTGAGAATGTTCAGAATTTAGAGAAAGTGGTAAAAGTTTAAGAGTAATAGTAAACAAGGAAATCAACTAGAACTTCCACCACTCCACTAGCTAAAAAAGTTAAGGAAATGGCAAGTGGGCCAGGAAAGAGACATAAAACAATATTTACCCGAGTGCAAAGAAAAGTATCAAAAGTAAAATATGATGAAGATACTAGAGTTAATAAGAACAAATGGAAACCAAAGATAGATAAAGTGAATGCTCAAATCATTAATGGTGGATATTTTTCTAAAATGAGCAAATATTATGAGAATTTGAACCTAGAAAATGTAGTTGTCAGGCATACGATTTTGGCAGATAAGAAGTTTGACAGTATTCAAGGGAAGATTCATGATGAATTGTTTGAGAAGTTAGTGAAAAGAAATAAAAGAGCTAATGAAGAAGATAATAAGATAATAGAGAACTATGTAAGGAAGCTTTGTGACATTAAGGATGAAGATCATTTCAAAGAAATTTTGAAAGATCTTAATACTCATTTGAGGATGAAGAGGAGAACCATCTTGATAATGGGAGAGAATTATGAGGAAGTCAACAAAGAGACTGAACAAGTAGTTATAAAAGTAATGACCTCAGGCCCTAGTGAGCACACAAGTGCACTAGATCAAGTATTGGAAGCTAAAAAATAAAAGATTCCTACACCATCCCTGTCACCATCAATCAACATTGTAGATGAATCAACGAATGTGGAAGGAAAAAACATCATTTTAGACAGTGAAGACAATCCATTTAGTAATCTTGAAGACAATGTTGACAATTTGGCCATGGAGCAACAAGACATGATAGAGAACAAGGAATTAAAGGAAACATGACAACAACAAGAAACAAAATAGAATCAAGTAGAAACATAAGATGAAACAGAGGAAGCGGGACAAAAAGAACAAGTACTGATTAGTCCTACACCTGAGGTAGCAGCAAAGAAACCACAAACTCAATCAATTTTTGGTAGTCTTGGACAAGAAATAGATGATGATGATGATGATCAAATAGAGCTGATCTAATCTTTGAACAAAATCAATGGAAAAAACAAGAAAGTCAAAAGCCTTGAGGGATCATTGATTGAAGTAACAAAAAAATTATAGAATATTATAACTTGTCAGATCAATGAGGCTGATCCATAGGTCAATGAAAAAGAAGTTGTGAAGGCATTTAACAGTGACTTCACAAATTTATCAGACATGGCTACAGTTAAAGATCAAGTAGCTTATGAAGCAAAAGTATTTCAGGATATATGTCAGAATATCAGAAATGACATTGATAATTTGGACATTTGCATAAAAGAATTGAGAAGAAGTTTGGAGAAAGGAAAATCTCTGTACAAACAATGCACAAAATCAGAAGATAATGTGTCTGATATAGCTGAAAAGATAAAATAAAAAGAGGCAAAAATTCAGTCAGCAACAAATCTCTTAACAAATCCAAATGTGAAGATATTTGATGCTGAGAAGACAATAAGCAAATTGTATTATGATATAAGGATTCTAAGTGAAGAAAAGGAAATGAAATTGAGAATATTCGCTCTATTAAGAGAGCATGTTTCAATCAAAATAAGTATTTTGGAGAGTCAATTGGAAGAATGTCTTACCTCTAAGACATCCTATGAGAAATTTCACTATGCAAACCTTAAGGCATGTGAAATAGCATCATATGGTCTATGTGCACTCCTTAGTGTTTCAGACATTGTTAAGAAATCATGGGAGAAGGAGTTGGAAAGTATAAAGATAAATTTTGTAGATTGTTTTGCAAGCCTACCAACCTTGCAATCCTGAATTCAAAGGTAAACATTTTTGTTGGACAGTTTTGGCACCCTTTTTTGTCATTGTTGTCAAAGGGGGAGTGATAGAAGAAAATTGTAGGATGTATAGACTATTTTTGTATAGTATATATGGAGGCATATTCCTAGGGGGAGTATAGATGATATAAGGTATTTGGAGATATAAGGATAGTGAAGAATTTTTGTTATGGCCACAATTTTTGAATTTTTTGTATGACTTACCCAATTTTCTTATATGTTGCTACCAATGACAAAGGGGGAGATTGTTGGCAATTTGGATGAGTTAGATATCAAGTTCTTGTTGTTATGGCCATATATAATTAGTATGAATACCACCTATGATAGAAAGCATTTATTCTAGAGTGCAGAGTAAAATTGTCTAAGTATAAGAAGTATTTTCTAGTCTAACCAGAGACAATTTTGGATAGCGATGTTGATAGAAGTAGGCTCAGTTCTTGCGCACTTCAACATGGATAATTCTATGTATGAAAAAGACACATCTAGAAGCACAAGTCTGTACTACATGTACAAAAGAAGTTATTGCAGAATTAATGAAGACAGAGTTAGAGTAGATTGAGCAGAGTTAGAAGGCAGAACAAGTAAATATTTAAGGGATTATTTTGTTTATCAAAATAATGACTTAACCATACAAGGGATGACATCCTAGATGTTAACTCTTGGCAAGAAGAATTAGTTTTGTATTTTGAAAAGAGTATAAGCTTTGTAAAGCCAACTGTAAAATTTATTATTCTTAATAACTTGTATAAATGTAAGAATTATGTAATGCAAATAACATATAGAAAAGTGATAAGATAATGTAATGATATGATGCAAAGATACATGTTGTCAAGAAAGTAGATCTTGACAGCAAAGAAGATAGAAAGCTAAATCAAAATAGGAAAGCTATTTGGCAGTAGTGAAAGGTTATATACTTTTCCTTTTGTAATCTGATATCATTGTACATTGCATGTTTGGGCAGTGAGCTCATCTTGTAATCATTCTATATTGTATACCAACTCTTAGCAGGGTTGATGCTTCTAACAAGGCCTAGAGTCCTTTAATCAAGACAAAGAAACTATATGCTTGTAATAGACTTCTAACAGGGTCAATGTCCTTAATAGGATGCTTTTGATTAGTGGATCACTTGTGGGTATCATCCCCACAAGGGTGTTCCCTTGGCCAGGGTTTCCTAGAGAACAAATAATATGTTATGAGTTCATTTGCTTTATTTCTTTTCATATTATTTAGTTTACTTTATTTTGCAAGCATCAAGTTAATTAGCTATATACATAATTGGGAAAAATTAAAAATTTCTAGAATATTGATTCACCCCCCCTCTCAATATTTCCTATTTCTAACATGATATGAAAATCTATCTGATTCTATCTTTATATGCTTTATTCTTTATGCTTTTTCAAATGATATGAATGCATATGTCTAGTATATCTATTGATGCAAATGTTTGTCTTATCTATGAAATAGAATAGGTGCATGCATATGTCACATGTTTTAATGTTGTATGATGATGTAATGGATTAATGATTAATATGATGTAATGGTACTTATGAATGCATTCATTTGATGATAAGGATGTATGTGATGGATAATAAATGTAATGGATTTATGGCAGATAAATGTGATACAAAATGTGATGGATGCAACTATGAAATTGGAAAGATTGGATGTAATGGTTAATGATATGAATGAATTTTAAAGATTATTTCTAAATGTAAATGTAAATGATCTAAATTTGAATACTCTTTAATGTTTGATATGAATTAATTCGGATGAACGTACCTAAATGACTAATGCAATGTACTATTGATTTTTAAAATGCAATGATGTAGAATGAATGTAATGCAATGTTTGTAATGTCTTAATGATGAAATAAATGCCATTTAATGAGAAAGATTAATTAATGGATGCAACTAATGTAATGAACTTTAATAACCTAGTGAAACATTTAATATGAATGCAACCTAATGAAAGATAATTCATGAAAATAAACTAGATGTATGCAATGTTTTGAGATGAACTCAATGAAATGAAATGAGATGTAATGAATTGCTATGAATAATGAAATGTGATGACCTAATGCTGAATTTAAAATGAATAAAAACTAATGCAAATGATCTAAGGGGTATAACCTAGAATGATAATGAAATATTTATTTAAAATTAATGTAATGAAGATGGCTAATAGAATGCAAACTAAAATGAATGCAAGATAAAATTAATGTAAACTAATGTACTTTAATTTAAATGAACTTAGTTTAATGTCTTAAATGGATGAAAATTCATCATGATTTAAAATGAATCTAACAAATGTCATTAATCTAATACAAAGCACGTTTTATTTTTTATTTTTTATTTTGACATCCAACACACTCTATCATATGTAGTTTTTGATGTGCATTTTGATTTTTGATCTAATCCACCCTCTTTTTCTTTTATCTCTTTTCCAATTGATGTTTTCAAACTAAGAAAGGAAAATAACTTAAATGCATTTAATCTAGGATGGATTTAGCTAATTTTCACTATTCACAAATTAGGAGCTTATATTCATCATTGAGTAGTTTTTGGAATCTCAAAATTAGTACAACCATCACTAGTTCAACTATGATGATATGAATACTTTTTTTCCTTTTTACATGGTACTCTCCCATATTTGGTATGACTGTCACTTATTGAGACCAATCATGATATTACGAATACTGATTTTGTTAGATTCTATGTTGCAAGTCGATTTTGGTATTATGATATTGAACATCAAAATATCCAAGGTATCCTTTTGCGTAAACAAACAAAGATCTTAATTTCCTGATATGTACTTATCCTCCATGTTTCTTTGATGATCATGTCATTAGACAAATAATATTGTTACACACTAAATTTGTACCCTTAGTTCAAGCTCTCGTAGTCATGATAACTCAGTATAACTTGGGAATCATCTCAAGGTTGTGGGACCTTTGCTAACTGAGATGAAACCTCCAGGTTCTAGGCTGGTTCCTCTTGGATTGTCACCTTAGTTTTCTCTTAATAGGAAAGTAAATATTTTGAGGGAAAGGGATAGAAGGAGTGCATAAAATGGAAATAACTGAAAGCAAACTATCCTACTAGGTGATGCACTGAAATTAGGGTTTGGATCTTAGTATAGAGGAATGAGATCAATGGATGAATCAAGTCTATTAAGTCACCACTCACTAGATAGGCTTGCATAAGTATTTCATAGGAAGGCCAGAACATAAGACTCAACCTATGACCTACAAATAAACATCCTCTTCTACAACTCGGTGAAGGAATGAGACAAGACTTCTAGGGGCTATAGCATACCCACAAAACATCTAAATCAGATTAGACACAATAACACACAAAATGCAGAAGGTAAGAGGGACTACGAACCTCAGTTTCCATTAACAACATTCATAGACTTCAATCCAATAAGAGATAAACAAAGACAAGGAAGCATAAGGACATGAAGAACTATCACAAAATACCTCTGCAATGTTTTTATCTATCAATGGGAATTAAAAAATGTGGGAAAACAAGGGGCAGGAAGAAATGCCATAGATAGGTTCCCAAGAAAGGGTCTTTCTTTTTTACAAAATGTGAATTGTGAGCTCTACAAGCTCCAAAAAATAATATATACATCCTCTGCATGCAGGCAGGAATCAAACCTAACTAGGGTATAGATTAAACAATAAAATATCATTCCCCAGTAGTCAAAATATGATCATAAATAAATTTTGCAACAACATGGCCTATCAGACCTTAGGTTTGCGTGCCCATCCCTGTACTACAATTGCATGCAGACCAACAACCTAGATTCATCATTTGTTCTACACCATAGTCTCGCCATGAATGCATTGATTGGTACCTCCTCGGGACAACAGTCGACCCCTGACGGCTAGCTGGACTGCCTCATCATCTTCCCTTAACTGTGCATGTCCTACAACATCAATTTCTTGAGCTACCCCACTGCAACATTGTCATAGAAGAAAGCCCGCCAAAACTGGCTGCACCACTTTGAAATAGCACTGGTCACATGATTGCATGAGCTCAAAAGCCTTCATGTGATCATGCGACAAGCCTCTTAGAATCTCTCTCCGCTGCCACATAAGACATCTGGGCCTGCAAGAATGCCAACTGCACCACGTGGACCAACCAGAACTTGACCACATTGGTTGGACCCATGATAGAATGCCTGAAACACTAGAAGGATCCAACGGTGGTCACATGATCACATGGGATCAGAAGATCCCATGCAAACATGCGACCATCGTAGATCTTGAATCTACGGGGCCACATGCTACCGGGCCCGTTGCAACCTTCACTGACCGCTAAGAAACAAACACGTCACCTCCCACAAACCCACCGCTAGAGGCTTGGCAAGAAAGCAGATCTAACAGCCATTGCATGATCGCATGGAATCAGAAGATTCCATGTGAACATGCGACCACCGTCGGATCTTCCACACTGGCAATGGTTATGAGGAACTGGGACCCACCTAGTTAGAGTTGTGCGCTTGTGAAATGCCGATGCCAGAGGAAGAAGTGCGAAACATGAGGGGTAAAAAACACAGAGGTTTTTCAGACTGAAGGTCAAAAACATCCTGAGCTTTCAGACCAAAAGGTAGAAAACATAGAGGGTTTTCGACACTTGAACATTTTTTGGAAAACAGGATGTGGCCAAAATTGAATCATAGGGAAATTTTGGGTAACAAATACATACTTCAAAACTTTGACCTTAAGACACTCATTCAAAAATCAATAAAACATCAAGCTTTCATCATAGCTTGTCTAGTTTAAAAAATTTCATCGATTCGCTAAAAAGACATGATTTCATGAATCAAGTCAACACTTATAAAAAATTTGCATCATTTTTCAAATCCATATTTCAAGTATAGTTCTATCCATTTCACACTTTTAATATTGATAAAGATAAGGTCTTTGTGAGATCTTGCATCAAAATTTTGCGTTTGATAAAAAATTGGATTATTAGTTCGATTTGATTAAGCGTTTCTTTTGTGTTTTGATGAATTGATTTAGTGTGAGATTGATATTTGTTTTGATGAATCCTTCCTCCTTGAGACTATATTTTTTCCCTTAGTTTGATGTGATTGTGTGTGTGGGACTTGGGACATTTTTTAGATTGGATTAGTGACAAAACTTTTAGGTACTTATAAATCTAACTATGGGGTTTTATTATACAATATATACGAATGATGGTGAATGAAATATTTACAAGGATGACCACTAGGGATGAGACTGAATTGGACTATCAATGGCACCTGTTTACTAGGTTTTAACCGATTGAATCAATTTTCTTTCTTTTCTATTTTCAAAGCTTTTTCCTTTTTTTGCTACCAAGGCACCTATTTGCTAGGTTTTCACCAAGGTAGTTTTTCTCTTTTCTTGAATTTTTTGTATTTTCTCTTTCTTTTTTTTTTGTTGGTGCCATATCATCAAGGCACCTATTTTCTAGGTTTTAACTAAGACAACATCTTTTTAAGGATCATTTCTGAATGTTTTTCCAGCTTTCTTCATGCTCAATTTTCTACTATTTTTTATCTTTTTTGTATTTCAGATTTGTTTTCTCTTTTCTATTTTTTAATGTTTTTGGTATTTTCAAGATCTCTTTTGACCATGTACAATAAATAGGATGCTCCTTCATCTGATATTTCTTATAATCTTTTTCTTTATTTCTCTTCAATTGCTTTGTGTAGAACCTTTTTTGATGTATATTGTTTATTGGCTCTTGCAACTCTTCTCCTTCACAATCAACTAGTTTATAAGTGCCCGAACCAAAAGAAGAAGTGATCACAAAGGGTCCTAACTAGTTTTCTTTCCATTTTCATTTCTTCTCTCTTTCTACTTGATTCAAGGGATTTTCTCGCAAAACTAAGTCACCCTTAAGTATGAAATTTCTACCTCCAAAGGTAAAACTACTTCTTCTCCATAGACTAGGAAAAATAGTGTAGCTCCTATTGGCTTTCTAATGCTCATTCTATAAGCCCATAGAGTAGGGTTTATTTGAATGTGCTAATCTCTACCTGAATTATCCACCGTTCTCTTCAATATCTTTAGGATGTTCTTGTTTGTAGCTTCTTCTTTCCCATTACCTTATGGGTAATATATTGAAGATGAGTGATGCACCATATGAAATATTGTACATAATTCTTTCAAATCCTTGATTTTGAAATGTCTTACATTATTCTTTATGATGGCATGAGGAACACCATATCGACATATTATATGATTTAAAATGAATAAGGATATCTTCTTACTTGTGGCAGTGGATAAGGGTACAACTTCCACCCATTTAGTAAAATATTCTCTTGGAGTAATCATGAATTTATGACCATTTGAAGATGGTGAATAAATCATCCCTATCAAATCAAAACCCCATTGATAGAAGGGCCAAGGTGTTGTTATAGGATGAAGCTATTGTGCTGGTATGTGGATTAAGTTCCCGTGATATTGACATTTATGACAAGTTTTTGCAAAGTGACAAGCGTCCTTTTCCATAGAAGGCCAAAAATATTCTATCTTAAGAAGTTTCTTAGCTAGGGTTAAACCATTCAAATGCAACCCACAAATCCCCTAGTGAGTTTATTGTAAGTCTATGGTTGATTCCTCTTTTTCTAGACATATCAGAAGTATTCCATCTATACTCTTGCTATACAACATGTTAGCTATCAAGGTATAGCGAGAAGCTTGGCGTATGAAGCTTTTCTTTTGATTTCTGGTTTGATCTAAGGGTAAGGTTTGGTCTTTCAACTAAGTGTAAATGGATCCATACCAAGGTGATTCATGTATTTTTAGTAAAAAAATGGTATGAGGATGGGAAGGGTCAAATGTGGGTTGCTCAACTTCTTCTACCAAGAATTCATATCTGGAACTTTGATCTAGTATTTGGAGAAGTGATGCCAAAGTAGCCATTGCATTTGATACTTTATTCTTATCCATTGGAAATTGCTCAAATGTGATTAGAGTGAATTATTTCTTAAGATTCTCAATCATATTTTTATATGGTATCAACTTATCATCTTTAGTTTGATACTTGTCATTAATCTGATTAATAACCAGTTGGGAATCTCCATAGATTTGTAGCTCTGTTACTTTCCATTCTAATGCCAACTTTATGTCAATGACCAATACTTCATACTCAACTATATTATTGTGCATGGAAAAAGAAATTTGTATGATTTTGGAATTGTAGACCCTTGAGGAGTAATAAAAGTATCCTAGCTCTTGATCCATGTTGTGTATAAGAACCATCAAAATATAATTGCCATGTTTTTGCTGCAATATTAACAATTTCACAATCTAGAAATTCCACTTGAATTGGATGTTCATCTTGTAAAGGTGATTCTACTAATTGATCTTCTATTACTTGGCCTTTGATAGACTTTTGATCCACATATTCTATATCGAATTCATGTAGAACCATGACCCATTTGGCCAATCTCCCATCCAATGTTGTTTTTCTGAGAAGATATTTAAGGGATCAATTTTTGTAATGAGTTGAATCTTGTGAGATAACATATAATGACGTAATTTTTTGAAGAAAAGACTGTTAGAAAGTAAAGTCCACAAAGATAACTAAGAGGGGGAAGGAGGGGGGGTTGAATCAGTTCTATGATAATTATAACTTTTATCATCTTTAATATCATTAAACCATATAAGAAATATAATTACCAACCATAGAAATATATTCATACACAATAACACAATGACACAAGATATGTTGACTAGGGAACCTCTTGATCAAAGATTAAACCCCGGTGGGAATGATGCCCACAAAAGATGCACTAATATGAATATTCCTTGTGAGAGCATGAACTTTGTTAGGAGTCTTATGAAATACATTCAGTACATATGAATCCCTGTTAGGAGATTTTGAATCCCTCTTAAAAGATTCTAACCTTGTTAAGAGTTATGGAAGACAGAAGGACCCACTACCCAAACAACTTCAGGGTAAGATCACTGAACACACTGTCCAAATAATCTTTTCATTAATAAATAGAATAATATGTTACCTCTTCTCTAGCTATGCCAAACCACACTCACTATTACATCAGATCTCAATTTCAGATCTTTTTACTTCACATGTCTTCCTTCACATATTCGCTTTCATACTTAGCTCTTTTCTTCACTTCATGCATGCAACATCACACACAATCACTATTTCTATATCACAACTACATTACAAAAAGGAAATACATTCCTTCCTTTATACCACACTCAAATAATTACAAATGAGTCAGCATACAATTACAAAAAAAAGGTTTCCACACGCTACACCAAAATTACACAAAATTGTTGGCTTCCAAATACAATAAATCTTCACTCGTGTGACCTTGAAGTCTGTGTTGTCATCCATGTCACTATCAATGTGTCTTCAACTTCCCTTTAACTACACAAAACCAGAGTCCATCCCGATTAGAAGATATCATCCGATTTCCACAAATCGCTACTCAGGAACACTACCTGAATATTGCTTCCACCAAAATGCTTATAGCTTCCATGAATAAATGAATTACTATCTGCGCTCTTAATCATAGACATATAACATATCAAAGATTATAACCTCAACATATCATAGCTCCAACTGCAATAGCCCATGTGCGCTAATCCAAACTCTGTCTGCTTCTCTGCAAGTCTTTGGTAAATCACCGTGTTGACATCAATGACAATCATAGTCATGAATGCAACAACAATTGCTATAGAATGGCTTCCAAACATTTAGAATTCATTCCTAACAAAGACTATGACCAAAAATTCTCATTCAATGAAGGTGTAATTCAACTCACACTTCACCAATGCTTTTCTTATGTAGTATATGGCATTTTCCTTTCTAGATTCATCCTTTTGAGCCAAGAGTGCACCTAATGCATGTTCTATAGCTGAGATATAAAATATTAAGGGCTTTCCTTTGATCTATGAAATTAATGTTAGAGGATTAATTAGGTACTTCTCCAATAAGGTGAATTCTTCTTCACATTTCTCATCCCCTTGAAAACTGTGTCCTTGTGAAGGAGTTGAGTGAAATTGTGGCACTTTTCTGCTAGTTGGAAAATGAACCTTTTGATGGATTGAATCCTTCCTTGAAGAGATCTCATTTGACTAATACTTCAAGGTGCCCCCATTTCCATGATTTCTTTTACTTTGGTTGGGTCTACTTCTATTCCTTTGGTAGAAACTATGTATCCTAATAGTTTTCCTGATTCTACACCAAATGCACATTTCTTTGGATTGAACCTGACTTTGAATTGTTCTAGCCTTACCAATATATTTTCTAATATTGGTAGATGTTTTTCCCTTAAGTGGGATTTAGCAAGTATTTCATCTACATTATCCTCCATGAGCTTATGTATCATGTCATGAAATATACTTGTCATGGCTCTTTGATATGTTGCTCTGACATTTTTGAGACCAAAGGGCATAACATTCTAGTAGAATGCACCCCATGCACATGTGAAAGGTGTCTTGTCTTGATCTTTAGGTGGTATCTTTATTTTATGGTAGCCACTAAACCCATCCATAAGTGAAAACATTGAATTTCCTATTGTTAGATCTACGATGGCATCTATGCTTTGTAGAGGAAAATCATCTTTAGGACATGCAAGATTAAGATCTCTAAAGTCTGTGAAAATTTTGATAGATTTGTCTACTTTGGAAATAGGAACAATGTTTGGAATCCACTCATCATAATCAATGGCTCTTATAAATTCTACTTTCAACAATTTTTCCTATTCTACATTCACAAGAAAAGCTATGTGGATGTAGTTTTCATAGTTTCTGCTTCACTGGTCTTACTCCTCTGATATTCAAATGATGCATGATTAAATTTGGATCTAATCCAGGCATATCATCATACGACCATGAAAAATTGATTTGTTTTTATTTTTAAAATTTGATGAAATCCTTTCTTTCCTCACTAGATAGAGACGCTGCTAAGTGTATGATTCTTGGCTCTGATTCTGACCCACATTCACTTTCTCTGTTGGTTCAGTTAAGATAGGTGATCTTTCTTCATAGTGCTCAGTCAAAGTATCCAACCTTTCTTCCTTAGGTTCCCCTTTTGAGTTTTCACCTTTGGAAACATTCTTTATTTCTTTTTCTTTTTGATTTAATTTTGTCACAATGTAGTTTTCAACATTAGATTATTTTCATTTTAAAATTTTTTTTTTTTTCCGAACTGAAAGGTTGAATACTCCCCTTTGTCACTTCTTCCTGATATTCCATGGTTGAAGAAGGCTCAACCACATTAAGGTATTGGGACAATGATTTATCATTCAAGAATATAGGGAGGATGGTAGGTTCAATGGAATCCCATTCGATTAGTTTGGGATAGATAAGGTTCAAAGGATCAATACTTTGGTTTGGTTCAATGGGTTTTAAGGACATGACTTCATTTGAAGGTTCAAACATTGTATCATTTAATTCTATGATATGTGCTTCTTCAAGATATTCTAGAGAACTAGGGTCAAAATCCTCCTCACTAGAATCCTCTAAGGTTTCCGTCAGGTAAAGTTCTCTTAGATTAAACCTAGGGTTAGATTCCTCTATAGTAGCTCTCCATATTGGAACATAAGGATCTCCTACCCATTGATTTATTTCAATGTCCTTAATTGTTACATTATCTGAGTCCACTTGACTAGAACTTGAAGCTTGATTCTGATTTGATTCTGAGACTTGTTATTTTCCCTTGCAAGGAGTATAGGTATGGATGACATTAAATTCTTTATCTTGGCATGAATCACTTGACAATGAATTTATCTTGGCATGAATCACTTGAGAATGAGTCCCATTCCCAGTTGTCCAAATCTTCATCTCTTTGGAACATAGTTGTAAGGTTTGGTCATAAACCAAGGGATACTTCTTTTGAGTGTACCCTTGTTCTAGGTACCCTAATCTAGTCTTTTCTTTACTATCTCTCCATGACATCTCAATAGGTTCTTTTAATCCTTCATTTCTTGTACCTAAAGTTCCTTGTCCTTTGTACCCCATCTTTTGCATTATTTGAAATCCTTTTCCATATTGATGAGTAGGAATGCTTATATTTTGAATGCACTTTTCATGTGCACTTGATTCTTCATCCTTATATAGCCAATTTATGATTTCATTATCTTCCTCATCCATGGATGAAGAGGTTCTTTCCCTCACAAAGTGATCATTATACTTATAAGGTAGATTATATGGTCTTCCATATGATTTAGGAGATAAGGGTAGATCCATCATGGATAAGGAGTATTCACCTACACCCTTTTGTTTAATTTGACATTTCTTTTCAAAATTCTTCATCATATGATCATTTTTTTTTCTATAATGGGAATCTTTGGTGTATAATTGAATAGATCTAGCTTGGTCTTCTTTTTGTTTCTCAGGAGCACTTTCCTCACTAACCTTCTTTTTTTCCTTTTGTAGATGTAGTTAGGTTAGTAGGATTTTGGTTATTTTAAACAACAATTTCTTTTTCCTCTTTTTCTTTTTCATTCAAATATGGAAGATATTTTCAAATTTTCCCTTGTTTGATTCTTTGTGTTATAGACCCTTCTACATTATGTGGGACTAAGGAGTCATTAATAGGCTTCATGTTGTTACAATATTAAAAGGGGTTAGGATCCCCTCTTACCATGACTTCTTATCCTAGATAGGTAAATTTGAGACATTAGTGGTAGGTTGAAGGTATGGCTTACATTTCATGGATCCATGGCCTTCCTAATAGAATATTGTAAGTCAACTTTAGGTCTAGGACTTGGAAAATGGTCTCCTTTTGTGAGACCTACCAAACAATCATACTATTACCATTATGT
Organism: Chamaecyparis obtusa; assembly: GCA_027943335.1. Lineage (NCBI taxonomy): Eukaryota > Viridiplantae > Streptophyta > Pinopsida > Cupressales > Cupressaceae > Chamaecyparis > Chamaecyparis obtusa. The sequence goes on from BSBK01005995.1 coordinate 297,097, forward strand.
TTTCCATGCTTTCAGTACTTATTTCACAAACATAATAGACTTATGAGACACCTATGTATTTGAGGATTTGTTGAATTCTATACTATATGTTCGGTACCTAATTCTATAATTAGGGTACACTCGAGATACTACATGTTTTGATTCAGTTTCAGTTATGTTCATGTTACATATGATATTATATGATGTTTTAAAACTATTACAATGAAAAAATGGTTTAGGAAACCAAAGTTATGCTTAGTTGATTGATTTACAAACATAGTTTTAAACCATGTAGTACTAATGTATTATGTTTATATATCATGTTGATTGGATCTATTGATATGTGCAATGAGTGTGTAGGATAAGTTGACCATGGATCTAAATGCGGGGATCTAGTATTGGAACCTATGTTTATACCATGCATACCAAGGTCCTCTTTGTATAAAGAAACGTGGACCTCCTTGTATATTATTTTATTTGTAAATGTGGTTTGCATGTGTGTGATTAAATTAGTTAATGTCTATGTGTATTAGCCATGTCTTTTGTTTTATTAAATGTGGTAAATTTGGCAAAATGTGGCTTAAGTCTAGACATGGTTAAGTATTTTATTATTGTTTGGGTCAAGGGCTTGACTATGGAGTAACCATAGGGTAGGATCAACTAACATTGGGTTGGGAAGTTTATAGAAGTCAACCAAGACCAAAAATCCGTGCATAAACTTTAAGTGGAGTTTAGGAGGGTCTTTTGGGCTTTGATAGGTTAACTGGGGTCAATTTTAGCTACCTAGGTTGATACCTTAGTGGTTAGGGGTCATTTTCTACCCATTAAGAGCCTTAAAACTCATTTATGACCCCTCTAAAATCAAAGTTTTCAATTTGATCGAAATTGAAGAGTTGTGAGGTTTTGGTTAACCTCTCTCTTCTTCCCAAGTTTGCATTCAACTCCATTTATGGTGAAGGAAGGGAAGTGGGAAGAAGGGAATTGAAGTTTCCTTCCCTCTTCTGATTGGCTCCTAGATTTTAGGAGGTTTTCCTATTTAGGAGAAGTTTGGAGTAATGTTTATTTGATCACCCACTCTCTAGATTTGGTGACCACTTTGTTGGAAAAAGCTTAGGAAGAAGACTAGTTGGAAGGAGTTTCAAGGGTTTTCAGAATTTCAACATTTGCTTGGATCAAGTTAGGCCTTGTGCTATTTTTTTTATTTCTTGCATATGTTTGAGCTTGGAGCTCCATTAATGGGGTCCATGGCTTTTTTTATGGTTCATGTTGTAAATTTTATGTTTTGTAAAAATGTTTTTTATACTTTGTGATTTCATTTTAGGATGGGTTCTTCAAGATTTACTCACCTTAGGGAAGGTGGAGTAAGCTTGAAGCGGGTAATAAGATGTAGACCTAGGATGTGCTGAGTCTCCCTTGTGTGGAGGGATAAAGCATGGGGTTCCACGATACCCATGATGCCAAACAGGGCCTACAGGCACCTAGGGAGCATAAGGAGAGTTAGACCGTATCTCTTGAAGATGGTCTTCCCAAGTCTATGTGTCGCTTGGGATATTTGTATCTTGTTCTGGCTTCTCCACTTGGTAGTCCACCTCTACCCCATTTTCAGGAAGGTCTCTTGGAGGCCTTCCCCTTGTAAAACCCAGTTGGGAATTTCACTTTATTGTTGCGTGTCTTGCTTGTTTCCTGCATGCTATGGTTGTCTGTTTATACCCTGTTTCATATTGGATCCCCTAGCTCAGGGGTGGCCTGGAAAAGGCGTAGGTTGGGAGGTGAGCCTCCATGGTCAACCATGCTTCGATCAAGGCCTGAGATGACGCAAGGCTTGTAGAAATTGTGGAGTTGAGAAAATCTCAATTTGAAACTTATTGTAATTTACTTTCCAAATATGTTGTAAAATCTAGATTTGCAAGTTTAGGCCTAAGTTTGGAATCAGAAATTTCCTATTAAATCACACATTGAGTTTATGGATATGTCTCAAGAAAATTGTTATGGGAAAATATGGTAATTTGGTAGATGGACTCTATTGTGTATTAAATCTCATTATTGTTTTCTTTAGTTTATTATATTTTCGTTATTATAGAAGAAATCAATAAGTTATTAAATTGATTATGTTGTTCTTAATTTACACCAAGAATTTAAACAAATTTCATAGAAGGATATAATGTGAAATTTTATTTAAAATTTTGTACTTTAAATATTTGAAATATTTGCCAAAAAAAAATTAATGCTTAAAATGAAAATTGTATCCCTACAATATATTTATCTACAATTATAGATTGTGCATATCAATTTTTTTTTATAAAAAAAATATTCCCCATACCCCCTGTTTGGAGGTACAGGAAATGATCTTTTACCAGTAAAGTTAAATAAATAATTTTAAAAGGTAAATTTAATAGTTTAATAATACATAGATTTTATTTATAAGCTACATGCTTATATAATAAAATTTAAAGTTTTGAGTTGTTTTTTTTTTATAGCCCTATGCACTTTGGAACAAATTTATTTTTGTTGTAAAAAAATATTAAGAATGAAGTTCTTATTATGTTTTTTTGTTGTGCCTTCGGCACTGGTATTCACGCGGGGTTTTTGGGTGTGGCTGTGCCACCATCGCCTCCCCTCCTCCCTCTCTTCGCAGCAGCAATGGTGCTACTTGGGCGGCACCGTCACCCACCCCAAGCACTGCTATTGCAGTGGCGGGCAGAGCGGCACTCGCTCAAGAACCCCGCCGCCCATTCTCTCCTTCCTCCGCTGCCTTCCTCTGCCATCCGGTTCCTCCGCCGCCGCCATGAGCGGTGCGCACGCATTCACAGCCCGCTTCATCCTCACCCCTCTCCACTTCTCGCTGCTGCTACTGCCGCCATGAGCGGCACACTGACCATCCCCCACCGTCATTTTCCCTGCTCCGCCGACGCTTTCCTCCTCCCTTCCTCCCTTACTCATCCACCGCCGTTCTTCCGCCCTCCTCTTCCCGCTTCGGCTCTATAGACAGGGTTTGAAGGGTGAGGTAAAAGATTTTTGAGGGTTAGCGGACTGGCATACCCAATACATTTGGGTATTAAATAACTATATGTTTTAAAGATTTCATTTGAAAACGAAATAGCGTAGGAAGTATACGTTTTTAATAATTTCATTGTTAATAATTAATTTGTTTTCAAGGAATATGTATTATTGTTTTTTTTCTTTTAAGTTTGAAAACTTTGATTATTATAATATATGGTTATGTGTTTAGAGTTGATATTTTCTAGATAGACTTGCATGTAAAGTTAGTTTTTAGTTTTTAGTTTTTAGTTAATTTCTTAAAAGCATTGTTATTATTAAATTGTTTTGGATTTAGTTGGTTTTAAATCTATTTTTTATGATAAATATTAGAATATAAACATTATTGTAACAAGATCGATTTTAGATCTTGAATTTTTTAGTGATAATTATTTTATATAATATCATTTCTTCTCGAAATAAATATGGTGATTACTTTGTTTATATAGTTGGTGAATTTACAATTTAAATTTTTAATCTAAAATTTGCATTCTAAAGCTTCATTACTTTCAAAGTTTAAGTATTGTTAATTTAGTTTATTACTGAGACTAATTTGTAATTTGATTCATTAAATTAAGTTGATAACTTTATGGGTGTAGATTTATTTGTAATTAAATTACTCTTTTTAATTGATAATCTAGATAACGTTTTATCGATAAAGGGGTCATAACAACCCTTTTATCTTCGCAATAATATCTTTTAAGAGTAATAATGCTACTTTTGACCAGCGTTGAGCATAGCTGACTTTTGGTCAACGATGGTCAAACTTTCTTCTTTCATCTCAATTTTTGAGCCAGGTGTTTCTTTCACCCCCTAGAGCTTAGGTTTTCAATTTCGCACCCTTCGGAGATAGTTGACTTTTTGGTCAACCCTAGTTGACTTTTTGGTCAATTGTCACGATTTTTGTGCATGCTCCTTCCTTAGGGCTTAGCAGACCCTAGAAAATTTCTTCCACGTAATTCAGAGCATAGTTGACGTTTAGTCAACACTGGTTGACTTTTAGTCAACTATCTTGATTTGCGTGTCAGTCAAGCTAGTAGCTTAAGGGAAACCTTATAGCTTATTTTAGTGTTTGATGAAGTTTGACTTTTGGTCAAACTTGGTCAACCCTTTTTGGTTGACCGTTGGACTATCGTCAAACTCATCCTTATTATCAGTTACCTATTTACCTTTGCACTATTTTGCGTGCACATAGGGTCTTGTGCCAAATGGTGTTCTCTCCTTAGTTGTGTTAGTGTGATGGTTTGTAGTTGCTTTGTAAGGTCTTAGAAAAAAAATTTGTAGTTGTGTTTTGCTCAACTTTTGGGCATGACATTTTGGTATCAGAGCATGGTTTGGTTAACCTTGGAAACCTAAACCGCTTCATAGTTGCTAAACTTTTGTCTTGTTATGTGTGTAGGATGCCTCCACTCACCTGATTAGCTCATAGATGTGGATGTGGATGTGGATGTGGATGTGGACGTAGGCTTGTCTCTTCAACCCTAGAAGAGGTACAATCAGAGGTAGAGATTCAAGAGGAGAACCAGGTTCCACCTCCTAAACCACCTCTTAATGCAAATGTAGAATTACTTCAGGCCTTTCAGAACCTTGTAGGACTTATTCTTGATCATATGCCTCCGATTGTAACATAGAATGTACAATAGGGTACGGAAGGACGTGGGTCCTCAGCTAGGGAACGTAGTAGGAGTCCTAGACTCGTAGAGGTTCAGGCCGAGCTAGAGGTTGGTTCCATTAGGGGACAAGAACCTCCACCTAGAGATGAGATTTGTATATATGAGAGACCACCTCTTGACATAGGTGATCAGATTAGAGAGTTGATTCGACTTAACCCTCCACCTTTTGCAGGATCTATTGAGGGTTCAAAGGCTGGATCTTGGCTTATAAGCCTTGGATGATGCTTTGGATTACTCCCTTATGGGAGTAATCTTAGGGCACACATGGCCATTCACCTTTCGCAAGGGATAGCCTCCACAAGGTGGAGACAAGAGGAGTTCAAAGGGCACTTTGACATGAACACACTCACTTGGGAAACCTTCTTGGAAATGTTTAGGGCCAGATACTTCTCAAAGTAGTTTCGTTAGCGTCGTATAGACAAATTTCATGATCTACAACAGTGAGGACTTTCAGTGGCTCAATATGAGAGAAAATTCCTCGAGCTTCTCCCTTATGTAGAGTACATGAAGGATGAAAAACTTCAGGTCAATCACTTTATCAAAGGATTCAACCACACCTTATATGGCATGGTATGCATGATACCATGCGGAGACTTGTACTACACTATTGGGAGAGCAGTCATAGCTAAGGAGATTAATAGAGGATCTCAGAACCATAATTCCACACCTTAGAATTATGGTTATTAGAAACCCCCTTGGAAGGGTAATCACAAGAACAATTCAGGGAATTTCAAAGTCCCATAGCCTCAGCAGCAACAGCAATCCCAGTAGAGTCAGGCACTAAAGCCACCTCAGGGACAGAAGGGCTCAAAGCCCAAACAAGGGAACTCACAAGGTCCTAAGAAGGGACCAAAGTCATAGGCCCCTTACACACCCCCAACATAGTCACAACAACCCTTTAAGGGTGGGTATAGTGGATCTACTTAGACAGGAGGTTCACATCAGTCCAGGCCTTAGGGCCTTTAGGTATAGAATCTAGGGCTGTGTTATACTTGTGGTGCCATGGGGAACATATCCAGGGAATGTCCTCAGAAGGGCAATTAGCGGGCAGCAATGTCTGAGCCTACAGTTGGGGACATGGGCCAGTCCCACAAAGTGTTTGCAGTGGTAGACAACCATCAAGAAGAACACTAGGCCTCCTTCATCGAGGCATCAGGCATGATTAGAGGTAGTGCAGTTTCTATCCTTTTTTATACTGGAGCTACTGACTCCTTTTTTTCTCCATTGGTCATGGAGCGTTGCAGGCTAGTGGCAACTAGGTAGGATGTTAGATAGGAAGTTGAGTTAGCTTCAAGAGTTAGAGTGTTAGTTACCTCTTTGGTTAGGGAGTGCCCAATTTAGATTAGTGGTTTAACCAGCTTAGCAGACCTCAGAGTTACACCTCTTGGATCTTACAGACTAGTTCTTGGCATGGATTGGCTTTATGGTCATAGGGCCAAGCTAGATTGTTGTAAGAATTTGGTTGAATGTTTGGATGATGATGGCAATGCTACTGTGATATCTGGAATCCAAAGGCTGGTATCCCTTAGTATGATCTCTGCTATGCAGCTTAAGTGAAGCATGCGAAAGGGATGTCAGATGTTTTCTATCACCATCAGTGATAGGGAAGATGAGGTAGAATAGGAAACCTCATTGGATGACCATCCCATACTACAAGAGTATGCAGATGTGTTTCCCTCAGAGCTACCTGGTATGCCACCTCGAAGGGCAGTAGACTTTCATATAGATCTTTTTCTAGGAGTAGAACTAGTTTCCAAAGAACCTTACAAGATGACCACTAATGAGCTTAATGAGATCAAGTTATAGCTTGAGGAACTGTTAGAGAAAGGACAAATTTATCCTAGTGTTTATCCTTGGGGTGCACCTATGATCTTTGTGAAGAAGAAGGATGGGTCCCTTAGGTTGTGTATGGATTACCAAGAGTTGAATAAGGTAACCATCAAGAATTGGTATCCAGTTCCTAGGATGGATGACCTGTTTGATCAGCTTCAGGGCGCTAGAGTGTTCTCTAAGATTGACCTTAAGTCAGGTTATCGCCAGTTAAGGATAGTGGATAGTGATATCCACAAAACCACATTTCACACTAGATATGGCCACTATGAGTTCACCATGGTTCCATTTGGTCTTACAAATGCTCCATCTATATTCATGAGTCTTATGAATGGAGTATTTTGTATTTTCCTTGACAAGTTTGTGGTGGTATTCCTTGATGATATCTTGATCTATTCAAAGAATGAGAGAGAGCATGAAGAGCACCTGAGACAAGTATTGCAGTGCCTTAGAGATAATTAGCTTTATGGCAGCTTGTCCAAATGTGCCTTTTTTAGATCAGAGGTCAAGTATTTAGGCCATGTGATATCTAGTGACGGGATCTCAGTAGACAAATCAAAGATTGAAGCCATTATGAATTGACCAGCACCTACCTCAGTGACCAAAGTGAGAAGTTTCATGGGTCTAGCTGGTTACTATAGATGGTTTGTTGAAGGGTTCTCTCGAGTGACACATCTTATTACTTCTCTTCAGCGAAAGGGAAAGAAGTTTGAATGGACTGAGAAGTGTGATCAAGCTTTCCAGGAGCTCAAAAGAGCATTGACCAGTGTACCCATTGTTGTTGTGCCAGAGCCTTCAGTAGAGTTTGTAGTTTGCACAGATGCTTCCTTAGATGGTTTAGGGGTAGTTCTTATGTAGGATGGACAAGCTATCACCTATGAGTCTAGGAAACTAAAGACTCACGAGCTCAACTTTCCTACCCATAATCTCAAACTTGCAGCAGTGGTGCATGCTTTAGTGAGATGGCGACACTTCCTCTTAGGAAATCGATTTGAACTTCATTCAGACCATCAGAGTCTACAGTACATCTTCACACAGCCAAACCTTAATGCTAGGCAATGAAGATGGATGGATTTCTTGTGTGAATATGATTTTGATGTTCACTACATCAAGGGGAAAGATAATGTTGTCGCAGATGCTTTGAGTAGGAGATGACATGAGCTTTCTTCTATGTCTACTGGCAAAAATTTAAGAGATTGTATTCTTCATCACTTACATGATGATGAGTTATATGTAGAAGTGAGTGAGTTGATTCGGTCTTAGAGACCCCTTGAAGGGAAGTATGCAAATTATTCCTTAGAGTTAGATGGACTCTTACATCATAGAGGACACATCTAAATACTTTCTTCTGGAGGATTGCAAGAGTTTTTCATGCTTGAGGTGCATAAAGCCCCTTATGCAGTGCATCCTGGAGTGAAGAAGATGCATGCCAATTTGAGATAGTTATATCATTGGCCAAGAATGAGAATGTAGATTGTTGAGATAGTAGCTAGGTGTCTTGAATGCCAGAGGGTGAAGGCAAAGCACCGACATCTAGGTGGTCTACTTCAGCCTCATGAGATACCAGTGTGGAAATGGGACACCATATCTATGGACTTTATTGTTGGTCTACCTATCTCATCTCACCATCATGATGCCATCATGGTGATAGTTGACAAGTTGACCAAGGTGGCTCATTTTTCACTGGTGCATACTACTTTTATTGCACCTTCAGTGGCACAGGTGTTTTTGTGAGATATAGTCAAACTACATGGCGTACCTCATAAGATCATCTCAGATAGAGATTCTCTCTTCGCTTCATCCTTTTGGAGAGAGCTCCAGGAAACATTGGGCACTAGGCTCAATTTCAATATGGCCTATCATCCAGAGATAGATGGGTAGACCAAGAGGGTCAATCAAGTGTTAGAGGACATGCTTCGCATGTATGTTATGGACCATCAGACCCAGTGGGAGGAATACCTACACTTAGTGGAGTTTTCTTATAACAATGGGCATCATACGTCCTTGGGTATGCCTTCATACTAGGCTCTTTATGGTAGACCGTGCAGGACACCACTTAGTTGGGATAGGATCGAGGACAAAGTTTCTATTGGTCCTGAGTTAGTTAGAGATATGGAGCAGCAGGTGACCTTGATTAGGCAGTGTCTCAGAGAGGCTCAGGATAGATAGAAGAAGTATACCGATGCGAAGAGGATCGATCAAGCTTACTTAGTAGGAGATAGGGTCTTTTTGAGAGTGCGACTGCATAAGAGTCCAATCCATTTTGGAAAGGTCTCTAAGCTAGCACCTCATTTTTTTGGACCTTTTGAGATCCTTGAGAGGATAGGACCAGTTGCTTACCATTTAGCTTTTCAACCTAGCCTGTCATGCATCCATGATGTGTTTCATGATTTAGTTTTGCGGAAGTATGTTTATGATGAGTCTCATGTGATAGATTGGGATGCTTTACAGGTAGATTTAGATGGACAGCTAGCATTGGAGCCCATTCATATTTTAGCCCGACGGACCCTGGCACTTCGAGGCAGGGTGCTGGACCAGGTTAAGGTCCAGTGGGATTGTTATGATGAGGTCACAACTTCATGGGAGGATGCACCAGAGATGAGGTCACAGTATCCTCACCTCTTTGAAGAACTCCAGGAGGAGGTTCATTCCTAGAGGGGGTGGATGTAAGACCTATCAGACAGTCATACTATTACTATTATACACTAAGTTTGCACCTTTGTCTCAAGCTCTCTTGTTCTTGATAACTCAATATAACATGAGAATCATCATAAGGTTCTGGAACCTTTGCTAACCAAGATGAAACCTCCAAGTTCTAGGCTGGTTCCTCTTGGATTATCACCTTAGTTTTCTCTTGATAGGAAAGTAAATCTTTGAAGGGAAAGGGATAGAAGGAAATGCATGAAAGAGAAATAACAAGAGAGTAAACTACCTACTAGGTGATGCACCAAATTGAAATGAACACAATACACTGACAACATCAGCATGAAAGATCTCAGATATAATAGGACACAATCTTTCTAAACAGGCTTGCATAAGTATTTCACAGAGGGGCCTGAACATAAGACACAAACTATGACCTGCAAGAAAATGTTCTCTTCAACAAAAGGGTACAGGAATGGGACAAAAAGACAGGGGGTTGAACTATACCCACAAACTCAATCCAATCAGATCATACACAATAGTACACATGTGAGTTGAAAGAAAGAAGGGCTCTGAAACTCTGAGGTTTTTCTAACAAAGCCAGCATATCATATTCAAATAAGAGAAATTCAGACAAGTGAAAGACCAAGGGGCAAAACAAATGCCACAGATAGCCTCTATTGAACCTGCAACTTCAATGAAAGGTTACAGACTATAAAAGTCAGAGGGCAAAAAGAATGCCACAGATAACTCCTAGAAAGAGAAAAACTCTTTTTACAAAATGCAAACTTTGAGCTCAAAAGCTCTCAAAAAATGATATATACATCACTCAATTGCACGTAGGTAGGAGTCCAAAAACTAACTAGAGTTACAAGATTTTAAATTAGAATAACCAAACCTAGGTCAAACAAGACTGATCATAAATGTATTCTACAACAACATGGCCTATCAAACTTCAAGTTGCGTGCCCATCCCTATATTGAAATCATCCTGCAGCCACAACAACCTGGATTCAACAACTTCTTGCACAAAAGTCTTGACATGAATGTGCAAACTAGTACCTTACTGGGACAAAGATCAATATGCGATGGCTGCCTAGATCCTCCTCATCAACTTCCCAACCTGTAACCATCCTAGTGACATAAACTCTCAGCTACCCGCCGCTAGCAAACATCTCTATAGAAGAAAAGCCCATGAAAGGAGTCACACTGTTTCAAAACAATGCCAGTCACATGATCTCAAAAATCCGCATGCGATCATGTGACAAGCCCCTTAGAACCTATCTCTACTTCGCACACGTAAACTGGATCCAACACTGGTGAAAACCCCTGCAAAAGACTTCAAATTTGGGCCCCAACGGTTACCAGTTCTTCATTTAAAACTCAGTCATTGATCACATTTTTCCCAGCAAATTGAATGATCTGGATCATCCCCAAAAAAGTCACAAGCCCCTATGAAAGATCAAAGTCCACATCGCCAGTGAAGAGCCAATCAGAAGTGAGCATATCGACATGTCAGCACATTCGGACCCACTACGAGCCTTACGAAAAACTTAACAATAAGTTAACCCTGGGTTCATTTTCCCTCTTAGTTTCCAAGTCGCTTAACTTTTTCCTTAACCCCGGCTACATCCAGCGACCAAGCAAAAAATCTTAACCGCACAACTGTGCGCTTGCTTTACCAACCCTGGGCCCATCCGCAAACTAAGATTCCAATCGAACGGCGGGCACAAGATCTCATGTGGTCAGAAGATCCCATGAGATCTTATGACCACCATAGATCTTTACCACACTTGCATCCCGGGCCCACTATAAAACCTTGTCACCAGCCGACCAATGAAACACGGGCCCGTCACCAAACTGCAGGCCCTTATCATCACGGCTAACAGTTTGTCGCATGTTCACATAGCCTAAAAAGGGGCTATGTGATCATGCGACAAACTGCTAGCATTCTTCAATAGGACCATCAATGGTTAGTCACATGGTCACATAAGGGGAAAAGGACTTATGTAATCATGCGATAACCCGCATAATAGCTTGTCGAAAACCAACTGGGCCCCACTTGTTGGAGTTGCGCACTTATGTAATGAATGCCGCCAGAGGAAGAAGTGCAAAGCATAGGAGTCAAAAACACACTGAGCTTTCAGAGTGAAGGTATAAAACACACTGAGCTTTAGGACCAAAAGGAAGAAAACACAGAGGATTTCTTGACACTAAACCTTTTTTTGAAACCCTGCAACAGTATTTCCTGCAACCATTCAAACTTGGAAATCACTGAGGATTTTGAGAATTAAGTGATGTGATCTGAACTGAAGCATGGTGACACATTGAATATCATGGGGTTTAGAGCACAAAACATAAAACTTTGAGGATCTACTTCGCAAGTGAAAATAAGCTGTAGCAGGGCGGGATAAAAATAGAGACCTGGAAACTTGGCCAAATTTGTAGAATAGGAAATTTTGGGAAACATTTTGGCGACTTCTGCGGGATGTCAGCCTGCTAGACACTAGACCAGCTGCCATGAAGTGAGCCATTGGGCACGGGGTCAATCTAAGGAACACAAAAACTTTGACAAAGACAAAAGTGAACCAGACTGTGCTCAAGCACTTCTTGGAAAGCAGGAAACTACTCTAGAAAATAGGGAAAGAAAACATGGAAACCTAACCTAACCTAAACTAACCAGTGCAGAGACTTGGTTTAAACAAAACCATTTACTGGTTGTGAAAAATAGCTACCTTTTCTCCTTAGTAAGACATTTTTCACTGAATGCACAAGGATAGCTATGAAGATACGAGGCATACAAAAGATTGGCAAATGGTTATGGACTACCTCTACAAAAACAAGATCAAGTTCACTCACCTCGAATGGATCACATGGAGGTGTCTTAGTGAATTCTTTTTGGGCCAAATATCTGATGGGTTAGCCTCTTGAAAGTCTGAAGGTAGGACTTTCCTTAATGGCTTCTTCTTTATCTTCATGGTTGTCTTCCATCATGGACAACCAAGTCAACTCCTCATCCATAGTCAGGGGACTATCATCCTCCTCTTTTAAACAAGCCACGAGCTCATTACAAATAGGCTCCATACAGAAGCCTCCTATGATGTGCTCCAAACAATCTTCCTCAAGGCTTTGGCTATCCTCTGGACATTGGGAAGTCTCCTCCTCAGAGATGAGATCAAGCTCATGAATCAGCATCTCCTTAGGATCAATCTCTTCTAGTTTCTGCAACCTCAAAGAGGTGGCTATGATCACATCCTTATCATCTTGCTCAATGAAACTAGGCAACTCATCCAATAAGGACAAGGCATTCTCTTCTATAGCAACCTCTTGTTGATGGTGAACCTTTTGTTCTGATTGACCTTCAGCCATAGGTAATGGCATGGTCTCTTCTTCATCATCAACAAAGATGGGGAGCTCATCAAGAAAACCAACCAAGAGCTCAGGCTGAGCATCAACCTCCACCTCCTCACCATGCTGCTCCATTTCACCATAGTCATCACTCTGCACTGACACCTTAGATGTCCTCTCCTCCTGATCACATGAAAGTTCATTCACCACAGGCCCTTGCTTTGATACTAGACTAGTATCTTTGAAAAGACTTGGCATCTAACAACTAGGCGGTAGAGTCCATTGGGGAATCCAAATCACCTCATCATCCTAAGAGACCAGAGGGGTCTCTTGGGATAACTCACTTCTCTGAATAGGCTGCTCTTTTAGAGTGGTGGGCTGCATCTCAAGCATAGGCTCTTGAAAAGAATTTTTTTCCTTAAAACTTGGGATGTGAAATTGAGGGGGCTCAGAGGGAGACATAGAAGGCATAGACAAATGGGCCTTCCAGCTTGGGATCTTAGGTCTAGGAGCCTTTTGTTGAGAAATTTTGATCTTAACCTTGCTATCTCAATTTCAGCTCAGCATCTGATCTCTTCTTGAAACTCTCTTGCTTGTTGCCCATCAATAAGAGCCTCTATCATTTGGTAAGGAGCTATCCTTTCATAATAACTTTGAGCCTCCTGCTCTCTTTGCTCCTTGATCTCAAACACTTGCTTAATCAAATCAACCAACACACTCTTTACCTCCTGCATCTTCTTGAAGTCTGAGCTTAGAGTCTGCATCTATTGCTGAATAGGCTGAGAAGGGGAGGGTGGGTGGTAAGCATGATGGGGATGCTGGCTTTGCATTTTCTATTGTGCCTATTGTGCCCATGATCCATCTTGTCAAAGGGCCCGCTCATAACTTTGCACAATGGAAAACTCATTTGGGGCATACTAGATATATTGATACCCTTGAGAAGTATAATAGCTTGGGGTAAAAGGAGGCTTTGGGTGGCTTTGATAAGGCTGATGATCAGCCCATTGAGCACTACTCTCATAATAGGATGGTGGGTAACCTAACTGTCCATAGTAACTTGACATGTCTACTCATGTAATCGGCTAGAATTTAAAAATGAAATATTTGAAACATACCAACATCTGATCTTTGAAACCAGTAGACTTTCCAGAGTTACCAGATATGCAGAAGAGTGACCTCTTCTAGGTCTATAGCATGCTACTAGCATATCAGAGATAGCATACCTTGAATATGAATCTAAACTTCAGTCCCACCGGGCATGCTAGAATTGTTATACACTGAGTTTGCACCTTTGTCTCAAGCTCTCTTGGTCTTGATAACTTAGTATAACATGAGAATCATCTCAAGGTTGTGGGACCTTTGCTAACTGAGATGAAACCTCTAGGTTCTAGGCTAGTTCCTCTTGGATTATCACCTTAGTTTTCTCTTGACAGGAAAGTAAATCTTTGAAGGGAAAGGGATAGAAGGAAATGCATGAAAGGGAAATAACAAGAAAGAAAACTACCTGCTAGGTGATGCACCAAATTGAAATGAACACAATATACTGACAACATCAACATGAAAGATATTAGATCTAATAGGACACAATCTTTCTAAATAGGCTTGCATAAGTATTTCACAAAGGGGCCTGAACATAAGACACAAACTGTGACCTGCAAGCAAATGTTCTCTTCAGCAAAAGGGTATAGGAATGAGACAGAAAGATAGGGGGCTGAACTATACCCACAAACTCAATCCAATCACATCATACACAATAGTACACATGTGAGTTGAAAGAAAGAAGGGCTCTGGAACTCTGAGGTTTCTCTAACAAAGCCAACATATCATATTCAAATAATAGAAATGTAGACAAGTGAAAGACCAGGGGGCAGAACAAATGCCACAGATAGCCTCTATTGAACATGAAACTTCAATGAAAGGTTACAGACTATAAAAGTCAGAGGGCAAAAAGAATGCCATAGATAACTCCTAGAAAGAGAAAAATACTTTTTACAAAATGCAAACTCTGAGCTCAAAAGCTCTCAAAAAATGATATATACATCACTCAACTGCACATCGTCCTCATCAACTTCGCAACTTGCAACTATCCTAGTGACATAAACTCTCAGCTACCCACCTCTCACAAACATCTCTATAGAAGAAAAGACCGCAAAAGGAGTCACACTATTTCGAAACAACACCGGTTGCATGATTGTATGAGCTCAAAAAGCCACATTTGATCATGCGACAAGCCCCTTTAAACCTATCTTTGGTTCACACATGTAAACCAGATCCAACACTGGTGAAAACCCCTAAAAAATACTTCAAATTTGGGCCCCAACGGTTATGAGTTCTTCATTTAAAACTCAGCCATTGATCACATTTTTCCCAACAAATCAGACGATCTGGATCATCCCCAAAAATGTTGCAAGCCCCTATGAAAGATCAAAGTCCACATCACCAGTCAAGAGCCAATCAAAAGCGAGCATACCAACATGTCAACACATTTGGACCCACCGTGAGCCTTACTACAAACTTAACACTAAGTTAATCCTGGGTTCATTTTCCCTCTTAGTCGCCAAGTCACTTCACTTTTTCCTTAACCCTGGCTGCATCCAGGGACCACGCAAAAACTCTTAACTGCACAACTGTGCACTTGCTTTACCAACCCCAAGCCCATTCACAAACTAAGATTCCAATCAGATGGTGGGCACAAGATCTCATGGGGTCGAAAGATCCCATGAGATCTTACGACCAACATAGATCTTTACTGCACTTGCATCTCGGGCCCACTATAAAACCTTGTCACCTGCCAACCAATGAAAAGTAGGCACGTCACCAAACTACAGGCCCTTATCAGTGTGGCTAATGGTTTGTCACATGTTTGCATAGCCTAAAAAGGGGCTATGTGATCATGTGACAAACTGCTAGCATTCTTCAATAGGACCATCCACGGTTAGTCGCATGGTCGCATAAGGGGAAAAGGACTTATGGGATCATGTGACAACCCGCATAACAGCTTACCGAAAACCAACTGGGCCCCACTTGTCAGAGTTGCACACTTATGAAATGAATGCCGCCAGAGGAAGAAGTGCAAAGTTTAGGAGTAAAAAACACACTGAGCTTTCAGAGCGAAGGTTGAAAACACACTAAGCTTTTAGACCAAAAGGAAGAAAAAATAGAGGGTTTTTCGACACTGAACCTTTTTTTGAAACCCTGCAACAGTATTTCCTACAACCATTCAAACTTGAAAATCACTGAGGGTTTTGCAAATTAAGTGATGCGATCTGAACTGAAGCATGGTGACACATTGAAGATCATGGGGTTTAGAGCACAAAACATAAAACTTTGAGGATCTACTTCACAAGTGAAAACAAGTTGCAACAGGGCAGGATAAAAATAGACCTAGAAACTTGGCCAAATTTGCAGAATTGAAAATTTTAGGCAACAATTACCATTATATTTTCCATGCTTTTAGTACTTATGTATTTGAGGATCTGTTGAATCTTATACTATATGTTTGGTACCTGATTATGTAATTAGGGTACACTCGAGATACTACATGTTTTGATTTAGTTTCAGTTATGTTCATGTTACATATGATGTTTTCAAACTATTACGATGAAAAATTGGTTTAGGAAACCAAAGTTATGCTTAGTTGATAGATTTATAGACATTGTTTTAAATGATGTAGTACTGATGTACTGATGTGTGCAATGAGTGTGTAGCATAATTTTAGCATGGATCTAAATGCAGGGATCTAGTACTGGAACCTATGTTTATACCATGCATACCAAGGTCCTCTTTGTATAAAGAAATGTGGACCTCGTTGTATAGTATTTTATTCATCAATTTGGTTTTCATGTGTGTCATTAAATTAGTTAATGTCTATGTGTATTAGCCATGTCTTTTGTTTTATTAAATGTGCCAACTTTGGCAAAATGTGGCTTAAGTGTAGACATGGTTAAGTATTTTATTATTGTTTAGGTCAAGGGCTTGACTAGGGAGTAACCATAGGGTAGGATCAACTAACATTGGGCTGAGAAGTTTGTAGAAATCAACCAAGACCATAAATCCGTGCATAAACTTTAGGTGGACTTTAGGAGGGTCTTTTGGGCTCCCATAGGTTAACTGGGGTCAATTTTAACTACCCAAGTTGATACCTTAGGGGTTAGGGGTCATTTTCTACCCATTAAGAGCCTTAAAACTCATTTATGATCCCTCTAAAGTCAAGGTTTTCACTTTGGTCGAAATAGAAGAGTTGTGAGATTTTGGTTAACCCCTCTCTTCTTCCCACATTTGCATTCAACTCCATTTATGGTGAAGGAAGGGAAGTGGGAAGAAGGGAATTGAAGTTTCCATCCCTCTTCTGATTGGCTCCTAGATTTTAGGTGGTTTGCCTATTTAGGAGAAGTTTGGAGTAAGGTTTAGTTGATCACCCACTCTCTATATTTGGAGACCACTTTGTTGGAAAAAGCTTAGGAAGAAGACTAGTTGGAAGGAGTTTCAAGGGTTTTCAAAATTTCAACATTTGCTTGGATCAAGGTAGGCCTTGTGCTATTTTTGTTATTTCTTGCATATGTTTGAGCTTGGAGCTCCATTAATGGAGTCCATGCCTTTTTTTATGGTTCATGTTGTAAATTTTATGTTTTGTAAAAATGTTGTTTTTACTTTGTGATTTTATTTTGGGATGGGTTCTTCAAGATTTACTCACCTTAGGGAAGGTGGAGTAACCTTGAAGGGGGTAATCGGATGTAGACCCAAGATGTGTAGAGTATCCCTTGTGTGGAGGGATAAAACATGGGGTTTTGTGATACCCATGATGCCAAACATGGCCTATGAGCACCTGGGGGGCATAAGGAGAGTTAGATCGTATCTCTTGGAGATGGTCTTCCCAAGTCCATGTGTGGCTTGGGATATTTGTATCTTGTTCTGGCTTCTCCACCTAGTAGTCCACCTCTACCACATTTTCAGGAAGGTCTCTTGGACGCCTTCCCCTTGTAAAACCGAGTTGGGAATTTCACTTTATTGTCGCATGTCTTGCTTGTTTCCTGCATGCTATGGTTGTCTATTTATACCCCATTTCATATTGGATCCCCTAGCTCAGGGGTGGACTTGAAAGGGCATAGGTTCGGAGGTGAGCCTCCATGGTCAACCATGCTTCAATTAGGGACCTAGATGATGCATGGCTTGTAGAAATTGTGGACTTGAGAAAATCTCAGTTTGAAACTTGTTGTAATTTACTTTCCAAATATGTTGTAAAATCTAGATTTGCATGTTTAGGCCTAAGTTTGGAATTAGAGATTTCTTGGTAAATCACACATTGAGTTTATGGATATGTCTCAAGAAAATTATTATGGGAAAATATGGTAATTTGGTAGATGGACTCTATTGTGTATTAAATCTCATTATTGTTTTCTTTAGTTTTTTATATTTTCATTATTATAGAAGAAATCAATAAGTTATTAAATTGATTATGTTGTTCTTATCATCACTGGTATTCATGTGGGGTTTTTTGGTGTGGCTGTGCCACCACCACCTCCCCTCCTCCTTGTCTTTGTAGCAGCAGTGACACTAGTTGGGCGGTGCCGTCACCCACCGCAACCACCACTGTTCCAGTGGTAGGTGGAGCAACACTCGCCCCAGGACCCCGCCACCCATTCTCTCCTTCCTCCGCTTCCTTCCTCTGCCATTTGGTTCCTCCGCCGCTACCATGAGCAGTGCAGATGCATTCGCAGCCCACTTCATGCTCACCCCTCTTCGCTTCTCGCCGTCACTACCGCTGGCATGAGTGATGCACTCACCATCCATCGCCATCATTTTCCCTACTAGACCGACGCTTTCCTCCTACCGTCCTCCCTTAGCCACCGTTGTTCTTCCACCCTCCTCTTCCCGCTTCGACTCTGTGCAGAGGGTTTGAACGATGAGGTAAAAGATTTTTTAGGGTTAGCGGACTGGCATACCCTATTAGCACATCCCAAAAATTTCATGGCTCTAGCTCTCTTCCCCTAGTCTCTACAATGTTTTTCATGTCTTCGGCTAAAACCCTTGGCAAAAAAATTTTAAAAATCTAGCCATTGGGTCCTTAAATTTAAGATTGCCCTGGCCCTATTTTATTTTCACGTTACCTTTTTGCAGGTCACTTAAAACCTTTAATCCGCATGTGCCTTTTTTAAAAAAGGACTTCTTTACTATGTTCATGGTTAGGTTTCATGTGTCAGCGGGTCCCCTTTAAATATTTCCTAAGTTACCGGTTAATCTTTCCTAAGTTCCCAGTGCCCAGTAGTTTTAAATTTTCTTAAGTCCTGAGCTTTAATTTTTCCTATGTTTTGGCAGCCTTTATTTTCCTTGGGCCTAGCTCTAACACCATCTCCATCTAATGGTGGGCGTATGTTCGCAAGTGATGTGTCAGAGGCTTCAGATCTTAAGACTGTCATTGATCTCATTGGGTGATGTTGCCTTTCCTTTTAAGTGGGTCCACATGGTAGGTGTTCCATGTCAGCATTTTCTTATTGGTCCATGGGTAAACAACTCAGTATGTTTTAGTGGGACCTGATTTTCCGATGGGTCAGAGGGTCCTGACATCCATAATCCATCCAATGATGGGCGTAAGTTCTCATGGAATCTGTCAGAGCCTTGAGATCTTACGCCAGCCGTTGATCTCATTTATCTCAAATGTATCTTTGGCAATGGTCCCGGTGTCAGGTGGAGTTGATTGGGAGGTTTTTTATTGGTCCACGTAGTATGAGATGGAGTCTCGTCAATGCAACCTAGTTTTCAGAGGTGTCAGTGGGTCCTGATCCTATCAGTGAATCGATGAACGACGTATAATCTTATGGGTTTTGTCAAAGGCTTAAGATCTTGTGACAGCTGTTGATTTTGTTTCTTGTCAGATGGTTGTCAGAGATGGGAGGAGATTCTTGATCCAATGGTGGGTGTGTAATTTGATAGAATCTTGGATGGGTATGTGAACTTTAGATGACTGTCGATCTTCTTGATGCGGGCCCGATCAAAGTTTCTATCTTTGGGCAGTTGAGTTAAGATTCAAAAGCCCACGAAGCCTGAAGATTGGACGGTCACGACTTAAAGTTGATGGAGATTTAAATTTCAACCGTCGATTTGCTACGAGCACCATAAAGTAGCCTTTTATTTTCAAATTTGAATTTGCAGAGGGTTTCCATCAATAGGAAGTACCAGAATTTATGGTTTTAATAGCTAATTTCAATTGGTTTGGTGGTGCTTGCTATTGCAGTGTGGTCCAGCATGTTCTTTGATCATCTACAAGGTTTGTACTATGTGGTTTTGTGCTTGAGGCATGTTGCAAGGTTGACATTTTGAGTGTTTTTGTGGTTCTCAATACCTTCACAGAGAATTTGTCATGATTGAGGATCATTTCAAGATTTTGTTTCTCTTGGTTGCCTAGGTTTCCACCCCTATAATAACTTTATGACCATTTCCATTTGGTTGGGTGGTTGAAACCCTAACCCTAAGTCATCCGTAGCTTGTTGCATTCTCTTTGAGAATTCCAAGATGACTAGGGAGTATAGGTTACAAAATTTTGACTGAGTAGGGGTTCCAAACTTTCTTTGGTCCCAGCTAGTTGTTGATAGTGTTATACTGATAGAGGAGTGGGATTTTGGGTATTTCATATCTTTGTGTTGTTTTGATTGTATATTGATCCTGAATATGTTAATGAAAATACTATTGAGTTCCAATCTTGCATTTGTGTATGTCTTCTTGTTTCGGTTCTAAGCTCATATATGTTAATGTCACAAAGTGTGTTAGCATATGGTAAACAAAGAGTATTATGAAGTCATCTTTGAGTTCCTAACAAAGTTAGGATTAAAGTCTTTTGGGTGGGTTCAGTGAGTTTACAACTGAGTAAGAATCTAATGTCCTTGTGTTTGAGGGAGAGGGGTAATAGGCAAAGCACTTATCCTGAGCCCAAGAGTGTTTGATTCAAGATCTTCAGCTGATGTATGTAATTGGGTGACAGTTTTCCCTAGGTTAAGGCACTGGTCCATCCTCTGGAGGCATTTCATTGTCATCAACCACACACAAACATTCAAATGATAAAATCTTAAAGCAGTTAGTAAAGAGTATATAGTTGTATGTCATTTAGTGATTCCTTTCAAGAAGTGAATCAAGGGTACACCCGCCTGAGAATTGAGGCTCAAAGTGTAGGAGGATCTCTCTTAATCCTTGTTAATTGGCCCTCTTCCTTATAGAATTTGGAGTGGTGATAGAGTCAAAGTTATATTAAATTTATCGATCAAAGTATAAATCTACAAGTGAAGATCAAAGGGAACCCCCAACAAAATGGTGACTCTACTAGGGACTACAACAATGAAGCAGTATATCTGTTATGAGTTTTGGTTTGGACTACATTGTAAAGTCAAAATCTTTTGTTGACCAGATAGATATAAAGGTTGTAAGTGCACTCTTGTTTTCCTATTGTATTCAGTTAAAAAGATTTCCCATCTAGGTGGGTGGTGACTCAAAAAGTTTAGAACCAGTGCTATATATTGTAAATCATGGACAAGAGGAGGAATACTAGGTCCTTTGTTAGAAAGAATCTAGAGGTCACTCTGGAGCAATTGCCTAGATAGGAGAAGGAGAGTTGGATTAGAAGGAATGGTGAGTCTACTAGTGCTCACATGAGAGAACAAATAAATACTAGAGGTAGAGCACCACATGTTTCCTCAAGTGAGGATAGTTCACAGGACAAAGTTTCTAGATTAGATGGTGGTCACTTTGAAGATAGATTTTATGATACCCCAGAAGCTATATTTCATGACAAAGGTACATTGTCTATAGGTCAAGATGAACAAGCTAGAGAGATGGGTTTAGAGATTGATTTAGATCTTGATGAGGACAATTTTAGAAGAGAACCCATGAGACCAAGGCAAGTCCACTTCCCATATCAAAATATTTTTGATATGGATGTGTAATCAAGTTTTGATGACATTATGGTAGATCCTGATGATTTAAATGCATTAAGGTTGCAGTTGGTAGAGCAGGATGCCACACATAAGAGGTTACAAAGGGAGAGAGAGGCTGAAAAGGTGAATTCTCTGATAGAAAGATAGTCTCTCCTTAGAAAGATTAACGAAATGAAGGAGAGAAATGAGATTCTTGCTTTTGCTCCTAAAACTTTGTAGAATGATGTCTTTGGTGATCTTGATGCCTTAAGGAGTGAGCAAGAGCGCTTACTGCAAGATCAGGAATTTGATAAGGAGGGCCCTGTGGTTAGACAAGTGCAAAGTTATGTTCCTTTGCTTAAAAATAAAGATGGGTGTGAGATCACTAGGCCTGATGTTGCCACTGGTGAGAAAGGAAAGAAAAAGATGGTGGGACATCAAACAAGTAAATCATTGACAATACCCAGGGTCCCACCACCCAATTCAAATAAGGACACAAAAATGTAGAGAAGAAGAAAAGAAGATGAGGACCTTGCAAGAGAATTAGAGAAGGCTGAAATTGAAGCTTCCATTGCAAAAAGAAGAAGAAAGATACAGTTCTTGAAGGCTTCATCAGCTAATGCTCTTGGCCCATCTACTACTAAACTAGGTATGCCATCTATGACTACTACTATTCCACTTAGTAATGCTACTAGTTCAATTCCTTCTTCATCTGCTAGGATAGGTGCTGATCCTAGCCAACAGTCAAATGCACAAATAAATGTAGATGCTAATGTTGATCCTAGGGTTAACACTAGTTCAAGTTTTCAAAGAAGACCTATGCAATTAGAAGGCTATAGGCAAATTAGTTTTGATGGAATTCCTGGCTACCCAAATTCTTTTCCAAATGATATTAGAGATAAGGTACCTAAGTTTTCTGGTAATAATGCTATTAGTTGTGAGGAGCATCTTAGGTTATTTGTTGATATGCTTAATGATTATGAGGTAGAGCATGAGGATGTGGTCATGAAATTATTTGTTCAATCTCTAATGGAGGATGCTAGAGATTGGTTTAAGAGACTTCCTGACAAATGTATTGATACTTGGGATTCTTTTGAGAGATGTTTTAAAGAGTAGTATGGTGATAGGCCTAATGCTAGTTTCATGTTGAATGAATTCAATACCATAAGGAAAAATCAGAATGAATTTGCAGCTGAATTCAACATGAGATTTCAGAAAGGTATGCATAAGTTTTTCCAAGTTATGCAATTAGATGACAATATTTGTCTAACTACATATATCAATGCATTTGATGGAAAGATGAGATATTTGTTGAGCGAAAAAGAACCAAGAACTCTTAGGGATGCTTTTAGGATTGCTATCAATATTGAGAACAATATGAAAATATTAGGAAAATTGGGGGGAAAAAGAGATGACCCAAAGTTGTTTGGGGACAAGAAATACAAAAGGGAAAATGATAAGAATGTTGGAGCTAGGAGGAAAGGGAAAGATAAATTGGATAAGGTGTTTAATGCATTGAAGGATTTGAAGGCACCTACAAATAAGAACATTAGTGCTCCTGCCAATGAGAGGCCTCAATTCAACAACAATTTCAATAAGCAGAATAGATTGCAGAACTGCCCCTACAACACACAATGGAAGGATGGCAAGCCTATTGTCTCTACTATAAGAGGAAATGATGATAGAGGTGTCCCTGACCCTCTACAAAAGGCTTCAATAAATGTCATGGAGGACATACCTTGGTGTGTTGCATGCCAGTCCCCTCATTCTGTAGAGCATTGTGTGGTTGCACATTCTATGGCTGCAAATCAAGATTGTGGCAATGAGGAGATAGATCAAGAAGAAGATCAAGATGATGTTGGATGCAACATGGCTTCTTCATATCTAGGATATGAAGATGATTTTGATTTTGATGAAGAGGTAGATGTAAATGTAAAGAGATAGAATCAGGCCCTTTTTCATCAAGAAGTTTTTTCTAATAGTGAAGACATTGATAGGAAGACATGTAATATGAACTCTTCTTTTGAGCTAGTAAATTTGAGAAGACCCTCTAGAGAAGAGATGGATAGGATTACTACAGAAATGATTTCCCAAGTGCAAACTAGAGGCATGGTGGCAAGGAATATAAATGATAAAGCTACATGAATGTTTATAAAGAGTACCAACTCTGGAGAACCTAATGAGAACAAATCAAAAGGTGATCACATGGTGAAATTCAAGAATGTAAAAGGTAAGAATTGTGAGCCTAAGGGAGTTGGAATTGAAAATATTTCTAGTGAGATTGATAGGCCAGTTAACACAATGGCCAAGATTGAAAAAATGAGGGTGGCTAATACACCTAATGTGTCAGATAAGAAAAAGAATATTAAGGCAATGCAGATTGAGATTCCTTTTGCTCCTATTGATATGTTATCTGTATTATCCCAAATTACAGTTAAGGTTCCATTGTCATAATTGTTGACGATCCCTGAACACAAAGATAGAGCTATTGGATGGGTAGGTAATGTTCATAAAAATGATGTTGCATGCAATGGATCTCAGGATAAGGCTTTGAAAGGTGTTGTTGCTAAGGGAATTAAGTCTCCAATTCCTCCAATATATTTGGATAGTTCTGTCAATGCTAGCCTTGAAAATATTGATCCATTCTTTTTAAGTGTTCTTGTGAATGGAATGAAGTTGAGAAATTGTATGATTGACAGTGGTGCCTCTAATACTATCATGCCTTTCAAAATCATGGAGAATTTGGGCCTTAAAGTTGATACAGTGCAAGGCAGATGTTGTGCAATGGATTAGAGGGAGGTACCAGTTATTGGGACTATCAATGCAATGCCATATAGGTTGGCAGAATATCCAGAGAAAGAGTTAACAATGAGTGTTTTTGTGGTGGATATCCCTCCTCATTATGGGATGCTACTATCTAGAAGGTGGAGTGCTGCCATGGGTGGAAGTTTATAGTGTGATTTGTCCTATGCCACTTTCAAGATTGATGATTAGTTTGTCAAGATTGAACGAGAGCCAAGAGTATGCCACATGACTGAGAGAAATATTCATAATGAAACTACATGTTTTGTGGATACTGATATTAATGTTTTTAGGGAAGAGATCCCTGTATTTGAAGAGGAACTTATTTTGTCACCTATCTCTATTGAGGTAAGTGCTAATTTTGTGAAGGGTGATTTGTGGGTAATGTACTTTGATGGTGCAAATTGCAAAGATGGTGCAGGAGCAGGTATTTTACTTATTTCTCCTGATGGAAATACCTATAAATTTTATTTCACATTGAATTTCTTTTGTACCAACAATATAGAAGAATATGAGGCTTTGTTGTTAGGATTGAGGTTGGCACAAAAGCATGGTATTAAGTGTTTAAGTGTTGTTGGTGATTCTGAGTTGGTGGTGTCCCAAGTCAAGTCAGTATACGCTTCCAAGAACAAGAGGTTGAAACAATATAGGAATGTAGTTTGGGATTTGATTTTGATGCCTTAAATATTGAGTGGAAGGATAGGAGTAACAATAAGATGGCTGACTTGTTAGCCAATATTGCAATCAATCCTAATGATATTATATTTTCTAGTATCTCTAAAGTTGAAATTCAGGCTAGGCCTAGCATACTAGATAATATTGAGAATTGGCAAGTTTTTGATGATGATAATGATATCTTGAAGTTTATGGGTTGTGAGGATCAGTATCATGGTTAGGAATTTGATTGTTCAGCCTTGGTTGAGTCAGTAGAAGGAAGGGAGGTTGTCTTTGGCAATGAGGTCATTCAGCTTAGAACCAACAAGGTGCCCAAGGGGCTTGTTGTTTTGGAGACTATCTTTGATAACTAGGATAGAGTTCAAAAGAATATCAAAAGAGAAGATCATGCTGATCTAGAGGAGATAAATCTTGGAACACATGAGGCACCTAAGAAGGTATACATTGGTAGAGATATATCTCAAAAGGTAAAGAAATCTTTGATTGAATTATTGAGAAAATTTAGGCATGTTTTTGCATGGTCATATGATGGCGTAAAGGTTTATAGAGAAGATTTATTTCAGCATATTATTCCATTGAAAGAAGATGCTAAACCTTTCCGGCAAAAGAAAAGGCCTATTAATCCCACTTTGGCACCCAAGATGCAAGAAGAGTTAATGAAGATGAGAGATGCTAGAATTATCAAGCCTATAAGGCATTCTTCTTGGGTGTCAAAACTTGTTCCTGTGAGAAAAAAGAATGGTGACATCAGGCTTTGTGTGGACTTCAGGAATCTGAACATCAGCTCATTAAAGGATAATTATTGTCTGCCCAATATGGAGGCTATGTTGCAGAGAGTAACCAGATTAGAATTGATGTCTATGATGGATGGTTTCTCTAGCTACAATCAGGTCATTGTCAAGGAATCAGAGCAATTCAAGACAGCTTTCACAACACCTTGGGGGATATATGTTTATGTGAGAATGCCTTTTGGCCTCACAAATGTTGGTGCTACATTTCAGAGGGCAATGGATGTTGCCTTTTCAGATTTCATAAATGATTTCCTTGTTGTATATCAAGATGATCTGACTGCCTATTCCAAGGAGAAAGAAGACCATTGCACTCATTTACAAAGAATATTTGTGAGGGACTTGGAATTTGGCATTTCATTAAACCCAAGGAAATGTGCTTTTGGTGTCATTGAAGGTAAGTTGCTTGGCCACTTAGTTGGGAAGCCAGGAGTGAGAATTGACCCTGAGAGGGTAGCAGCCATTGATAAAATTTAGAGACCAAAGAATGTTAAAGGAATTCAGTCCTTCTTTGGTTAGGTCAATTTCTTAAGGAGGTTTGTGACAAATTTTGCAGAGGTTACTAGACCTATTTCTAAGATGTTGAAGAAGGGATCTGTAATCAATTGGGAGGGTGAGCTTGATGAGGCTTTCAAAAGTATCAAGCAGGCTATCAAAGATGCACCAGTGCTTATGACACCTAATTATAATGTCCCAATGCATATCTTTTCCTTTGCATCTTTTCACACTATTGCTGTAGTTTTGTTACAAAAGAATAAGGATGGTTTTGAGCAGCCTATTGCATTTTTTAGTAAATCTTTGCAGGCTGTAGAATTGAAGTATGACATAAATGAAAAATAGGCTTATGCACTTGATGCAGGAGCATCCTGGGTGTAAGAGCAATCTTGCATCACCCAAAAAATATTTCTATTTTTATATTCAATAAGGGCTATTTTGTGCAGAGCTGCTATTTATGGAAAGTTACTATTTTTGGTAATTTTTGTATGTGCTCAGAATGATTTGATTTCTTTCTTGGAGGTTCATTTTGGTCATATAAGCCTGCCAGTAAAGTTTCATTGCTAGATCAAGTGTATATTGGAAGATATTGAAGATTTTCGGTATTGGCAGCAGGGTACAGAAACTTTGAACTCAGTTTTGAAGGCTTTAGAGGCCCCAGATGAGGTCAAAAATTTGGGTGATGGGCACTTGCACGAGTCAAGCCTGTAGAGCACTTCGTGGCATTTCCGAAATGGGGTTATAATAGCCGAGCGGGTCAACTGGTGATGACTTATGGTCTTCAGAAGTTGGGCCACCTGAAATGGCGAGAAATAATTTTCTTCAAAATTTCTGTTCGGGTTTCAAAGGTTATCTTGAGCTGACTATGATGTAATAAAATGTAAAATAAAATAATTCTAAGTTTGGTCGGCCTTATTGGCTAAAATTCTGGAACCTTCCCAGGCGGTGGAAAATTGCCTATATAAGGAAGGCTGTATTATTGTCTTAGGCAGTTCAGAATAGTTCTGGGTAGTAGATCTGGGTAATAGTTCGAGGCTTTGTCCTACAGAATATTGTAAGGGAATGCCCATGTGGCTTTGCATATTGTAATTCTAAAAGTTTGTAATTCCACATTTGTGGAGATAATAAGAAGCCAATTTTCTGTTCTTGCATATTGTTGTTGTTTCTCTATTTTCTATTATGTGTTTGTGGTATTAAGGGGAGCACCCTTCATCAGCACTTGTGAAGGCAATCAAGGCTTTTAGGTGTTACTTGATGGGAGCAGCTGTGATTGCTTTTCTACCAAGTGCAGCTGTGACGGATATTTTCTCATAGCAAGAGGTGTCTAGAAGAAGATGCAGATGGATTAATAGGATCCAAGAATTCAATGTTGAGGTCTAGATTACTAAGTTGGTTAGAGGACAAGGATTGGCAAAAATGATGGCCCAATCCAATCTTGATGCAAATTAGGTAAATCATTTTGAAATTTATTACACATGTGATATGGATGATTGTATCTGGTATCAGGATATCATCTATTACTTGAGAAGTATGAGATGTCTAGATAACATTAATGATAATCAGAAAAGGACATTAAAATTACAGGCCATCAAGTATGTAATTGTGAAGTGTAAATTGTATAGAAAGAATTTGGATTGCATACTTTTGAAGTGTGTAGATGAAGATCAAGCTAACAAGTTTTTGAAAGAAATGCATGAGGGAGTTTGTGGTGGGTATTATATGGGTAAAACAACTACTCATAAGATCTTGAGAGTAGGATTCTGGTGGCCCACAATCTTCAAGGATGGAGAATAGTTGGTGAGGAGGTGTGATGCTTGTCAAAGGTTCTCTAGTAAGCTTACATTTTTAGGAAATGTGCCATTAAAACCAGTAGAAGTTCAGGTTCCTTTCCAAAAATGGTGAATTGATTTCATAGGGGAGATACCAAACAAGTCAAGTGGAGGACACTCATGGATCTTAGTTGCCACTACGTACTTTACAAAGTGGGTAGAAGCTATACCTACAAGAAATGCAACTAGTAAGGTGGTAATTGATTTTATGATGAATAATATTGTTACAAGGTTTGGGTGCCCTAAGAGAATAGTAAGTGATAATGCCATGTGCTTTAGGTCTGCTGAATATAAGGACTTTTGCAAAGGTTTGGGAATTTAGATTTCTAATTCCTCACCTTATCATCCACAAGGAAATGGTCAGGTAGAATCTACTAATAAGAGTTTGATTAAAATTTTAAAGAGAATTCTAGAAAATAATAAGAGGGCATGGAATTCAAATCTGCCATTAGCTCTATGGGTTGATAGGGTAACTGTGAAGAGGGAAATTGGTTGTGCACCATTTGACGTAGTATATGGAATTCATGCAAGAATGCCTCAGAATAACTTATTGGAAATGTATAAATTTTTTCAGCTATATGATGATGACATAGATGATGAGATGCAGTTGAGAATTGAGGACCTCATTAGGTTGGATGAGACTAGAAGAGAATTAGTTGCAAGGAATGCCAAATTGTAGTTGTAGGTTAAGAATTTATATGATAAGAAGACTGTTGATAGAAAGTTTGAACCTGGTGATTTGGTGTTAGTTTGGAATGCCAGACTGGAGGATAAGGAGAAACATGGTAAATTTGATCCCATTTGGCTAGGGCCATATTTAATTCATGAGAAATGGGGCCAAGATTCATACATTGTCAAAGAATTAAATGGTGATATTCAGGAATTGCCAGTTCATGGACAATTCTTGAAGAAATACTTCAATTGAGGTATTCTATTTTCCATGAATAGTATTTAGGTCTGTATATTTTGTAAATTCTATAAATAAGCTACTTGCCCCTACCCTGTTTTGTCTCGGTCTGTCAGTTTTTGGTCCTGTTGCCTATTTTGCCTTGCTTGTTCCCTGTTGTCTGCAATTTTTCTAGTGGGATGGTCTGCTTTAAACCAGTGATTCTAAGTCCTTGCTATGCCTGTAGGAGGCATACATCCCTAGATAGAGCCACTGTTAGCACGTGCCAAAAATTTCATGGCTCTAGCTCTCTTCCCCTGGTCTTTGCAATGTTTTTCATGTCTCTGGCTAAAACCCTTGGCAAATGTTTTTTAAAAATCTAGCCATTGGGTCCTTAAATTTAAGATTGCCCTAGCCCTATTTTATTTTCACATTACCTTTTTGCGGGTCACTTAAAACCTTTAATCGGCATGTGGCTTTTTAAAAAAAGGACTTCTTTACCGTGTTCACAGTTAGGTTTCATGTGTCAACAGGTCCCCTTTAAATATTTCCTAAGTCACTAGTTAATCTTTCCTAAGTTCCCAGTGCCCAGTAGTTTTAAATTTTCCTAAGTCCTGAGCTTTAATTTTTCCTATGTTTCGGCAGCCTTTATTTTCCCTGGGCCCAGCTCTAACACCATCTCCATCTAATGGTGGGCATATGTTTGCAAGCAATGTCTCAGAGGCTTTAGATCATAAGACCACCACTCATCTCATTGGGTGATGTTGCCTTTCCTTTTAAGTGGGTCCACATGCCAGGTGTGCCATGTCAATGCTTTCTTATTGGTCCACAGGTAAACAACTTAGCATGTGTTAGTGGGACCTAATTTTTTGATGGGTCAGAGGGTCTTGACATCCATAATCCATCCAATGACAGGCGTAAGTTCTCATGGAATCTATCAGAGGCTTGAGATCTTACGCCAGCCATTGATCTCATTTGTCTCAAACGTATCTTTGGTGGTGGTCCCAGTGTTAGGTGGAGCTAATTGGGAGGTTTTTTATTGGTCCACCTAGTATGAGGTCAAATCCTATCAGTGGGACCTAGTTTCTAGATGTGTTAGTGGGTCCTGATCCTATCAGTGAATCAATGAACGACGTATAATCTTATGGGTTTTGTCAAAGGCTTAAGATCTTGTGACGGCCATTGATTTTGTTTCCTGTCAGATGGTTGTCAGAGATGGGAGGAGATTCTTGATCTAATAGTGGGCATGTAATCTGATAGAATCTCAGATGGGTATGCGAACTTCAGATGACCATTGATCTTCCTGATGCAGGCTCGGTCAAAGTTTCTCAGTCTTTTGGCGGTTGAGTTAAGATTTAAAAGCCCGCGAAGCATGAAGATCGGATAGTCACGACTTAAAGTTGATGGAGATTTAAATTTTGACTACTAATTTGCTACAAGTGCCATAAAGTAGCCATTTATTTTCAAATTTGAATTTGCAGAGGGTTTCTAGCAATAGGAAGTACCAGAATTTATGGTTTTAAGAGCTGATTTTGATTGGCTTGGTGGCACTTGCTATTGCAGTGTGGTCCAAGATGTTCTTTGATCATCTATAGGGTTTGTACTATGTGGTTTTGTGCTTGAGGTGTGTTGCAGGGTTGACATTTTGAGTGTTTTTGTGGTTCTTAGTACCTTCAAAGAGAATTTTTCATGATTGACGATCATTCCAAGATTTTCTTTCTCCTGGTTGCCTAGGTTTCCACCCCTATAATAACTTTATGACCATTTCCAGTTGGTTTGGTGGTTGAAACCCTAACCCCAAGTCATCCGTAGCTTGTTGCATTCTCTTTGAGAATTTCAAGATGACTAGGGAGTATAAGTTACAAAATTTTGACTGAGTAAGGGTACCAAACTTTCTTTGGTCCCAGCTAGTTGTTGATAGTGTCATACTGATAAAGGAGTGGGATTTTGGGTATTTCCTATCTTTGTATTCTTTTGATTGTATATTGATCTTGAATATGTCAATGAAAATACTATTGAGTTCCAATCTTGCATTTGTGTATGTCTTCTTGTTTCGGTTCTAAGCTCATATACGTTAATGTCACAAAGTTTGTTAGCATATGGTAAACAAAGAGTATTGTGAAGTCATCTCTGAGTTCCTAACAAAGTTAAGATTAAAGTCTTTTGGGTGGGTTCAGTGAGTTTACAACCAAGTAAGAATCTGGTGTCCTTGTGTTTGAGGGAGAGGGGTAGTAGGCAAAGCACTTATCCTGAGCCCAAGAGTGTTTGATTCAAGATCTTCAGTTGATGTATGTAATTGGGTGACTATTTGCCCTAGGTTAAGGCACTGGTCCATCCTCTGGAGGCATTGCATTGTCATCAACCACACACAAATATTCAAATGATAAAATCTTAAAGTAGTTAGTAAAGAGTATATAGTTGTATGTCATTTAGTGATTCCTTTCAAGAAGTGAATCAAGGGTACACCTCCCTGAGCATTGAGGCTCAAAGTGTAGGAGGATCTCTCTTGATCCTTGTTAATTGGCCCTCTTCCTTGTAGACTTTGGAGTGGTGATAGAGTCAAAATTATATTAAAGTTATCCATCAAAGTATAAATCTACAAGTGAAGATCAAAGGGAACCCCCAACATACCCTATACATTTGGGTATTAAATAACTATTTTTTTTTAAGATTTCATTTGAAAATGAAATAGCATAGGAAGTATACATTTTTAATAATTTTGTTGTTAATAATTAATTTATTTTCAAGGAATATGTATTATTGTTTTTTTTCTTTTAACTTTGAAAACTTTGATTATTATGATATATGGTTACGTGTTTAGAGTTGATATTTTCTAGATAGATTTGCATGTAAAGTGAGTTTTTAGTTTTTAGTTAATTTCTTAAAAGCATTGTTATTATTAAATTGTTTTGGATTTAGTTGGTTTTAAATTTATTTTTTATGATAAATATTAGAATATAAACATTATTGTAACAAGATCGACTTTAGATCTTGAATTTTTTAGTGATAATTATTTTATATAATATCATTTCTTCTCGAAATAAATATGGTGATTACTTTGTTTATATAGTTGGTGAATTTACAATTTAAATTTTTAATCCAAAATTTGTATTCTAAAGCTTCATTACTTTCAAAGTTTAAGTATTGTTAACTTAGTTTATTACTGAGACTAATTTGTAATTTGTTTCATTAAATTAAGTTGATAACTTTATGGGTGTAGATTTATTTGTTAATTAATTCTTTTTTATATGTATAAGGTTTAGAACGTTAGTTATCTAATTAAATTACTCTTTTTAATTGATAATCTACATAATGTTTTATCGATAAAGGGGTCATAACAACCCTTTTATCTTTGTAGTAATATCTTTTAAGAGTAATAATACTACTTTTGACCAGCATCGAGCATAGTTGACTTTTGGTGAATGATGGTCAAACTTTCTTTGTTCATCTCGATTTTTGAGCCGGCTGTTTCTTTCACCCCCTAGAGCTTAGGTTTTCAATTTCATACCCTTCAGAGATAGTCAAATTTTTGGTCAACCCTAGTTGACTTTTTGGTCAACTGTCTTGATTTTCATGCATGCTCCTTCCTTAGGGCTTAGCAGACCCTAGAAACTTTCTTCCATGTAATTCAAAGCATAGTTGACTTTTAGTCAACATTGGTTGACTTTTAGTCAAATATCTTGATTTGCATGCTGGTCAAGCTAGTAGCTTAAGGGAAACCTTATAGCATATTTTAGTGTTGTTTGATGAAGTTTGACATTTGGTCAAACTTGGTCAACCCTTTTTGATTGACTGTTGGACTATCATCAGACTCATCCTGATTATCAGTTGCCTATTTACCTTTGCACCGTTTTGCGTACACATAGGGTCTTGTGCTAGATAGTGTTCTCTCCTTAGTTGTGTTACTGTGATGGATGGTAGTTGCTTTGTAAGGTTTTATAAAAAAAATTTGTAGTTGTGTTTTGCTCAACTTTTGGGCATGACACCTTTTGCATTGGACCAACTCTGATGGGAAGTATTATGATGCCTTTAGATTCTCTTTCTTCATCATCGTAGGCTTTTATAGTTATCTTTTTCTTTCGGTCAATAGCCTCCTCAGAAAATCCTAAAGCTCTAACCAAATTCAAGGTAGAAATATTCAAGCCAGCTCCTCCATCAATGAGGACTCTTTTCACTCTATTCTTATGAATTAGAACCTGTATATGTAAGGTAAGATTTTGCATGTGGTTTAGAGAGATATCATCTTGTTATGAAAATGATAGACAATAGGGTGCAACAAGATGTCGTACCATATTTTGAAATTTATCCACCTCTAAATTTAGAGGCAAATTAGTCTCCACTAAGGATTTTTCTATAATATCCTTATGCTTTGGTGAAATCTTGAGCAATTCTAGAATAGAGCTTTGAGCAGGGGTCCTTTGCAATAGGTCTACCAAATTTTATTGTTTTTAAGATGAGGTTTTATTTGGTAGGACAATCCTTGGGGCCCTTCCTGGTAGGGTAATCTTTGATGCTTGCCCCCTAGTTACAACATTAGATGTTGCTTCCCTTGGTTTTTATTTCACCACAATGATATTTATGGTATTTTAATCCCCACTTATAGTATTAATGGTATTATCATAGGTATGAGAAAAGTTAACTTTCTCATTTCCTCTTTTGTTATTAGGATTGGTTCTTGATGATTCCCCTTTCTCATGATTCAAGAAAGGGTTCTTAAGAGCCGTATCATCTTTATTATTTTGCAGCCCTTCCACTTTTATTATTCCATCATCAATTAGGTCTTGGACCAGATGTTTCAATTTCAACCACTCGTTCATTTTATGTCCCTTGTTACGATGGTACTCACAATGATAAGAATAATTCCACCAATTGGACTTAACTTGGCATTCATATGGCCTTGATTCAGGTAAGTGTTGTCATATATTTACCCACCTTGGAGGCCTAGTTACTAGATGAGCTACATGTACCCTAGTTTACATTATTAAGTGGTCTTGCTTAATATTTGTGTTCATTTTTTGCAAAGTACCTGAAAGGGAAAGGAAATGAACTGTATCTAAGATTACATGTGCCAATATTCTGAATATGTTGTACAAAAAGAAAGAATTGAAAAGGAAAATTATCTGAGCTCACACATGCCATGAGTATAGCCAATGCAAGAATTGCATAAATGAGTGCAAATATACATTATAAGGAGCATAGATGCAGGGGTACCAGACATTGCCTAGTAAGGAGTCTGTCTCCACTATGTTCTTGGTGTGCTCCTATGATCCTGAACCTGCAAAGAGAGAGAAAAGAAAGGGTTTAGATCCAATAGATCTAAGAAATGCCTGGTATCATAGAATCTATCTATAGCACACATACATGCACTCAGCTATACACCTTTGGCATGGGCTGTGCTCAGGATAGGTGCATGAGAGAGGCTCTGGAAATAAAATAAGTACCATTGTTTTCACTAATATGTTTGTTCCATGTGCAGAGATAGAAGAAGTTGATTCATAGCAAATAGTAGAATACCAAGATCTAGATGAATGATGATGCCCTCTGATGTGGGCTCTATTGGGAGGATCTCAAATTTCCTAGATAGAGACCACATCATAGGCCAAGAACACCCATGCTCAATAGTGTAACATTCAGTGGGTAGTACAGTATCAATAGGACACTAAAGAAACATAGATCAGAAAGCAAGTGAAGCATGGTTAAACCACAAATAATAGAGCACTGGCACATGGAGGGCTTGCAAACACATGCATTCAAGTCAAAATAGAGAGATGAGAAGGAACACAAATTTGATATTGTTGGCATGAACATCAACAAATGAATCTGCATCATGAATCAAATAATGAAGGGGCTGCAAATGATTAAACCCATAGTTTCAAGAAGATAGAATAGTGCATCAATAAAGGCATCAATATTAAAGGAATGAGAAGGCAAATAATGGAGGTTTGCAGGCCTCAATAAAGTACATAATAGTTAAACAGTGAATCCACATAGAGAGATCAATAGTCCTGATGAGAAGGAATCAATCAAGCAAGATGCCAAAGACAAGGCATAGTATGGCTTAGTAATCCAAATAATGAATAAATCTACAATACAACATGTCTATTCCCGCAATTATAAACTAGCTGGTGCCCTTAGTTTATAATGAATAATACAATTGTATGATCACAGGCTAAGCATCGACAATGACAGTAAACAATGCAATGAATGGTAAAGGCTAATGATGCGGGCCAACATTGTGCATGTAAGCAACAGTACCAAGAGATAATACAATGGATATGGGCCTCAAGAATTTCAAATATGCCTTATGTATGCTCTCAGGCTATATATAGAAGAGGGTAGCAGTGGCTGAAGCATAACATCAAATATAAAATGATGCCCTAGTTCATTAGTTCACGGGCATTATGGTAAATTGAAGATCTAAATATCAAATGCTCATGGGTCATCAACAATTGTTCAAATAGTATATACAAATATGCTAACAGTGTGTGCTCAGGCTATGCCTGGAATAAGTGATAGTGACCAATATACACCAAACGGGATGCCATAAAGAAACACTAACAACAAACTGTGCCCTAGTCGGCATTAGAGGGAGATCATACATATGCCCTAGCCTATGAACACCATAAATGGAGATAGTGAATAAATATATTGGTGGTTAATAAAACAATGAGCTCAAAGCAAGTATCTCGTGCCCTAGTTCAGCAAGTTCATGTGCTTTATAATATTCTAGGAGCCCGAACATCAAATGCAAAAGGGAAATGAACACATGCCTTCACAATACAATGAATGGTAAATAACAATAAATATTGAGGCTCGGGAATTTCAACATGATAACAGTATGCTATCAAAGTATTAAAATATAGAGACAAGATGCTATCAAATACAGATAGAAATGAAATAGCACAAACACAAATAGAGTGCATGTGCGCCATGCTCAAAGTGGCATGATATAGCAACTGAAGCATGATAGTAGTAAACACCAATAGACAAGGCTCGTGGGCCACTAAATATCTCAGTTAAGCATTTAGAACAAATAGAATCTCGGCACCACCCATGAATTGAAGCAGTGAGCGTCTCAAATGCTATCCACCGGTATTAAGAGGAGCAGGGGTATCAAGTATAGTGATTCATAATAGCATACTCATAGGGCGTGGGCACAATGTCACAATAGAAAGGGACACTAAGTCAATAATTCACAGTGCTAAGCATGTATTAACCAGCATCATGCCCGCAATATGACATAAGCAATCAAACATGCAGAACATGGTGCTAGTAATAACAAAACATTGAAGGCAATAACAATATCCTGAGCATGGTTAGCCCGCGGTATTGCAAAAATTTAACAAGAGTACATCCATAGAAATGAATAATAACAAGTTCAATGCCATAGCCTATGAACATAATGAAACAATGAAACAGGAACATGGTGCCCTAGTTATGCACATTTTTCAAATATTGAAACATCATACAATGATTCAACAAGACCAATGCCATTATGATGCCCTTGAACAAAGCCCGTGCCCCGGGTTAGAAATATGAGTGTCATAGCCTTATGGCTCATGGGCTTTATGAATAGTAAACATACCCAATGCCCTCAAATATAAACAATTTTCAAAGAGATGAAACACAAAAAATCATTGCCCTCGACATTAAGAGAGAAAAAAATGCAAATGCCATAGAACCAAATAACAGAGACATCAAATGAATAGAGCAATCAATGATTGAAACTAGAATGCATACCTTAATCAATATGCCATGAATAGAAAGGGCTAGATGTTTCCTTAATTGACCTCAAGATCAAGCTCAGAGGTACCAGTAGGGATTGGAACTTTCCAAGTGCAGATCGAAGAGGTCACAGTGCCAGCAGTTTCCCCGTTCTCAAGGAAGGGTTTGATAAAATGTTTTATTATTTCATTTTTCCCCTTTTAGGGTTGTGTCATTGTTTTTATCTATTTTGAGCACCTTGTGATATATGCGTTTATGGTAAGATGTAAATAATTTTAAAAATTGTTTCCCATTTTTCATATTGGGTTGAAACCTTTTATAAAATATATTAAAACCATATATTTTGGCATGGGGGGGGGGTAATCTTTTTGAGAACAATTATTTATGTAATGTGGATTTTGTTAAAATATTTTGGATATTCTCCTCATTATTGAGTTGAGAGCCATCTTGAAACTATATTTAGAATCCACTTGTTTTGATATATGGGTCAAATTTTAAATGTAAAGTCATGGCATCAATGTTATTGTAAATTCTGACATGGCATTCTTATAAGCCACTGTCAGAATATTATTTATGACACATGATTTAGTGGGTAGGGTCATTCTTTTGCCTATCTATTTTAGTGACCCCACTTTTTCTACCCCCTAGAATCTCAAGAATCTGGCACACAAATTCATGATGGCATTCATGGGCCTATTTGTAGTTATTTTCCATCTTTAGGAGGTGGTGGTCATGAATGCAGATGCAGATAGGTTTTCTTTTTGTACCTCTCACCTTTGGTGATTGAGGCTAGTTTTTCTTTCCCTCCTTATTGGAGGTGAATGCTTGTAGCTCTGGTGAAGCAAATTGATGTACTTGAATCCTTTCATTGAAATAAAATAGTAGTCCTTCTCATCCCTATTATTTAATGATTTTTTCTATTGGAATTCATGTCAAAGTTATTGTGATTATGTTATCCTTTACTTTGCACATTGTTTGAGTTGAAGGTTCAGGAAAGTGTTTCACAGTTGTTGCTTTAATCTGTGTATGTTTGGTTTCAAGTTGTGGGAGCTTTTCCCTTCTTTTAAAAAAAAAACCTCTTTATTTCAAGGATTGTCAAGGCAATAGGGTCAGGTTGTGAATCACAAGTTATTTCAAGTGTCATTGTGAGTTTGTTTTTAGTTTGTGGATCTATCAAAAATTTGGTGAATCGCCTAGATTAGTTTTCAGTTTCATGCACTCTCTCTCCCTTTTCCTTCCAAGTTTAGTTTAGTTTCAGGTGATTCAAAGGGGAAGCTAGCCCCCAATCTGAAGGTCTATTCTTTGATAGGTTACCCACAACCTGAGAATAGTCCCATGTTTCACGGGATTGCTAGGTTTTACACTTAGCCATACTTGGGTGCAATCCCTAGTGACAACAGTTTTTGGCACACCCGGTGGGATAACTTTGTTTCCCATTATTCACTTGGATTTTGGTGTGATCTTAGTGCAATCAGCCTTCAAGAGGTGGTTAGTTCCTAGCACCATGGTGACCCTGATAAAAATCTACTGGTTGAAGTAGTTCAAGTGCTGATATATTTTCAAAAAGTATCTTTTTACTAGCTCATTTGATGAGCAAGCATGTCAATACCTAATGCATATTCTCCCTATCACCCCCATATCATGAGAAATCTACCCATGTTCCAGTATTCATTGCATATCAGGTTGGCCAAGCAACAACATATAGTCAAAATAACCCAGCAACAACATATAATCAAAATGCCCCACCAACAACAAATTTTCAGCATGCACCACCATACCCTCCCACCCAGCATCAAGCATCCTGGCAGCATTCCTATGAACCACCCCATGAAGGACACCATTATAATCCCTAGAATCAACCCAATTTTGCTTCAGATTCAAGCTCCAATGACTGGTTGAGAGTTTTTCAGGAGGAGATGAGATCTTTCATAAAAGACTATGTAGAAATGGTGGCTCAAAAGGAGGAGCTCTCAAGGATACTACATAACTAGATAGAAATTCATGAATAGATCCTTGAAGAGAAGAACAACCTGATCTTGACACAAGAGAAGGTTTATAAGAGGAGTCTTGAAGACGATCAAGAATTCATAAGGAGCATCTACGAGACAGCTACAAAGAAGGAGGAGGATTTCCTAAGAAAGTTAGCAGAAAAAGATGAATTTCATGATCATGAGTAGGAGACACTTGCCAAACAGATTACAAAAAAGGATAAATTGATTAAGGATCTATTGGCACAAGTGCAGAAGAAAGGAGATCAAGAGGTCATTGCTGCCCCAATGCAAGAAAGCTTACCAGATCCACTAGAGGAGACTTAATGCATTCTTGGAGACCCTCATGGACTATGTATCTGGATTATGTGATGCTAGCTCTTTTTAAGAAAGAGATCTAGAAGGAGATGCCCCATGCTTCTGAAGAGAACCTAGAAGTTTTGTAGACCAGACAGGAGACTCACAAGGTTCAGATCCCAAGTTTCTTGCCTGGTAAGTCCACTAGCACCTCTATTGAAATTCCAAGCTTTAGGATTTCTCCTTCAGTTTAGAATCTTGGTCAATAGGACCCTAATCTCCATGATGTTTTAGAGCCTATTCATGAACCTATCTCATATTTCTAGCCACTTCATCCTACTCCTATAGAAGAAACACCTATGATGTTTGACTTCCTAAATAATAGTGAGCCTATCTTGTAGCATATAAAACCCTATGAGCCAATTCCTAAAGAACCCACTACACCTCATGAAATTTTAGGCCATCAGGAAGAGAATGATTC
Organism: Chamaecyparis obtusa; assembly: GCA_027943335.1. NCBI lineage: Eukaryota > Viridiplantae > Streptophyta > Pinopsida > Cupressales > Cupressaceae > Chamaecyparis > Chamaecyparis obtusa. Next base: position 336,471 of record BSBK01005995.1, read on the forward strand.
TTGTCTCTTAGGTGTAATTTTCCATGATGAAGATGAGGAACAAGTAGTTTTATCATATGATGATGGGTTAGAGTAGCCAAATAAGGATGAGAAAGAAAGCAAAGAAGGTGAGATTCTAGCTGATTTGTTTGAAGAAATGCCTTCTTATATTGAACAAGATGAGGTATTATAGGACCCACTAGCTAAGCTCTCTGATTATGATAAGAAAGATGATATAGCTATTGCTAACTTAGGATAGCAAGAAGGTTTTGACTCTATGATAAATGCTTTCTAGTCAGCTTTTTTTGGTTCTCCTCATTTTCCTGAAATAGATAATAACATGTGTGTCCCTAAGGAAGACCTTTCTTTTCAAGAGGCTAATTTTGTACCAGTAATAGAATCTAAACTTGTCTATAATAAAGAGGTGGATGAATCTCAAAAGCCATGTCTCTTGGACCATGAGGAGGGGCCAGTTATGGTTAAAGACTTGAGATAGTTGGATAGCTTTGATGAGCTATTGGAGGTTCCAACTGATGAAGAGGACGATCCTCTAACTGCAGAAGAAGAAATTTTGTGGCAGACTATCATGGAGGGGCAAAGTTTTGATCAACATGCTAAAGATGCTCATAAGATGCATACTAAGCAGCAGGAGAGGCCTGGTTTTATGCTCTCAAGGGGGTGTCCTATCAGATATGTAGCCCAGATGGGATCAAACAAAGCATCCATACATAGTGATTTAGTAGAGGGTGATGTCAAGAGTCCACTCATTAGTGATCAGAAGCTTATTCAACATCATCAGACTCCCTAGGAGGACAACATCTATGATCTATTTGAGGTTAGTAGTCTGGTCTACCATATTCAAAGGTTGATATGCTAGATAGTTCAGTACATTTTTGTGTTCCATGTTTTCTTTGTTGGCATCAAATATGAAAAATATAATATTTTGAGGAGAATGGGAAGCTATTTTAACAATCCAATTAATGGATTTGTTTAACCAATTTGTTGAGACTGGTTAGAGTAGGGTAGGATAGGAGTTTCTAGTTTTCTATGTTTCCTAAGTGCCTTGGCACAGGTTTCTTTTAGTTTTTTGTCAGTTTAGCTTTTAGTTTGGTTTGAGTTGCAATAAGCCAAAGAGGCTATCTCTAGCAGTTTCTATTTTGTTGAGAAGGAGGTTGTTTTGGTTAGCAGGAAAGCACTCCATAGAGGTCACCAAAATGTTGTCATATTTTTAAACACCTTGGAGGCCTAGTTACTAGATGAGCTACATGTACCCTAGTTTGCATTATTAAGTGGTCTTGCTTAATATTTGTGTTCATTTTTTGCAAATTACATGAAAGGGAAAGGAAATGAATTGTATCTAAGATTACATGTGCCACTATTCTAAATATGATGTACAGAAAGAAAGAACTGAAAAGGAAAATTATCTGAGCTCACACATGCCGTGAGCATAGCCAATGCAAGAATTGCTTAAATGAGTGAAAATATACATTATAAGGAGCATAGATGTAGGGGTACCAAACATTGCTTGGTAAGGAGTCTGTCTCCACTATGTTCCCAATGTGCTCCTATGATCCTGAACCTACAAAGAGAGAGAAAAGAAAGGGGTTAGATCGAATAGATCTAAGCAATGCATGGTATCATAGAATCTATCTACATCATGCATACGTCCACTTAGCTATACACCTCTGGCATGGGCTATGCTTAGGATAGGTGCATGTGAGAGGCTCTGGACATAAAAGAAGTACCATTTTTTTCACTAATATGTTTGTTCCATGTGGAGAGATAGAAGAAGCTGATTCATAACAAATAGTAGAATACCAGGATCCAGATGAATGATGATGCCCTGTGATGTGGGATCTATCAGGAGGATCTCAAATTTCTTGGAGAGAGACCACATCATAGGCCAAGAACACCCATGCTCAACAGTGTAACATTCAGTGGGTAGTACAATATCAGTAGGACACTAAAGAACCATAGATCAGAAAGCAAGTGAAGCATGGTTGAAGCACAAATAATAGAGCACTGGCACATAGAGGGCTTCCAAACACATGCATTCAAGTCAGAACAGAGAGATGAGAAGTAACACAAATCTGCATATTGTTGGCATGAACATCAACAAATGAATCTGCATCATGAATCAAATAATGACGGGGCTGCAAATGATCAAACCCATAGTTTCAAGAAGATATAATAGTGCATCAATAAAGGCATCAATCTTAAAGGAATGAGAAGGGAAATAATGGAGGTTTGTAGGCCTCAATAAAGTACATAATAGTTAAACAATGAATCCACATGGAGAGATCAATAGTCCCGATGAGAAATAATCAATCAAGCAGGATGCCAAAGACAAGGCATAGCATGGATTAGTAATCCAAATAATGAATAAATCTACAATACAACATGTCTATTCCCACAATTATAAACCAGATGGTGCCCTTGGTTTATAACGAATAATACAATTGTATGATCATAGCCTAAGCATCGACAATGACAGTAAACAATGCAATGAAAGGTAAATGTTAATGATGCGGGCCAACATTGTGCATGTAAGCAATAGTACTAGGAGACAATGCAATGGATATGGGCCTCAAGCATTTCAAATATGCCTTATGTATGCTCTCGGGCTGTATATAGAAGAGGGTAGCAGTGGCCGAAGCATAACATCAAATATGAAATGATGCCCTAGTTCATTAGTTCATGAGCTTTATGGTAAATTGAAGATCTAAATATCAAATGCTCATGGGTCATCAATGATTGTTCAAACAATATATACAAATATGCTAACAGTGTGTGCTTGGGTTGTGCATGGAAGAAGTGACAGTGACCAATATACACCAATAGGGATGCCATACAGAAACACTAATAGCAAACCATTCCCTAGTCAACATTAGAGGGAGATCATACATATGCCCTAGCCTGCGAAGCACCATAAATGGAGATAGTGAATCAATATACTAGTTCAGGAAGTTCATGTGCTTTATAATATTCTAGGAGCCCGAACATCAAATGCAAAAGGGCAATGAACACACGCATTCACAATGCAATGAATGGTAAATAACAATAAATATTGAGCCTTAGGCATTTCAACATTCTAACAGTATGCTATCAAAGTATTAAAATATAGAGACAAGATGCTGTCAAATACAGATAGAAATGAAATAGGACAAATGCAAACAGAGTGCATGTACACCATGCTCAAAGTGGCATGATATAGAAACTAAAGCATGATAGTAGTAAACACCAATAGACAAGGCTCATGGGCCACTAAATATCTCAGTCAAGCATTTAGAACAAATAGAATCTCGGCACCATCCGTCAATTGAAGCAGTGAGCATCTCAAATGCTATCCACTGGTATTAGGAGGAGCTTGGGTATCAAATATAGTGATTCATAAAAGAAAACTCATAGGACATGGGCACAATGTCACAATAGAAAGGGACATTAAGTCAATAATTCACAGTGCCAAGCACGTATTAACCAACATCATGCCCATAGCGTGACATAAGCAATCAAACATGCAGAACATGTTGCCAGTAATAACAAAACTTTAAAGGCAATAACAATATTGTGACCATGCTTACCCCACGGTATTGCAAAAATTTAACAAGAGTGCATCCACAACAATGAATAATAACAGCAAGTTCAATGCCCTAGCCTGTGAACATAATGAAACAATGAAATAGGAACATGGTGCCCTAGTTATCCATGTTTTTCAAATATTGAAACATCATACAACAATTCAAAAAGGACAATGCCATTATGATGCCCTTGAACAAAGCCTGTGCCCCAGGTTAGAAATATGAGTGCCCCAGCCTTATGGCTCATGGGCTATATGAATAGTAAACATACCTAGTGCCCTCAAATATAAACAATTTGCAAAGAGATGAAACACAAAAAATCATTGCCCTCGGCATTAAGAGAGAAAACAATGCAAATTCCATAGAACCAAATAAAAAAGACATCAAATGAATAGAGCAATGAATGATTGAAACCAGAATGCCTACCTTAATCAATATGCCATGAATAGAAAGGGCCAGATGTTTCCTTAATCAAGCTCAAGATCAAGGTTAGAGGTACTAGTAGGGATTGGAACTTGCCAAGTGTAGATGGAAGAGGTCACAGTGCCAGTAGTTTCCCCATTCTCAAGGAAGGGTTTGATAAAATGTTTTATTATTTCATTTCTCCCCTTTTAGTATTGTGTCATTTTTTTTAATCTATTTTGAGGGCCTTGTGATATATGGGTTTATGGTAAGATGTAAATATTTTTAAAAATTTCTTCCCCTTTTTCATATTGGGCTGAAACCTTTTTTAAAATATATTAAAACCATATATTTTGGCATGGCGGGGGGGGGGGGGGGGGGGGGGGGGGCTATCTTTTTGAGAACAATTATTTATGTAATGTGGATTTTGTTAAAATATTTTGGATATTCTCCTTATTATTGACCTGATAGTCATCTTGAAATTATATTTAGAATCCACTTGTTTTGATATAGGGGTCAAATTTTAAATGTAAAGTCATGGCATCAATGTTATTGTAAATTCTGACATGGCATTTTTATAAGCCATTGTGAGAATATTATTTATGATGCATGATTTAGTGGGTAGGGTCATTCTTTTGACTATCTATTTTAGGGACCCCACTTTTTTCACCCCCTAGAATCTTGGGAATTTGGCACATGAATTTGTGATGACATTCATGGGCCTATTTGTAGTTATTTTCCATCTTTAGGAGGTGGTGGTCATGGATGTAGATGCAGATAGGTTTTCTTTTTATACCTCTCACCTTTGGTGATTAAGGCTAGTTCTTCTTTCCCTCCTTATTGGAGGTGAATGCTTGTAGCTCTGGTGAAGTAAATTGATGTACTTGACTCCTTTCATTGAAATAAAATAGTATTCCTTCTCGTCCCTATTATTTTATGATTTTTTCTATTGGAATTCATGTCAAACTTATTGTGATTATGTTATCCTTTACTTTGCACATTGTTTGAGTTGAAGGTTCAGGAAAGTGTTTCCCAGTTCTTGCTTTAATCTGTGTACATTTGGTTTCAAGTTGTGGGATCTTTTCCCTTCTTTTAACACAAATACATCTTTATTTCAAGGATTGTCAAGGCAATAGGGTCAGGTTGTGAATCACAAGTTATTTCAAGTGTCATTGTGAGTTTGTTTTCAATTTGTGGATCTATCAAAAATTTGGTGAATCGCCTAGATTAGTTTTTAGTTTCATGGACTCTCTCTCCCTTTTCCTTCCAAGTTCAGTTCAGTTTTAGGTGATTCAAAGGGGAAGCTAGCCCAATCCAAAGGTCTATTCTCTGATAGGTTACCCACAAGCTGAGAATAGTCCCATGTTTCACAAGATTGCTAGGTTTTACATGTAGCCATACTTGGGTTCAATCCCTAGTGACAACAGTAAGGTAATGATTTTGTTTGCGACCAAAGTTCTTAATGCATTTTCGAATGGTTCACCTAAAAAGGTTAATTTTCTCTTTTGATATGTGGAAAAGAATGGTTTAGGTTTATTGACATTGGAATTATAAAAAGGATTATTGTTGTTGTTAGAATTATTGTTGTTGTTTTGTTTGAATAGTCATTATTGTTAGGGGTTTTAGTCATTTGATTGACATTATATGTTGAATTCACCCTTCTATATAAATTAAAGGGAGTTTCCTTTAAGTTGTGTGCTTGCACAACTCCATCACTCATAAGATTGTTGTTATTTTTTTTCAACCATAGTCTAGGTTTATCATTGTGATTGTTGGGTCCTTTATTATTATTATAATTAGACAAATTATGATTGTTTTTAGTGTTGGTATATGGTTTACAATCCTTGAATAATATTATTTCTCCTCTCTTAACCAACACATCTTCAATTTTGATCCTGTTCTCGATAAGTTTTTCAAAGGTTGGGGGACATCGAAGTTTTAGTCTATAGTTTATCTCCACATTTAAAAGTTATTCATAAATATTTCCATTTTTTCCTTTTCATGTATACTTCATGGATATCTCACAAAGATTGTTCTCCACCTTTGAAGGAACCCTAGGAAAGATTCACCATCTCTTTGTTTGGTATCGCTTAGGTTGAGCATGGTGATCTCATGCTCTATGTTGTAAGAATAATGAGTCACAAATTTAGAGGCTAATTCCTCAAATGTCTTTATCCCTTGCAGAAGTTTTGAGAACCATTCCATGGCTTGACCTCCTAAAATTATTGGAAAAATTCTCATTAGATAAGTTGTATCATGCATAAATTTGTTTCTTAGAGCGGAAAAATATCTAAGGTGGTCTTGCGGGTCTGATTTACCCATGTATTTATCATACTTAGGGAAGACTAAATTCACCGAAAAAGGTGCCATAACCAAGCTCTTGTCAAAAGGAAATGGGTACAAGGCTTCAATATAAAATGGCTTAGGTTCAGCTACTTTTTTCATTAGGTTGATTTGTGTTTGGAACATCTTTAATTGTTTATTCATCACACCTATCAAATTATCATCTTTGTTGTCTTTCTTAAGTTGATCAATGTCATAATCATGAGGAAGTTTTACCCCTACTTTGGCTAGGTTTAGGAAGTATCTTTCCCTATCTCTTTCGATCAATTTATCGATGACCTCAAGAAATTCAATATCTTGAGCTGCTATGTTTGCCTTATATTCACTTTTTTATTTTGGACCTTGATTGGCATGATTAATGTGTTCATTATTTCCTCCATTGAGATAATCATGAAATGTGGAGTTCCTATCCATTGGATCAATTTTATCTTTGAAAAAATTTGGGAGACTATCCCCTTGGTTGTGATTTATGAAAGAGTTTTGGGATTCAAATTTAGGGACATCTTTGGCAAGGCAAGTCTCATCTTCTTGTAAAGATAATTTGAGTCTATGAGAGCGTGTAGAAACTAGCATTCAACAAGGTTTGATTTTGAATCGTTTCCTGAAATTTGGTAATTATTTATTTTTATGAAGAGATTAAAAATATAAGATGAATTTTCAAATGGATATATCTTACTTGTTCTATGTATTTTTCAAACAAAACAACCATAAATACAATTGTTCAAGTTTTAACCCTCTACCAAAAATTGTTTGAACTTGTAAGGATGTTATCACGGGTTTTCACAAAAAAACCACTTTAAGCAATCTACCTAGTTCACAATTTGATTTGTAAACATGGCTCTACAAGGTAAGCTTTTCTATTTTAACAAGGTATCTAATCAAGATTCCATTCAAAATGGATATTATGTTTTCATCCTCCAAAAATTAGGATGCTTCCCACCACCGGTATGTCAGAGTTTTGCACAATCCTGAAGGAATACTCGAGGAAGTTTGAAATCTTAACACCCTTTTGTCACACACCTCATTAAGAATGCATTTTCTTTATTTTATAGTTGGTCAGATTATTGTGGCAAAGGCAATTCTATCCCACTTTGGGTTGTCCTTCTCACCGGCCCTTTTAAGGAAAATCTTGAGAGGCGAGCCCACTAAAGATCTAGCATGTTCATATTGGAAGCAATAAAAATGGAATTAAGAGATAGGTTTTGGGAGTTTGATTCACCAAAAGGTGAAGAGCATATCCCTATCTATTTCTTTATCCCCAAACACTTTTAACAAGGTTCAATTTCCAAAACCCACTAACTAATGGGAATTAATTATTTCTACTCTTTTCTACAAACAAGGGGTTTATTTGATTAAATGTTGTAGTTTATCCTTTATTCTATTTTGATTACTATATTTTAATGAAAATCAAAAGGCCACAATTTAAGGAAAAATTGACCAATTTTAGGCTTACCTTTAATTGAAGCTAACAAGGGCTAGGGGCATTTTTGATGATTTTTCCACTATTTATGCTTACCTAGTGGAAATTGTTGCTTCCTTTTGCTTCTCCTCCAACAAATTAGTTAAAACCAACAAGAAAAATGAAGGAAAACAAGAAAAAGTTGAAAATCTAACCCGATTTATCAAATTTGAGACAAATCGATTCAAGTAAGTAAATCCAATTTAGTGAAGAAAATTTAGATTTATACACTTCTACAATTTTCAAATAATGTTCATATACCTTTGTTTTTGTTGTGAATTCTCCAAAACTAGCTTGATATGTGCTATGTTCTCTTCCTTGATCCTTTTGGCCAATGCTTTTCCCTCACAATTAAATCTAGTCTCTGGCTTTTTTACTCTTTTATGAGCAGACATCTTGCAGACCTATAAAAATCATTTTCTAAATGTTAGATTCTCAAAATTTACAGTGTAATTGAATGCATAGTAGAATCTATTAAATGTGTTGTTAAAATGATTGAAAGCGTTGTTAAAGCTAGTAAATGCGCTACAGAAAAGTATTGAAAGTGCAAGAACATAATTTAAATGTGTTGTTTAATTGATAAAAGGAGTATAGAGAAATCCTTGAATGCGCTGGAGAATAAAGTGAAAGCACTACAGATCCAAGGCACATGTGCTGAAAGAAATAAGACAAGAAGATAGAAAAATCAAATGTTCTGAAACTCTATTTAAATGCACACAAATTTGCTATAGGAGCATTGTTTCAGACCTTGTACGCACTAGAGAAAATGGTGTACACACTGGAGAAACTTGCAAAAGCACTGAAAAACCTACAAAATAGAAAGCAATAGAAATATTTTCAAAAACAATTTACTTCTCTAAATTTAGAAATTAGTGAGGCCTAATGCCCTATGATGGGCACCATTTTGTGTACTAGGAAAAGTACCTTCATAGAGTTAGTATCATAAATAAATCAAAATAACAATTAAGTAGCCACAACAAGAAATCTAATCAAGTAAATTTAAAGATGATTAAGCACTCTATGGATCTCTAAGTAGGGATGCTAATGATGAGCTCTCAGCAAGCTCTCACCATTTAAATATTTTATCCTCAAAAGCTTGGAACAAGAGGACAAAATGTGTGGACAAGATGCTTTCTCCTTATAGATGGTGGAGATTCGAAGTGAGCTTGATTCTCAAATCCTATTGGTTGATGTATTTTCCTCCCATTTGGTGGTTGAGGGAAAATAGGATTTAATTAATTGAGTTTAATTAATATCTTTAGCCATGTGTACCCCTTGAATGGGTTGATTTGATTTAAAGGAACTATGCAATTAATTAGATTAATTGCATAATTAATTGATTTATCATGATTTATTCAATTTTAATTGATTTTATGCCTTTTGATTTTTAATTAAATTTGAATTATGGTTTGATTGCAATTTATCTTTGATTCTAGCTTGATTTGATTTAATTTCTTTGAATTTTTCCTTGATTGCTCACTTAATTGATCTTGTCCATTTTTAGGTGATTACACTTATATAGTCAGAAAAATAAAATAAAGATAAGCTATTGCACAAAGTCTAGAAAGGAAGAGATTCTACTTTGTTTCACCTCCGGTTCAAATTTTAAGAATGACCATAGTTTTCATATCATTTTTAATTAGAAAGATTGTATCCCAAAATAAATCGTTACCATCGCAAAAAAAAACCTTTTACAAATAAGAATGTTTTCAATGGAAGGCATAGGAAATAGAAGAAATCACTTATGTCAAATAATGTTGAGAAGATCTAAAAAATAATTAAAAGAAAAATATGTAGAAAGATCAAGAATGTAGCTCATTCAAGAGTTTTAAAGGCTTTCCCAATGAAAGAACCGAGCCCAACAAGGGAATTGAGATTTTTTAGAGAAAGCCATGGTATTATTAAGGGAATTGTCAAAAGAAATTTTGGTTAAGAAGCTAACTTAAAGAATGTCCCACTCACAAATTTATTCAGTCATATAGTTTATTTAAGTCTTGTTCGAGATTTATTGCATGCATATACCTTTTGTTTATAATCCTCCTTTGACAACATTACTTTGTTGCACTAGATGTCCTCTAGCCATCATTATACTAAATCAAATTATGCACAATGAAAAAACTATGAATAAAGAGAGTAACTATGAATCTAAATAATATTTCTTATGAGACTAAATGAAATCATATATGATAGTATTCAAAACATAAAAATATATTAAAGACTAAAAGCATGGTTAATACCCTCGACAAACATACCTGTAATCTAATATACATTAGGTTCTCTTCAACTATTATGCTAATAAATGTAGTTCTCAAGATGAGAGAAAATTTCATTAAAATAAATAAAAATATTAGAAATAAATCACATCAATGAGATATCTAAAGTGCACAAATTCATTAAAGAAAAATTGGATTATTTTACTTGTGCAATGTATGCTTATTCAAGAACTAATAATATACTACCATTCAACTATAAGTGGGCACTGATATGTCATTCTATTTGTTAACTAAAAGTAACTACCAATATTTTTTCATCTACAATTGAATCAACATTCGATCCCCATCAGATCCTTTGACATCCTTTCTTAATTTAAAATTTCTAAATGATATTAAAGTGGATTTTTTACTTTTCATGTTAAACCTTTTCAAATTGTCAAAATTTCAATTACATATTTTAGATAACAACTATTTCTCTTTTATATATAGAAAACTAATAAATTATAACTTTGTGCTCTGCTCTTCATTAGCGAAAATCAGAGACAATATACAACAAATTTCATCATTTTCGGTAGTCAAATTCCATCATCTTGGGCAGCGACTTAGGTCTAAGGGGGGCAGCAATTTGGTTTTTATAGTCTGGACCTGAGTATAGAAGGTGTTTTGAGGGCTGAATTAGGCCCTAAAATTAGTATTTTGAAGGGGAAAGAGGAGTAGATTTATTGTGTACACTTTGAGGTCTTCTTCCACATATTTTCCCCTCTAAATTCAATTTTTCAAGGCATTATTTTAGCAATTTTTCCCAGATCCAAAAATCTAAATATTTTAATAAGTCTGCATCAAGGGTTTGAAGGAACGGTTGCCACAAAATTTGCTGAAGATCGCCTCTTGCTGACCGATTTTTCCCATTGAATTCCTATTTTCTGAGCTCTGCATTTTTAGGGTTTCATATCGATGCCTATTTTGAGCAATTTGACCCCTGTTTGATTAGTATAGCAAAGAAAGAAGATAAGGAATAGATGAAAGTGATAGAATCCCGCTCTCACTACCACCATAGCCAGAGAAATAGAAGATGAATTTTATCTTGACAGACAATATATTACTTAAATTCATCCAGAGCCAGAGAAGAATTGGATCGTTAAAAAATCAATCATGTGAAGATGAGAAAGGCACACATTCAATGAAGGATAGCTTTGCATAACCGAAAAATCAACCTAGGGCTTATCCACCATAGCCACTCATCGGCTAAACCATTGAGCTCTAGTTCTGCTCTACGCAAATCATATGCAAATACCGATTCATCTAAAGCCTCACCACTGAGCAATGGCACTGATAAGGTCTTTACTGGTTATTGTTTTAACTATTGGCTATACGGCCACAAAAAGGAAGAATGCAAAAAGCCAGAGGAGCGACAACATCCAACCTATGATCATTTGAAAGAGTTCATTGCTAAACAAAAAGAGAGGATCCTACGGGAATCTATGCAAAATGATAAATCTAGGGTTTCGAAACCTATTGTAGAATCCATGGTTAACAATGGAATCCCATCATTGAGCAAGGAATTAAGGCCTATTATCTTCTCAATCCAATCTTTGGATAGACAATTGAGCTTCTATGCTAAGACCAAGTATGTAAGAAAGGATCTAAGCTACGGGACCACCAAAGCAGATAAACCTGAGTATAATCCATTATATAGACCTAATGAACCCCAATATGCTATGGGGGAAGGTAGAATTTCATCTAATCAAGCACCTCCCATGAGCATACCGAAACACATCTCTACATGGAAAATGGTAAAAAGTAAGAAAAAGGTAAGGAGACACTCTCCATCTCCTAGTTATCGTAGCATTTATATGCAAAATTCCTTTGATTTTCTTAGGGAGGTTGATAAATGCAATGGGTCATACACACCCCCACACAAAAGGGTTGGGGATTTGGTGGATAAGGGCTATAGGGCTCGACATCACAATAAGGATGTCTCCCATCCTACAGCCAAAAAACCCTACCCTCCTCATCGTAGAAGTTCAGAAATCCACTCAACACTCAAAGTTAATAATAATCTGAATAATCATGTTTTTAATGTTGACAAAAATCATAATGATTATAAGAAACTAGCATACACGACTCCTCATATGCGGTATAGTCATTAGAAGATAGGTAAGATAAATTTTGGTTTGCACTATGATACAATCATTGTAGATAATGATGATATTCTGCAGTATCAGAAACACCTTGCAGAAACAGGTTTGATATGCTTATGGAATGGTACGGGCATCTCTGTTAATGATTTAATAGAAGGTCTAACAGATCAACTTCCTAAGGAGGTAAGTATATCACTTCTCATGGAAAATTTCATTTATATAGAATGCAATAATAAGGATCTAAAAAATAGCATTATGGAAAAGAATGATATTAAATTTAGGAATAGTGCTTTCTCTCTATTTAACTGGGTACCTTTGTTTAATCCAATGCATTTAAAGGATTTCAAAGTTGAAAAAGCTATTTCGCTTAAAAATTTTCCTTTGGAATTAACTAGGAAGGAGGTTATCTATAATATAGGCAATAAAATTGGTAGATTCATTAGGATTGTTGAATCAACACTTAAGCAGGCTAATAAAAAAATCATTGTTGAAATGAATTTTTATCAGAAACACATTTCTCCTATTCAATTACATTTCAATTATAATTCTATCATAGTTAATCCAATAATCTTAGAAAATTTTATTGAAAAGAACACAAGTCCTCCTAAAACACAAAAAATCACAAATCTACTAAATCAACTTAAGAGGGATTTGGAGATTCATTTTTGTAATGATAGTGGAGGCTTCTCAATAACTCCCATAAGGGACCAAGAACTAGACAGGCCCTCTCCATCACCCTTGCCTATGAATACTGCTGCATGTCTAAAAAGTACAACAATCACTCATTCCTAGAAAGAAGAGGAAGACACTTCTCCTCTCATGACCATTGAAACTAAAATGATAGAGGCCAATAATGATAATCCTGACACTCATAGCATAATAGGATTTTTTGAAAATGAATCTCATGTCAAAATAGCAAATGGAAGTTATCCTATGTCCCCTCTATCACCTAGTAGCACTAAAAAATCCCCCTAGAGGGATATCAACTGCATAACAGAGAATCTGCCACTAAAAGAACTAATATCAGAACCACTTACTTGTGAACAAGAAGTTAACATAATCACTGAGTACTTAGCTGACTTAGTGACTGATGAATCAATTAACCTTTTCATTAACAAAATTTGTGATAAAGATGAATTGCTATCACAAAAAAAACTACTGATAGAAAATATTATTGAGCTCCAGAAGGAGGAAACTCCTGAAGAAAATCCAATAAAACATCAGATTCAAAAAGATAATACATCATTATCTATTCCTTTAGAAATGGAAATCCTTAATAAGGAACTTCCAAAAGAAATAGAGAATATAATAGAGATGTTTGGAGAGGATATTATAGACCAAGAAGACTGTCCTGATCTTTTAGAGGAAGTTTAGAAAGACTTAGATCAAGAGGCAATGGATATTAACCAGGATATTCTCATGGATATCGCTGAAGCTAGCAAAGAGGCTATTGTTGGTTTATTTGGGATAACCAACGAGTATAGGCAGCTCGGAATTACTATCAATAGGGGTGGTTTAAGCACCCCCAATATTAATAAAATCAAAAAGAAGAGAGGAAGGAAGTCCTCATTTGAATTAAGAAACCTTGCTAGAAAAGCCAGCAATCAACAAAAAATTGTTGATATTCTACACATTGGGAAGGGGAAGTGCCTTCCCTAGGACCAATGAAAGTTACTACTTGGAATGTTAAGGGTGTGAATGTCCCTAACAAACAAAGATTAGTCAAAAGATACCTAAAGAATTTTGAATCAAAAATTATAATGCTTCAAGAAACTAAGTTAAGTAAGGAAGAGAGTATTAAGCTTAGCAATAAACTAGGAATTTGGAGGTCCGAGTTTGAGTTTTCCAAGGGTGCCTCTGGCAGTCTAGCTATCCTATGGGATCCTAGGAAAGTCCTAGTCACTATTTTACATAAACACAACAATTGGATGGTGGCAGAAGTTAGTAGCCTTAAATCTAAACTAAAATTTATGCTGACTAATATTTATGGTCCTATTCCGAATGAGGAAAAAGGAAGCTCTGGCAAGATATTCAAAATTTTTTCCAACCAAACATAACAGTTACTCATATACTAGGTGGCGATTTTAACACTATCTTAGACACAAAAGAAAAATTTGGAGGTTCCCATTTTATCTCACAATCTTAGAAAGAATTCAACCTTTGGGTGACAGATAACCATTTAATTAGTATTAACACTAATAATGGAATTTACACATGGAATAATAGAAGATCAGGCTTCAGCCACATAGTAGAAAAGCTAGATAGATTCTTGATCAGTGGTAATTTTGATCCCGTGAACCAACTAGTTAATGTGGAAATTCTCCCTGAGGCTAGCTCAGATCACTTCCTAGTCAAACTCACAATTACGGAAAGCTATAAACCTCACAGAAACCCCTACAAAATTTGAGTTTATGTGGTTTCAAAACCCAGAATTCAATAATCTCTTGGAACAATGGTGGAACCAAATCTTGATTAAAGGATCTAAAATGTATAGTCTAGTGGCTAAATTAAAAATTATAAAAAATAAAGCACTAGAGTGGAATAAGAATAACTTCAATAATATTTTTATTGAAAAGACCAACATTGAACAAGAATTAGAAGATCTAAATAATGAAGTAATAGATAAAGGAATGAATGAATGTAGTTATTTGAAGGAAAAAGAACTTATGGCCAAATATAATGCGATTCTTCTTAAGGAAGAAATCTTCTGGAAACAGAAATCAAGAGAAACTTGGTTAAAGGAGGGGGACTCCAACATGAAGTTTTTTCATAACTCAACTAACTTTAAAAGAAGTGTCAATAGAGTTTCAAAAATTAAAAACAATGAAGGTCTCCTCGTCGAAGACCCAGAACAAATTTCAACAACATTAGTGCAATTTTATCAAACCCTCCTCAATAATAATGCCGAGATCAACCTAGAAGCTCAAAATGAAATGTTAAAAGCAATCCCCAAATTAATATCAGAAGAAGATAATAAAATGATTAATGGAAAATTAACTTTAGAAGAAGTAAAGACTACGGTCTTCCAAATTCTCCTAGAGAAAGCACTTAGACCAGATGGATTTCAAGCTGGTTTTTTCCAAAATTGCTGGCATTTCATGGGTAATGAGGTCTGGCAAGCTGTGGAAGCTACCAGAAATTTAGGCTCTTTACTATCTGAAATCAATAACACCTTCTTTACTCTAATACCTAATAAAAATGAAAGCATGGAACCAGGAGATTTTAGACCCATTTCTTTATGCAACACTATCTATAAGATCTTATCTAAATGCTTGGCAAATAGACTCAAGACACTTCTCCCCATTATCATTTCTGAAGAATAGACAGGTTTCGTAGCCAACCATTCTATTCTAGATGGTATAATTATAGCCCAAGAATTAGTACATACTGCCCAAACTACCAAGACTCCTAGCATGCTTATTAAAATAGATATTCAGAAAGCATACGATAAAGTAGATTGGACTTTATTCTGCAAGTTCCTAGAGGCCTTTGGCTTCTCAAAACAATGGACAAGTGTTATCTTCAACTGCATTTCCACTCCCAAAATTTCAATTCTAATTAATGGCACTCCAGAAGGCTTTTTTAGTATTTTGAGGGGTATCAGACAAGGAGACCCACTGTCTCCCTTCCTATATGTGATTATGGCTGAAGCTTTAGGAAGAACAATTAGTAAGAGACATTTGGAAGGTAGTATTATAGGTTTAAAGGCATCAACTAATGTTCCTAACATTACTCATCAATAATTTGCTGATGACACCATTCTCCCAGGCTTAGCTTTGGTATCCAAAGCCAAGGCCTTTAAAGATACCCTTGACCTTTATATGAAAGCGTCAGGTCAGCAAGTAAACCCAAATAAATCAGAAATCTTTTTTCTCAATACCACTCTGATAATGGAAAATGAAATTTGTAAAGTGTTCGGTTATAATCTTGGGAAGTTTCCCTGTAAGTATCTAGGAATCAAATTAGACAAAGGCACCCTATCCTCCAAACTCTGGCAACAAGTGCTCGTTAAAATCCAGAACAAAAGAAGCACATGGAAAGATAGGTGGCTTACAAAGGTTGGCAGAACCACCATGATCAAGTTAGTACTCTCAACCATCCCCATGTATCAGATGTCTATTCTTCCCCTCCCCGTTAATGTTAAAAACAACCTAGACGAAGTATTTAGGGATTTCTACTGGCAAGGCTCTTTAGAAGAGAAAAAACCAGCCTTAATTAAATGGGAATCCCTTTGCAAACCAATCTCTAAAGGAGGTTTGGGTATTAAAAACCTTCTATGGAAAAACAAAGCCTTGGGTGCTAAGCTGATTTGGAGATTATACAAAGAATTTAACAGTAAATGGGCCTTGATTTTACTAAATAAATATATACTAAACATAGATCCTATTAACATTTTCAGAGTCCAATCTCACGTTAAAGGATCTAGGATGTGGAACTTCATCAAGGACTCCAGAGGAATAATAAACAAATTTCTCACTTGGGATGTAGGTAATGGGGAGAAAGCTTTATTCTGGGATGACTCGTGGGCAGGCCTTTCCACCCTGATTTCTCTAGGTTTTTCCCCTAACTTCATAGAAGAATGTAAAAATAAGATTGGACTGTATCTCTCAGATTATCTATGCTCAGATATGGATCTTCCTTCAAAACTGATAGATACCGACACATTTTCAATTATAGAAAGCCAGAGACTTTTCACTATTATTAAGGATAGAGAAGTGGTTCTCAAAACTAGACCTGACAATTTGATATGGGCTAGATCAAACAATGGAGAATATTCAGTCAAAGAAGGCTATAAGACTATACTAGCTGAGTAGAAGATGGATAATTTAGATATGTCCCTGAACCTTTGTTGGAATAAAACATGTCTCCCCAAAGCTGGGATGTTTCTTTGGGCAACCATGCAAAGGAAGATCCTCACCACAGATAGAATTACCAAACTGGGGTTTGAAGGGCCATCTCAGTGCGCTCTTTGTGAAAAGCACATTGAGGATGTTGATCACCTTCTCCTTAATTGTGAATTCACACAGCAATGCTGGAATTGGTTATTGCAATGTCTTGGTTGGAAATCCGCCTTTCATATGGATCTCTTGAGTACACTTAAATCTTGGCTAGCTTTATATAAAGATAATATCTACATAGATATATGGATTGTAGCCCCTTCCATTTTAGTTTGGGAAGTCTGGAAAGAACGTAACAGAAGAATCTTTACTGGGAAAAAAATAGAATGGAGGTCACTCATTAATAAAATAGAAATATCAATCATGGAGATAATTAATACCTCCCTAAGGGACCAAGTTTTCTATGAGGAATCATTCAAAAGTTGGGACAACAAAATTAGATTCAAATGGCCTAATTTGCAGGTACCACCCCTTTATGGGAAAGGAGGAAATAAAACTAAAATAGATCATGCGAATTGCAAATGGATTCCTCCAGATGTGGGTTGGTACAAACTAAATTTTGATGGGGCATCAAGGGGAAACCCAAGAATTGTAGGTATCGGTGGAATCATCAGAAACTGGAATGGAGAAATTATAGCTAGTTTCTCCCATCCCATCAATCCTACCACTAACAATATGGTAGAGTGCAAAGCAGCTTTGGCGGGCCTAAATTTGTGTAAGGATCTTAATATAACCAAACTTATTATTGAAGGTGACTCTCAAATTATAATCAATGCTATATGATCTAAGAAGACTCCTAATTGGACTCTAAATGCTAAAATAGAGGAAATAACTTTAATATTAGATAGCATCCCCAATTATGAAATCAAACACACTTATAGAGAAGGCAACACTGAGGCTAATAAACTAGCAAATCTAGGTGCAGAGGGCATGATAACTCTAAATAAATTCACACCTCACCTTCGGGATATACCTAGTTAAATTACTCTCTAAATATTAGACAATAACTTAAAAGGTAAATATATAAGGATATATAAGGTTTATATCCTTCTTTTTATGATGATAGGAGTAAGAGGTAAATAATGTTAGAAGTATTACTACTATTTTGGCTTCTATTGTTAATTTTATTAAGGTATTGATCAATTAAATTGATAATTGGTTTCATATGGATATAAGGTCATATGGTCTAAAGAAAAATTAGTAATGTAACCTTAGAATTATCTTCCATGTATAAAAATTCTTTTTTGAAGGTAATTTGATTGGGCACCTATTCTCTTTTATCATTTTATTCAGAATCATAAACTACCTAAATACCGAAATTAAGTGCAAGTTGATGGAATTATTTTTTATTTCTTGATGAGGGTTAACCACTGGAGGTGGAAGTTTCTTTTGTCTTACATTTTAGGTACAAAGAATCGTATGGAAGACAGACACTTCTTCCATCCAAAGAACAAAAAGTAGAGAGTGTACATTAATGGTGGTCAATACCAAGCAAGCAACTAAATCACTCTATTACTGAAGATCCTAGAATGAAATTCTACAAAATTATTGATCTAATTGTTTGCAACATAAAGCTGTATCCTTAAAAATAGCATTGTAATAAATGTAACCTTAATCCTAGATATTCTCGAGCAGTGGGTATGCCCATTGAAAGTTTGTATTTCTAGTAAAACATTGATTGAATTTGAACTGTGGGAATGCCCACAGGAACTATGTATTTTAACAAATCTTGACAATTGTCAAAGTCATGGGTATGCCCATGTAATTTTTGTATAAGTATAGGACCTATGGTCTCGGGCAAGGTTGGAGGTTTTCTTAACCCCGCTCTTTCCTACCAGCGCTTGCAATGAGCAGGGTCACATTGTAAATTAATTATTTATATTAATAAAAAACTATTAGGGCTTCAACCTTTTATCGATAAAAAAACAAAAACAAACAACTATTTATCTTTTATTCTAGTTGATATTGATATGTACAAATATTCCATAAAATCTAAATTAGTCATCTCAAATTTCATTTTTATAGATTCTTTGAACATTTTTGTATTTTTAGCATCAATTGAATCTACAAGATTGTATTTGTAATATGATTATTAATATTGTTAAACAACAAGTGCTTTAATTTACAAAACCTTTAAATATTTTAGTTTCTATAGCCTTTGGTCCAATCTCCTATACATTTTTACCTATCTATAAATACTATGGAATCTGTTCTTTAATTAAAAACTCATGGTATCAATTTTTTTACGAGAAACTTTATACTCATACTCAGCTCAATTTGCATAAGTAAACACCAGTAGTTATAAAGAATGAAATATTTTCTATTTTTCTTGAATTTAATCATAGGATTCTCTTTGATATGAATAATCTAAGGTGTATTCATTATTTTAAGCTCAAACTACATAGTGAAAACTATATTTTGTATCAAAATTAGGGTTTTCTTGTAAAGTCTTCACCAATCGCCTTTAATCTTTCATAAATCTCCTTACTCAACTCTATAATTACTTCCACTGAGTTGAAAGGTGAATAATGATGAATGAAAATTCCTTTGAAAACCTTTGCATGCCAATAAGTGGAGTGTATTTAATGCGGTGTACCCTTGATGGTGTTTTTTTTCACAAACTGATATCCAAAATTCTTTCTCTAAACCCTCAAAACTTAAGTCAATTTTTTTAGAGATGATTTAATAATATTGTACACAAATTGATACATTTGAATATCACATTTTTCTATTTCATATAAAGTATAAATTGTAGGTACAAAAAAATTATCAGAGTTGAGTTCTAGAATAACACAAACTGAGAGTTACAAGTATGAAATTACATTACAAACCAAACTATGTCTCCAAATAAAAGAGAATTAAAAGTTTAGGAAGAATTTTCTCCTTCTTCTTCTTCTACATCATTAGAGTCAGGGGAGACTGAATTGTACCCAATGATCCTGAAATCTCTGTCACTTGGGGACCTTTTATCTTTTTTTGACTTGATTGCTTCAGTTGTTGAATGAACTCAACAAGGGTGATCTCAAAATCATCATTTTCTTTCATTGTGGTGTACACATGTGCTATCTATGTCTTCTCAATAATGACTTTAACTTCTCTCAACACCTAGAAGAATTTACTCTCCTTCATCTCTATGACCATAGTGACCTACACGGAAATGTCAAAATAGATGAGTCTCCTATGAGACTTAGTAAGGTTCATGTCCTTTCTTGCAAGTATATCATTATTCTGAGCCTTCTAGATGTTCCATAAAATAATAGAAGATAATAAAGACCAAAATGCATTATATACTCTACTGCCATTAATAGTACCAGATATTATATTCAAATCATTAAAATGGGATCTATAGGATAGACCAAACATGTTCCAAATTTCAAAGACAAACAAACACTTGAAGAATACATGGGTAATAGATTCTTTTTGTTTATTGACAAGACAAATATTAGGTCCCTCCCCCCCAATTTCTGAAATGACAGCTTATGAAGAAAAAGTTTCCACAATAAGCAAGAGATCTTAGGTTCCACTGGTCTTCTCCATAGGAGTCTAAAGTACTTCATCTAATCCGAGTCTTGGACCTCAAGGCCCCATTTGAGGTTAACATGAGAAAAGATATCTGAACTAGTAGTCAACGGTTGGTAGAAATATCTAGATTTACCAAGGTGATAGGAATCATTATCAGGCCAAAGTAGTTGAAAATTATAGCATGACTCACAACAACATTCCTTTATGGGACCTATGGATTCAAAGGAAATAGTGAGTATAGAGAAAGTTCTCCATTAGGATCTGCGAATATTGAATTGGGATTCAAATAGCTCCCAGGGGGGAAGTATTCCTTGGTGGATGATATCATCGAAAGTAGAAACACCTTTTTCAGCCTATTTCCTTGTTGAACAACTC
Organism: Chamaecyparis obtusa; assembly: GCA_027943335.1. Classification (NCBI taxonomy): domain Eukaryota; kingdom Viridiplantae; phylum Streptophyta; class Pinopsida; order Cupressales; family Cupressaceae; genus Chamaecyparis; species Chamaecyparis obtusa. Next base: position 357,381 of record BSBK01005995.1, read on the forward strand.
TATAGAAGCATCAGTGGTTTGCCCCAATGCCCCAGGTTTCACCAGATGGATTTGAGCCAACAAATATTACCATTACTTTCAATCGGCCCCTTGTTCTTTAGGAAACAAATGACATACTTCCAAGCCTTCCATATACTTCTAAAAACATTGGATCCATGAACAACCACATTGGCATCAATGGTAAGGGTGTCAGTAAAACATAATTGCTACCAACCTCTTGATCTGTTAAGATGTGCCAAATGCAAGTTATTCCTCACCAGTACTTTCCAAGGTTCATCCCCCTCAATTGCTTTATCTATTCACTTAACTGCAAGAGCTATACCTTGTGATCTTAGGTACTTGAGACCCAGACCTCCCTAAGACCAATCTCTTGAACACCATTCCCAAGAAACAACATGCATCCTTTTATTACCTCTACCATCAAACCAGAGAAAGTCTCTGATAACCTTCTGAATGCAATTAAATTGATGCTCATTAAAGTTCCACATAGAAGAGAAGTAGATAGGGTAGGAGGAGAGTATTTTCTAGAAAACTTGAAATCTTCCAGGGAAGGAGAGGAGGTTACTTTCCCATTTACTGAACTTCCTATTAATCTTTTCACTAATCTAATCCCACATCTGATTGATATTAGTAGAGATAGCAAAGGGGATCCCCAAATATTTGACCACATGGTTAGGTACTCCCCATGAAAACTCAAGCTTATCCCACCAATCAGGAAGGTTCTACCCCCAACCCAACATAATAGATTTGGGTAATGAGATTTTGCTACTAGAGGCCTTGCAGAAAATGTTTAGTTTTATCATAAAAAATCCCATATTAGCTTCATCAAGGTGAAGGAGAATAGAAGTGTCATCAACAAAATGGACATTGGAGACTTCTTGTCTATTGGGGAGAAGGATTCCTTTCACCCTTGGGGAGAGAGAGTCATCTCTTAGGAGGTAGTGAAGAGAGTCTGCAATAATTACAAACAAGGAGGGAGCAAGGGGGCACCCTTGTCTCATAGATCTGAAGAGACTAAAGAATTCACACTTGACTCCATTTACTTCTAATGCAGCCATGGAACCAAAAAGGAGTGTTGATACCATCCTAGAGAAGAAAGGAGTAAACCCTAGAGCTTCCAACATCATCATGATAAAGCTACATTCAATCCTATCATAGGCCTTCTTATAATCAATGAGGAGCATGACACAGTTTTGACTTGATACCTTTGCCCAATCCAGAGCCTCCCAACATTTAATAATATTTTCAAGGATGTATCTCCCCTTGACAAATCTTGTTTTGGTGCTACTAAAAATTGAGGGGAGGTTCTCTATTCTCATAGCCAGTGTTTTGGCCAGAATCTTATAAACAACATTGAGTAGGTTAATAGGCCTCTAGATTTTAATCAAAATTTTGTCACCATCTTTAGGTATAAGTTTGATGAGTCCAACATTAAATGTTGGTCCAAGAGTGCCTTCTTCAATAGCTTCATTGTATGCTTGTAGAAGTTTAGGGCCAGTCCAGTCTAAGTTAGCCTTATTGAATTCTATAGGTAGTCCATTAGGCCCTAGAGCTTTATCATTGGTCATTCTCTTGATGGAGTTGTTGATCTCTTCCACAGAAATCTCTTTGTTTAACTTATCTACCTCTACATCTCCTACCTTCTTAGGGATGAGGGTTTTGATATTGATCCTAGCTATCTCCATGGAGGGGTGGGAATCTTCCAATGTAACCAAATCCTTATAAAAACTAGAAAAGGCATTAACAATCTCCTATTGAGAGGAAATGACTAAGTTTTGAACTCTGATACAAGCAATTTTATCCATGGCCTCTCTCTTCTTAAGAGTTTGAAATAAAAACTTAGACTTTTTATCCCTGAGATTAAGACATTTGATTTTGGCTCTAATCTTAGCCCCTATAGTTTTGATCATTTGAATTATCCTAAGAGAATCTCTACATGTCATAACTATGTTAAGCAATTCAGGAGAGGAGGGATTCCTTGAATCTGGGCTTCAACCACTTGTAAAGACTCCACTAGTTTGAATTATTTCATTCTAGAGTCCTTAGCCTTCTTAATTCCAACTGCTTTGAGCATACTCTGCCAAGAATTTGTGGTTTGTGTCCACCTAGCAATATCTGAATCATGTTGTGCAATCTTCTCATTATACCAAGATATGATCTTAACTACTACTTGAACATCTTCAACTCCTAAGAGGGAATTATTAAGGGAAACTCCTTTCTTATTGAGAGTTTCTAAGATTTTTTTCTCAATAAGTAGTATGAAAGAAAAAATGGGGTGATGGTCGGACAAGGTGAAGGGGACTACTTTCACACAATTTTCATCAGGAGGAGGCTGATAGCTATAGGGTAGCTTATTAAGGTAGAATCTATCTAGCTTGGAATAGATCATTTTATCCCCTCTCTGAAAGTTTGACCAAGTAGACCAGATACCCTTATATTCTCCTTTATTGTTTGCTAAGGGGTCAAAGAGGTTGAGTTTCTTAATCATCCTTCTCTAGAAGAGTGGTTCATTCCCTTTCCCCTCAAATCTAAGTCCACCCAACTTGTGCCCTCTCCACCATGTTGAAATCTTCTGCGATAATCCATGGAACTGAGTCCAAGTCCTCTATCCACCTCAACAACTTAATTATGCCACTATGTTCATTGGGAGTATATACAGAGAAAACCCCAAATTATATGTTATCAAACTTAAACCTCATCCATACTTCTCTATTGCAGGGCAAGATACCCCACATTTGGACAACATTCTTCCATTTTGGGCTAACCATAATAGAGGTCCCTCCCTTACCTCTAGGGTATTTTGTAGAGAATGTAGTGGAAACTTTCCATATATATTTAAGGGAAATGTCTAGCTCAAATCCTATTACCTTAACTTCTTGGAGAATGAGAATATCCAAGTCCTTGTGAGAGATAAAAAGTCTTTTGACCACATATTTCCTGTCAGAGGCTTCCAGCCCTCTGACATTCCAAGATGCATAGTTTAACAACATGATAAAAATTTACTAATCAGTATCCATGGGTTTCCTAAATCCTTTAAAGCATTTAGGGATATCCAATCTAGGGGTTTTGGAGAATTTAGGATTCCCACTAGAGAGGGGAGGCCTTCTTGTTTTCTTTTTCTTAATGATCCCTACTCCCATATCTATAGAGCTTGATTTTAGAGATAGCTCATCCAATTTGTTCCCCCTGGAGGAATCATCAGTGAAAACAAAAGACATGTCTTTAGAGTATTTCTGGGGATCCTCCCTATAAATGTCAATCTCTCCTTCCTCAAGGTCAAATTCATGCCTCTGAACTGGGTCTGACTCTATTCTCTCTATAGGGAGGGTAGAAACCTCCTCAATCCTCCTCTCATTAGCTACATAATTCCATCTTTTTATGTATGTGGAGCCTAATCAGACTTAGGTTCTTTCAGCATGGTTTCCCCCCAGAATTATCCATGGGGGATTTGGGGTAGCACCCCCAAGCTTGAAGTTAAGGGATAGAGCCCCTTGCGGGGTCCTGCGGTAGAGCCCCAGGTGGGGTCAAGGGGAAACACCCTAGGGTGGGGTTGAGGGGTAGTGCCCCTTGACACCAACAATGACTTAATAATATTGTAAAGGGTTGAGCATCAATTTTCAATTTGTTAGAGTATTTTTTGCCATAATTAGGTTAAGTGAAAAATACTTGTAAAGGGGCTTAGGGTTGGAGATTCATTATATGAGGGATTTTGTAGCTTCCTATGGTAGTATTGAGTTACAGGTTTCAAATTTTAATCACTAGATGATAATAAAGATATTTGACTCATTGTTGGTGGACATAGCCCAAGGATTGGGTGAACCACATTAAATTTTGTGTTATTGTGTTTTTCTTTTGTGTGTTAATATTTGCATTTTTCTACTTATTATTATAACACATCTATCAAGTGGGGGTGGAAGGGTAGGGGGGGGATGACAAAAACTGATAAAGCATTAATCTTATCATCATTTTCTGAATTGGGGAGTGGGGGTGCCCCATCCCATTCCACCATCCTAATTAGGGGTAAGGGACACCTCAACAGGGGAAGAGTGTATAGGAGAAACTTGAGGGCTATCTACCATACTTATAGGGAGAGCAGAGGATGAAGTTGGTTTAGAGGAAGGGCCTTGACCTTGGGTAAGGATGTAGTAGACTTTCCATATGGGTTGAGGAACACCTTTGCTCTTCAAGGCTATGTCTTTGATTTTATCCACAACTAATTATTGTGCATTATTTGTTCTAGGTTTTTGTTTCTTTTTGGATCCATTTAGACCCAAATCCAAGGCTTCAATATTGGGAAGTTCTTCAAGGGGATTTGGAATGGGAGAAACAACCTATGGGGCCTTGGTATGAGCATCAAATTATCCTTTAAGTCTATGAAGGGTAGCAATGAGAGTAACAAAGTCTTGCTTCCAAGCAGGGGGCAAAATGTGAACCGAGGGGGGATGATTAGGGGTGACACTGGGAATAGAGGATCAAGCATCTATAGTAGGATTAGTCTTGTCCACGAGATTAGGGATAGGGGATTCTTTTATCATTAATAGGATTTATCTTTTTAATAATAGGGTAGTCTTGCTTTTTGTGGCCCTCTTTTCTACAAATAAAATAACCACTCAATCCACCCAGGAAAGTGACCAGGAAACAAATTAGTGATGAATCAATGTCAAACTGCAAGGTATTAGGGAGGTCAACTCTAGGTTTAACACACAAGAGGGCACAAACATCTGTGTTAGGGATGAGGATATTGGACTGGTCAATTCTAAGCACTTTACCTATTAGTTCAAGCACAAGAGGAAGAAGGTTCAACTAGAATGGAGGGAGATTGTTGATGATCAACCACCTAGGGCTAGATGGGTCCAACACTTCTTCTTGGGAGCTTAGAGAGACCAAGGGATGGCCCTAAAGTTGCAGGGACCAACTCTCCAAAAATGTTTACCCACAATGGCTTTTTGCAAATTTTTTTCGTAGAGAAACAAAATAAAAAGACCTTTCTAAAGCATACGATAATAGGAAAAATGATAACCTAATTTTTGAGCCCATACCTTATGAAACCACTAATTAAGAAAACTCCAGGAAGGAATACTAGTAGTATCTAATGCAGCAAAAAAAAAATAGCACAATCTTTAAGCCTAGATTTCTCCTGGTTTATAGCAACATCCATCTGAGCATTTGGCTTAATAATTAATTTGGGAGGAACATAAACCTTACCTCCATCTCCCTCACCGGTGGTAGAACCTTGGGCTACACTGGCAAGAAAGGTGGCTCATTCTAGTATAACATACTCATTTTAGATGACCTACTTGAAGGATTTCACTTTGGGTTGGGAGGGCTGCTTCTTTCCATCTTGTTGACTATCACCTCCAGAGAGCCTATGGAAAGCTATACACTTTTCTCAAGAATATAGGATAATGCTATGAACAATGTTGGGGTTATGAGAAATAACATCTCTCATAGAGCTATTAACCCTTGGTGTCAAATCAGGAGTTAAGATGCTAAGCGACGTAGAGGCCATTAATGGTAGGTTGCCGAGATACATGAGTGAGAAACCAAATGGTTATCAAGTGTAAACAAAGAGCACACTGAGTTGTAGACAAAAGTATGAATATCACATTTTTATTTATCTATCAAGTCAAATAAGGGCGTAATATGAGTTTTTCCTAAAATATCTTCCTAGGAGAAATAGATAAGCTTAATTCTAAGAAGAAATCTCCACACCAGATTTAGGTGCAACATATCCATTAGCATCAAAATTACTTTTAGTTACCCATGTAATGTTCATTTAATTTTGAATCTACTGAACATTCACTTTTTCCTTTCCTATTTCTACTTTTTTCTACCAAACCTCTAATATATATATGATCTCTCTTATTTTACACTATTAAATAAATTCAATTGAATAATATATAAACTAAATGTATTCCATCATTTAATATATTTAAGTCTTGTTCAAGATTTATTGCATGCATATACCTTTTATTTATAATTTTCCTTTGACAACATTACTTTGTCCCACTAGAAGTCCTCTAGCCATCATTATACTAAATTAAATTATGGACGACAAAAAAACTATGAATAATGAGTGTGACTATGAATCTAAATAACTTATTTCTTATTAAACTAAATGAAATCATATTTCATAGTATTCAAAACATATGAATATCAGTCTGTTGATGATTGAGGGGGATTCCAAAGTGATTGTGGAGGCTATCAAATGGAGGTTGAGTGCTGGGTGGCGAGTGAACAACATAATAATGGAAATATAGGAGCTCCTCAACAACCTTCAAAACACAACTATTTCCCATACCTACAGGGAAGTAAATGTGGTGGTAGATTCTATGGCTACCATTGGGCTTAAGCAAGCCAGGCTGGTTAATTGGGAGGAGGTCAGTGGGCTACCAAAGGACACCCAATGGCTGATCAGGTGAGAAAAGAACATCTCTAACAATGTTTAAAATGAGGCAAGTTGTCACCAATATTGCCAAGGGCCCCACCTTGATTTTGTGCTGGCTTAATTTGATGCTTATAGTAGTTATGACTAAGTATGCACAAAATATTATAAAGGTTTATAATTACCTTTTGTGTGATTACGTGTGGAAGGATAGCTATCCACAACAATAGATAATTTCAATTACAATAGACACTAAGGAAAAATATGGCTTAATTTATAATTATTACACCTATAGATCTGTTGGATTTTGGTGTATGGAGGTCAGCTACCCAAAAACCCCCTAGCCCCTACCTTTTATGAACAAAATTCTTTAAAATGGTTAACCCAAAAAGCCCTATTTTATGCCTTGGCTTCCAAAGCTCAGCTCTACAACTGTTAGAAGATTTTTGCAATGGATACTACTCTAGTTATCGTGGGTGGAAAAACTTTGATCATAGAGCCGGATAAAATTGAAGAGGAATTCACCTCAAACCCCTTGGTAACTCACTACTACAAAGACAGTGGCATCTAGGGCTTCATGGAAAGAATGAAGGGAGACCATGATGAGCAAATATCCAAGTAATTCATTTCCTCTTGGAACAACAAGAAGGTGTCAGTTGAGGGCATAGATTTTCAAATTAATGAGGAGGTCATTGCTAAAGCGACGTGACTGTCAATAGATGGTAGAAAGTATAAGAAAACTAGCCTAAGACACCAGACATTACCAGTCTCAACTAGTGCTTTAGGTCTGGTGAGAAGCTAGTGAAAAAGTCTGGAGGATTCAATCATGAGCTACTCCTTAAGTTTTGGCCCAAGGTGTGTCACATTATTATGAAATACTTCACTCTTGAGGGTAAATTTACTATGTTTTATTATTATCATTTGTTGTTCCTCAACCACGTCAGAAATAGGGACCTCATTTCCATCTCATTTTACCTCCTCCACTCGCTGGAAAGCAATATCTTGGATATTAAAGAAAACTAGAACCCTAAGAAGATGACCCCCATCCTTCACTAAGGCCTCTTTCTCTGTCTGTACAACTTCCATAAAGCTATTTTACATCTTCCCCAATCCCCATTTATTATTAAGGATGTCACCCATGATGTCTCTCCATCAAGAGCCAATAACCCCTCTTCGTCCCCTTCCCATTCTATCCAGGAGATACAGGAGATTGACCTGGTTCTGCATGAAGGTAAAGGTTGTAATAGATGTGTGAGGAACCCCTTTAAAAGGGTAGAGGATATTGAGGAATCCCATGTCTCTGAGTCCATGGAAGCTAAGGATAAGATGATGGCTGATAGAACTCCTAAAGGTGAGAGGAAGCCCAAAAAATAGAGGAATTCAGGTAGTCAGGTTGAGTTGGAAGTGGATTTGGGGGGTGCTGTCTGGCATTCTAACAAAATTTCCAAGGAGAAATGAAAAAGAATATTTAGGGAAAAAACTTCAGAAGAAAAATCACATTCATAGCGTATGGACACCTTTGCCTCCTCTAGTTTGATTAAGGGCTCCTTGGCTGAGCACTTGAGCTCACCAAGGTTTGGTAGCATTCCCCCCTTGAATCCCCTGCTGGTGATAGAAGATATGCCTTGTAGTAATACCCTGCCCTTGCCCCCACCTTCTCCCCATACCTAGTAGACCAAATCCCCTCATGTTGAGCACACTACTATGGTGTTGGAGGAGAATGACAGGTTTAAAGGATCTCTCAAGTAGAAGTTCAATGAGCTCGATAATGAGATCTTGGACCTCAAATAGGACATGAGAGAAATCAAAGCCCACATCATGGATTCGAACAAGCTTTCCCTTAAATTCATGCATGCAACAACTGTGACCCTATTCAATGTATACGAGAAGCTAGCTGGTGGGCAACTAGAGGTTGATGAGGATAACAAAGATCTCTTCATATTTTTGCAGGAAGAGTGGGTCGTGATCCTAATGTCTAAACATCCGGATTGGAGATCCTAGTTGCTGTTGGTGCCATGAGATTTTTGTTTTGGTTTGGGCTACTGGCCCCAGGTCTCTTATTTTTCTTTCTAATTTCATGGTTAAGTTTTTGAAACTCTGGTTTAGCCCTGTGTGGCATATTACTGATAATATGTTATTTACTTTCTTCTTAAGATACTTTGGTTTGTTATTTTTGATAAGGACCTTTAAGGTTGTTTTTGATAGAGGCAGACTAGACACTTTTTCTCTATTGACTTTACGCTAATTTTCTGTTATGTGACTAGTGTGATTAATATGTTGTTAATGTTCTTCTAGTCCTTGTGTACTATGGGCCAGCACCCTCTTGCTGCTTTTTTTTATCAAAAACATATGAATATATTAAAAACTAAAAGCATGGTCAATACCATTGGAAAATATACCTAGAATCTAATATACATTAGTTTCTCTTCAACCATTGTGTTAATTAATGTAGTTCTAAAGGTGAGAGAAAAATTCATTAAAATATTAGAAATTTACATCACATCAATGAGACATCTAAGCACACAAATTAATAACAAAAAAATTGAATTATTTTACTCGGGCAATGCATCCTTAATCAAGAACTAATAGTAAACCACCATTCAACTATAAGTGGGTGTTCATATATCATTCTAGTTGTTAACTAAATGGAACTACCAATAATTTTTCTTCTGTAATTGAATCAACATTAGATCCACATTGGATCGTTTGGTATCCTTTATTAATTTCAAAATTCTAAATGATGTTAGAATAGATTTGTTACTTTTCATGTTAAACCTTTTCAAATTGTCAAAATGTTTGTAAGATGATTCAAAAGGGTCTGTTTGTAGCCTTTTTAAAAATGCATGCTATGCAAGAAAGAGTGCTAAAAAAAGGCACTAGAATATGGGTCAGTCCATCTTTAAAGATTTGTAATATTTTGCTAAAGGGGAGGTTGAGAAGGTCGTGGCCCACACAGTTCCCCACTGGGTGGAGAATAGAAATCTCTAGCCCGAATTCTGTCCATTTATCTCCTAGATTGTTCACCCCCTTGGGTCTGTTCTACAAATTGAGGAAGCAAGATATACATTACCTCATTTGAATGTGAGAATTTTGATGGCCCTCGAATTAGAAATTGAATTCCCAGATATCATCTTGATGGACTTAGAGGATGAAAATTACTCCTGGGAAATTTCACTCCTAGTTGATTTAAGTTCTTGTTTTCACTGTAAAAAAAATAGTCATTCCAAAAGGGAGTGTCTAACCTTGCAGGATTCTCAGAACCCCAATTTTTCCAGTAAGTTGAAAACTAATGGAAAAAAGGTTAGTCTAGAAATTATTGACCCTAATAGAGATAAAGGTGCTAATATCTCTAATGTCGAAGAGGCTGGTACAACTAGTGGTAAGAATTCAGACTCAGAGCTAAATGTGAATATTGAAATCAATACCAGTTAAGATAAATTAGATAAAAGATGTATTCTTATGTGTGAGTAATCCCCTATTTGTTGAAAAGGAGATAATGGACCAAAATAAGGGTGCTCTTGAATCCCTAGCCGATTGTCAACTAGGTCTCAACCTTGAGGAAATTGTGTTAAAATCTATGAGAAAGTTCTACCCCCTCCCAAGCTGAGTGCCCAATAATTGGTCTTAAGCTCTATCAATGACAAAGCTACGAGTGTTAGGAGTAATTCCAATGGACCCATGAATAGAGAGAAGGGATTCCCAGGAACTTTTAAAGCCAACAGTGGTCACAAGTTTAAAAATGATGCAACAACATGCTCGGCTGAGGAACCGTTTACTGAAGTAAAGAAAAAGAAAAGAAAGATGGTTGAAAGAACATCCTTGTCTAATGACATCAGAAACTCTGGGAAGGGCATGCTAGATTGTTTTAATAGACTTTATAATAATCCCAAAATTTTACCTTAATGATACACATACATAGTTGGAATGTGAGAGGGCTAGAGATGTTTGATAGGAAGTATATGGTCCGGAAGTGGTGTGTTGGTGTAATTAAATATTCACTAATTACACTTTACTTAAGTTTACTTAGGATAATGCATTTGCATATTAGTTGTCATTGTGACACCTAGTAGTTTGCATTTCATTTTAGCACATGGTTAGGAGAATTTCCACTTTAGGTGTGATAGTTGTCATCACATACCTCTTTGTGTGTGAGATCCACCTTTAGTGCTCTGATCACATTATCATCCTCTCATTATTGCACATGTTGTACATACTTTGATGTACAATGGAGGATTATCCACCTTTAGTGGACATGTGATTCCACCTTGTGTGGGTGATATCTTATCATCTCCTTATCATGTAGTCTTATTGCATTGCCTATATATTTAGGAACTCCTACTTTGTAATCAATTCAATTGGTTATAATCAATTATTTGATCATTTTGCCTATCTCTCTTGTGCTATCTCTTGAGCTTCTAGATCTTGGCATTTATTCTTTGACTTAGGAAAATTCTTACATGGTATCAGAGCAATATCAAAATTCTTACATGGTATCAGAGCCATAGGAGTTTCATTGTATAGCCTATTTTGAGAGATTTTATTGTAGGTCAAAATTGGAGCTTGAAGGTGCAAATCAGAGGCTGGAATCACATTGAGGAGGTCCAAATACCCCTCAATAAAATTTTGTTTCATCCAAATCGGACATTTGAAGCCAAATCTAGAGCCATTTGAATTTTCAAGGTTCATCGGCGGTGATTCAAAAAAAATAATTTCAGAGGCGATTTTCAAACAACGATATCTCAGTCATCTGGAGTCCTTTTTTGCAGATTTTTTTTTTTTTTTTGGTATAATTTCACGATCTACACAATGGTGTAGGTGATTTTAGATCTTTGTTTCTGATGTTTTCTAAAAATCAAAAATCTTGATTTTTACAACTTTAGAGGCCGCGTTTGGGCTCATATGGACACATTTTCAGGTGCTATTGTTTTTGAAAGTTCATGATTTTTTGTCTACTTTCTAGATCTGGTATCAGTTTGGAAAAATTCTAAGTAGACATAGTACTTTTAGAATTTGTTCTGTTTTGGCCTATTTTTGGCACTTGTAATTTGTTAGATCCTTGAGAGATCTTGTGTCTTATTTTTTTGAGTCTACTATAGCTTCATATTTTCTATTGTAATTATCAAAATCAAAAGTCCACTTTGTATCATTTTGGCAAGTGGCAATTGTACACGCATTATATATAAAGTGCCAAAATCATCTATTTTGGGGGGGTTCTTTGGCTCATTGCATTTTGTGGGGTGCATTGATTTGTTGGTCTCATTGTTTCATGTGAGAAGTATATCATGGATGGTTTAATTAAGTTGACTAGAGGAAATTATAAGCAATGGAGTGAATTGGTCCTTTCTCATCTTAGTGAGCATAACCTATTGCCCTATTTATATGAGTATAAACCTAAAAGTCCTTCTTACAATTGTGACTCTTACTCAGAAGTTGTTAAGGTTATCTTTTTGAATATGGATATGGATGTTATGGATTCCCTTGATGACTAAAAAGATGAAACAATGAATATTCCTAATCTTTGGACTATTCTTTGGGAAATGTGTGGAGATCCACATATTCCTCCACTTCCAAAACATCCAGAACCTCCAATTGCAGCTCCTCCTCCTACTGAGATCACATCTCTTGATGATGCATGTCTTCCGATAGCCATTGGCTCTTGTGATTTAGTGCAACAAGATATTCCTTGTCTTCCAGACTTGGTTCCATGGGATGACTACTTAACAGACATTGCAGGTTTGTTTGTGGAGTCCTACATTTCCAATTTGGGAGACTTCATTGATGACATTCATCTTCTCTTTGTTGAAGATGATCCTTCTTTAGTTGTTTCAAGGGAGCATGCTAACCCTCATATTCATTCTCCACTTGATCCTTCTTTTGAGATTGACATGATTGTGGATACTTTGATACAATAGTTGGAGGAGGTCACTTTATCTTCAGAGGAGATACTTGGGTCTTTGGTACATGTTCTACATTCATCCTCAGTTGATCCTAATTTGTCTTTTTCATTAGAGTGGCTTAGTACACATGATTTGGAGGAGGCACCTTTTAGCTTTGACATGGGGACACTTGAGAAGGTTTCAAAGATTCCATAATTTTTGAGGTTTCTTCCTATAGATTGGGGAGGAGGCTTCATATATTCACCTCTAGTCTTGTTTCTTCCTAAGGGGAGGAATGTTGTTCTACAGTCATGGAGTAGTTTCTATATCGAGCCTGGAGAATCTACCATTGGTGTTCATTCTACATTGAGGGGGGGATACTTGGTCTCTCTTCCACTTCTTCTCTCTTATTGGGGAGGATATTTTCCTCACATGAGGTCTTCTCTCTCATATTCTATTATTGTATTCATCTCTCTTTTTGGGGGAGGGCTTTTCCCATGAGGTTTTCCCTCTTTCTCCACTTTATGAGAGATTGCATTGTTCTTATTGTACATGGGTACCTAACATGGCCTAGTACCCGAGACCTATCTTGCATTGTGAGCTTAAATGCATTCCCCTAAGTTGATTTTTAAGGGGGGGTGTTGGTGTAATTAAATATTCTCTAATTACACTTTACTTAAGTTTACTCAGGATAATGTATTTGCATATTAGTTGTCACCATGACACCTAGGAGTTTGCATTTAATTTTAGCACATGGTTAGGAGAATTTCCACTCTAGGTGTGATAGTTGTCATCACATACCTATTTATGTGTGAGATCCACCATTAGTGCTCTTATCACATTATCATCCTCTCATTGTTGCACATGTTGTACATACTTTGATATACAATGGAGGATGATCCACCTTTAGTGGACATGTGATTCCACCTTGTGTGGGTGATATCTTATCATCTCCTTATCATGTAGTATTATTGCATTGCCTATATATTTAGGCACTCCTACTTTGTAATCAATTAAATTGGCTATAATCAATTATTTGATCATTTTGCCTATCTCTCTTGTGCTATCTCTTGAGCTTCTAGATCTTGGCATTTATTCTTTTCCTTAGGAAAATTCTTACATGGTATCAGAGTGATATCAAAATTCTTACATGGTGCAACAACCTCAAAGAAAAATATATTATATGCCTTCAAGAGATTAATGTAGTTGGTTTTCAAGCATACACCAGTATGAAATTCATCTAGGATAGAGCTATTTCTTTTCACTCTAATCATCTTAGAGGCAAAGGAGGTACCACCATTTTGGTAGGACCCCAATGGGATGACAAAATCAATTCAAATGGATCTTCTCCCTACCACAGAGCATTATGGGTCACATTTAATCACAAGGACATTCTAATTGGTGTATGTAATATTTATGCCCCCAATGACTATAGAGATTGTGCCTCCTTGTGGGAATGGTTAATTAATGGCCTTCCTAATGCACACTAGATCTTTGTTGGAGACTTCCACATGGTGGAGAGTAGAGAGGATAAGTGTGGTGGCAATGCACATGGTTGGAAAGGGAATGAGTTATTTTCTGGTCCAATTTTAAGAGGAAGTTTAGGATTGAAGACCCCCTCAAACTTAAGAAGATTTCCTCCTTATCTATTTGGTTCACATGGTGTAATAACCAAGAAGTGTAGCAAAGACTATGCTCTAGGCTTGATAGGATGTATGTAGAAGAGCCTATTATCTCCTTTGAGAAATAGGATGGCAGGGCCCCTATGTGTGTCTCTCCCACACCTATGTCAGATCATCACCAAATCTATGCATTGATGTCCTAGGAATGTGATGTTGAAGCCTATCTTGTTAAGAAGATTAATAACTTTAAATTAAATACCTCACTTCTAAATGATGAAGACACTATTGAGGCTATTAGAATGGCTACCAGTCTATGTAAACTATGCAATCAAGGGTTGAACCATGTGGATATGTGGAGCCACCTAGTGGACTCTTGGAGGAAAGTGTATCAAATTGTAGGGAAGCATAAGGCTTCTATCTGAAACTAGGAGGAGCATGCCCTGCAATGTACCCTTAACTCTTTAGAAAAAGAGTTGCAGAATAAGGGGTCTAACCTGCAATTAGAGGATAAGATTAAGGAAGTTAAATGTCATCTTAGGAATATTGAACAATATAAAATTAATGGATAGAAAACTAGAGCTAGGAGGAATTGGATGAAAGGTGGTGATAACGGTTCTAAATATTTCTTTAATATCATTAGAAGTAAGTAGGAAAGAGAATGCACTGAAGGTATTCAGATTAATGGAGAAGTCTCTATGGATCCAAATAGCATTAGAGAAGCTTTCTATAGCTTCTATAAAAATATGTTTTCTTCAGAATTTAGTGAACATAATATCAGAAAAATGGAGGAACTTCTTAAGTTAGTCCCAAAAAAGATTTAGGAAATGGAGGCTAGTAGACTCAACCTACCGGTTTCACTGGTGGAAATTGAGGATGCAATCAAGTCTCAGGCCAATGAAAAAGCCCCCGGGCTAGATGGACTCCCTGCTGAGTTTTATAAACATAATGTGGAATGGATTGGACATGAGCTGATAGAATTATATGTGGAATCCTTCAAGAAAGGCTCCCTAGGTGCTGACATCAATAGGGATGTTATCAAGCTGCTCCCCAAGGATGGTGACAAGTCTCTAGTTAAAAATTGGAGGCCCATTACTCTTTTGAACTTGTCATATAAGGTGATAGCTAAGGTTATTACTAGAAGGCTTTGGAGTTTATTGAATGATTTTATATATCAAACTCAGATAGGGTTCATCAAAGGGAGATTCATCCTTGAAAACCTAATCACTAGTTGGGAAGCCATGCATTAGGGAAGGAGTGAAGAACATAATGCAGTCATGGTTCTATTAGACTTTGAGAAGGCATATTATAGGATTGAGTGGCCTTTTGTTCTAGGAATGCTAAAGGCATTTGACTTCCCTCCATACTTTTGTAAATGGATTAATATATTGCTCATAGACTCTTCTACAGTTATAGATGTAAATGGAGAACTCTCTAAAAGAATCACTCTCTGAAGGTCCATTAGGAAGGGGTACCCAATTGCCCTAGCATTGTTTGTTATTACTACTGATGCTCTATTTTATATTCTGAGAGCCCCCCAGTTAGGTCCCATGTAAAAGGGATTACTCTCCCTAATGAGGAATCTTTACTTAATGCCCTACCCCATAATCTAGGAGAGCCTATCTGGTGTGATTTTTGTTCTATTCCTGAGTCTTATGAGAATTTATTCTTTAATTGTGCCTATTCCTAATGTATATGGTCTATCTTCCTTGGGTATCCTATTGATTAGAATTGCAAACCTAGCTTGTCATGGTTTGAAATTCTTGCTGGTTATGTTGAGTCTTTTGATTTAAAGATGAATTCTTTTTGGTCTGTTCTTACTTGTGAAATTCTTTGGTTTTTATGGAAAGAGTGGAATGGTGAGATTTTTTAGAAGAGTAGACAACTTACTAAGTTTGGATGTAAATTCACCCACTTTAACATCACGTCACAAATTGTTGCTACCTTAGAGATTTCCAGGGACATGTTTATGATTCTCATGAGAGAAGGCCAACTGTTGATCCACAAAGGGGACATTGTTTCATTCTAGTACTTTTCCATGCACAAAGATATGCTCTAGTAGAGGGAGCTTGACAGTCTTAACTAGTTCATCAAAGATATCCATCTTGAAGATAGAAGGCTACCAAGACCTGATACACAAAGTTAGCAAGGGAACTTCCTCTTTTTGATTTAGCATGTTTTTGACCCAACAACAATGTTGTAGTTGCTCAAAGGAATGCAATTCTTTTTTTGTATTAACAAGCATCAGTAGTATTTTGTAATATATGAGATGTTGAATATGTAATGGTCTGATTTAGTTCTACAGGTCATGATCTATTGTAAATCATTTATACTGAAGAATATGATGTAATCCATTTTATCAACTATTGTAATACAAAAAAAAATTCAAAATGTCAATTACATATTTTATATAAAAACTATTTTTCTTTTATTCTAGTTCATTTTGATATGAAGAAAATATTCCATCAAATCTAAATTAGTCATTTCAAATTTCATTTTTATAGCTTCTTTGAATATTTTTATATTTTTAGCATCAATTAAATCTACAAGCTTGTATTTGTAATACTATTACTAATATTGTTAAACAACAATTGCTTTAATTTGTATAGAACCTTTAAATATTTTAGTTTGTATAGCATTTGGTCCAAGCTCCCGTATATTTTTCCTATGTATAAATACTATGGAATCTGTTCTTCAATTAAAAACTCATGGTGTCAATTTTTTTATGAGAAACTTTATACTAATACTCGACTCAATTTGCATAAGTAAACACTAGTAGTTTATACATAATGAAATATTTTCTAATTTTCTTGAATTTAATCCTAGGATTCTCTTTGATATCCATAATCTAAGGTGTATTCATTATTTGAAGCTCAAAATATCAAACCATGCAATCAAAACTATATTTACTATCAAAATTAGGATCTTCTTGTGGAGTCTTCACCAATCGTCCTTAATCTTTAATAAATATCCTTACTGAATATTATAATTAATTCCATTGATTTGAAAGGTGAATAATGATGAATGAAAATTCCTTTGAAAACCTTCACATGCCAAAAAGTGGAGTGTATTTAATGCATTGTACCCTTGATGATGTTTGTTTCACAAATTGAGATCCAAAATTCTTTCTCTGAACCCTCAAAACTTGCGTGGATTTTTTAGAGATGATTTAATAATATTCTAGACAAATTGATACATCTGAAAATCACATTTCCATTTAGCTATAAAGTCAAATAAGGGGGTAATATGATTTTTTCATGAAATATCTTCCTAGGACAAAGTGATAAGCTTAATTCTAAGAAGAAATATCTACACCAAATTCAGGTGCAACATATTCATTAGGATCAGAATTACTTTTAGGTACCCATGCCATGTTCATCTAATTTTGAATCTACTCAACATTCACTTTTTTCTTTCTTATTTCTATTTTTGTCTACCAAACCTCTAATATTTATATGATCTCTCTTATTTTACACTATTAAATAAATTCAATTGAATAATATATAAACTAAATTACTATTTTTTCATTTACATATCTTTTATGAAATATTTTTTTTGGCCTACAAGCTATTTATCAAAGGGAATAAAAATAGATTTTTAATCAATTTACAAAATAAATTTTAATATTTAGATACTCGATCTTTATAAGGACGCTTGTTTTGTGATAACACCTTGTATTATTAGATAATTATAAAGAAATTAATTTTATGCCAATACCCTGTATTAATTAAAATTCTCTTCAATGCCTTAGACCTTTTATGTGATAGATTAAAATATTATTCTAATACAAAATTTATTGTTCCCAATTGAAAACCTTTTTAGTCAAATATATATTGAATATTTATTTACATATAGAGTGAAGTATATTTTTATTGACTTACCATTTCTAGCTTCTCCCCCTCCTCTCTAATCTTCCACAACTACCCTCCTAACACTTGACAACAACTATGTTACACTACAACACTTATTTTTAATTATTTTAGGTTATTTTCATTTTCCCCACAATGAACTTTATCCACAAAGTTTAATTATTAACTTTATCATAAAATCATTTTGAAGAAAGATACTCCTTCATGTTATGATGAAAGCATGTTACATAGAAAGACTTAAATTGAGGAGAACACGTTTTGTTGAAGTATATTCTTATTTTCTCTTAAAAAAATATTGATATTATAAATTCAATTTGGAACATTTATATCATTTATGCAATTTATTTTGTATTGATGAGGTATTTAATAATTTATTTCCTCCTCACCAAATTGTTAGATATACTTTAATTACAATTTTATAATGTAATCAAATATCCTCTTTTTAAAATATGGGTCAATCTTAGATCATGGTTTTTAATACATTTTTAATTTCAATTATGTTTTTATTAACATTGTGTTATTTAATGTCAATAAATCTAAAGGAAATAATGTTTACTAAAGATAGACCAGGGTTTGTAGAGCTTGTAAAGTACATTGTTGTCTTAATCTTCTTAATTATTATTATTAAAATGTTAAGATACAAAATTACTTAGAACAACATTATCTTCGTCATTAATTAAAATAGGTTAAGAATTCATACCTTCTTTCTTGTATCCATTTATTAGCCAAAATTCATATCAAATGAAGAATATTTTCATTCTCATGATTTATTCAAGATTATGCTTGGATCACACTCAGTCATAACAATTAGTGGATGCAATAAAAATAACTAGAAACACATTAATTTATTCATTCTCAATACATCATAAAAGTGCCAAATCATTTCAACCATATTTCATAGAAGAACACTTTTTGCATCATATCATTTATTTAAGCCTTGTTCAACTTTTATTGCATGCATATACATTTTATTTTCAATCCTCCTTTGACAACATTAGTTTTTCACACTAGAAGTCCTCTACAAATCATTACACTAAATCAAATTATGGACAACAAGAAAAAATTATGAATAAAGCAAGTGACTATGAATCTAAATAATATTTCTTATGAAACTAAATGAAATCATATTTGATAGTATTAGAAACATAAAAATAAATTAAAAAACTAAAAGAATGGGCAATAACCTTGGAAAATATACCTAGAAGTAAGTATACATTACTTTCTCTTCACCATTATACTAATAAATGTAGTTCTCTAGATGGGAGAGAAATTCAGTAAAATATTGCACAGATACCACATCAATGAGACATCTAAAGTGCAAAAATCTATAAAAGAAAAATTGAACTATTTTACTTATGCAATGCAACCTTAATCTAGAACTTATAGTAAACCAACATAGAACTATAAGTGGGCCCTCATATAGCATTCTAGTTGTTAACTAATTCAAACTACCAATAGTTTTTTAACTACAATTGGATAAACATTGAATCCTTTGTCATCCTTGCTTAATTTCAAACTTGTCAATGATATTAGAATGAATTTGTTATTTTTCATGTTAAACATTTTCAAAATATAGAAATTCCATAATACCTAAATTAATCACTCAAAAATCATTTTTATAATTTCCCTTAACAGATAAGGTAATAAATGAAGATAAACTATATTATAGTATTGAAAATAATTTCCCTCAACAGATAAGGTAATAAATGAAGATAAACTATACTATAGTATTGAGAATTACATCCTATAGCAATTTTAGGCACATTTCACATATCCCATTTATGACAAAATCATAAATAAAAAAAACCTCTTTTATGTTCCATTTTCTTCATTGTTTTCAGATAATAATTTTTTAAACTCGGAAAACTCTGGAACAATTAAATTTATGCAGTGTCAAAAAAAAGTCAGCAGACGCGTGGAATCCCACGGCAAAAGGAAGTAAATCAACCACAATAGGCAACATCTCAGAAATCTATGGTAGTAGGACTTAAAACAGACCCAAACAACTGTTCCTATGCGTCTATGATACTAAGAAAAAAAATATAAAAATTATCCTAGCAACTTGAAGCCCTTGAGTCTACCGGTACAGTGATGATGAACGACCAAGAGCTCCAGGATATGCAGCAACTCAAGGAACAGACGGCCCTATGCTTGAGCGTCGTAGTGGATCCCAGCTCTGTATCAAAGGGTCAGCTGGAACCTTATCCCATCTCTTTTGATTGTCAAAATCCAGCCCCTGACGATAACCATAATGAAAAATCGGGTCTAATCTGTTTTGGTAACCAGTGAAGCTAACAGCAGTAGATAGTTGATCTCCCTGTAGATTCTGAAAGGTCGAAGGATACGAATGTATAGCATGTAGACCCGGATATGGATAAGATGCCGTAAGAGCACCACACTCTCTGCCACCACCATACCTGTAGAGGTCCCTTTTTGAAAGAAGTGGATCACGCCCATATGGAGCGTGAGGATTATGATTTATTTTTTTATAGCGTAGCAGCTCTCCTTCCCTTTCCATTAACAACATCTGCTCTTTCATAATTTCCCCTCTCCTCATTTCTTCCCTACGGAATTCCTCTCTTCCCACTTCTTCCCTAGGCAATTCTTCTCTTCGCAACTCTTCCCTCACCAACTCCTTTCCCTTGAAATCCCCACCAATAAATCCATGCTCAGGTCTTACTGGTCGTGGTTCAATTGGGCGTGGTTCAACATGGGTACGACGGTAAAGCCTTCCACGTCGAAATAACTCACTCAGCTTCTTCACCTGTTGAGAACTAAGCTCAAACTTAAATTTGTTCTTTTCGTAGTAGTTATCATCGAATTCTTTTTTGAAAATATCTTCACTCAATGGCGAGCATTGTTTGTGAACACGAAAGCGAACCTGAGCTAGAAAGTCGCCCCCTCTAAAGGCATCTGGCTCCAAGTTCATAGCTCCAGTAGATGAAGCCTTGTATATGCCATGCATCATTCTCAGATCAAAATCAGACAAAAATAGTTTCATCCCTGGCTTAACCTTTTCCACTAGATCCTTCTTACTTGCAGGCAAGCCAAAGACGCGATATTGAGAACAATCCTGCTTGGTTTTAGAGTTGCACAGGAAAATGAGTCCAGCAAGCCTGTCCTTGCCACCATCTTCTTCTTTCTTTCCTTGCTGAGAAACATTTTTCTTGTTATTTTGATTGACATTTTTTTTTGCAGGAGTCTCAGGTAAACCCTTAACTTGAGGCTTCGCGGCCTCTGGTTCATTTTTTAATATCGGACCACCTGTATTGGGGGTTACTACGCTTTTTTCAACACTCCCAGGTGTTTGCTGGTTGCCGTCACATCTGCTCGTTTTCTTTCCCTTTCCCATAATGTTCACCGCCTCCGAAATGAGCCTCTCAGTTTCGGCCGGCACTATTAGGAAAACCCTTGAGAAATGCCGCCTCTGCTCTAAATCCAGGCGTTCGGAAATCAATACAGTCGTAAAGGGAAAACCATAAACGAATCCAACTGTCCGATTCTCCCAAAGTCCGGTGGCCTTCGGATCGTCCAGACGCTTGTCAAGCTTTGGTTCGAGCCTCGGTTAAATTGAAACACCTTCCAGAAAATTTTTAAACCCTAAATTTGCTTTTCTTTTATTTATAAGGAGCGACTTGGCTTCGATTCTTTTACAATAAGGAGGCCGACCATTTCATTCGTAGTCACGGATAATTTTTTCCTTCGAAAGTAGTTATAATTTAATCCTGTTGCCTAATACAAGTATACTGTAAGTCTTTGAGGATCATCTATTTACTTATTTATTTTATGGGAACAACTAGTTATAGATTATGCTAATATTGTGCCGTTGATTAAAATTGTTCTAATTATGTAATTATGTAAAATCTTGTATTGAAGATTTTTAAGCTTTTTTAAAAATATATGTGCAGTATTTTGGTTAAGTGAACAATGGTTGGTTTTTGATACGTTTATTCTTTATTTAATAGAAATTACATAAAAAAAAAAAAATTTAAAATTTTTCTAAAGTCCTCTTCTCATTCTGTCTTATAACTCTTTTATATCATTCTATCTTATAACTATTTTAACTAGTAGTTAAGAGTTTTCTTTGCTATGTCTGAAAGTATATACATAATCACCCCCTACCGTTCAATCAATCAAGGAAAAGGGACATATTGAGGCATGATGTAATCCATTTAAAAAATTAAATGAAGATTTATTTGTGTTTGTGTGTTTAAATAATACTTTATTTTCTTTCGTATACCTCTTTGTCTCTATTTTTCTATGTTTGTAAAAGCTTCATTTGATATTTAAGTAGGAGTGAAGTAGAGCTATTGGTGCACATTGATATCTATATTGGTGTTAAGTGGAGATTAAAATTGCTTGGTAGTCGAATAAAATTAAGTTTTGGTCGTGAAAGAACTATGCTATCAATTTACTTTTAAGGAAAGTCAACTACAATGGAAATGACTCACTACAAATTGCTATGTACAAAGGCCACTAACTGCTAGAGTCCTACCGCTAGAGGAAGGAGTTTAAAAGTTGAATATTTATTAATCACTACCAAACGAGGAGAGGAGAAGCCTCAAAAGGTTTGAGAAGAGCTTACGCTTAAGAAATTTATATTGATGACATGCAAAGTTAAATATTTTCTAAATAAGGTTGTTATTGAAAAGTTAAAAGGTATTCATTGTTTTTGTCATGAGACAACTACCAAAAGTTTGAAACAAATAGAGAAATGAAACAAAATCAGATTGTGCTCTATTATTTCTATTATATAGTTAATGAAACATAATAAAGATAAGCTATTACACAAAGTCTAGAAAGAAGGAGATTCTACAAATCCTTGGTTCGAGTCTCAGTTATATTGAAACACCTTACAAATAATTTGAAAACCCTTTGTTTATTTTACTTTATTTATAAGGAGCAATTTAGCTTTGAGTGGTTTACAATAAGGAGGCCGATCATTTCATTTGGACTTACTAGTAATTTTATTGGGTTTTCTAATACATTAATATAGTTTATGTCTCTGAGGATCTTCTATTTATTAACTACATCTCTACCTTTAGGTGGGACACTAACGTTTTCATGTTACCATCTTGCAACTAGTTTATGCTTTAGAAACCATGCAAAAAAAATTATCTTATGTTCTTGGTTGATTATTACATAAAACTAATTTATATCTATTTTTTATAAAAAATTATTGATTCTTATTATTTTAGCTAGTGGTTTTCTAATTTTTTAGTAGGAAAAAAATAAACTACACATCTAGAGTCTTTCCATTGCTTCCACCTGGCACATGATGGCATTTTATCAACATTAATGTACATTACCTATGCTTACACATTTTGTACTCTTCTTGATGCGGTCAATATTGAGGGGAAAAAATATCTATTCCTAAATTTATGTTGTTGCAATTTATTTAGTTACCCATATTCTTTTCTTTTGCATAGATACCACTCATAGGGTTCCTTCCTTTTTCTTTATATCAAAAAATATATTTTGATGAAGCTAGTTTAGCTTTAGTATCCAAGTGAATTAGATGTTTTTTGTCGAATATGAGTAGAATGAATCCTAAAATCTTAGAGTCATTTAATTATTTACCTCCTTTTAATTCTATAATCTCCATTATTGGAATCTCCTTTATATGTACTTATATTTTGGTTTCCCTTCTCTTAAAAATATAGGATCATAATCTTAATGGTACATATATGTTGAAAGGCATCAAAGAGACTATTTAGAGACAAAGTTATGATCTTTCCACAATATCTTGAGAAGCTCTATAGTACACAATATACAACCAAGTTTAAAGGGTAGGTATTGGGAAATAATGTATCCTAGAAGATAATTCTTTCTTTTCTTTGTCATTTCTTATAGATAACATAGATTATTAGTCAAGGTTAAGACTATAGTATTTTGCAAGCTATATTATTCAACTTATCTTTATTCCCAACTTGTATATGGAAAAATACCTTTAAAGGCCAACACAACTATCATAGAGGGATATGAATCTAGTTGTTTCACTTTTTTTTTTCTCTTGCCCAATAAATTAGATATCTACAAAGAAAGTCATATTACATTATAATGTTCTAATTGTTTCTTTTGTTACTTATGATAATATTTCCAAGTCAAGAATGCTTATTTATTATGTGGACGAGATGAAAGGCATGTATAATACTAGGATTTAATGCTACCTTAAGGCAATGCTACATAAACAATCATATTCATTACAAGTTACAAAGCATCACTAAAAGTGGCGGTAATCAATAATTTTTATTTTATATCACACAATAAACCAATTTAGAAACAAAAAATAAAATGGCTAAAGCATAAGTTAGAGTAAGGTAGATTGTGAAACATTAGGTGTCTTAGTGCTTCCATTTTTTAGGATCAATCAAATGAGGGTTCTGGCCTTCTCTTCTGTCACATCTATCAAAGACAGAAAATATAAAATTAAAGTGCGACCCCTATGAGCTAGGAAACTCTCAAACTTTGATTAAAAAACCAGCCAAACTTGCAAAATATTACTTAGTAAAGAATATAATCTATAATGACATTAATATCTATACCACATAGTTATATGAACTATGTTACACTATTGCATAAACTATGTTAAGCCCTACCACTTTATTTATCCTCCATTTTGGTCAAGTGTTGTCAATAGGTTTAGTCGAGATCTTTGACTAGTTCAATGCAATAGAGTGGAGAATAATTTTTT
Source organism: Chamaecyparis obtusa (assembly GCA_027943335.1). NCBI lineage: Eukaryota > Viridiplantae > Streptophyta > Pinopsida > Cupressales > Cupressaceae > Chamaecyparis > Chamaecyparis obtusa. The sequence continues at coordinate 381,824 of BSBK01005995.1, forward strand.
TTTTTTCAGACCTAGAAATCTTGAAACTTTCCTATTTTGTATCCCTTTTAATTGACACAGGAAAAGACATGACACTTGTGGCTTTCAAAAGTTGAATCTTCCAATGAGGAACCATTGAATTGCAATTTCCTTGTATATTAGATACAATAAAATCTCCTTATTCTCCCTTACCAAATGTATTAAAGAAAATGTCATAGAATTCATGGCCTTTGATATAAAGAGATGCACAAAGGACATAACTAGAATTTAAAAAATCAACATCAATGTGTGTCCAATAATCTTTTCAGATGTAGTGTATGAAAAGGGCCTTCACCATTTATTTTTTCTCATTATTTCATCATAATATTTTAGAAAAAAGTAGAGAATACTTATGAGTAGATTTGATTATATGTGGGTTCCTCCACATAATCATTTTTGAGAACCTCCTTTTGGTATTCTCAAATTCTTGAGATTACCAGTATTAATTTTTTTATGAGCACTTTTACGATTTGAGTAAGTACCCTATTTTGGACTTCATGCTTTTAGATACCTTATGTTTTTCAAGCTTCATCATCTGAGGAGGTATGTTATTCACGTTTCTTTTGTCCCCTGTGATCATTTTTGACCCCTTATTTTTTAGTTAGGGTTTAGGGTTTTGGACAATTAAAGCCTTTTCATTAGATCCTATGGTGTTCTTTTTTGTCTATACCTTTTTGGAAGATAAGGCCAAGCGGGTTAGTCATCATTAAAGGGGACCTATATGTAAAGAACCATCACTGTAACTGATTAAGTATGGGTCCTTTTTAATCTTTCGCACACCAATTTGTTTTTTCCTAAAGTCTACCCTCAGAGCCTTTTCCTTTTATTTCACTGATTAATGTGTTAATTGTTCATGTTTGGTGGTTATCTTTACTTTTTCAAGTAGTGGGCTACATTTTGTTTTCTCATTCACCCCGTGAGTCTGTGATGATGTGACAGATGGGCCCAACTTGTTGCGAGAAGCTGAGGCTTTTCCATTTGCCAAATGTTCATTGATCAATGATTTACTTTGATATCTTATGCTATGGTTAACATTCCTTTTGGTTAAATATCAATTTACCAACACGTCCATCTTTCAACACTTTGCTTTTTCAATATTGATCTTTTAATCTATTCAAAAAGATAATCGATTGATATTATGCCCCATTAGTGCCCAGGGATTAAAATGATGCAAAAATAGATAGTCCTCACAATCGCAAGTTCAAAATTTCTCAAATGTTATCCGGTGTGGGATCACGAGATGGTGTCGTATGTCCTAGTTTATTTGTGACTGAGAACATGGGGCCAAGTTGCATGATATTTGGTGATATATGGAGATAGTTTATTGGTCAAATCTAATTGTAGAGTTTTTAATACTGAAGTTTCTCATTATAGTGTGGTCAAAATATTTGTAACCCATGTCCTAATATTTTAGAACATGGCTAAAATAAACAAAAATGTTGTGATCTATCCAAAAGGGTGAACAACTTTTATTGCATTAGGATGAGTTTATGTTGTGAGACATCATACTATCACTAGATTTTCACAGACCAATAAGGAGTTTGAGAAGAAGGGACATAAATGTGATGGTTTTTTCTATGAATGGAGGTGTTTTATGTGGCATGCACAAGAATCAAAGGGTAACTATGGCTAGAAAATCTTGGTTGTTGTTGAAATAATTAAAAGGTACTCACTTTTTTATCATCATAAATCTACCCAAAGTTAGAAACAAACAAGGAAAAGAAACAAAAGATGTGCTATATTATTTTTGTTATATAATAAGAAAAATAAAATAAAATAAAGATAAGATACTACACAAAGTCTAGAAAGAAGGAGATTCTACATTTTTTTACCTCCGGTTCAAATTTTAAGGACAACCATAGTTTTCATATCATTTTTAATCATAAAGATTGTATCCTAAAATAAATCGTTACTACCGCAAATAAAAATATTTTACATATAAGGATGTTTTCAATGGAAGGCATAGGAAATAGAAGGAGGAAATCACTCATGTCAAATAATGTTGAGAAGATCTAAAAATTAAGTAAAAGAAAGATATGTAGAGAGATCATAACAATATCCAGCTTGTGATATCTGCAAAATTTCCTTAGCACATCCTGTTTGTGAGGACCATTGAGTCCTCGAATATTCTAGGAGATAATCTTCATGACTTCTTCAGTGAGAAATCTTCCTAGATGGTTAACTGAGTTCCATCCATAATATTCCTACGGGCTTCTTCTTCCCTGATTTTGTTTGCATTTTTCCTTCCTGGGGACCACACCTGGACTCCCAAATCGTCTTTGATTTTGTTTCTAGTATTAGGAGAAGAGGGAGGAAGGTTCTTAACCACACTTTTCTTAGGATTATTTTTATTACCAACCACTGTGAATCCATCACCAGTATGAATAAAAAAACTATCTTCATAGATGGAGCCCTTACAAGAGATCTCCTACAGAACATAGTTTGAGTTCAAAGAGATCCTCTCCAGAACCAACTGAGAAGAATGGATCAAATTCAAGATATTACAATCTTGAGCATTAGGCATAGTATCCCTCTAGTGAGATTTTAGAACTGGGTGGTCACACAATAGTGTGTCCCACTTTTTTAGACATGCTGATTTTTGCTGAAATAACACATTTTTAATAAAATATGATGATTTAAGCTTTGAGAGGTTCCATTTGAAGGAATTTGTTAGCCCATTTTCCTATCAATGCAAAAAATCTTTAGAAAATGGTCTATCTCTGCATTTTCTCATGGTTTTTTGTTTTTCCCTGGTCTCTGCAATATGTTTTTCCTAGTCTCTGGCCGAGAAACCCTAAGCAAAAATTCAAAAACTAGCCGTTACTTTGAAAAATCCTTTGTTTTACCATGGCCCTATTCTATTTTGTTGTTACTTTTTTGGGCCATTTAAGTTCCTAAAATATCATGTGCTAAATTATTGACCACTTTGTTGCATAGTCGCATGAGCCATTTTCATGCTATGCGATCATGCGACTAAGGTTTCATGTTGGGGGCCCCTTTAATATTTTCCTAAGCCTAAGTTTGTCGGCATTAATTTTTCCTAAGTCCTACCCTTTAAAATTGTGTGGCTGTTGTTGTTTCGCAAGAGTGCAGGTTGTCAGATTTTCTGAAAGGAGGTATAGCGATGAAGTGCCATCTGTCCTAGTGGGGCTCGATATAGCAATTTTTTCAATCAATGACGACCGCATGATCTTAAGGAATATTCCTACCCCATGAGGTCATGCGACGCCCATTGATTTTGAATCTAACCGAGGATGGTGTCAGTAGGTCCAAGATGACAGGTCAGCACAGTTGGCGGTCTCTTATTGGTCTACAAGGTATTATGCTGGCAGTTGTCAGTGGGACCTGAGTTTCCAGCTTGTCAGTGGGCCCTGACATCTGTAGAAAATCAACAACAAGCGTAAGTTCTTATGAGATGTGTTAGTGGCTTGAGATCATGGGCCCGTCATCCAATCTTCTAGGTAGTAAGTCTTCAATGGGTCCAATGCCAGGTCATGCAACCGTGGTCATTTCTCATTGGTGGTGTCAAGGAACAGGTGGAAGCTATTAGGGTTTCTTGCAAAGGGTATGGGGCAGTGGGGCCTGTGTTAGTCTTTTCTGATGTGGTCTCTCCTAATTCATCCACGTTGTTGTGACAGGGATGTGTCAATGGGTCTGGAATTTCCTAAGGTGTTAAGTTTTTGTTTGATCATGTGATCGTCATTATACCGTTGGTTTGAGATGCACGTACTTTAGCATCGTGATATAGCGACAACTGCCCGATGTGAGGATAGGAGAAAAGACTTTGACGTGGGTCCTCTTTGTCAGATGGGATGATTTGGAGGTTTTCTATTGGTCGTGTCAGTGATTAGTTGGACTTGTTGTCAGGTAGGCCTAGTATCTCTGTGACCTTTTGATCCTATGGTTGTCATGTGATCACATGGAATCTTTATAGGCCATGTGATCATGCGACAACCATTGATTTGGAGTAACTGTGAAGAAGGGGAGGTGGTCCCAGTGCCAGATGCAGTGGATTGGGCATTTTCTCATTGGTCCAGGTGTGCTGAGGTGGACTTGTCAGTGGGTCCACCGGTCTTAGGGGAGTTAATACGCTACAGGATCTTGTGGTTGTCGCTATACCTCTAGGGTAAGATGCATGATAGTTAAGTGCACCGTATAACGATAGCCATCAATCTTCACTAAAGGGGGAAGCTTTGTGGTGGATCCTGGGTGCTTTGTGGTGCTGAGTTGCTCACTTTTGATTGGTTGTTGGTATGGTGAGGTGGTGGTTGACTTTTCGGGAGGTCCCATTGACATTTTTAAAAGTTATTATGACCCGCCCAATCTATCAAGAAAATACAATATCGACGGTCATGTTTTAAAAGTCTTTTGTCATGACCATTTTATTTTGAATTCAAATTTTGAATTTCCTGAGACATTTCTAGCGATAGAAAGGACTAGTTTTAATTTCTTTTGAGGCTGGATTTGATTTGTTTGGTGGTGTCGGTGGTTGCAGTGTGATCCAAGTTGCCATAATCAATTGCAGGGGGGTTTGTACCATGTGGGGATGGTTAATTTTGGTGGCTCAAGGTGTTTTGTAGGTTTGATCAAATTGGTTTGTATAGCAAAATTTATGATTTTCCTATGCTTCTCAGAGATTTTTCTCATTCATGAAGATCATCCTTGGATTTGAAAGACTTGTACTTGGTTTTCCCTCCAATAATTTTGATTTTCTATTGTAATTAGGGTTGGTGTAGTTATGGAAACCCTAACCCTAGCTGTCTGAAGCTTGTTGCATCCTAAATTCTTTTGGGATTCCAAGGCAGCTAGTGGTATATATGGTTGTAATTTTGACTAAGTAAGGGTTCTGAAATCTTGGTCCCTAAGGGTACCTTTTTGGTTCCATGAAGGGTCCTTTTCCTGTAGATTTCTTCCTTCTCTTTGCATATATGGTGTTCTTTCTTCCTTTGTTGGTTCAAAGAATATAATACATATTGTAATTGGTTTTTCTTATGTATGAGGACTCAATTTATTCTTATTGTTACTAGGCTATCTCCATTTGAATTTTTAATTCATTAATCTTTCTTCAAGGGTGTTTGATTTTTTTGATTGCATTTCCTATGTGTTTGCAAGTGGAGTTGTCTTCGCAGAGATAACTGGTTCAGTATTAATTTTCATGTATGTATGAGCTAAGGTGTCAAAGATATGTCATGCTTGTCTTCCAATGGATGCTGGTTAATGTATTGTCTATTTATAGGTCTCTTCTAAGGGGAGGGTTAAAAGCCTTTGGATGGGTGATAACATACTTGAATACATAGGTGGGTTATTGAAGTGACGTTTGGTTGACAGTGTGTGATTGATGTTAGGCATCAACACATTGAGTATTTTGTCTTCTTGTTTCATAGTTGTCTATTGCAATAGGGTATTTGACTCTGTGGCCCATTGGACAAGGCATTGGTCTATGAGGGACTTAGGGTATCTCAGGGGTCCTTTCAACCCACCATTAAATCATTTACATTCAATTCCACCCTTTCCCTTTGATGTTGTTAGTATAGGTCTCTAGTTTTCATACTCACTCTATGCAAGTAGGGCTATTGCATGAGATCTTGGTTTCATTGAGGTATAGGATACCTATAGGGTTTTGAAAACCATTCCACAGTCAATTACCTATAGGCCTATAGTGTGATTCAATTTGTATGTGTTTGCAGATGAGGTATACCCACCTGAGTGATGTGGAGCTCAAAGTGTAGAAGGATCTCTCTTTGATCCTTGTCAGTTGGCCTTTTTCCTTGTCAGATTTAGAGTGTTGAGTGAATGTGACACTGGCCTTGTCAATCCTAATGTCAATCTGACCTTTGGGGAAAAAGAACACCAACAAGGTGGTGACTCTACTGGGGAAGAAGTAAAAGATAGCAAGCTTTCCTTGCTTGGCTAGATCATCCTAGAGTCTAGTTAAATCATCACAGAGTCATATATAAAAAACACATTTATAAAATCTTCTCACTAAGTGTTGAGTGGTGACTCTGATTTCTCTGTTTGATCAGTGCATTTGCTGATAAACAGTGCATGAGGCCTAGTGAAGTTCTTGGTTGATTGGAAGAAGACACAAAAGGTGAAGTATTTTTCCTCTTCAAGGAGGTGGCGACTTTGCATTGCAAAGAACCTGATGGAGTTTCAAGATGAGCTCTAGATCTGCCTTGCCTTCTAGTCAACAAAGTCTTTCTACTGCAGAACTTCCAGGTATCATACTTTCATGTTTGGAAATGTTTCCTTATTAAGTGATCAAGCATTAAGAAAAGGATAAGGTCAGAGTAGAGGTTTGCATACTTCAAGTTTTTAGTTGCATCTCTATAAAATTGTATGGAAGTATTGCATTAAGTTTGATGGGTAAGCTTGAGGAGGAGCTTGCTTTCCTTGAGCAGGGCATTCTTGGGGATTGCATGTCATTGATGAGATTGAAAGTAGGATGTATAAAGGATCTATCCATATCTCTTTTCTATGATAAATTTTTGGATGTATATAATGAGCTTCCTGACGATGTTGAGCTTTTAGAATCTGAGTTCATTGGTTTTTTCTTGGAGCTTTGTTTTCATGATTCAACCAATTGGTCAGATGCATTGTGGGAAGAGTATTATATATGTGTCAAAGATTGGATAGTTAGTGATGATAGTCTTGGGCTTGAGGATGCACTTGGGGTTATGTCCTTAAAAATGGAGAACTAGCAGTTAATGGGGGACATGAGGTTGAGGGCATTGGCTTCTCTTTATGTTGATCATGAGGAAACCACTGGTTCTGATGTTGATTCTCATTATGTGGAAAGTGTTGACTATGAGGCTGATTTTGAGGTTAGTGCATATGAGAGTGTTGAAGATGGATCTGAGGTTGATAATACTTCCTTTTTTTCTGCAAATTTTTCTTCTTGTCAATATCAGAGTTCTTATTTCTTGTCCCAGTTTGGTGATGTTTTGTGTGAGTGGCAAGAAAATGAATATGATGCAGATGATGATTCTTGCATTGATTGCTTCACACAAGATGATCTAAGGTTAGAAATGTCTATCCTTATTCCTGACAGGGATGATGTTGACAACATTAAGGGTGAGGCTAAGGAAGATGATATCAAGGCCCAAAGTCCATTGAGTAGTGAAAATATTTCAGCACTCTTGGCTGAAGAATTCCAAAGGTATGCACCTATTATGGATTTTGATTTGCAGCTCCCTTATGATATATCCTTTGACACTGATAATGAGGCCAGTGTTTAAAGTGATCTAGATAACCCATATGTACCAAAGATCCCCTCTTGTGGTGAGTTTGCATAAGAAGAAGCTGAAGGCCAAGACAATGTGTTGTCCTGTCATAAGAATTCTATTGATGAAAAAAATTCTTGTTCAAACCCTTTTCCTTCTTTTGCTAGATGTGATAGTGATGGTGAAAATGTTGAAGACTTAGTCTTCAATAGTTGGGACAAAATTTCTTTTGGTGAAAATGATGATGCAAATTAGTTGTTCCCCTATCACAAAAAATTTGATGAAGACCTTCACTTGGTTCATGATCTAGTTCATGAGGACATCAGGGAGGAACCAATTTGCTTAGTGGCTGAGGTAATATGTGAAGATGAATCTAACGATCCCAGTCCTTCTCAGCTAGGTATTTTTGTTGTAATTCATGGTGAACTATATGCTCTATTTTTTGATGCATTACTAGATGATATTGTCTTTCCTAGTCATCAAGAAGAAGTGATGTTCCTTATTTCTTGGAGTATGAATATGAATGTAATGGTTATGACTGGAAGAATATGGGTAGTGATTAGTACAGTTTTGTTTTTCAGCCCATGAATTATCACATATGTTGGCAGAAGGATGGTCATGAAATTTGCAGGTGTTTGGTCACATTTATAGATGAGAATCAGATTTTTGATTCAGGTGGGTCATTGATTTTCTTTTGGTAGCCTGGTGCCACTGAATAAAATTGTATAATTATTGTAAATTCTTGTAAATATTTTTCTCCTTTCCTGTTGTGTGTTTATGTTCCTGTTTCCCTGGTTCGATTGGCAGTTTTTGAGTGCCCTATGTTTTTTGAGGTCTTTGTGCCCTTTTCCAATAGGTGGTCTTCTTTTCCCAGAGATCTGAATCCTTGCTATTCCTGTAGGAGGCATGCACCCCCAACTAGAGCCATTGTTAGCCCATTTTCCTATCAATGCAAAAAATCTTCAGAAAATGGTCTATCTCTACATTTTCTCATGGTTTTATGTTTTTCCCTGGTCTCTATAATATGTTTTTCCTAGTCTCTGGCCTAGAAACCCTAAGAAAAAATTCAAAAACTAGCCGTTACTTTGAAAAACCCTTTGTTTTACCATGGCCCTGTTCTATTTTGTTGTTACTTTTTCAGGCCACATAAGTTCCTAAAATCTCATGTGCAAAAATGTTGACCACTTTGTCGCATGATCGCATGAGCCATTTTCATGCTATGTGATCATGTGACTAAGGTTTCATGTCGGGGTCCCCTTTAATATTTTCCTAAGCCTAAGTCTGTCAGCGTTAATTTTTCCTAAGTCCTACCCTTTAAAATTGTGTGGTTTTCATTGTTTCGCAAGACTGCAAGTTGTCAGATTTTCTGATAGGAAATATAGTGACAAAGTGCCATCTTTCCTAGCGAGGCCCGATATTTATTTCAATCAACGATGGGTGCATAATCTTAAGGAATATTCCTACCCCATGAGGTCATGTGACGCCTGTTGATTTTGAATCTAACTAAGGATGGTGTCAGTAGGTCCATGATGATAGGTCAGCAGAGTTGGTGGTCTCTTATTGGTCCATGGGGTATTATGATGGCAGTTGTCAGTGGGACCTAAGTTTTTGACTTGTTAGTGGGTGCTGACATCTGTAGAAAATCAATGGTGGGTGTAAGTTCTTATGAGATGTGTCAGTGGCTTGAGATCATGCACACATCATTCGATCTTTCAGGCAATAAGTCTTCAGTGGGCCCAATGCCAGGTCATGCCACCATGGTGGTTTCTCATTGGTGGTGTCAGGGAACAAGTGGAAGCTGTCAGGGTTGCTTGCAAAGGGTATGGGGTAGTGGGGCTTGTGTCAATCTTTTATGATGTTGTCTCTCTTGATTCATCCATGTTGTTGTGACAGGGATGTGTCAGTGGGTCTAGACTTTCCTAAGGTGTTAAGTTGTTGTTTGGTCATGTGATCATCATTATACCATTGGTTTGAGATGCACGTGCTTTAGCATTGTGGTATAAAAATGACCGTCCGATGCGAGGATAGGAGAAAAACTTTGACGTGGGTCCTCTTTGTCAGATAGGCTGATTTGGAGGTTTTCTATTGGTTGTGTCAGTGATTAGTTGGACTTGTTGTCATGCAAGCCCGGTATCTCTGTGACCTTTTGATCCTGTGGTTGTCGTGTGATCGCATGGAATCTTTATAGGCCATGTGATCATGCAATGACCATCGATTTGGAATAACTATGAAGAAGGGGAGGTGGTCCCGGTGCCAGACACAGTGGATTGGGTGTGTTCTCATTGGTCCAAGTGTGCTGAGGTGGACTTATCAGTGGGTGCACCGGTCTCAGGGGAGTTAATACACTATAGGATCTTGCGGTTGTCGCTATTCCACTAGGGTAAGATGCACGATAGTTAAGTGCACGCTATAATGATAGCCGTCGATCTTAAGTAAAGGGGGAAGCTTTTCTATGGGTCCTGGGTGCTTTGTGACATTGAGTTGTTCACTTTTGATTGGTCATTGTTATGGTGAGGTGGTGGTTGACTTGTCGAGGGGTCCCGTGGACATTTTTAAAAGTTATTATGAGCTGCCTGATTTGCTGGGAAAATACAATATTGACGGTCATGTTTTAAAAGTCTTTTGTCATGACCATTTTATTTCGAATTCAAATTTTGAATTTCCTCAGACATTTCCATAATAGAAGTAATGGTATTCCTTTTCTTGTGGATGCTAGTAGATTTGTGGAAGAAAGTAGTGTTTCTGTCTCCTTCGATAAGCCATTGGATCCTCAATCTTTGCTTCCAGTAAATTTCCTCTTTTTTTAGAGTTTCCTGCCATTTCTATCTTGTCATTTCCTCATCAGCCTGAGTCTAGGGAGAGAAATTTCTAGAAGCAAGTTGGGCCGGAAGGGAATTAAGGGTTCCCAAGAGCTCAATTTTCTCTTTACAGAGGTCCCTGAAGTTACGCTTGCTCCAACCTTTGACCTCCCTTCTAATGATTTCAAGCTTTTGAACAACTCTAAACATGGCCGTGGCTTTAATTCTGGTGCTCCACCAAAGTTTGACTTGGTCTCTGAATGAAGGGTGAGAGCACCACATGATTTCAAACCTAAAGGGGGCCGAGCTAACTTTAGGGGATTCAAAGCAGCGTAGGAGGAGGGGGTTGTGGTCTGAGGTAGTCTTGGGAAGGGAGGTTAGGGAGGAATTCAGATAAATATCCCAAGAGGATGAAGTCAAGACCCGATCGAGTCTCACCTGAATAAGGTGATTGCCTTTTCTTTTATTAGACTAGGTGAAGGGGTTTCCAGTTAGGTCAATAACTAGGAGGCTAGTACCGGATATAAAATCAGCCAACTCCCTCATACTATCAAAGTAATCAACAAGTCCACCACTTTTATTTGAGTGATAGAGGGGAGAGTTGAAGTCTCTAGCCAGAAGAAATTTTCTCAAGCCGTTTTGAGCCAAACGGGCACTAAGATCATTCCAAAGAATAACTCTACCTAGGTGGGTGTTTGGGGCATAGGTGTTAAAGGTTATCCATTCTACCCTAGCCTTATTAAAGGTGACAACAAGGAAATTTGGGGATGACTCAACCAATAGGCCATTGATTTTATTGGGATTCTAGAGCATAGTAATACCCCCAGAGGCACCCAAAGCTTCAGAGTATAAGAAAGTAGCACCCAGCCACAGCTTAGGAGAAATGGACTCAAAGTTACTAATAAACATCTTAACTTCTTGCAAATGAAGAACATCAAGTTTATGATAAAAAATGTAATGTTGAACAATATTTTGCTTCAGGGGCTGTTCAAACCCCTCACATTCCAAGAAAGACAAATCATTTTTTTCTCTTAAAGATTGATTCCACGGTTTGCTGCTTACCCATAGCAATATCCCTTGTGGATCCTCTCAATCTTCTTACCCGATCAGATAACTTGCCCCTTGGTGATTTCCTTTTCTTTTGTTAGACTGGGTGAAGGGGTTTCTAGTTAAGTGGATATCTAGGAGGCCAGTACTAGATATAAAATCAGCCAAATCCCTCATACTATCAGAGTAATCAACAAGTCCATCACATTTATCTGAGGGATAGAGGGGAGAGTTGAAGTCTCTATCCAGAAGAAAGTTTCTCGAGCCGTTTTGAGCCAAACAGGCGCTAAGATCATTCCAAAGAATAACTCTACCTAGGTGGGTGTTTGGGGTATAGATGTTAAAGGTTATCCATTCTACCCCAGCCTTATTAAAGGTGACAACAAGGAAATTTGGGGATGACTCAACCAATAGGCCATTGATTTTATAGGGATTCCAGAGTGTAGTAATACCCCCAGAGGCACCCAAAGCTTCAAAGTATAAGAAAGCAGCACCTAGCCATAACTTAGGAGCAATGGACTCAAAGTTACTAATAGACATCTTAACTTCTTGCAAAAGAAGAACATCAAGTTTATGATAAAAAATTTAATGTTGAACAACATTTTGCTTCAGGGGGCTATTCAAACCCCTCACATTCCAAGAAAGACAAATCATTTTTTTCTCTTAAAGCTTGATTCCAGGGTTTGCTACTTACCCATAGCAATGTCCCTTGTGGATCCTCTCAATCTTCTTGCCCGATCAGATGGCCTGCCCCTTGGAGTTTCAACTCCCACATCCACCTTTTTAGGCTTGGTTTTCTTCCTCTAAGTTTTTCATTCTGCATCCTCATCATCCAAGCCATCGAGTGAGCTGGATGAGTTTTTCATAGTAGTCTCAGGGGGGTGTGTTGCACCCAACTTAGGGGGTATCAACTCCAGTTCCACCACAATGATAGGTTGTTCAGTCTTTGAAGGGAGAGGTGATCTCTTCACTAAAGGGGGTGTAGAGGGGGATGCAATCACCTTAGCCAGCTACTTGGGGCTGGGTCCTCTTTAGCAATGGCACACTTCTCAACCTCCCCCCATAGGGAGACAAACTCACCTTCCTCTGAGATAATATCTACAGTAGCTGGGGTAACCACCAACACAGCTGGGGTGACCTTCTCCACATCTAGGGTTACCTTCTCCACTTCCTCTAAGGGATGGTCCGAGGTCTCAATTTGCACCTGAGGAGAGGGAATTCCATCTTTCCCTTTACCCTTCTCCACATAGCTGGAAAAATACTTAGAGAGCTTACAATTGTTGCTAGAGTGACCCCTACTATCATAGTTCTAGCAGAACAGGGTAGCATTCTCATACACAATTGCTTGGGTCCACTTACCTAGTTTAGATTTTAGAATAATAAAATAAGGAAGACTTTTATTTAATGTGACATTCACACAAAATCTAGCAAATACAAGCCTAGATTTAGAATGGGTCACCTGATCTATAGTGATAAAAGAACCAAAGGAATCACTGATCCATCGAAAAACTTGCTCATCCCAATATTCAAGAAGTAAGCCAGGGAGGTGAACCCAAACAAGGGCTAATCTGGATAGATCAGTAGCTGGATTGAAACCTAGTTTCCACTTTGCGAGGGCAAGGAAGTGTTTCCCATAGACCCAAGAGCCTGATAGCACAGCAGACAAGTCCTCAAGAGTAGTAAACTTGAATAGGAACAAGCCTCCTAGCATAGCAGAAGTTGACATAGAGCCCTTGATCCTCCATTAGATAGAAATCCACTTTCTCACCATTTCAATCGTAGGATGGAAGTTAAAAAACTACCCCACCAAAGCTAGTTGAAAGTCTACCATTATTTAGTTAACTATAGAGTCAAGAAGCGAGAGTTCAGCCCCAACTTCAGTGAGGAAAAAATCCACCAGGAGTGAATCTAGTGATTGTTGGGCATCCCTAAAAAGAGCCCCAACTCAACTGGGTTTTGTAGGTTGAACAGTGGGGGAGGACACTTTTTAAGATTCCCTCATTGACTCAGACACAGGGACTGTGCCAAAGGGAGTCATGAGGGTTTCCTGGGAAGCATTAGGGCCCGCAAGTAGGTCAACCATGGGGGCCTCAACACCCCTAGGGGAGGCAGGCATGGGACCTACAATTTGAAAATTCCAAGGGTGGGAAGTTGCAGAGGGGAATTCCAAATTATATGGGTAGATTTTGGAAATTGTTGACAAAGAGTGTTACTTTTTTTTTATTATAGTATAAATGATTTTTCTATAGTCCTAATGATTTTTCTTATTTCTTGTCTTTTATCCCTTTTTGATTTCCTATGTCTATGCTTCATGACAAGATTTTGTCACCTTCTTTTGATGGTATATTTCATTCACTCTATGTGGGATACTATTTTGTTCACTATTTTATTTCAGCTTCATATTTCTTTCATTTTTCATATACACACAGACTACACATGCTGATAAAAAATGAGCTATTTGATTTAGGTTTACTTTTCATTATTGTAAATGGTTAATATTTTTGATGGTACTCCTTGGTGTATTTGGACTATAAAAATAATCATATAAAAATAATAAATGTAGTAATGATGGTGCGGTGCATTATTGATATAGGCTGGATGACTCTTGTCAATGTGGTGGTGGGAAATGTGTGTTGAATACTTCACAGACATTGAACAACCCTGGATGACAATTTTGGTGCTGCCCTAATCGAAAAAAGGTTGCTAATGTGTATATATTTAAAGTTTCTAATGTAAATACCATTCATTATAATATGAGAACTAATGTAGACTTGGTATCACATGGAAATAATGGCTACAGATACTTTAGTTGGGTTGATTACAACTCATCTACATCTATCTGCCCATCTCCACTTATCCACAATGAAGGATTTGAGTGCAAAACATGTCAGGCTAGGGCAAATTCTGAAATTATATTTTTACAATGCCTTCTCTATATTGTAATCGCATATCTAATTTGTTGTGAGCATATGCAGAGATGAACTCAAGAATTAGTTAGTTTAGTATTTTCATATTGTAACTAATATTTTAATATTGATATGACATAACTTCTCTTTTCCTCAAGTGCGCATATATATGGTTTACATCTTTTTTTAGAATAATTCTTCATGCTTATGGCTCAGGTGAGCTCCAATCTGCTATCAATCACATGATTTAACGTATAGTGTTTTCTTGGTTGTTCCATTTGTTCCTTGACCTTGACTATGGATTGACTATTATTTTCAAGCTTGAGCGTGGCTTTGTACCATGCACCGTTTGTAGATTTGTACGCAATGCTGATTTAGGCTGGAGATAAACTACATGTGTCATGTAAATAGCATGGTTGAATGCAATCTCTTTTGTGTGTTTTCAAGAGTTTTCCCACCAATACAAGCATAAATAATGCATTGAAAGTAATCTACAGATGTTACGTGGTATGAAGTCTCACTGAAGTTTGAGCCTAGCGTGGTATGAAGTCTTGCTGAAGAAGAGTACTATAGAGAGTAGGCCTATCGTACCAAGGAAGTTTGACAAGAACAAGGAATATGGCTTAAATAGAATGGGAAGATGTCTTTCTAGCCTGGGCTTGGATCCTTCGACAATTAGCTTGATAATAAATGAAGCAAATGAGAGCTGAGCAATTAGCTTCCCAAGAAAAATCTTGTAAATGAACTGTGTGTACACCAATTCCTGTGCCTTCTGTGCATACCTAAATGATATATTTGAAACAACAAGGGTAAATTTAGCCTTACCCTTATTGTTTCAAATATATCATTTGGGTACACACAGAGGGCACATTAATTGGGATACATATAGTTCATTTATGGGCTTTTTCTTGGATAACTAATTAATCATCTGTCATCTACATTATTTATAAGCTAATTGCCAAAGGATCTAGGCTCAGGCTAGAAAGATGTCTTCCTAAACACATAAAAAACATACACATAAACACAACAACTGAGAAACATAAATGTAGATTTCACAATAGTTGAGAAACATAATTGTAGGCATCATGATCACAATTTTTTGGAGACAACATAATTGAGTTGTATACCCAGATGATGGAGAGAAACTTCTACTCCTCTGATTCCAAGTTGACACTGCAGGATCCAAAGACCATAGATAAGGAATAAATTGAGAGAGCGGAGGAGGGCCATAATGACCAAAATAATACAAGACAAACCTCAAGTTAAATGAGGCAACTACAAACATTTTAATAGAATTCTATTAAAATGTTTGCAGTTGCCTCATTTAACTTGAGGTTTGTCTTGTATTATTTTGGTCATTATTGCCCTCCTCCGCTCTCTCAATTTATTCCTTATCTATGGTATTGAGATCCTGCATTGTCAACGTGGAACCAGATGAGCAGAAGTTGATGTTTATCATCTGGGTATACCACTCAATTACATTGTCTCCAAAAAAATGTGATCATGATGCCTACAATTATGTTTCTTAGCTGTTGTATCCTAGGACCCCTTATGACCCTTTACGACCATTTATGACCTCTAAGAATACATCTTAGAGGTCTTAAAATGTCGTAAAGGGTCATAAGAGGCTCCTAGGAGGGGCCAGATGAGCTTCCACCTTCATGTGGTTAGCCCTGTTAAGTAGAAAATATTAATTAAACTATTCTTGAAACATAATTGTAGGCATCATGGTCACATCGGGGATGAAACTATTCCAAGTTGACACTGTGGGATGGAGAACAACTTGGAACCAGAGGTGTAGAAGTTTCTATCCATCGTCTAGGTATACCACTCAATTACATTGTCTCCAAAAAAATGTGACCATGATGCCTACAATTATGTTTCTTAGAGAATGTTAAACTATTCTCAAAACAAAGAGAAGCTTAAAGAGAAGCTGGCAATAACCAATAGAACAAGTGTGGACACCTGAAGATAAATATCAAATAGGGGAAAAGCACCAGCAACAATAGAGGCAATAACTGTAGATACAGATGAGGATACCGTAGAAATCTCTAATTTAGTGTTTCAAACAACAAACAATGGACTGTGAATTAGGCATTTTTGCGATATCATCACCTAAATCTATTATTTACATTGGAATGTAGCCTATGGATATTGATACTACACTGGCCGAGCACGATGTAGGCATCGATTCTAATGTGAATTGTAGTACTCAAGGTATATATTTTCTATTCGAATTTTGATTAATGAATATTTAATACAAGAAAAAATATTCAATTGTTTAAGGTGGATTAGTTGTGATGATGAGATGCGCCATTTAGATGTTAACTGTGGCAGTCTCTTGGTTTTAGGCAATGTAGAAGGAGAAGCCTAGTTCAATATGAAATCTTGCAGAATATGCACAGATATCAGGTAGAGTTGAAAAACACAACAATGTTTCATTTTTGATAGAGGTCTTTAATTGCATATTTTAAGCTATATACCATCATGAAAATGTAAACGTGTTGTGTTTTTTTAACTCCACCTATTGTCTGTGCATATTATGCTTGTGTTGCACGTGCATTCTTGATTCAAAGTGGGAAAAATCTTATTTTCGATGCGACGGAGAGAAGCCAAACACAAAGAACATGCAAATAAACATGACAGCTACAAAACATAAATGTAGGTATCACAACAGTTGAGAAACATAAATGTAGGCATCATGGTCCCAATTGTTTGGAGACACAACATAATTGAATGCTATACCCAGAAAATGCAACACAACCACTACTCCTATAGTTCTAAGTTGACACTCTAGATCCAAAAACCATATATAGATTCCTTATCTTTGGTTTTTGGATCCCACAGTGTCAAATTAGAACTATAGGAGTAGTGGTTGTGTTGCATCATCTGGGTATACCACTCAATTATGTTGTGTTTCCAAAACATTGTGACCATGATGCCTGCATTTATTTTTCTCAACTGTTGTGTCCTAGGACCCCTTATGACCCTTTATGACCATTTATGACCTCTAAGAATACATCTTAGAGGTCTTAAAATGTCGTAAAGGGTCATAAGAGTCTCCTAGGAGGGGTCGGATGAGCTTCCACCTTCACGTGGTTGGCCCTATTAAGTAGAGAATATTAATTAAACTATTCTTGAAACATAATTGTAAGCATCATGGTCACATTTTTTTGGCAACAACATAATTGAGTTGTATACCTACACGGAGAGCAATTTATGCACATCTGATTCCAAGTTGACACTATGGGATGGATAACAACTTGGATCCAGAGGTGTAGAAGTTGCTCTGCATCATCTGGGTATACCACTCAATTACATTGTCTCCAAAAAAAATGTGACCATGATGCCTATAATTATGTTTCTTAGAGAATGTTAAACTATTCTCGAAACAAAGAGAAGCTAGCAACAACCAACATAATGAGTGGGGACACTTGAAGATAAATATCAAATAGGGGAAAAGAACCTACAACAACAGAGGCAATAGTTGTAGATACAGATGACGATATAATAGAAATCCCTAATTTAGTGTTTTAGAGAACAAATGATGGACTGTGAATTAGGCATTTCTGTGATATTGTCATCTAAATCTATTATTTACATTGGAATGTAGCCTATGGATATTGATACTGCACTGGCCGAGCACAATGGAGGCATCGATTCTAATGTGAATTGTAGTACTCAAGGTATACATTTTCTATTCAAATTTTGATTAATGAATATTTAATACAAGAAAACATATTCAATTGTTTAGGGTGGATTAGTTGTAATGATGAGATGGGCCATTTAGATGTTAACTGTGATAGTCTCTTGGTTTCAGGCAATGCAGAAAGAGAATCTTAGTTCAATATGCAATCTCAATTCATATACATAGGATATCAGGTGGAGTTGAAAAACACAATAGGGTTTCATTTTTGATAGAGGTCTTTAATTGTGTATTTTAAGTTATAGACCATTGTGAAAATTTAAACGTGTTGTGTTTTTTCAACTCCACCTGCTATCCCTACATATTTTGCTTGTGTTGCATGCACATTCTCAATTCAAAGTGGGAAAAATCTTATTTTTGATGCGAGGGAGAGAAGCTAAACATAAAGAACATGCAAATAAATATGATAGCTACAAAACATAAATGTAGGTATCACAACAGTTGAGAAACATAAATGTAGGCATCATGATCCCAATTGTTTGGAGACACAACATAATTGAATTCTATACCTAGAAAATGCAACACAACCACTACTCCTACAGTTCTAAGTTGACACTGTGGATCGAAAAACCATATATAGATACCTTATGTTTTGTTTTTGGATCCCACAGTGTCAACCTAGAACTACAGGACTAGTGGTTGCATTGCATCATCTGGGTATACCACTCAATTATGTTGTATTTCCAAAACATTGTGACCATGATGCCTACATTTATGTTTCTCAGTTGTTGTGTCCTAGGACCCCTTATGACCCTTTACGACCATTTATGACCTCTAAGAATACATCTTAGAGGTCCTAAAATGTTGTAAAGGGTCATAAGAGGCTCGTAGGAGGGGTCGGATGAGCTTCCACCTTCACGTGGTTGGCCCTGTTAAGTAGAGAATGTTAAACTATTATCAAAATAAAGAGAAGCTCAATAATTTATATTTGAATACCAATTTTGTTCTTATCAAACCGTCAAAACATTTAAATAGTCTTTTAAACTACTATTAAAAATAAAATATTTAATCAACATTTACTTACAGATTTGTGCTTGTCTGTGTTTGATACGCAAATCTACGTATCAAACTCAGACAAGCACACAAATCTGTAGGTAAACGAAGCTTTCTTAGTCAGTTTGATTTTTCTTGAGGCTGTGAATATACAGTACAATGAAAATGCTTTGTTCAATATAATTGTGCTAAATAGAAGAAAATAGCTAAATCAAAGCTTCATAAAACATCCTTCAATATTGACTAACTATTTGTAACTATTTAATGCTATGTACAATTGATACTTTTACTTCCTAACTAACTTGAAAGTGTCCCAAGTCTATGTCACTTGGTCCAAAACATGTGTTTTATGCTTGTTTGGTCTCATGGATATGATGGAGACATCACAGTTTAGAAAACTAAACTAAGACCTGAATGCAAACTTTTTGATGCTAATAGGTAAGTCCCAAAATATTAATTAGATTTTGTTTCACTAGATTATATTATAGCTACAACAAAATAGATGTAATCAAGAATACTTCAGATTTTCATACCAGAACTAGTCATTCATTAAAACCATCTAATAATCCAGATAAATAAACAACTATTGTTTGAACTTAAATTTGTAAATATATGGTTCAAACAAACCTCATCAAATATCAATATCAACAAATTTTAAATGGCTTTGAGAAGCAAGAAACCATACTAACATTCATGCTGCATTTGAAATTGCAATGCTAATTATAGACAACCAATATATTCAACTAAAAGTAGGAATATATTGAAAATGGTGTACCACATTTTTTTTTTAAACAAAAGTTTGAATTGGTCGCAATTTCGACCTTGACACAGAACTATTTTCGACCAAAATGCTTTACATTCGATGGTGTATTGGTCTCAATTTTGACCTTTACACAATACTATTTTTTACCAGAATACTATACATTCGATGGTGTTTTCGACAAACGGGGGTGGATAATTCGATGACATAAAGGTTGATATTTTGACCTTCACACCAATTGACTTCGACAAGGTGATGGTATTATTCTTCTAGTTTGAAGGGATTATTTCAGTGGATAATTCGATGACTTGTCTGGTCAAAATTGTGACTATTATTTACCATGTAGAAAATTCAATGAAAAAAGATCGACGACAGTTTTAGTCATCTATTCGACCAATTGTTGTAGAAACTTTGACCAATTGTCATTGAAATTTAGGGTAAAATTTACTAGTGAGTCATAATAAAATTAATATATATTAACATTATAATCATTGGAAAGATTTTTCTCACTAGTACCTTACTACATAGATAGTTTTGTCAAATGGATTCATTTGATTTTCCAAAAGGTAAATTTGAAGTGATTTTTTGTCAGCATTTTAATAGGTGTGAAGGAGACTCCATTATAGGTATCAATGAGGAGTATAGATGTTATGTCAATGTTGTTTTTTATCTAAGAGACTTTGACCTAACCATTTGTAATGAAATCCTTCAAATGAAAACTCTCAAGGCTTAAATCATCATATTTTATTAAAAATCTGTTATTTCAGCAAAAATCAGCATCTCTAAAAAAGTGTAACCCACTATTGTGGGGTCACCCCCAAAGGACATGCTTTTACTACTAAGTCTCTATTTGTTGGGCATACTGATTATAAGTACTTGACATATATCACAAATGTTTCTAATTAAGGTTGGCAGGATGATTACGCCTATCTTGAAAAAAGACTATCAAATCATTATGCTTTAAAATCAATTACCTATCAGTGTATCCCTTGTGAGGGAGAGAAGCCAAACACATAAACAACATGCACATAAACACGACAACTAAAAAAATTAAATGGAATACTTCAAGAAGTACCAAATGATGAATGCTCAATTTTTGTAATGGAAAAGCATCATTTCTCAAAATATTTATTCATTCATATTCTTTTGAAATGTCTATGTGGTGGTAGACAAATTTTCTAAAATGAGCCATTTTATTCCATATTGTAGAACTAGCCATGATGCTAGTTACATTGTAAATCTTTTCTTAAAGAAGGTTGTAAGGATGCATGGACTCCCACTAAGAATTTTATTAGATAGGGATAGTAAGTTCATGATCCATTTTTGGCAAACCTTATGGAAAAGACTGGGAACTAACCTATCATTTAGCTCGGCTTACCATCCACAAACAAATGAAGAATAGACATGCAAAGGATTTCACTCAAACTATGAAAGAAGTACAAGAGAAGGTGACATGGATCCCCCACATGATAGAGGTCGTGGGGATACTCTCCCACCCATTCGTCAGCAATGGTAAACCTTATTGAAATTGTACAAATTAGATAGTTGAAAAATGTTATATTATTATGTTATTTTATTTAGGGTTTTGTAGTTATTATCATAGTTTTATTAATATTCCTATAACAATTTGATGTTCAAGATAGGGGAAAAGAACCTGTAACAACAAAGGCAATAGATGTAGATACAGATGAGGATATCCCAAAAATCCCTAATCTAATAAATATGTTGAAGAAAAAACTAAAAGAGTCAATACATAAATTATTAGCAAAAGAAAATTTTAGAAAAACCTGCCAAACATCTTAAGACTATGAGGGACTCATATAGCAGGAGTCTCATCTAGAACCCAAAGTATGAGCATCCTCCCTTTATTCAAGTGAGGGATTAGAATGAGTTCATTTTGGATGCAAAGGAGAAAGGGGATACTCAAAGAGGAATTACACCAGCAAATAAGAAAAGAAGGTATGCAATAGTATTAACTACTAGTAGAATGTGACAAGGCACTAATTAGTGATCTTTATATCTATATCATGTAACATATTTCAAAATTTTCATAGGTTTTAGGACACATCAAAGGAAACAAAGGCTAGAATGCAAAAGATTTCACAATAGTTGACAAACATAATTGTAGGCATCATGGTCACAGTTTTTTGGAGACAACATAATTGAGTTGTATACCTAGATGATGGAGAACAACTTCTACTCCTCTGATTCCAAGTTGACACTGCGGGATCCAAAGGCCATAGATAAGGATTAAATTTAGAGAGTGGAGGAGGGCCATAATGACCAAAATAATATAAGAAGAGCCTCAAGTTAAATGAGGCAACTACAAACATTTTAATACATTTTTATTATTAAATAATGAAATTTGCATATACTAGTGTTCTAAGCCCCCTCTATACAAATTTCATTATTTAATAATAAAATTTTCTTAAAATGCTTGCAGTTCCCTCATTTAACTTGAGGTTTGTCTTATATTTTTTTTTCAATATGGCCCTCCTTCGCTCTCTAAATTTATTCCTTATCTATGTTCTTGGGATCCCACAGTGTCAACTTGGAACTAGAGGAGCAAAATTTTCTCTTCATCATCTGGGCATACCACTTAGTTACGTTGTCTCCAAAACAATGTGACCATGATGCCTACAATTATGTTTCTTAGCTGTTGTGTCCCAAGACCCCTTATGATCCTTTATAACCATTTATGACCTCTAATAATACATCTTAGAGGTCTTAAAATGTTGTAAAGGGTCATAAGAGGCTCCTAGGAGGGGCCGAATAAGCTTCCACCTTCATGTGGTTGGCCCTGTTAATTAGAGAATGTTAATTAAACTATTCTTGAAACAAAGAGAAGCTCAATAATTTAAGGTCTCAGTCCACAAAAAAATTAAATTAGACTTACTAAGCCTCTTATGGTAGTTTGTAATAAGATTTATTTGCAACCATTAGGGACTACTCTACAAGCTTGAGGAAGCGATATATTTTGGAAAATGAAGAGTGGAAAGAAGATGATATTCTAGAGATCATGGATTGACACAATGTTGCAGACTTTATTGATCCAGATATCTTATAGAGGCTTGAAGAATTGGAGAGGGAAGAAGGGCTTAGGATGGAATCTAGGGGTGATGAGGATTTCACAATAGCTGACAAACATAATTGTAGGCATCATGGTCTCATTTTTTTGGAGACAACATAATTGAGTTGTATACCTAGACGAAGTGCAACTTCTACACCTTCGATTCCATGTTGACATTGTGGGATGGAGAACAACTTGCAACCGAAGGTGCAAAAGTTTCTCTCCATCATCTGGGTATACCACTCAATTACATTGTATCCAAAAAAATGTGACCATGATGCCTACAATTATGTTTCTCAGCTTTTGTGTCCCAGGACCCCTTATGACCCTTTACAACCATTTAAAATCCCTAAGAATACATCTTAGAGGTCTTAAAATGTCATAAAGTATCACAAGAGGCTCCTAGGAGGGGCCAGATGAGCTTCCACCTTCACATGGTTGGCCCTGTTAAGTAGAGAATGTTAAACTATTTTCAAAACAAAGAGAAGCTCATTAATTTAAGGTCTCAGTACAAGCACTAGAATTGAGTTTTTTGGTAGGGGTTGGGAAATTTTTGTATATTGACATGCGATAGAGTTTGGGCAAAAAACTCTATTGCATGTTGATATACAAAAATTTCCCAGCCGTTTCAAAAAACTCAATTCTAGTGCTTGTACTACATCACAAGTGTCAAAATAGGGCTCTCCCAATCACTGAATATGACCTGCTAGCAACAAGCAAAAAAATGAGTGTGGATACCTAAAGATAAATATCAGATAGGAGAAGAACCTGCAACAACAAAGGCAATAGTTGTAGATACATATGAGGATATCCCAAATCCCTAATATAATAAATATGGTGAAGAAAAAGAGTAATGCAAAAAATTATTACTATTTTGGAAGATGCAAATCCAATCGAGGAGATGCTAAAGAGGAAAAATGAATTGATGGTGTGAGCATGTCATTTTGAAGTAAGCAGTAATGAATCTTTAGTTATAATAAAATTTCAATAAAGGTTTATATTTTATACTCTTTTATGTCATGAACTAAAATATGTATTTGTTCTTGTTACAAGATTTTTTGCTTGCTCAATTACCTACTCATGGACATCATGGTGAGGCTAGTAGTAGCATCACGTAAAATTGTAATAATTTCTGCATTGACTCTTTTTGGTTTTTTCTTCACCATATTTATTATATTAGGGATTTTTGGGATATCATCATTTGTATCTACAACTATTGCCTCTATTGTTGCAAGTATTTTTATCCTATCCTAAACATCAAATTGTGACAAAAATATCAGTAAAACTATCATAATAACTCCATGAACATTGTTTTAAGTAATTATCTATGAATGATGTGTATTAATATTGAATTATATGTCATATTAATGAATATTGTTATGTGTTAATCAGGAGTTTAGATTGATGTTAGTGGGAGGGGGGTGAGGCTAGATAAGCTTCCACCTTCATGTGGTTGGCCTTGTTAAGTAGAGAATATTAAAGTATTCTCAAAACCAAGTGAAGCTCAAACTAACATACCTTCATTATTTAATCAATTTCATTCTTTCTAGGTCTTTTCTCATAAGTCCATTTTGAATGTGTCATTTTTAGGAAACTATCAAATAAAAAACTAGAAGGGCCAATAGTCAACTTCTCATTGTTATTGTCTGGCATGATTCGGCTTCATTTTGTGTAAGTAATCTCATACTGAATGCGTCAACCTCTATTGGCCTAATGTGGATTATTTCATTGATTTGTGTTGTTGGTGTTCTTCTTCCCCAAAGGTCAGATTGGCATTTAGGATTGACAGGGCCAGTGTCACATTCACTCAAAACTACAAATATGACAAGGAAAAAGGCCAACTAACAAGGATAAAAGAGAGATCCTTCTACACTTTGAGCTCCACATCACTCAGGCAGGTATACCTCATCTGCACACATATACAACTTGAATGACACTACAGGCCTATAGGTAACTGATTATGGAATGGTTCTCAAACCCTTGTAGGTATCCTATACCTCAATGAAACCAAGATCTCATGCAATAGCCCTACTTGCATAGAGTGAGTATGAAAACTAGATACCTATCCTAACAACATGAAAGGGAAAGGGTCAAACTGAATATAAATGATTTAAAACATGGGTTGAAAGGACCCCTGAGATACCCTAAATTTCTCATAGACCAGTGCCTTATCCAAAGGGGCACAGAGTCAAATACCCTATTGCAATAGATTGCTATGAAACAAGGAGACAATATATTCAAATATGTTGATGCCTAACATTAATCACACACCATGACCAAACCTCACTTTAACAACCCACCTATGTATCCAAGTATGTCATTACCCATCCAAAGGCTTTTAACCCTCCCCTTAGAAGAGACCTATAAATAGATAATACATTAACTAGCATCCACTGGAAGACAAGCAGGACATATCTTTGATACCTTAGCTCATACATACATGAAAAATAATCCTAAACTAGTTATCTCTGCAAAGACAACTCCACTTGCAAACACATATGAAATGCAAATAGAAAAATCAAACACCCTTGATGTATGATTAGTGAATTCAGAATTCAAATGGAGATAGTTTGGTAACAATAAGAATAAATTGAGTCCCCATACATAAGACAAATCAATTACAACATGTATCATATTCTCTGAACCAATAAAGGAAGAAAGAACACCCTATATGCAGAGAGAAGGAAAAAATATACAAGAAAAGGACCCTTCATGGAACTGAAAAGGAACCCTCAGGAAGCAAGATTTCAGAACCCTTACTCAGTCAAAATTACAACCATATATACCACTAGCTTCCTTGGAATCCCAAAAGAATTTACAATGCAAAAAGCTTTGGATAGCTAGGATTAGGGTTTCAACAAGTACACCTACCCTAATTACAATATAAAATCAAAATTCTCAAAGGGAAAACCAAGTATAGGTCTATCAAATCCAAGGATGATCTTCATGAATGAGAAAAATCTCTGAGAAGTACAAGAAAATCATAAATTTCACCATACAAACCAATCTGATCAAACCTACAAAATGCCTTGAGCCACCAAAAATATCCATCTCCACATGGTAAAAACCCCTCTGCAATTGATCATGGCAACCTAGACCACACTGTAACCACTGGTGCTACCAAACAAATCAAATCTAGCCTCAAAAGCAATTAAAACTAGTCCTTTTTATCGTTGGAAATGTCTCAGGAAATTCAAAATTTGAATTTGAAATAAAAAGGTCATGACAGAAAACTTTTAAAACATGATCGTCAATTTTGTATCTTTCCCAGCAAATCGGGCGGCTCATAATAACTTTTTAAAAGTCTGTGGGACCCCCCAACAAGTCAACTGCCACCTCACCACACCAATGACCAATCAAAAGTGAGCAACTCAGCACCAAGAAGTACCTAGGACCCACTGCAAAGCTTACCCCTTTAGTGAATATCAACGGCCATTGTTATACCATGCACTTAACTATCGTGCATCTTACACCAGGGGTATAGCAACAACCGCAAGATCCTGGAGGACTTTAACCTCATTACAAATTGGTGGCCCCACTAACAAATCCACCTCAGCACACCTAGACCAATGAGAACACACCCAATCCACTACATCTGACACCGGGACCACCTCCCTTTCTTCATAGTTATTCCAAATCGATGGTCATTGCATGATTGCATGGCATATAAAGATTCCATGCAATCACACAACAAACACAGGATCAAAAGGTCACAGAGATATCGGGCCCACCTAACAACAAGTCCAACTAATCACTGAAATGACCAATGATAAACTGGCATGGGAGGATGACATGGCATAGGACCCAGGGTGAATCATTATCTGAGAAAAAGTAAAATCAATGGCCAGCGTAAGATCTCAAACCTCTGACACATCTCATGAGAACTTACATTTGTCATTGATTTTCTGCAGATGTTAGGACCCTTTGACAAGCTGAAACCTAGGTCCCACTGACACATGCCCATTCATAACAATGTGGACCAATAGAAGACTTCCAAATGAGCCCATCTGATAAAGAGGACCAACATCAAAGTCTTTTCTCCTATCCTCTCATCGGATGGTCATCGCTATACCATGATGCTAAAGCATGTGCATCTCAAACCAATGGTATAATGATGATTGCATGATCAAACAACAACTTAACACCTTAGGAAATTTAAGACCCACTGACACATCCCCATCACAAAAATGTGGTTGAATCTAGAGAGACCACATCGAAAAAGACTGACACAGGCCCCACTACCCCACACCCTTCGCAAGCAACCCTGACAGCTTCCACCTGTTCCTTGACACCACTAATGAGAAACTGCCATGGTGACCTCACCTAGCATTGGACCCACCCTTTGTCTTCAACATACTGGAAGATCAGATGGTTGGCGTATAATCTCAAGGGCTCCAAAGATTCCTTGAGATCATGCACCCACCGTAGATTTAGAATCTTCACACTAAGATACCAGGCCCACCTGATAGAATGTCCAACTAACGGTTACATGGACCAATTAAAGAATGCCAACTATGCATACATGGCATGTGGACCTGCTTGCAAAGATAGGCTACACCATGAAAAAGAATCAACGGTCATCATGAAAGCGCAAACCTCTGACATGTCCCTCATGAAAACACGACAACCGTTGGATCAAGATGCTGTCAAAAGACCAGGCCTGAGAAATATTAAGGCTGAAACATAGGAAATATTAAGGCAAGGGACTTAGGAAAATATTTTGCCACCTGACATGGGAAAAATTAAAACACCACCAGGCTCCAAACCTAGGAAAAATTAACCTGGGAGACTCAGGCATAGAGAAATATAATTAAAGGGGGGCCGACATCAAACTTTAGTCACATGATCACATAGCATGAAAATAGCCTATGTGAACATGTGACAAATTGTATAACATGCGAAGTGGTCACAACAATTTAGCACATGTGTATTTTGGGACTTTAGTGGCCCGAAAAGGTAATGGAGGAATATAACAAGGCCGAGGTAAAACAAAGGGTTTTCACTACAATGGCTAGTTTTTGAATTTTTGACAAGGTTTTGAGCCATAAACATGAAAATGAATGTAGAGGCCGGATGAAAATGGGTAAGGCCATGAAATTTTTGTAGGTACTAACAGTGGCTCTAGTTGGGGATGCATGCCTCCTACAGGCATGGCCAGGATTCTAATCTTTGGAAAAAGTAGAACACCCACTGGAAAAGGGCACAAAGACCTCAAAAAACATAGGGAACACACTAGGGAAAGAAACACATGATAGGAAAGGGAAAATATTTATAGAATTTACAATATTTACAGAAGGCTCAGGGCCCCAAAACTTTTGATCAGTTTTTGCCTCTATCAAACAAATAATTTTCATCTCCATTCAACAGAGGAAAACTAAAATTACATTTTTCATCCAACCTACCAAAAACATTGTGATCTACATTCAGCATATTATATAAAAAATGATCACCATACTCACCATCACTCAGCAAGATAAGGCCATCAAACTGCCATAGATGTTGATCATTTTGTGACATCAAAATGTCACACTCTTCACTTTCAATGTCATGTTGAAAAAGGAAACATTCCTTTTCAATCTCATGGATGGACACATCAACATACTAGTCATTAGTTTTCAAAGAAGAATAAACCCTTTCTATCTCTTTTCTTTGCAAACTAATATAAAACTTCTCAAAACAAAAATCTGATTGCATGCAACTGGAAACAACTTGCTTATCAAAAATCACATCACCATCTTCTAGAAAAGAACAAGCACTCTCAGTCAATGAATCATTAGTCATTTGAAAATTTGAGAAAACCCCTTCAGATTTACCACATTCTCCAACATCAAAATATAAACAAGAACCACTGACATTAGGCTCTTGAAAAACTAAATTGACACTAGTACACATACCATCATACTCATCAAATATGACATTATCAAATTCACTACAATTATGTGTACCATCCACTTGCATATCAAAAATGGGAGAAAGGACCTCAATAGAAGTTTCACACATCATGCCATCATTTATTCTTTCTTCATCAAAAATAATATCTACCAGGCATGCGATTTTGGAAACATATTTGGGAGTGCACCTCTAAAATTTTGCATCCAAGAGCTCTAAAATTTTCTCACTACTTAGTAAGCATTGAACTTCACATTCTATCTCATTGGTCTCACTTCAAATGCTGCAAACATCTTCCTCATCTGAGACAGGAGCTGAAATTTCTTGTGTCACAAGATCTTGTGCAAGGTCATCACTACATCAACTTTCACTACAAGAACTTATAGATGTTGTAGATTCATCTTCTATCTCTTGATAACCACAAGTTCCATTATCAATATTAGCATCACAAGACTCATCCTCCACAAATGAAGCCATCCATCCTGTTAGTACCCTACAAAAATCTCATGGCTCTAGCAATTTTCTTCTGACCTCTACATTATTTTCCTGGTCTCTGCCTTAAACCCTAGGAAAAAATTCAAAAATTCTAGCCGTTACAATTAAAAGACTTAATTTACCCCGGCCTTGTTATATTCTTGTGTTACATTTTTAGGCCACTAAAGCCCTAATATAACCATGTGCTTTATTTTATCCCCCGCGGGGTCATGTTCCCTTATCTTTTATCCTAGGCAGGGTCCCCTTTATTTCTTCCCAATTCCCAAGTTCCACCGGCCTTTAATATTTCCTAAGTCTAGCACTTGATGAATTAATATTTTCCTTATGTCTCAGTCATAATATTTCCCTAGGCCCCCTTTCTGACACCAACTCCATCTAATAGTTGGCGTATCTTCTTATAAGATTTGTTAGAGGTATGCGAAGATACGCCCACCATTGATTTTATTGTGTGATGTAGCATTTCAAACAGAGCGAGTTCACCTCCACATGTGCACAGTTGGCAATCTATGAGTGGTCCATGTATTAATGACTTAGTAGGGTTGTCAGTGGGACTTTTGTGTGAAAAGGAAAATGTTGCATGTTCGCCTGTCGGATATTGCAATGTGGTAGTTTATGATTCGATGAAGTGGTTGATTCGGCAGGGTGGGGTTGGGCTTTGCGTCATTGGTGAAAGATTCAAGATCGATGGCAGTCTTGTGATCTCATGGAATATTTTTGGCCTATGAGATCATAAGACAATCGTCCAATCTTCCAGGTGTTCAGGATGATGGTTGTGGGTCCATTGATAGTTGTGCATAATTGGCACCTCTTCATTGGTTGTGTCAGTGGGACCATTTGCCAGGCATATCTAAACTATTCAATTTCTATTGGTCCATGGGTGAGTGACAGTATGTGTCAGTGGACCTGATTTTTTGATGGGTCGGAGGGTCTTGACATTCGTAATCCATCCAAGGATAGGCATAAGTTCTCATGGAATATGTCAGAGGCTTGAGAACTTACACGAGTCATTGATCTCATTTGTCTCAAATGTATCTTTGGTGGTGGTCTCGATGTTAGATGGAGCTAATTCAGGGTGTTTTGATTGGTCCACATAGTATGAGGTGAAATTATGTTAGTGAGACCTAGTTTTTGGATGTGTCACTAGGTTCTGATCCTGTCAGTAAATCGATGAACAACATATAATCTTATGGGTTTTGTCAGAGGCTTAAGATCTTGCGATGACTATTGATTTTGTTTCCTTTTAGATGGTTTTTAGAGATGGGAGAAGATTCTTGATCTAATGGTGGGCGTGTAATCTGATAGAATCTTGGAAGTCTTTGTGAACTTCAGACGGCCATCGATCTTCCTGATGCGGGCCCGATCAAAATTTCTCAGTCTTTTGGTGGTAAGGATAAGTGTTTTGGTACTCTGAAAAATTTATGATGGTTTCACTTGTTCACATGAAATAGAGGCAGTTCTCTAAGTGTTTTAGCAGTTTAGCGAACAAGTGTTAACGGAATCGCTAAACTTTCTAGCAGATGGATAAAGTGTTTCATGAACTGGTAGTGTCCTTTTGTCGCTAGTTCACTAAATGTGGGGCCAAGGTTAGAATTTTTTCTTGGGTCACCAAGTCATGGAGTTAAGTGATGGGTTAGATTTTCTTTTTGTGAATAGAATAATGCATTGTTGCGTGTTCGCTGGAAGTAAACCCAAGGGGGTGGTTGAGTTAAGATTCAAAAGACCATGAAACATGAAGATCTAATAGTCATGACTTAAGGTTGGTTCAGATTTGAACGTCGACCACCGATTTACTGCAAGCACCATGGAATTGACCATTATTCATCAAATTCAAATTTTTGAAGGGTTTCCTGCAACCAGAAGGACTAAAATTCTATGCAGAAGTGATTGGTGCTAGTGGGGATGATTTGTTTGTCGTTACAGTGTGGTCCAGGGTGTGATGATCGATTGTAGAGATCTATACCATGTAAGGAATGAGATGAATGGCTTGAGGTGTGTTGCAAGTGGTTGAATAGATTGGTTTTCATGGTGGATTTATGATCTTCTGTACACTGTTATGAGAATTATCATAAGTGGAGATCAAATTTTGATCTGTTCTTCACCAGGTTGCTTGGTTTTCCCCAAAGTGCAGTAGTTTTTGATCTTTTGAATTGTTTTGGTGGGTGGAAACCCTAACCCTTACCATGGTTATCCATAGCTTGTTGCATCCTAACTTGTGTAGGATTCCAAGATAACCAGGGGTATATATGGTTAAAATTTTGACTTTGTAAGGGTTCTAAAATCTTGGTTCCCAAGGGTTCCTTTTCGGTTCCATGAAGGATCCTTTTCCTGTAGATTTTTCTCTACTTCTCTACATATAGGGTTTTCCTTTCTCCTTTTTTGGCTTAGAGAATATGATATGTATTGTAACTAATTTGTCTTATGTATGAGGATTCAATATATTCTTACTGTTACCAAGTTATCTCCATTTGAATTCTAAACTCATTGATCATACATCAAGGGTGTTTGAATTTTCTATTTGCATTTCCCATGTGTTTGCAAGTGGAGTTGTCTTCATAGAGATAACTAGTTTAGGATTAGTTTTCATGTATGTATGAGCTGAGGTGTCAAAGATATGTCATGCTTGTCTTTCAGTGGATGCTGGTTAATGTATTATCTATTTATAGGTCTCTTCTAAGGGGAGGGTTAAAATACTTTGGATGGGTAATAACATACTTGAATACATAGGTGGGTTGTTAAAGTGAGGTTTGGTCATAGTGTGTGATTAATGTTAGGTATCAACACATTGAGTACATTGTCTTCTTGTTTCATAGTTGTTTATTACAATAGGGTATTTGACTCTATGGCCCATTGGACAAGGCACTAGTCTATTAGGGACTTAGGACATCTTAGGGATCCTTCAACCCATCTTCAAATCATTTACTTTCAGTTCTATCCTTTCCCTTTCATGTTGTTAGTATAGGTCTCTAGTTTTCAGACTCATTCTATGCAAGTAGGGCTATTGCATGAGATCTTGGTTTCATTGAGGTACAGGATACCTATAGGGGTTTGCAGACTATTCCATAGTAATCTATCTGTAGGCCTATTGTTTATCATGAGGTGTCTTGAGTGTGCAGATAAGGCGATACCCACCTAAGTGATGTGGAGCTCGAAGAAGGAGGATGTTCTTTATCCTCATCAATTGGTTCTATTTTCTTGTCAAACTTGAGTGCCTAATTTGAGGATCAAGCCCACCTTTGATTCAAGTTTGGTCCTACAAGGAAAAGCTCCAACAAATTGGTGACTCTACTGGGGAGGCCATTGGAAAGAGTCAAATATAAAATAAAGCATTTGCTAACATCTTCTCAATAAGTATTGAGTGGCGGCTCTGAAGTCTCTATTTGATTAGTGCATTTCCTAATAGTTAGTATGACATCCTGATGTAGTTTTGGTTGATTGGAAGAGGTACAAAGAAAAACAATATTTTCCTCTTCAAGGAGGTGGTGAATCTATATTACAAAGAATCTGATGGAGCTACATGGTAAGCTCTAGATCTGCCCTGCCTTCCAGTCAACAAAGTCTTCTGCTACAAAAATCTCAAATATTTCTCAAAGATTTGAAATGTCTCCTTATTAAGTGATCAAGCACTAAGAAAAGGACAAGATGTGAGTAGAAGTTTCCATACTTCAAGTTTTCAGTTGTATTTTCACAAAATTTTATGGAAGTAGTGCATTAAGATGTAATGGGTAAGCTTGAGGAGGAAATTCCATTATTAGATCAAGGCATCCAGAGGGATTGCATAAGATTGGTAAGGTTGAAAGTGGGAAGTAGGAAGGAGCTATCAATACCTTTGTTCTATAATAGGTTTTGTGAAGCATATGATCAGCTTCTAGGAGGTATTGAGTTTCTAGAGGCTATGTTCATTGGCTTGTTTTTGGAGCTCTATTTTCCTGAATCAACCCATTGGCCAGCCTCCTTGTCTAGAGAGTGTTATGTGCATCTTAGGGAGTGGATACTTAATGATGTTGATCTTTACCTTGAAGATACATTTGGGTTTGTGTCTAGTAGTAATGTTATTGAGCATGATGGGACCTATGAAGGAGATGTATCATGTGCTGACACTCTTTCTTGTAATCATGAGAGTGATGCTCTTTCTCAATATGGGGCAGAAGATTTTTCCAGTTAGTCAGATGAAGAAGAGGATTGGATTAATGAAGATGTTGTTGATGACTGCTTATCAGAGGAAGGTGATGCTAGGGATAGTTTTTCACTTCACAGTGAACAAATTTCAGCTTTCTTATCTTGTGAATATCTCAGATATTCAGGGGGAGATGGCTCTGAGTTCTTACAACCAACACACATTGATTTTGACCAAGAGCATGAGTTAGGAAGATGCGACTTTGACATGTGTGCCTCTGATCCTTTTGTTACCCCAGCACTACTAGATGACAACCAAGTGTAGTATGATTCATTAGATGATGAGGTCATCAGTGTATTTTCATCTTCAAGTGATTCTGATGTCCCTGATATCATTTTGAGTACCGATTGGGAAAGTTAAATAGATTTTGAGTCTTGTCTTGATTCTGGATCTTTTGCTAGGCCATGGAAGAATGGCCAGTCAGTTACTCTAATTTCACATGCCCATGGTAAATTTATTGATGTTCTCCCTCCCACCCGCCGACATTTTTTGGGTTTGTCAAATGTAGACAGGATGCAATAGGTGCCTATTCTTGGTGAATCATGTACACTAGAGCCCTCCTCATGTAGTGACTCTGCAAAAGAAGAGGTTGAAGGACATGATAGTGTGTTCTCCTATCATAAGAATTCTATTGTTGAACAAGTTCCTTGTTCAAACCCTTTTCCTTCTTTTGATAAATATGATAATGATGGTGACAATATTGAGGACCTTGTCTTCAATAATTAGGACAGAACATTTTTTGATGCACATGACTATGCAAATTAGTTGCTCCCTTGTCACAATGTTTATGACATTGACCTTCACTTGGTTCATAATCTAGTTCATGATGACATTAGGGAGGAACCAACTTGCTTAGTGGCTGAAGCAATTCATGAAGGCAAATCAAGGGATCCAGGTCCTTTTTAGCTAGGTAATTATATGGTAATGCATGACAATCAGTATGCTTTATTTTCTGATGCATTACTTAATCCTTTTATTGTTTCCATTACACAAGATGAAGTAAATGATGTTCCTTACTTCTTGGAATATGAGTATAAGGATGATTATGACTGGAAAAGCATGGGTAGTGATCAGTACAGTTTTGTTTTTCAGCCCACGAATTATCATATATGTTGGCAGAAGGATGGTCATGAAATTTGCAGGTGTTTGGTCACATTTGTGGATGAGAATTAGATTTTTGACTCAGAAGGGGCATTCTTTTTCTTTTGGAGGCCTAGGGCCACTGAATAAAATTGTATTATTTTTGTAAAAAATTGTAATTCCTTGTACAATTGTCTTTCCCTTTCCTATTTCCTGCTTTCTTGTTCGGTTGTCATTTTTTGTGAAGGTCCCTATTTTTGTTTTGTGGTGGTTTTCTCTCCCAGAGATCTAAATTCTTGCATGGACACAAGTTTCCCATCATTCCCAACTAGAGCCACTATTAGTACCCTGCAAAAATCTCATGGCTCTAGTAATTTTCTTCTGACCTCTACATTATTTTCCTAGCCTCTGCCTTAAACCCTAGGCAAAAATTCAAAAATTCTAGCCATTACAAATCAAAGGACTTAATTTACCCTAGCCTTGTTATATTCTTGTGTTACTTTTTCAAGCCACTAAAGCCCTAATATACCCATGTGCTTTATTTTATCCCCCGTGGGGTCATGTTCACTTATCTTTTATCCTAGGCAGGGTCCCCTTTATTTCTTCCCAAGTCCCAAGTTCCTCCAGCCTTTACTATTTCCTAAGTCCACCGCCTGGTGAATTAATATTTTCCTTATGTCTTAGTTGTAATATTTCCCTAGGCCCCCTTTCTGACACTAGCTCCATCTAACAGTTGGCATATCTTCTTATAAGATTTGTCAGAGGTATGAGAAGATATGCTCGTCGTTGATTTTATTGTGTGATTTAGCATTTCAAATAGAGTGGGTCCACCTCCACATGTGCATAGTTGGTGATCTATGAGTGGTCCATGTATTAATGACTCAGTAGGGTTGTCAGTGGGACCTCTATGTGAAAAGGAAAATGTTGCATGTTCACCTACCAGATATTGCAACGTGGCAATTTGTGATTCGATGAAGTGGTTGATTCGGCAGGGTGGGACTGTTTGCTAGGCATATCTAAACTATTCAATTTCTATTGGTCCATGGGTGAGTGACTGTATGTGTCAGTGGGACCTGATTTTCCAATGGGTCAAAGGGTCCTGACATCCGTAATCCATCCAATGACAGGTATAAGTTCTCATGTAATCTCTCAGAGGCTTGAGATCTTATGCCAGCAGTTGATCTCATTTGTCTCATACGTATCTTTGGCGGTGGTCCCAGTGTTAGATGGAGCTGATTCGGGGTGTTTTGATTGGTCCATGTAGTATGAGGTGGAATTATGTTAGTGGGACCTAGTTTTTGGATGTGTCAGTGGGTCTTGATCCTGTTAGTAAATCGATGAACGACGTATAATCTTATGGGTTTTGTCAGAGGCTTAAGATCTTACAATGGCCGTTGATTTTGTTTCCTGTTAGATAGTTGTCAGAGATGGGAGAAGATTCTTGATCTAACAGTGGGCATGTAATCTGATAGAATCTCGGAAGTCTTTGCGAACTTCAAATAGCCGTCAATCTTCCTGATGCGGGCCTGGTCAAAGTTTCTCAGTCTTTTGGTAGTAGGGATAAGTGTTTTGGGAGTCTGAAAAATTTATGATGGCTTTTCTTGTTCACATGAAATAGAGGCATTTCTCTAAGTGTTTTAGTGGTTCAGAGAACAAGCATTCATGAAATCACTAAACTTTCTTGCAGATAGATAAAGTGTTTCACAAACAGGTGGTGTCATTTTGTCACTAGTTCATAAATGTGGGGCCAAGGTTAGAATTTTTCCTTGGGTTTCCAAGTCACGGAGTTAAGTGATGGGTTAGATTTTATTTTCGCGAATAGAATAATGCCTTGTCGTGTGTTCGTTGAAAGTAAACCCAGGGTGGCGGTTGAGTTAAGATTCAAAAGACTAGGAAACATGAAGATCTAATGGTCACGACTTAAGGTTGGTTCAAATTTGAATGTCGACCACCTGTTTGCTATAAGCACCATGGAATTGACCGTTATTCATCAAATTCAAATTTTTGAAGGGTTTCCTACAACGAGAAGGACTAAAATTCAATGCAGAAGTGACTGGTGTTGGTGCGGATGATTTGTTTGTCATTGTAGTGTGGTCCAGGGTGTGATGATGGATTGCAGAGATTTGTATCATGTAAGGAATGAGATGAATGGCTTAAGGTGTGTTGCAGGTGGTTGAATAGATTGGTTTTCATGGTGGATTTATGATCTTCTATACACTGTTCTGAAAATGATTATAATTGGAGATCAAATTTTGATCTGTTCTTCACTAGGTTGCTTGGTTTTCCCTAAAGTGCAGTAATTTTTTATCTTTTGAATTGTTTTGGTGGGTGGAAACCCTAACCCTTACCATGCTTATCCATAGCTTGTTGCATCCCAACTTGTGTAGGATTCCAAGATAACCAGTGGTATATACGGTTAAAATTTTGACTATGTAAGGGTTCTAAAATCCTGGTTCCCAAGGGTTCCTTTTTGATTCCATGAAGGATCCTTTTCCTGTAGATTTTTCTCTACTTCTCTGCATATAGGGTGTTCCTTTCTCCTTTTTTGGCTCAAAGAATATCATATGTATTGTAGCTAATTTGTCTTATGTATGAGGATTTAGTATATTCTTACTATTACCAAGCTATCTCTATTTGAATTTTGAACTCATTGATCATACATCAAGGGTGTTTGATTTTTCTATTTGCATTTCCCATGTGTTTGCAAGTGGAGTTGTCTTCACAAAGATAACTAGTTTAGGATTAGTTTTCATGTATGTATGAGTTGAGGTGTCAAAGATATGTCATGCTTGTCTTTCAATGGATGTTGATTAATGTATTATCTATTTATAGGTCTCTTCTAAGGGGAGGGTTAAAATCCTTTGGATGGGTAATAACATAATTGAATACAGAGGTGGGTTGTTAAAGTGAGGTTTGGTCATGGTGTGTGATTGATGTCAAGCATCAACACATTGATTACATTGTCTTCTTGTTTCATAGTTGTTTATTACAATAGGGTATTTGACTTTGTGGCCCATTGGACAAGGCACTGGTCTATCAAGGACTTAGGACATATTAGGGGTCCTTCAACCCATCTTCAAATCATTTACTTTCAGTTCCATCCTTTCCCTTTCATGTTGTTAGTATAGGTCTTTGGTCTTCAAAATCATTCTATGCAAGTAGGGCTATTGCATGAGATCTTGGTTTCACTGAGGTAAAGGATACCTATAGGGGTTTGAAGACTATTCCACAGTAATCTATTTGTAGGCCTATTGTTTATCATGAGGTGTCTTGAGTGTGCAGATAAGGCAATACTAGCCTAAGTGATGTGGATCTCAAAGAAGAAGGAGGATGTTCTTTATCCTCATCAATTGGTTCTATTTTCTTGTCAAACTTGAGTGCCTAATTTGAGGATCAAGCCCACCTTTTGATTCAGGTTTGGTCCTACAAGGAAAAGCTCCAACACATCCTTTAACATTTTCTAGTGCTTCATTCCTAAAAAATCTAGACCAACTGACTGACTCAGGCATACCAAGTTCTAAAAACATTTCAGCATATTGGGAATCTTGAAGCTCAATACCCAAAAGAGATTCATCACAAGCTGCAAGAAATTTCTTATAGTATAGAAGGGATGACTCATTTTTTATTTCTCCTATTGTACATTTTAAAATCTTTATGCAAGTCTACTAGATTTTTTGACTCATCAAATAAATATCTCTTTTTATATTAACATTTCTAAAATCTGATAGAGAACTTTTAGACCTAGAAACATCATCTTGATTCATCAAGGCTAGAAACTCCATTTCAATATACTGAAAAAATAAAGTAGCTTGTTCTCATGACAACACTTTTATCCAAATTAATGCAACCACTAACCTTATTAAACCTCAACATATTTATGATACTCTTTATAAAAACCAATGCTTCTATCCAAAAATATGATCAAACTTTCAAAATTAATTTCCCTTTTTCAATGATGACTTGTTCACCTAATTAGGGACTATTCATGCTTAATGAAGTAGTATTACCTAGATATGTTGTGAATGCTACAAAATATTGATCTGAAGTCTCCTCTAAATCACCTCTCAAGCTTTGGTAGAGCCACCACCTCTTTGCAGAGGACAAATCTGAATCAGTTGAGAACCTTTCCCAACTCTACACCTTCTTCAAAACCTACAATCACAACACAAACTCATAGGATAACTAATTGTCAGGACTGCAAATATATCACATTTTGTTATAAACACTAACTAGATAGAGACTAAGAGTTGCCAATCAACACTTAGTGAGAACATTTTACAAGTGTGTTTTTCTATATCTGACTCTGTGATCATTTAACCAGACTTTGGGATGATCTAGCCAAGCAAGGAAAGCTTGCTATCTTTTACTTCTTCCCCAGTAAAGTCACTAATTTGTTGGTGTTCTTTTTCCCCAAAGGTCAGATTGGCATTTAGGATTGACAGAGCTAGTGTCACATTCACTCAACACTCCAAATCTTACAAGGGAAAAGGCCAATTGACAAGGATCAAAGAGAGATCCTTCTGCACTTTGAGCTCCACATCACTCAGGTGGGTATAACTCATCTACACACATATACAACTTGAATCATACTAAAGGCCTATGGGTAACTGACTATGGAATGGTTCTCAAACCCTTGTAGGTATCATGTACCTTAATGAAACTAAGAACTCATGCAATAGCCCTACTTGCATAGAGTGAGTATGAAAACCAAAGACCTATCCTAACAACATGAAAGGGAAAAGGTTGTGTTGACTTTTAAACTTGTTCCCACATGGTGCTAGGTTTACACTATGATTGACAAACTGGTTAGTCTTCACTTCAAAGTCTGACAGGAAAAAAGTGCCAATTGCTGAGGATACAAACATCCTCCTTCTGCTTCGAGCTCCACATCACTCAGGTAGGTATTGCCTCATCTGCACACTCATGACTCTTCTAGAGTTGATGAACAAAAAGGCCTGTAGATGAATTACTGTGGAATAGTTTGCAGACCCTTGTAGGTATCTTGTACCCCAATGAAACCAAATCTGATGCAAAAACCTACTCTGCATGCAATGAGTCTGAAAACTAGAGAGAAACCTCCTACCACTACTTCCAACATGAAAGGGAAAGGATTTAAATGGATGATTGATGCTAGGTTGAATGGACTCTTGAAGTACCCCAAGTCTCTCATAGACTAGTGCCTTGTCCAATGGGCAGCAGAGTCAAATACCTCACTACAAAAGGGCTATGAAACAAAAAGATAACACACTCACCCTGACCAGATCATACATTACCAAACCACCTGTGCACCTAGATATGCTATCACCTATCCAAAGAAAGACTTCAGAATAGGCAATACATTAACCAGCATCCACTGGAAGATGAGCATGATGCATCTTTGATACCTCAGCTCATGCATATCTAAACACTAGTCCTAGACTCAGTTGCTTCAGTGAAAAAAAACTCTACTGCAGACACTCACTGGAACTGCAAGTAGACAAACTATAACACCCTTGGTGCTACAATTAATAAGTCTAAAACCCAAATGGAGACAATTTGAGAGCAGAACAAATATATTAAAATCTTATACATAAGACACTTGTTACAATTTCATTATATTCCCATAGCTAGAGAGGATAGAGGGAACACCCTATACGCAGAGAAGGAAAACACTATAGGAAGAACATTCATGGAACCAGTCCCCACAATTGCGGCAAAAAGGAACCCAGACAAAGGCAAAAATTCAACTATTTATAGCACTGGTTACCTTGGAATCTTAAACAAGTAGGATGCAACAAGCAACAGGTAACTAGGGTAAAGGCTTACAACCGCCCAACCAATAGAAAAAATTCAAAATTCAAAAGCTCTTGTAGAAAGCCTCGAGCCACAAAAATTGCCCAGTCACCGCATGAAAAAACACCCCTACAAACTCTCATGGCAGCCTAGACCACACTGCAAATTGCTTCCATTCATTTCTCACCAAACAGGGTCTTTTCTGCAATCAAATCCATAAATTCTAGTACTATCTATCGCTGGAAATTCAAATCAAAATGCAAGAATCACTTCCTCTTCGCGAGCTTTAAGTTTCTCAAACTGCTTTTCCCTTAGTCACGTAATCATGCTATCATCGACCTTGACTACCATAGGAAAATGGACCTCAAATTATGCTTGCTCGCATGATCACAAGGCACCAAACTAACCTTTGCGATCATGTGACGGTGACTTCCTAGCCGCCCAATGCCATCACAAACATCCCAGAAAAGTACTCGGCCAGTAGATAGGACCCGACCAGAAATAAACATGGCAGTGCCAAGGACCCACCCTTAACTCCGCAACGGTGCAACTCAATAGTTGTCGCATGGTTGCATAGCCGAGAGATGGGTTATGCGATCACGCGACAACCCGCAGACCTTATCTTTACCGCAACCACCACCACTAAGGGCTATCATAAAATGTTAGTCACATGATCACATAGCCTTGAAAAAGGCTATGCGAACATGTGACTAACCGCTAGCACTCACCGCTGAAGCCAAATATGCTCAGGCACTGCAAACATGGGCACCACCACAAACCCCCTACCACCAGGCACACCGGCAACCAATCAAAACTCAGCACGTCACCACTGCGGATGCCATAATACCACCTCTCACCAGGAACAAGGGACACATGTCAACCGGTCACATGATTGCATAGACAAAGAGTGGGCTATGTGATCATGCAACAGCCAACCAAAAGCTACCACACGACCACCACTAATAATGGACCCACAATGAACACACCCATTGACACCCAACCGAACGGTGGGTGCATGATCGCATGGCCTGAGAATATTCCATGCGATCACATGCCAATTGTAGATCCTTTTATCTCTGACACCGGGCCCACATCACACTCACATAAGAAAATCTGATGGCTATCACAAAAGTGCTAAGGATAAACACCATGCAACTTCACCGGGCGAACAAGTGACGTCCACAGATCTTGTCTGAACTTTAACTACATTAGAAGCATAAGAAGAGACAAACCACCAAGCATTTAGTGACAACATGACTAACCATTGCTGAGTCGTGAGATGTTAGTCACTAACCACCAGTCATGAAGAGACTGCACGACTAAAGAGAGAAAACCACCCACCAAGCCACTGAATGCTAGCTGATAACCATCAAACACTCGGAGATCACGCGACTAATAGTCATTGGGTCATAGG
Source organism: Chamaecyparis obtusa (assembly GCA_027943335.1). NCBI lineage: Eukaryota > Viridiplantae > Streptophyta > Pinopsida > Cupressales > Cupressaceae > Chamaecyparis > Chamaecyparis obtusa. Next base: position 423,169 of record BSBK01005995.1, read on the forward strand.
ATGCTAGCTGCTTAACCACCAAAATTAGGAGATTAATAGATAATTGCTAGTCGCCAGGTTGCCAGAAGGAAAACCAACCGCTAGGCAGCCAAAAACCATGAAGAACTGGGACCACGTGGACAGGTGGTAGGCGATTGTATGATCACATATAAAAAAAGTCTAACATGCGGCCATGCGATAGCCAATCAGAGATGAGCCTTCAAAAACCTAGGCCCACCACCCATCGCACTTGCGCACTTAAGGAAAGCCGGTAGATAGGGAACTGGGAGGTTGAAAACACACAAAGTTTTCAACATAGCGGAAGACCGAAAACACACAGAGTTTTCAATGCCAAAGGATAAGTGCACAAAAGCAGGAAGCACAGGGGGTGAAAATAATGTAGGTTATCGGTAAAGGATCAAAAACATCATGGACTTTAGGAAACACTGTGGGTTTTTGACACTGTGGCAAATTTTAAAGATTGCTTCCCGCGGACCTTGAAATTGAAAAAGCTTTCTGGGTTTTATGAATCAGGAAATGCGACCTAGGTAGAAGCAAGGTGACACACAGGGAACACAAGGCAAGACAAACCCCATGAAACATTTACAGGGAAGAGGCCATTTTCAAAGGATTGTGCTGTAACAAGAAAATGGCCTAACAGTGGCTCTAGTTGGGGATGATGGGTAGCTTGTGACCATGCAATAATTCAGATCTCTGGGAGAGTAGACCACCAAAAGGACCAAAACATAACCTTTTCTGCTCCAAACATGTGTAAACACCTATGGGTTGAAAAATGAAGCTGGAGTTTTCACTACCCATGTTCATGCTTCACCAAAAATATGTATAACTGCAACTCTCATTCATTGAATCATGCTAACCTCTCTATCACACCATTTTCCTTCTCTTAGTGCTTAGATCACTTCATAAGGAAACATTTCTTATTACTGAAAATATCATACTTGGAAGTTCTGCAGTAAAACTCAACATGCTAGTTGGAGAGCAGGGCAGATCTAGAGCTCATCCTATAGCTCAATTAGATAACTTTATCATGCAGAGCTGCCACCTCCTTGAGAGGAAAATGTTGCACAAATTTTTATCTCTTCAACCAACCAAAACTTCATTAGGCCACACTTTTTATCAGGAACTGCACTAATCAAATAGAAAACTCAGACTCGCCACTCAGCACAAAGTGAGAAGATTTCACTAATGTGTTTTTGTGTATCAGACTCTGTAACTTCAACCAGGACCTTGGGATGATCTAGCCAAGCAAGGAAGCTTGCTATCTTTTACGTCTTCACCACCAGAGTCACCATTTTGTTGGTGACTTGGCTAGGCCAAACCAATCTGGTCAAAAGATTTTGACTACTTCAATATAACAACAACCAAAGCTCCTTAACAAGTTTTCCTTGTGTTCTCCCTAGAAGAGTGGCCATATTGTTTGCTTTTAAACTTGTTCCCACATGGTGCCAAGTTTACACTATGATTGAAAAACTGGTTAGTCTTCACTCCAAAGTCTGACAGGGAAAAAGTGCCAATTGATGAGGATAAAGAACATCCTCCTTCTGCTTTGAGCTCCACATCACTCAGGTGAGTATTGCCTCATTTGGACACTCATGACTCTTCTAGAGTTGATGAACAAAAAGGCCTATAGATGCATTACTATGGAATAGTTTCTAGGCCCCTGTAGGTATCCTATACCCCAATGAAACCAAATTTGATGCAAAAACTGGCTCTGCATGCAATGAGTCTAAAAACTAGAGAAAAACCTCCTACCACTACTTCCAACATGAAAGGGAAAGGATTTAAATGGATGATTGATGCTAGGTTGAATGGACTCCTGAAGTACCCTGACCAGATCACACATTACCAAACCACCTGTGCACCTAGATATGCTATCACCTATCCAAAGAAAGACCTAGGAATAGGTAATACATTAACCAGTATCCACTAGAAGATGAGCATGATGCATCTTTGATACTTCAGCTCATGCATATCTAAACACCAGTCCTAAACTCAGTTGCTTCTGTAAAAAACAACTCTACTACAGACACTCACTGGAAATGCAAGTAGACAAACTATAACACCCTTGATGCTATAATTAATAAGTCTAAAACCCAAATGGAGACAATCTAAGAGTAGAACAAATATATTGAAATCTTATACATAAGACACCTATTACAATTTCATTATATTCCCATAACCAAAGAGGATAGAGGGAACACCCTATACGCAAAGAAGAAGGAAAACATTGCATGAAGAACATTCATGGAACCAGTCCACAAAACTATGGCAGAAAGGAACCCAGATAAAGGCAAAAATTCAACTATTTATACCACTGGTTACCTTGGAATCCTAAACTAGTAGGATGCAACAAGCAACGGGTAACTAGGGTAAAGGCTTACAACTGCCCAACCAAAAACCAAAATTCAAAATTCAAAAGGTCTTGCAAAAATTTACAAGCCACAAAAATTGCCCAGTCATCGCATGGCAAAACACCCCTACAAACTCTCATGGCAGCCTAGAGCACACTGCAAATCGCTTCTAGTCATTTCTCACTAAACAGGGTCTTTTCTGAAATCAAATCCATAAATTCTAGTACTCTCTGTCACTGGAAATTCAAATCAAAATGCAATGGTCACTTCCTCTTCATGGGCTTTAAGTTTCTCAAACTGCTTTGCCCTTAGTTGCATAATCGCACTATCATCAACCTTGAATACCACAGAAAAATAGGCCTCAAATTATGCTTAGTTGCATGATTGCAAGGCACCAAACTAACCTTTGAGATCATGTGACGGTGGCTTCCTAGCTGCGCAATGCCATCACAAACCTCCCAGAAAAGTCCTCGACCACCAAACAGCACCTGACCAGAAATAAACATGCCAGCGCCAAGGAGCCACCCTTAAATCCGCAACGGTGCAACTCTACAATTGTCACATGGTTGCATAGCTGAGAGATGGGTTATGTGATCATGTGACAACCCATATACCTTATCTTTACCACAACCACCACCGCTAAGGGCTATCATAAAATGTCAGTCGCATGATCACATAGCCTTGAAAAAGGCTATGCGCACATGTGACTAACCACTAGCATTCACCGCTGAAGTCAAATATGCTTGGGTACTGCAAACATGGGCACCACCGCAAACCCCCTGCCACCGGGCACACTGGCAACCAATCAAAACTCAGCAAGTCACCACTGCTGATGCCACAATACCACCTCTCACTGGGAACAAGGGACACATGTTGACCGGTCGCATGATCGCATAGCCAAAGAGTGGGCTATGTGATCATGTGACAACCAACCAAAAGCTACCACATGACCACCATTGACAACAGGCCCACAACAAACACACCCATCGACACCCAATCAAATGGTGGGCGCATGATCGCATGGCCTAAGAATATTCCATACGATCACATGCTAATTGTAGATCCTTTTATCTCTAACACCCTGCCCACATCACACTCACATAAGAAAATCTGACGGCCATCGCAAAAGGCTAAGGATAAACACTATGCAACTTCACCGAGAAAACAAGCGACATCCACAGATCTTGTCCAAACTTTAACCGCGCTGGAAGCATAAGAAGAGACAAATTGCCAAGCATTTTCTGACAACGTGACTAACTATCACTGAGTCGTGACATGTTAGTCACTAACCGCCAGTCATGAAGAGTCTGCGTGACTGAAGAGAGAAAACCACCCACCAGGTCCCTGAATGCCAGTCGATAATCTTCAAACACTCAAAGATCACATGGCTAATAGTCATCAGGTCACAGGATGCTAGCCACTTAACCACCAAAATTAGGAGATCAATAGATAACTACTAGTCGCCAGGTCACCAAAAGGAAAACCAACCACTAGGCAGCCGAAAACCATGAAGAACTGGGACCACGCAGACAGGTGGTAGGTGGTCGCATGATCGCATGTCAGAAAATTATGACATGTGGCCATATGATAGCCAATCATAGATGAGCCTTTGAAAACTTGGGTCCACAACCCATCGCACTTGCGCACTTAAGGAAAGCCGGCAGATAGGGAACTGGGATGTCAAAAACACACAAAGTTTTTGACACAGCGGAAGACCAAAAACACGTAGAGTTTTCGACGCCAAAGGATAAGCGCACAAAAGCAAGAAGCACAGGGGGCAAAAACAATGTAGGTTATCTATAAAGGATTGAAAACATCATGGACTTTAGGAAACACTGTGGGCTTTCGACGCTATGACAAATTTTAAAGATTGCTTCCCGCGGACCCTGAAACTAAAAAACTTTGTAGGTTTTATGAATTAGGAAATGCGACCTGGGTAGAAGCAAGGTGACACATGAGGAACATAGGGCAAGACAAACACCATGAGATACCCTAAGTTTCTCATAGACCAGTGCCTTATCCAAAGGGGCACAAAGTCAAATACCCTATTGCAATAGACTGCTATGAAACAAGGAGACAATATATTCAAATATGTTGATGCCTAACATCAATCACACACCATGACCAAACCTCACTTCAATAACCCACCTGTGTATCCAAGTATGTTATTACCCATCGAAAGGCTTTTAACCCTCCCCTTAGAAGAGACCTATAAATAGATAATACATTAACTAGCATCCACTGGAAGACAAGCATGACATATCTTTGATACCTCAGCTCATACATACATGAAAACTAATCTTAAACCAGTTATCTCTGCAAAGACAACTCCACTTGCAAACACACAAGAAATGTAAATAGAAAAATCAAACACCCTTTATGTATGATTAATGAATTCAAAATTCAAATGGAGATAGTTTTGTAATAGTGAGAATAAATTGAGTCCCCATACATAAGACAAATCAATTACAACATGTATCATATTCTCCGAACCAACAAAGGAAGAAAGAACACACTATATGTAGAGAGAAGGAGAAAATCTACAAGAAAATGACCCTTCATGGAACCAAAAAGGAACCCTCAGGAGCCAAGATTTCAGAACCCTTAGTCACTCAAAATTACAGCCATATATACCACTAGCTACCTTGAAATCCCAAAAGAATTTAGGATGCAACAAGCTTGAGACAGCAAGGGTTAGGGTTTCAACAACTACACCAACCCTAATTACAACAAAAAATCAAAATTCTTAGAGGGAAAACCAAGTACAGGTCTATCAAATCCAAGGATGATCTTCATGAATAAGAAAAATCTCTGAGAAGTACAGGAAAATCATAAATTCCACCATACAAACCAATCTGATCACACCTACAAAATGCCTTGAGCCACCGAAAATATCCATCCCCACATAGTACAAACCCCTCTGCAATTGATCATGGCAACCTGGACCACACTGCAACCATTGGCACCACCAAAAAAATCAAATCTGACCTTAAAAGCAATTAAAACCAGTCCTTTCTATCGCTGGAAATGTCTCAAGAAATTCAAATTTTGAATTTGAAATAAAATGGTCATGACAGAAAACTTTTAAAACATGAGCGTCAATTTTGTATCTTTCCCAGTAGATCAGGTGGCTCATAATAACTTTTAAAATGTCTGTGGGACCCCCCAACATGTCAACTACCACCTCACCACATGAACAACCAATCAAAAGTGAGCAACTCAGTGCTAGGAAGTACCCAGGACCCACCATAAATTTTCCCCCTTTAGTGAATATTAGTTGCTATCATTATACCGTGCACTTAACTATCATGCATCTTACCCCAGTGGTATAGCGAAAACCACAAGATCCTGTAGGACTTTAACCTCCTTATAAACTAGTGGCCCCACTAACAAACCCACCTCAACACACCTAGACCAATGAGAACACACCCAATCTGCTATGTCTGACACCGGGACCACCTCCCTTTCTTCATAGTTATTCCAAATCGATGTTCGTCACATGATTGCATGGCCTTTAAAGATTCCATGCGATCACATGACAACCATAGGATCAAAAGGTCATAGAGATACCAGGCCCACCTGACAACAAGTCCAACTAATCACTAAAATGACCAATGAGAAACTGGCATGGGAGCATGACATGGCATAGGACCCACGATGAGTCATTGTCTGAGAAGAAGTAAAATCAATGACCAACATAGGATCTCAAACCTCTGACACATCTCATGAGAACTTATGCCTATCATTAATTTTCTGTAGATGTAAGGACCCTCTGACAAGCTAAAAACTAGGTCCCACTGACACATGCCCAGTCATAACCATGTGGACCAATAGAAGACTTCCAAATCAGCATGTCTGACAAAGAGGACCCACGTCAAAGTCTTTTCTCCTATCCTCACATCAGACGGTCGTCACTATACCATGATGCTAAAGCACGTGCATCTCAAACTAATGATATAATGATGATCACACGATCAAACAACTTAACACCTTAGGAAAGTCTGGACCCACTGACACATCCCCGTCACAACAATGTGGATGAATTAGGAGAGACCACATTAGAAAAGACTGACACAGGCCCCACTGCCCCACACCCTTCACAAGAAACCCTAACAGCTTCCACCTGTTCCTTGACACCGCCAATGGGAAACTACCATGATGGCCTAACCTAGCATTGGACCCACCCTTTGTCTTCAACATACTAGAAGATTAGACGGTTGGCATATAATCTCAAGGGCTCCAAAGATTCCTTGAGATCATACACCCACAGTAGATTTAGAATCTTCAGATTGAGATACTGGGCCGACCTGACAAAATGTCCAGCTAATAGTCAGGCAGACCAATTAAAGAATGCCAACTGTGCATACATGGCATGTGGACCCGCTTGCAAAGATAGGCTACATCATGAAAAATAATTAATTGTCATCATGAAAGTGCAAACCTCTGACACATCCCTCATGAAAACATGACAACTGTTGGATCAAGATGCTGTCAGAAGACTAGGCCCAGGAAATATTAAGGCCAAAGCATAGGAAATATTAAGGCACAAGACTTAGGAAAATATTTCGCCGCTTGACATGGGAAAAATTAAAACACCACCGGGCTCCAAACCTAGGAAAAATTAACCTGGGAAACTTAGGCATAGGAAAATATAATTAAAGGGGGCCGACATCAAACTTTAGTTGCATGATCACATAGCATGAAAATAGCCCATGTGAACATGCAACAAACTGTATAACATGCGAAGCGGTCACAACAATTTAGCACATGGGTATTTTGGGACTTTAGTGGCCTGAAAAGGTAACGCAGGAGTCTAACAAGGTCGGGGTAAAACAAAGGGTTTTCACTACAATGGCTAGTTTTTGAATTTTTGACAAGGGGTTGAGCCAGAAACATGAAAATGAATGCAGAGGCCAGAGGAAAATGGGTAAGGCCATGAAATTTTTGCAGGTACTAGGATGTGTTTTTGAGTAGGTGAAGTGTTAAATCAGTTCCTATCTTCTATTCTTAATTTGTTCAAACTGTAGGAGGGTTTGACAGATATACTCAACATAAAATTGACTGCTATTTTGGGAAATCGAACACACTAGGTGTTTGGCTTGAGAGAAAGAGTTGGGTAACATTTTTTTTGGAGACCTATGTAATTGTCCTCAGTGGCCTCTTTTTTTTTAAAGGTTATTTTTATATATATGTAGTGTTCATGTTTTTTTTTTAATACAGATTCCTTTTCTATAAATGCTAGTGCTATGGAACCTAAATAAACAATTATAAATGTAATAGATAATGTATTTGATGAAGGAATTGATGTACCACATGTAAAGCAAAATCCATGCTTAATGCCATTTTGTGAAAAATGAGTTTGTCTATTAGCATATCAGATTTTGTTACACCCTTCATGACTGTAATGTTTAAGTTAAGTATTGATGCTATTTTCTAAAGTACCAAGTTCTCTTGTCATTATTTTTTTTCTAGTGGTTCTAAGGAGATCAATAATTATCAAGGAACCATATTGAAGTGGAAAGGAAAAGTTTCTAAGAGGTTACAAATATTGAGTCATCGATCAGGTATACCTATTTTTAAGTAATCGCTATAGAAATGGTTAAGTTTTTTTGAATTTTTAAAATAAGTCATAATTATTCAGTATCATATTCTTAGTTGCAAGTTGCAGGTCTTCATACCATAAATTTTAGAGTTCAACTCTTACATGGACAATGTTGTAGGTTATATTGAAACATCTATTATCTTTTTTGACTCTTTAGTTGTTAGAAAGATTAAATTCACATCCTAGTTGTCATTGTGTTTGGGACATAAAGCTTTATTTAACTAAATTAATTCTTTTATATTGAGATAAAAAATCTACAAATAAAGCCTAAACTGGGGACTGCATAGAAAACTATCATATGAAGAACTACTAAAATGACGGTATCAATGTTCCTTACAAGAAATCCACATATCAAAATCCAGTTGTAGGATTGAAAAAAAAGACAAGATAAAAAATTTCATAGGCCCATACAAGACACCCACCAAAAATTAGACCATCAATTTATAGAACCCTTGCAAGATATCCCAAGGAAGGACAGGTAGTGAAAACTAGATAGATAGAAAAAAGAACATAAGCATATGATGCCTCACCTGTTTGAGGTAAGCCAAACTCAGTCCAATTCTCTTAATAATGGTACATATTTGTCCAAGTGCAACAACCTTTAAATATTTGCAGTGGTAAAGAGAATTGCCATATTTTATTAGCCTAACATAGTCTTTGGTCACTTTGGCAATGAGATTGTGAGCAATATTGATCTGGCCAAGGGCCAACTTGTAGTGATCTTTATAATATAAAACATTTAGCAGATCTCCATAAAATGGATGCACATCATCTGGGTGGGGGAAATCATCTTAGTAAATACATTTGAAGCAACAGTAGAAGCAGCAATAGCAGAAGTAGCAGCAACATCAACATCAACAAATACATCACTGACACTTTTCAGACATATTTCATTGACTCCTCAAAATGAGAAGCCTTTATTTCAATTACCTCATCACTATCATCCTCATCCATTGCCTTGGGGTTCTCACTTCATTTTCTTTCATGTTTAATATCCTATAAAAGTACAGAGGAAAGAGAACATGAAAAATTGAAATAATAAGATACAAGTTGAGGAAAATTGAATCAAAAAATGTAAAATTCTAACAAACTAGTTAAAAAAAAACCATTAATAAATTCATAACCAAATCTAGTTTGCAATAACCACCGCAATTGAAACTCACCTTCTCAATATTTTCTCTAATATCATACTTGCAAGCCTGCTGACAAATCTCTTTAATATTGGCTCCATTGAATCCTTGGGTATAACATGCCAATGCCATTAGGTATAATGAAAACTATTTTCTTGGTTGTCATACCATCCATCTCTATCAACAACTGGTTAAGGACTTTGTCCATAACACCACCAACATCCCCAACACTGCTTCAATGCTACAAACATGCAAACCAATTATGCATCACCAATCAGAGCCTATCTCTCAAATAGTTCAAACAAAATGAAAAAACCCACAGTTTCATGCAGAGCAGAGAAGATGGATTGGTAGAGCCCATTGACAAAAATATGTAATCTCTCATCAATAAATATAATGGAAAGGACATTCTTCTCAAACTCCTCAAAAGCCTTCCAGAGATTGCTTTCACTTTCTCCAACCAACTTTCACATGATCTCAAGTCCATTGATACAGAAAGAGAAGGCACCGGTTTCATTTGCCATTGCCCTAGCAATTAAATTTTTCCCAGAACCAAGAGGCCCATAGAGAAGAATACCCTTTGGGGGCTTCACACCAATAGATTTGAAGAGTTGTGGGTGTCTAAGAGGAAGCTTTACTAATTCATGGATCACCAGTCAGAATTAGTTGAACTAGAATTTCTTTGTTGTAGAATTGATTTAGTATAGAATATTTTCGAGCAAGATTTTTTTTTTTAAAAGAAAGGTTTTCATAGCATTATCTACCACTTGAGAAAAAGTTTCCATAGCTAAATTTCCTTGCCACAATTAATATTTCTCTAAAGACTTACAACTTAGTAAGTCCTCGACTAAAGGGCTGATAAACTAAATAAAATTTCAAACATATGAACAAATAAAACTCATACAAGAAAAGTCATAGCCAAATTGAATAGCATTGGCTATTTGTCAGCGGAAGGTCCTTGCTAGAACAGACACATTTATCACTTCATTAACATGACAATTGTGTACTAAGTTTCCTAGCTATATAAGTCATTGTCATCTTTATCATCTGTTGTAGAAAATACATCCAAAGCACCAACAAAAACACCAGGAAATCAAAATTCAGAACCAAAGCCTTGATATTGTTGTAGTGTTTATGCAAAGGCTTGATACTTTTGAATATGAACATCACTGACACTTCTTCAGGAATATTTCATTGAATCCTCAAAATGAGCAGCCTTTATTTCAGCTACCTCATCACTATCATCCTCATCCATTGCCTTGGGGTTCTCACTTCTTTTTCTTTCACATTCAATATTATCTTGTAAAAGTACAAAGGAAAGAGAAGATGACCAATTGAAATAATAAGATACAAGTTGAGGAGAATTGAATCCAAAAATGTAAAATTCTAACACACAAGTTAAAAAAAAAACATTAAGAAATTCATAACCAAATCTAGTTTGCAAAAGCCACCACAATTGAAACTCCCCTTCTCAATATTTTCTCTAATGGCATACCTGCAAGCTTGCTGACAAATCTTTGTAATATCTCATCAATAAATATAATGGATGGGGCATTCTTCTTAGCCTCCTCAAAAGCCTTTTGGAGATTGCTTTCACTTTCTCCAGCCAAATTTGACATGATCTTAGGTCCATTGATACAGAAAAAAAGGCACCGATTTCATTTGCCACTACCCTAGAAATTAATGTTTTCCCAGAACCAGGAGGCCCATAGAGAAGAATACCATTTTGGGGCTTCACACCAATAGATTTGATGAGCTATGGGCATCTAAGAGGAATCTCTACCAATTCATGGATCACCAGTCAGAGCCTCTCTCTCAAATAGCGCAAACAAAATGAAAAAATCCATAATTTCATGTAGAGCATAGTAGATGGATTGCTAGAGCCCAAAGCAGTCTGGAAAATAGAACGAGTAGGGACCCACTGGCAACATGTAGAAGAATGAGAGTGGACACCTGAAGATAAATATCTATACTAATCAATGATTAGGATGTCATTGGTAATTAGTTTGGATATTTATCTTCAATTTTTTTTAAACAGTGCGCGTTTCCTCAAAATTTTGACCCACCTACGTGAAAAGTCTGGCCTAAAATTGACCATTCTCTGTCAAAATGTGGCATCGCAATGTTAGGATTAGCAAGGCAAAAATAACAATTACATGCAAATATAACCAATATCAGAAAACAATAAACCACATAGAAGAGAGCACAAAGACACAAAGATTTAACGTGGTTCACCCAATCCCTGAGCTACATCCACCAACAGCAAGTCCAATATTTTATTATCCAATGATTACAACCTGATTACGATCCGTAATCCCTTACACTAATACATTTTGGGTCATTTTGCGACGGCTATGTGTCACAATTGCGACAGCTATGTGTCGCAATAGCAACACCCATAGACGTCGCTGTTTTTTAGTCGCAAATTGCGACGTCTATGGGTATCCATCGCAATTGTGACACCTATCCGTCGCAATGTGGCTAAGATTTAAGAAGCGGCATGGCCGTCGCCCCCCCGTCGCATGGCTTCGGAGGGCCGTCGCAATCGCGACGGACCTCCCAAGCAATTGCGACTGGCGCCTGCATCGCATTGCGACGGGTTTCCGTCGCAATTGCGATGCCCGTGGGTGGATTAAAAAAAAAAAATTAATTTAATACATTGCTTATGAACCACATTAATGCTTTTTTCTTTCAACAAATGAGGACAGCCACTGTAAAGACAACATGATAATGTACACTCACTGTAAGGACAGTCACAAATGAGGACATCTCACAGTGACTCTCCCTAGTGTAATTGCCACTTGAATGTATTGCTATTCAGCCACATTAATGCTTTTCTTCTTCAACAAATGAGGATAGTCACTGTAAAGACAACATGATAATGTACACTCACTGTGAGTGTACATTATCATGTTGTCTTTACAGTGACTATCCTCATTTGTTGAAGAAGAAAAGCATTAATGTGGCTGAATAGCAATACATTCAAGTGGCAATTACACTAGGGACAGTCACTGTGAGATGTCCTCATTTGTGACTGTCCTTACAGTGAGTGTACATTATCATGTTGTCTTTACAGTGAGTGTACATTATCATGTTGTCTTTACAGTGTCAATATATGCATTATTACTTAAACTGAAGAGTACTCTAAATAATATGTCATTGTGGAGTTCTGATTGCTTCCAATTTGATATACGCTTGTTCTACTTATGTATCCAGCATCATGTAAGAAAAGTTGATGCTTTTAAATAGATTCATTTAGCCATGAAATGCCTGTGCATGTTACATACAAGATTCCAAGGCCCAAAACTGATTACTCATTATAATTCATGTATAGAATGATAATCAACCACAATGAGGCATGCGTAGGCGCTGCTTAGATTTTGAGGCATCAGAAGCTCGTAGAAGAAACTTGACCAATGGCTCATGGAATGCAACAAACTTATTGCCTAAAACAGGAGCATTGGTAACCACAGATGATGGTTTTGAAAAGAACACTTCACCATCAATGTCACGTGAGGGAACTGCAATTTCTGATGGCAAGTAACTTGTAGTATATAAGAGAGATGTAGGTACAGATGCTGGGAATACATTGCTAATGAACCACATTAATGCTTTTTTCCTTCAACAAATGAGGACAGTCACTTTAAAGACAACATGATAATGTACACTCACTGTAAGGATAGTCACAAATGACGACATCTCATAGTGACTGTCCCTTGGGTAATTGCCACTTGAATGTATTGCTATTCAGCCACATTAATGCTTTTCTTCTTCAACAAATGAGGATAGTCACTCTAAAGACAACATGATAATGTACACGGGCTGTAAGTGTACATTATCATGTTGTCTTTACACTGACTGTCCTCCTTCAAGTGGCAATTACACAAGGGACAGTCACTGTAAAGGCAACATGATAATGTAGAGAAACGTTGTCATTTGTATTTTCAACAGTGTCGAGAGAGATTCCCTCCGCGAAATCACAGCTACAATTTCTGAGTACATTGGGTTTATTTTTCTTTTGCCATTATTATGTAATCTGGTATTCAGCTGTTACAGAGCTAAAATACCCAGAAATGAGGACATATCTGTGTTGAATTTATTGTTAGCGGCTCTGGTTATTTAGAAGTTTAATTTTATTTGTTCATCTTTCAAGCACAAACATTTTCTGGACCGTAACATCTTCATTGTTTCGGGTATGCAATGAAACAGCCGTAACTTACAACTACCTTCACGGTACTTGTGTACATTATCATGTTGTCTTTACAGTGACTGTCCTCATTCAAGTGGCAATTACACAAGGGACAGTCACTGTGAGCTGTCCTCATTTGTGACAAGGACAGTCACACGAGGACATCTCACAGTGACTGTCCCTTGTGTAATTGCCACTTGAATGTATTGCTATTCAACCACATTTATGGGCCCATTTGGACCCCAGCACACAGTAGCATCTACAGAGAAGAATATCCCAGGTGTAACAAGTTGTAAGAATATACCAACAGTTCTAAGAAGTTCCCTAGCACATAGTAGCATCTACAGAGAAGAATATACAACATGAGGGCAGCCACTGTAAAGACAACATGATAATGTACACTCATTGTATGTGTACATTATCATGTTGTCTTTACAGTGACTGTCCTCATTCAAGTGGCAATTACAGAAGGGACAGTCATTGTGAGATGTCCTCATTTGTGACAAGGATAGTTACACATGAGGACATCTCACAGTGATCAATTGTCCCTTGTGTAATTGCCACTTGAATGTATTGCTATTGAACCACATTAATGCTTTTCTTCTTCAACAAATGAGGACAGTCACTCTAAAGACAACATGATAATGTACACTCATTGTAAGGATAGTCACAAATGAGGACATCTCACAGTGATTGTCCCTTGTGTAATTGCCACTTGAATGTATTGCTATTCAACCACATTAATGCTTTTCTTCTTCAACAAATGAGGACAGTCACTCTAAAGACACCATGATAATGTACACTCACTGTAAGGACAGTCACAAATGAGGACATCTCATAGTGACTGTCCCTTGTGTAATTGCCACTTGAATGTATTGCTCTTCAGCCACATTAATGCTTTTCTTCTTCAACAAATGAGGATAGTCACTCTAAGGACAACATGATAATGTACACTCACTGTAAGTGTACATTATCATGTTGTATTACAAATGGACCTTATGTTGGTCGGGATATAAGTGCAAAAAAAAAAAGGAACGTTGTCATTTGTGTTTTCAACAGTGCCGAGAGAGATTCCCTCCGCGAAATCAAGCGGGTTATCATTTGTGTTCTGAACAAAGTGGGTTTTCATTTGTGTTTTGAACAGCACCGAGAGAGATTCCCTCCACGAAATCAAGCGGGTTGTCATTTGTGTTTTCAACAGCGCCGAGAGAGATTCCCTCCGCAAAATCACAGCTACAATTTCTGAGTACGTTGGGTTTATTTTTCTTTTGTCATTATTATTTAATCTGGTATTCAGCTGTTAGAGAGCTAAAATACCCAGAAATGAGGACATATCTGTGTTGAATTTATTGTTAGCGGCTTTGGTTATTTAGAATGCTTCCCCACAATACTTAATTACACAAGGGACAGTCACTGTGAGATGTCCTCATTTGTGACAAGGACAGTCACACATGAGGACATCTCACAGTGACTGTCCCTTGTGTAATTGCCACTTGAATGTATTGCTATTCAACCACATTTATGGGCCTGTTTGGACCACGACACACAGTAGCATCTACAGAGAAGAATATCCCAGGTGTAACAAGTTGTAAGAATATACCAACAGTTCTAAGAAGTTCCCTAGCACATAGTAGCATCTACAGAGAAGAATATAAAACATGAGGGCAGCCACTGTAAAGACAACATGATAATGTACACTCATTGTATGTGTACATTATCATGTTGTCTTTACAGTGACTTTCCTCATTCAAGTGGCAATTATAGAAGGGACAGTCATTGTGAGATGTCCTCATTTGTGACAAGGATAGTCACACATGAGGACATCTCACAGTGATCGATTGTCCCTTGTGTAATTTCCACTTGAATGTATTTCTATTGAACCACATTAATGCTTTTCTTCTTCAACAAATGAGGACAATCACTCTAAAGACAACATGATAATGTACACTCATTGTAAGGACAGTCACAAATGAGAACATCTCACAGTGACTGTCCCTTGTGTAATTGCCACTTGAATTACACAAGGGACAGTCATTGTGAGATGTCCTCATTTGTGACAAGGATAGTCACACATGAGGACATCTCACAGTGATCGATTGTCCCTTGTGTAATTGCCACTTGAATGTATTGCTATTGAACCACATTAATGCTTTTCTTCTTCAACAAATGAGGACAGTCACTCTAAAGACAACATGATAATGTACACTCACTGTAAGGACAGTCACAAATGAGGACATCTCACAGTGACTGTCCCTTGTGTGATTGCCACTTGAATATATGGCTATTCAGCCACATTAATGCTTTTCTTCTTCAACAAATGAGGATAGTCACTCTAAAGACAACATGATAATGTACACGGGCTGTAAGTGTACATTATCATGTTGTCTTTACAGTGACTGTCCTCATTCAAGTGGAAATTACACAAGGGATAGTCATTGTGAGATGTCCTCATTTGTGACAAGGACAGTCACACATGAGGACATCTCACAGTGACTATCCCTTGTGTAATTGCCACTTGAATGTATTGCTATTCAACCACATTTATGGGCCCGTTTGGACCCCAGCACACAGTAGCATCTACAGAGAAGAATATCCCAGGTGTAACAAGTTGTAAGAATATACCAACAGTTCTAAGAAGTTCCCTAGCACATAGTAGCATCTACAGAGAAGAATATACAACATGAGGGAAGCCACTATAAAGACAACATGATAATGTACACTCATTGTATGTGTACATTATCATGTTGTCTTTACAGTGACTGTCCTCATTCAAGTGGCAATTACAGAAGGGACAGTCATTGTGAGATGTCCTCATTTGTGACAAGGATGGTCACACATGAGGACATCTCACAGTGATCGATTGTCCCTTGTGTAATTGCCACTTGAATGTATTGCTATTGAACCACATTAATGCTTTTCTTCTTCAACAAATGAGGACAGTCACTCTAAAGACAACATGATAATGTACACTCATTGTAAGGACAGTCACAAATGAGGACATCTCACAGTGACTGTCCCTTGTGTAATTGCCACTTCAATTACACAAGGGACAGTCATTGTGAGATGTCCTCATTTGTGACAAGGATAGTCACACATGAGGACATCTCACAGTGATCGATTGTCCCTTGTGTAATTGCCACTTGAATGTATTGCTATTGAACCACATTAATGCTTTTCTTCTTCAACAAATGAGGACAGTCACTCTAAAGACAACATGATAATGTACACTCACTGTAAGGACAGTCACAAATGAGGACATCTCACAGTGACTGTCCCTTGTGTGATTGCCACTTGAATGTATTGCTATTCAGCCACATTAATGCTTTTCTTCTTCAACAAATGAGGATAGTCACTCTAAAGACAACATGATAATGTACATGGGCTGTAAGTGTACATTATCATGTTGTCTTTACAGTGACTGTCCTCCTTCAAGTGGCAATTACACAAGGGACAGTCACTGTAAAGGCAACATGATAATGTAGAGAAACATTGTCATTTGTATTTTCAACAGTGCCGAGAGAGATTCCCTCCGCGAAATCACAGCTACAATTTCTGAGTACGTTGGGTTTATTTTTCTTTTGTCATTATTATGTAATCTGGTATTCAGCTGTTACAGAGCTAAAATACCGAGAAATGAGGACATATCTGTGTTGAATTTATTGTTAGCGGCTCTGGTTATTTAGAAGTTTAATTTTATTTGTTCATCTTTCAAGCACAAACGTATTGTGGACCGTAACATCTTCATTGTTTCGGGTTTTCAATGAAACAGCCGTAACTTGCAACTGCCTTCACGGTACTTGTGTACATTATCATGTTGTCTTTACAGTGACTGTCCTCATTCAAGTGGCAATTACACAAGGGACAGTCACTGTGAGATGTCCTCATTTGTGACAAGGACAGTCACACATGAGGACATCTCACAGTGACTGTCCCTTGTGTAATTGCCACTTGAATGTATTGCTATTCAACCACATTTATGGGCCCGTTTGGACCCCAGCACACAGTAGCATCTACAGAGAAGAATATCCCAGGTGTAACAAGTTGTAATAATATACCAACAGTTCTAAGAAGTTCCCTAGCACATAGTAGCATCTACAGAGAAGAATATACAACATGAGGGCAGCCACTGTAAAGACAACATGATAATGTACACTCATTGTATGTGTACATTATCATGTTGTCTTTACAGTGACTGTCCTCATTCAAGTGGCAATTACAGAAGGGACAGTCATTGTGAGATGTCCTCATTTGTGACAAGGATAGTCACACATGAGGACATCTCACAGTGATTGATTGTCCCTTGTGTAATTGCCACTTGAATGTATTGCTATTGAACCACATTAATGCTTTTCTTCTTCAACAAATGAGGACAGTCACTCTAAAGACAACATGATAATGTACACTCATTGTAAGGACAGTCACAAATGAGGACATCTCATAGTGACTATCCCTTGTGTAATTGCCACTTGAATTACACAAGGGACAGTCATTGTGAGATGTCCTCATTTGTGACAAGGACAGTCACACATGAGGACATCTCACAGTGATTGTCCCTTATGTAATTGCCACTTGAATGTATTGCTATTCAACCACATTAATGCTTTTCTTCTTCAACAAATGAGGACAGTCACTCTAAAGACACCATGATAATGTACACTCACTGTAAGGACAGTCACAAATGAGGACATCTCATAGTGACTGTCCCTTGTGTAATTGCCACTTGAATGTATTGCTATTCAGCCACATTAATGCTTTTCTTCTTCAACAAATGAGGATAGTCACTCTAAGGACAACATGATAATGTACACTCACTGTAAGTGTACATTATCATGTTGTATTACAAATGGACCTTATGTTGGTCGGGATATAAGTGCAAAAAAAAAAAGGAACGTTGTCATTTGTGTTTTCAACAGCGCCGAGAGAGATTCCCTCCGCGAAATCAAGCGGGTTATCATTTGTGTTTTGAACAAAGCGGGTTGTCATTTGTGTTTTGAACAGCACCGAGAGAGATTCCCTCCGCGAAATCAAGCGGGTTGTCATTTGTGTTTTCAACAGCGCCGAGAGAGATTCCCTCCGCAAAATCACAGCTACAATTTCTGAGTACGTTGGGTTTATTTTTCTTTTGTCATTATTATTTAATCTGGTATTCAGCTGTTAGAGAGCTAAAATACCCAGAAATGAGGACATATCTGTGTTGAATTTATTGTTAGCGGCTTTGGTTATTTAGAATGCTTCCCCACAATACTTAATTACACAAGGGACAGTCACTGTGAGATGTCCTCATTTGTGACAAGGACAGTCACACATGAGGACATCTCACTGTGACTGTCCCTTGTGTAATTGCCACTTGAATGTATTGCTATTCAACCACATTTATGGGCCCGTTTGGACCACGACACACAGTAGCATCTACAGAGAAGAATATCCCAGGTGTAACAAGTTGTAATAATATACCAACAGTTCTAAGAAGTTCCCTAGCACATAGTAGCATCTACAGAGAAGAATATACAACATGAGGGCAGCCACTGTAAAGACAACATGATAATGTACACTCATTGTATGTGTACATTATCATGTTGTCCTTACAGTGACTATCCTCATTCAAGTGGCAATTACAGAAGGGACAGTCATTGTGAGATGTCCTCATTTGTGACAAGGATAGTCACACATGAGGACATCTCACAGTGATCGATTGTCCCTTGTGTAATTGCCACTTGAATGTATTGCTATTCAACCACATTAATGCTTTTCTTCTTCAACAAATGAGGACAGTCACTCTAAAGACAACATGATAATGTACACTCATTGTAAGGACAGTCACAAATGAGGACATCTCACAGTGACTGTCCCTTGTGTAATTGCCACTTCAATTACACAAGGGACAGTCATTGTGAGATGTCCTCATTTGTGACAAGGATAGTCACACATGAGGACATCTCACAGTGATCGATTGTCCCTTGTGTAATTGCCACTTGAATGTATTGCTATTGAACCACATTAATGCTTTTCTTCTTCAAAAAATGAGGACAGTCATTCTAAAGACAACATGATAATGTACACTCACTGTAAGGACAGTCACAAATGAGGACATCTCACAGTGACTGTCCCTTGTGTGATTGCCACTTGAATGTATCGCTATTCAGCCACATTAATGCTTTTCTTCTTCAACAAATGAGGATAGTCACTCTAAAGACAACATGATAATGTACACGGGCTGTAAGTGTACATTATCATGTTGTCTTTACAGTGACTGTCCTCATTCAAGTGGAAATTACACAAGGGACAGTCACTGTGAGATGTCCTCATTTGTGACAAGGACAGTCACACATGAGGACATATCACAGTGACTGTCCCTTGTGTAATTGCCACTTGAATGTATTGCTATTCAACCACATTTATGGGCCCGTTTGGACCGCGGCACATAGTAGCATCTACAGAGAAGAATATCCCAGGTGTAACAAGTTGTAAGAATATACCAACAGTTCTAAGAAGTTCCCTAGCACATAGTAGCATCTACAGAGAAGAATATGGGTCAACGAGGTTGACTTCAAAGCCATGCAATCTAATGGTAATAGTAATATCATAATTTGACATACTATCAGAAATACTTCCTAAATAGACTATTCAATCTTATAAGAGATGGATTCATGAGAACTATTATTTATGAAATATGAGTCAATGACTTTAATTAAAAAAATTACACAATCTAATTCTTGTAAAAATATCAAAATTTGACACATTGAAAATACCTTCCAAAAGTATCGTTAATTGATTAATATGAATCACTACTCATGAAATATAATTTTATAAACCTAATCTAAAAACTACACAATAAAAATCTTAATAGCAATATTGTAAGAAACTATTCCCAAAAGCAAGCCTAATAAAATTTGATGAAAATAATTTTTGTTTCACTCAACTTTGACATTCACAACTTCCTCTTTTATTATAATAAGAAAAAAAATGTCTTTTTAGATATACCTCATGAACCATACTCGAATAATCTATCATTTTTCTTCTCAAAAACATATTTGCAGAGCCTGCTTCTTTTACTTGTTTGTACTTTTATCTCTCTGATGGAAAGGGTTCCTTCAGGACACATTTTTCCAAGTTCACTGCTTGAGATATTTGAGGAGGGTTCCCCTGCTTGAGTATCCATCCAACCCATATTCGAGTAGTTCTACAATTGCACAGTCTAAATTAATAATACTGACAATTGAATGACGAATGATGATACATAGAATTGATATAAACTAATCCTAAAAACACTAAAACATTATTAATATATTTATATTTCATAAATAAAATTGATATAAAAGATTTGGAAAGATACATTAAAAAATAGAAAAACAGTAATTTATAATAGAAGGAAACTTAAATTGCTATTTAAAAAAAAAACAAGAGTCTTAAATCTTATCATTTTGTTTCATTATCATCCATAAGTACACACCTCTAGCATAATAATTATATTTTACCACCCATAAAATGAAAAAAAGATTTTCACAAGAGAAATTGAAGCTAGATTATAAAAATGAACCATCTTATTGGAAACTGGAACTGTTATCATACCCAAAAGGACTACAAAATTTCACCTTATCATACCCAGATTGTTGCTTTGCCTGGCGGAGGGAAATTTGATCAGTAAAATTGACACAGAGTATGTTGTCTCCATTGTCATGCTGGATAACAAAACACCAACTTTAATGGGCATGTACTATCCCTTGTGTAATTGCCACTTGAATGCATTGCTATTTGATGCAGGGGCATCCCTAATGCAAGCCAAAGACACCATGATTGAAGGAAGTTGCCATGAAGCCAAGGAGTCAAATCCTATCAATTGGAACATAAGATTTTCACCTTGGAGCTTTGAAGGATTGACTGGTGAAAGGTCCTTTTGATTGACAAATCAGAGTCTTTTTGAATGACAAATCAGAGTCTTTTTGAATAACAATAAATTAGAATAGGAGTTTTAGATGTTTTCTTGGTTTGTAATAAATATTAAGGATTGATCTTATCTCCTTATAAACATCCACTTGTTGGACACAAGACCCCTTGGTGACTTATAAACCTTGGGCATCTTTTGAGTCCTTGGATGAAATGAGCATAGTAAGTGTTTATTAGGTGTCTTTTAGATGTTGTTAAGAAGTTTGAAGGTCCAAAATAACTTTAATAAGGTTCCTAAAGTTTCACAACACATTTTTAACCTTCTCGGCAAAGTTGTTTGCAAAGTTGTAATGCAACTTTAAAAGTTGCTTAGCAAAGTTGACATTTGTTGGATAAACTATTCTAACCACCTAGATGGTTGAACCAACGTTTGGAGAGCCTATTTTAGGCTTCAAATGGTCGAAGACAGACAGAGAACCAGTATTGTAATCATTTTGCTTTCATAAAAAATAAAAATAACCCTGTTTTAGTGCATTTCTAGTGAAAAACGAACTCTGTACGGCTGTACGGATGGTGGTTGGATGATAAAATTTGCCTGGAAGTTGTAATAGTGACATCTGATGCTTTGGAAGTTGGTTTGATTGATTCTCTTTGTTTTATATCTAAGTTATTTCAAATTTTTTGTGCATTGTTTACAAACCCTCATTTTCAGGGTTTGACTGATGTAAAGACCTTAACTCACGTTTCAACCATTGGAATTCCTTCTTCCTTGGTGGAATGAGAGTTAAGGATGTATATTTGTATATTCTAAAAGCCCTGACTACTCTGCATCACTATTGAACCACATTAATGCTTTTTTCCTTCAACAAATGAGGACAGTCACTGTAAAGACAACATGATAATGTACACTCACTGTAAGGATAGTCACAAATGAGGAAATCTCAGAGTGATTATCCCTTGTGTAATTGCCGCTTGAATACATTGCTATTGAACCACATTAATGCTTTTTTCCTTCAAGTGGCAATTACCCAAGGGACAGTCACTGTGAGATGTCCTCATTTGTGACAAGGACAGTCACACATGAGGACATCTCACAGTGACTGTCCCTTGTGTAATTGCCACTTGAATGTATTGCTATTCAACCACATTTATGGGCCTATTTGGACCACGGCACACAATAGCATCTACAGAGAAGAATATCCCAGGTGTAACAAGTTGTAAGAATATACCAACAGTTCTAAGAAGTTCCCTAGCACATAGTAGCATCTACAGAGAAGAATATACAACATGAGGGCAGCCACTGTAAAGACAACATGATAATGTACACTCATTGTATGTGTACATTATCATGTTGTCTTTACAAGGATAGTCATTTGTGACAAGGATAGTCACACATGAGGACATCTCACAGTGATCGATTGTCCCTTGTGTAATTGCCACTTGAATGTATTGCTATTGAACCACATTAATGCTTTTCTTCTTCAAAAAATGAGGACAGTCACTCTAAAGACAACATGATAATGTACACTCACTGTAAGGACAGTCACAAATGAGGACATCTCACAGTGACTGTCCCTTGTGTGATTGCCACTTGAATGTATTGCTATTCAGCCACATTAATGCTTTTCTTCTTCAACAAATGAGGATAGTCACTCTAAAGACACAATGATAATGTACACGGGCTGTAAGTGTACATTATCATGTTGTCTTTACAGTGACTGTCCTCCTTCAAGTGGCAATTACACAAGGGATTTGTGTTTTCATTTGTGTTTTCAACAGCGTTGTAACCCTCCGCGAAATCACATCGGGATATAAGGGCAAAACAAACAAGAATGTTGTCATTTGTATTTTCAACAGCACCGAGAGAGATAAACAAACTTAAAACTCAGACTTAAGAAAGATGAAGGCAATGCTTCAAAAGGCCGATGCCCTAAATACGGGAAAACACAATACCACCATTAAACGATGCCCTAGTCACCGTATCAATGCTGCCAGCTCCGTACCAGTATGCTGACTGCTCACTTTCATCCTGTGATAAAGGTAACTTCATTAATCATACTTGAAATGGCAGCATACGAACTAAAGCTGATGAACATTTATAAACTAAAAGTTTAAAACTACAGATTACAAATGTAGTAGTTTCATACGAAAAGAACTTGATGTCTGAAATTTACCATTAGAAGTATCCAAAGGAATACCACAGTACTGTTGAACTTGGAGAATCGGAGATGATCTACACAGCAAGGTTCAACAGCTGTAAGGACTGTTACACCATCTTTAGCATTTGAATACATTTTCTCCTTGGCTTCTGGTGGATCCTCAAAGACCCCCAATGACGTTTTCCCTACAATTATCAATTGTTTGTCAGTATGAGATATTAATAAATAAACATTAATCACAATATTAGACAAACAATGTTCTTGATGTCTGAATCTAAATCACAGAAAGCTCTAATAAAGCAGTTCTCAGTTTCACATTAAACTAAGTTTCAATTTCAAATGGTTATAATAATTTTTGCAAGTTATAAGTAGCTGGTTACAGTATATGACATAAAAAGAAAAAAAATCATTTCTATTCTTTTCTTCTTTTTCTCTTTCAACGAAGCTTTTGCACCACACAAATGCATACCAAGAATTTCTCAGGAGGTTTCAAGACTATTGCATACCAAACTTCTTCTCTGTAGATGCTACTGTGTGTCGTGGTCCAAACGGGTCCAAATAGACCTAGTGACTCTAGTAGGTCTCCAAAACCTGTTCTGCAGCAATAACTCTTCAATTTGACAAAGGACCTTATGAACTTATATGTTTTTTGAGTACCCTTTTTGATGTTCTAACAATCCTCCAACTCCCAGACCTTGACTCCACTCCAGAGCATATCAATGTCCTTATTGAGTCCGCAGACCTAATGCATGCCTTTGGGTGTGGGTTCCAAAACAAGGCATTGAAAATGGGTGCATGAAACCAAGATCAGAGTTTGAAGATGTCCACCATGCTCTAAAGATCTAGATTCAACAAGGTTTGAGGTCCTTTACTTGCCGCTACCCTCTGATCTTGCATAATCCATCAACTCCTAGTCAAGAACATTGAGATTCTTGACCTAGGGCTTGCTCTTGAAATTCTCTAGCTTAGTATCCTATTCCAAAGCTTTTAAAATATGAAAATAAACCCCCTTAACTTGCATTTTACAAAGAACAGAGGATATCCTATGGTTTATTTGCAAGTTAAGGCCATTTGAATGCAATAACCCAAAAAATGAGGGTTTGACAGAACAACAGATAAGAAAAAGGAATAACTTTGATATAAGGTGTCTTGAATCTACCAAATAAACTCTCAAAGCATAAGATATAAATACTCTAACTTCCACACTGGTCTGCCCTCCCTTTCACATCCGTACACTATACAGTGCTTGAAGGAAATGCACAAAAAAGGCTCTGAAATAGTGGCTCTATCTGACAGAGAGTCCATGCTAGGCTTCATGACTAACCTAGAGCACATTCCTTGTTATGGAGGAAGTTTGAATGGTGAAGAACTTATGGAATGGATAGAGGACCTAGATAACCATTTTGACTACAAGTATCTTATGGATAGAGGACCTTGATAACCATTTTGACTCATTTAGTATCTTATTGAGCTTCACTTTGTTTCGAGAATATAGTTTAATATTCTCTACTAAACAGGGCCAACCACGTGAAGGTGGAAGCTCATTTGGCCCCACCCCCCTCCCCCTAACATCACTCTACATTCCCCGTTAACATCTAACATTCATTCATTCTTTCAATTATTAATAAAATGTAACATTCAATCAATATCACATGATAACATTCATTAACACATTAGATTCGTTAACACACAACATTCATCAATATGAAAATAAACACATAATTCATGAACATTCATTAGCACATAATTAAATTCATTGAGACATAAAATTCAGTCATTATCAATTAAGGTATTTAGATGACAATCATTTCTTTTTTCTCTTTCTAATTTTTTTTTCTATGTAAGCTCTAAGAGGAGCATCAGTGTTATCATCAATACCCCCCTCATCAGTTGTTTTGTTCTTTGTTCTTGATGATCTCAAATTCCTATGCTGCTGCAAAGGGGGGTCCTCTACAATAACAAATAAAAGAGTTAAATTTAAAATATTTAATTATAATTGTTACAAGTATTTAATTATTTTAAAGAACATAACTGTGGCGCTCTTTAATTACCTGATCTGGCCACATCATTTTGTCTAGACTCAACCTCAACATGCTCATGAGCACCGACCCCTCGATCCTCTATAGTTGCTATACAAAATGTTACATTAATCCAAACACCAATTGTAATTACATATAAAAATTTTAATAGCAAATGTATACCTCCACCACTAGGATGCACATCATGCGAACCTTCATTATGCATAGATTGTGTAGAAGGATTGTCAGGCTGCATTCCAATATCCTACACATTGTTATCATTTCTTTCTTAAAACAGATATACTCACTTTATATTAGAACTTAACATCAAATAGACTAATTGGTAAAGTATTCAATTTGAAATAAATTTCATTTAGCTTATTTACCTGTGGCTCAGATGCATCATTATTTGAACCTTGCACACTGATTTCAGCTCGTAGCCGTTCAGCCACGGCTCTATAGCCTTGTTGGAAGCCAATTCTCTTGTCCTCTTCTGTGAGGCATCTATTGAACTCTGACCCCTACATTTTTTCTTGGTATGGTGAATTTTACTTGCATTGTTTGATCAAAAAAAATTTCCTTGCAATATATAAAAAAATTGATACAAGTTTTCATTTACTAATACTTACAACTAGTGCTTGAAGTTTGGAAAAACCACCAGAGCCGAGCTTGTGTGTCCCGTGCTTTTCTAATCTTGCCTTTGTTGCCTTTGATGTGTCAGGCAATCTATGAAAAGTTTGAAATATGTTAGAGACCAATATAGGAAAAATTTAGAGGTTAATTAGTACATAATTACATTCTCAAAAGTATCACATACCTTGCTCTACTCTCTACTGGCGTAATTCCTTTTTTCATGTCGGCTTTATACTTTCCATCCAAAATCAAACCCTGCCACTCAGCCTCAAGAACACAGGGCGGACGCTCATGCCTTGGGTTAACCTCTAAATATTTCCTGTACTGGTCCCTAATATACTTCAAACATAAACCAGCTCTTTCAAGGAGCTTGTTTCTCTCGAATGCACGAGGTCCAAAAAGCTGGGTCATACTATCTACAAGATCATCCTTCAACTTTTTATCTTGGTTATTCCACCTTTTAAGTAAAAAAAAACATGTTAGACTCATAAATGAAGAGAAGCTACCTTTAATATAGTTCAAGAAATTGATGAAAAGGAAAACTATTCTAGCAATGATATGAAATCAAAATAGTGGTTTGGGGTTTTAGTTAGGATATGATGTTCCACCATGTACGTATGGTGGGCCCGAATATCCGCAAACACTCGTCACCAAGTTTTCGCCAAAAAATATCATTCCCTACAAAATAATCATGGGATCATTAGTCGATGAAGAGTGATCAAAAACTAAATTACTATTATATCACTATAGAATAATAATAACTTTAAAGTACCTGGAAGTTTGGATACTTTTAAGGGAACACCTTCATCGTCGCTGATGATCAATACGCAATCCTTCACCGTTCCCGTACTAGGAACACGGGAACATCCAGGAAATGATGTTGCATCGGGACTTGTTGCATCTCCTATTGCAAAAAATGAAAACCATTATCAAATGCCTCCAAGAAATAATACTTCAAGGCAAATAAATTGGTGCAGAGCACCCATGGCACAAACACAATCAAGGGATCTACATCGTAAACACATAACACTTAAACACATAAAAAAAGAGAGAAAAAGAGGGATTTGTGTACCAGTAGATGGTGCAATAGTTGGTGCATTTAGGCTGTGTGTTGTTGACATGGCAGTCGGCAAGACATTTGTGGCTGTCCTGGATGGAGGCGGTGTTGTCATATCATCATGGAAAGGAGCTGAAGAATAAAATTGTTAGAGCATGCATAAATATAGAACGCGTGGACTAGCATGGACAAGATTGTTAGAGCATTAAAAAAAAAGATTGTTCGAGCATGTATTGTCAATGATTATGATCATTCCTATATATATTCAGTGGAAAACACAAGTGGGGAATGGAACATGTGATCTACCCGAACCACTTGCAATACCGGCCTCATCATGGGAATGGGGTTCAAAATTACACAAATAACTCTGTAAAGACAATGCATCCATATTTTAATTAATGTCATAAAAGAGCATAACATAAAAACCATTATTGAACTCTTGTAATAATTAAAAATTTCATTAATACTTACTTTAAAGTTTTCAGAAGTGCGCAACAACTCAGCTGCCCTCTTTTATTTCCTGAGTCTGAGGATGTATGGATACCAAACGTAGAAGTTCTTTCCCAATTTTCTTTAGCAGCTTTTTAATGGAACCGATCGGGTCATCGGTCTCTGCTAAATCAATAAAAAAAGGGTCCACAAGGGGGGACTCCTGAGGGACTGCAGGTTGCTTTCCCTCTCTCCGACCACTGGCCCTTTGTGACAACAATAGTATTAGTATTATCAAAATTACTCCAAAACAATGAAGAAAATAACATTAAAAAAAATAACATTTTGCTTCTATCTAGTTTGCACAATTACAATGAATTTTACCTGCTCATGTGTAGATGAGCTAGGAATATCGTCACCATCACCTTCGGGCGGTTGCTCCATATTGTGCCCCTGTGTCAAAGATCAAGTATAAAAATGTTAGCCAAAAATTTAATAACTAAATGGTATGTTGGAGTCATTGATTAGAAGTTGGTTTAATAGTATGTACCACCCCCATGATAGTAGCCTCGTTTGTATCTATGCGGTTCAAATTGTAATCAATAAACAGCTCTTCCCCTGCACGTATTGATTTTATCGCACAGATGAATACACGATTTCCCTCGCGCGCCTCAAATATGCAATTGGGTTGCTTTATAGTTGACCCAGGTCGTGTACTATTTATAAAACCCGCAATATTCCCTGTTGCTTTTGGCCTTCCATCAATGTATATAGCCACACTTTTACTTTGATTATTGTCTTGCTGTTGTATATAATTTGCCGAGAGTGCATACCTACGCATACTTTTTTTATATTGAACAATATGCATCCAACTTTTGTAATCGTAACATGGTCCAACATACTCCATCAATTCAGAAACTTTGTTGTAAGACACCTTTATGCCATCCATAGAAAATAGGCCCAAACCATGTAATGATGATGGTGCTATGCGATATATCCTCTCATTAACACAAAAATCAATGTTTATTGGAGGAAGTTCCTTGGGTACCCAATGTTTCTGTAGATGTTGGTACCTCAAGGGCACCTCGATGTCGCCTTTCGTCTCATCATCATAAGAACATGACCCCCCTTGAGCAAGAAAAAATTTCATGTGTTTATTGAATTTCCTTCTAGTCCTTTGACCTCTAGTTAATCTCCCTATTCTAGATAAACTGCATGTCTCACTTTCCTCTTCTATTCCTATATTTCCCTCACTCGAGGAAGACACTTCTGACAAATAACTATTTGCTGGTACCTGCAAATGGGAGAGATCTTAGAAGACATCAATCTTACTATTGATAAGTGTATTAAATAGACTTTCTATAAGGTGTATTGACTTATACCTGTCGATCCATGAGACTGTGCGGGATGCTCTTGAAAGGGGTTCAATTTCCTGCAAATGTAATTCAATTATCGTGAGCATAATCACATCATAATCATAATCACATCCATCATAAGCATCACATAAAAATTAAAAACATTAAAACATACACATTATAACACTTATAGCTTTTAAATAGATAATGAATAAACTATGTAACCATTTAAGACAAATATATTTCTATCAAGAAATGAATATTAAATACATTAAGGATTGATGGCATACCTTTAAATTTCATCATCATCATCCTCATCATCATCATCATCATCATCATCATCATCCTCGTCATCGTCGTCATCATCATCGTCCTCGTCATCGTCGTCGTTGTCGTCATCATCAACATCATCATCATCAACATCAACATCATCTTCATCATCATCATCAGTAGCAGCATCATCTTCTTCTTCTTCTTCATGAAAATTTGTCTCAGGAACATCATCCAATAATTGTCGATCGTGATCATCATCTACATCATCTTCTACTTCTTCGGTATCTTCTTCTTCCATCGCATTATACTTTATCGGCCTTCCTCTCGGTTCATGTCTAACAACAAATGACCAACCCGGTTTATGTGAAACCTCTGAGTAAAATACCTGTTCACATTGGCTTGGAAGAACATAGGGCTCATCCCCAACTGGCTCAAACGACCTTGTATTAACCATTGTAAATCCATTATCATGTTTAATAACAGTTCTATTAGGATCATTTGGATTAAGTCGTAGCCTGTACCATTTGACAACGAAGAGTACTAATTTGAAGGAACTAAAGTCGCACTCAAGTATATCATCCAAAATGCCATAGTATTGATTTTTAGACTCTTGAGGATCTAAGTCATTTCTAGATGAAATATTAGTCACTTGAAAGACTGCAGTTATTCCAGAATCACAAGTTTTCTTCGTGTCATCCAACACTTTGACGCGAAATTTTTGACCATTACAGAACATACCCTTGTGGTGTTTAACCTGCAATAATATGTGAAACATGTCAAAATTATTATATCGTGAGTTGATAAACATACGGGTGATTAATAATTTTGTACGTACCTGGAAATCTCTTAAACCATATGCTAAATCTATTTCCCTTTGCGTAACATTAGAATCTCCATTACGATGAGCTTCTTTAACCAATGAAGATACACCTTCCCATGTTAATGTGTGACCAGAATGTTGACATCGTTCAATCCATACCGTCATCCAGTCAAGATTGTTTTCAATATACAAATGTAGTGCATCCCACTCTCGAGCAACTGTACAAAAAAAAAATAGACGACTTACAACCGATTTATTTTGAAGATTAAGAAATAATTTATTACAATAACATCTTATAATTTATTACCTGTCACTTTCCTCAATCTACCTTTCCCCATCAAGTACTCCCCTTTGATTTTTTTAAAAGGGTCGAGATCCCAAATGCGATCTACATGGATATTTGAAGCAAACTTAGGAAGATATTCAGTAATGTACACCATAGTCTGGTATACCATGTATCCCTCTACCATAGAACCCTCAGGATGTGCTCTTTGTTGAACCAAAGCCTTCAAAGATTTCAAGTGCCTCTCAACCATCCACATTGACCTAGTGTGTGCAGGTCCACACAATTCAATCTCCTCAACTTGGTGTATGAGGTAGTGTTCTTGTGCATTTCACACAATAAATGAGGAATTCTTCTCTTCCAATAGTTTATATCTTCTTTATGGATTTCTTTAGATGACAACCACCTACATTAAGAGATTCAAGTCACAAAAAATATATAAATACGAGACTTTACAAAATAATATACAATAGATTACATAGCAAGAAAAACAAATCGCGAATATAATAAATATATACAACAAATTGAACAGATATTACTGCTTACCTCATGTATTTTCCAAGATCATATATCACTTGTTTGATGTTATTGTTGAAGTGCTCTGAGAGAGATAGACGTAGCACGTACTGCAGTAATTATAAACCAATCATTTCATTATTTTCTAACATAACATAATGAATAGTACACGTAGTTTATGAATATATTGTAAATACAGAAGAACATAACTTACCTTGATGAAAGTATGCCAATCATGCATTTTGAGCCCTGGCCCAAATTCACTTTTCTTTGATATGAGATTGCTTATGTTCCCAACAAATCCTGTGGGAAATCGAATTTTTCGTATGACTTCTTTTATGGCATCACTTTGCTGCTCCGTTAATAACCAAGGAAGGGCAATTATATTAATCTGATCTCTATTGCTATTTGAGTGAATGAAATTCTTCAGTGCATGATTGGATTCATGAATGTCATTACAAATTTTGACAATTTTTTCTTTGTCACGCCTTCCATCCAGTATTTTCCACAATGTCTCTGTTATATTCTTTCCAACATGCATAAGATCAAACAAATGCACAATTTGTAGGTCCTCGTAGTAGGGAAACCTACTAAATTGTCTGGGATAGCTTTTTAGTCCCTTTGGAAGGTTGTCAGTAGTGCCTTGACGACCTTCACGATCATCAATTACATAATTAGTAAACAAAAATCACAATAGAAATATATAAATTACAAACATAAACCATTAAGTGGAACGACATTACCTCGACGATTAATTCTATTATATTCCAACTTCCATAGGCGAGGTGTCATTCTTCGTGGCTTTGATGTAGTCTCTTCTTTCCCATTGAAAAGATGTTTTTCCATACTTCGATACTTATGATTCCTGTGGAGGAAGTGTCTGTACTCATCAAACACATGCTTTCCTAAACTTTTTGAATGACGAGATTTCATCTTTGGACCACAAACTGGACATGCAAATTTTCCCTTTGTTTGAAGACCTACAAGATAATGATATAATTGGATTATTAAATATGTTGATTTTTATAATTAGAATTATCATGCGCAACTTGAATTCACTATAACATACCACAAAAATGTGTTAGCCCTGGGGCATCATGTATTGTCCATACAAGTATTGCATGGAATTGAAATTGTCTTTGTCCTATTGGTCTAGACACGTCATACATAGTGACACTGTTCCATAACTCCACCAACTCGTCAATAAGAGGCTCAATATATACATTCATATCTTTAACTTGATATTTACCTACTTGAATGAACAGTAACATTACATAATTATTGTGACCATTTTACTGTAAGATTTGTAAGTACATGTAAATTAATAACTATCAAATGATAAAATACCTGGAACAATCATTGCCAACATAATGTGCTCCCTCTTTATTGACATCCACGGAGGAATGTTATTGTTGATAACAAAAACAGGCCACACCGAGCAAACAGATCTCATCTCTCCAAATGGATTGACACCATCCGCTGCCAATGAAAGCCTGAGATTACGAGGTTCTTCTTTGAAGTGTTGCCACTTTTCCTCTATGTGCATAAATGCCGAACCATCTGCAGGGATTCGAATAATGTCATCTCGACTTCTATTGCGTGCATGGTAATCCATAAATTGTGCCAAGCTAGTACACCTGAATAATTGTCACATCCGTGGAATAATGGGGATGTAACGAAGAACCTTGTGAGGCACCTTTTTTGTTATTCGATCTGTTCGATATCTACTCGTATGACATACAGGGCATTGTGTTGCAAATTCATGTTCTTTATAATATATAATATGATCATTGGGACAAGCATGTATTGCTTGATACTCCATTCCAATATCTTTCATAATAGTAGATAATTCTCGATATGAGCGAGGTAGAATATTTGATGGTGGTAACAAAAACTCACCTATCAATCTACAGCAAAAAATATAAGTTGTTAATATAAACAATATTAGTGGTACATTATTCACCCTTTGTTAACTATAAAGACATATATGACATACCTTAACATACGTGACATTGTTATGTTGGATAAACCATTCATAACCTTCAAGTTCAACAACAACAATACAGCAGAGAGAAGAGTTGTTTGGGAGTCTTTGTATAGGGGCTCGTATGCCTTCTCAAGTAGAGGTACATCAAGGCTATCATCATCATCATGATCAGATCCGCTTGGACTAAATGTGTCATGGATCAATGTATTTATACCATCATCTTCAATTGTGTTTTCTGGCGCATGATTGTCATCTTCCATGGGATCATTATCTTCACCTTGGATATTCGCACCCCCATGTTCCTCCATATCATGTACTTCCCTAGGGAGATCAACCTATATAAAATTGATTAACATAAATAAACCATGATCTTCAACTCATCATCAAGTGATTTCATATGTATATAAATTGTTAAAATGATATAATGAACAACTTACCAGTGGATGATAGTCATGCCCCCCTTCAATGTGACCATTCTCCCTACAATGTCTCTTAACTGTTTTGATTAGCAATCTTCTACGGTTTAAGCCCTTACAAATTTTGCAGGGACAATAACATTTTCCATCACCTTTTCTTTTCAAGTTAGACCACAATCTAGCGATTGTCTCCCTATTTTGTTCTTCACTTATATTATCTGACATGATCGTTCTTCGCAGGAAGCAAAAATTGGGCTATGAAAACTTCGGTCTACAACTTTCAGTGACTAAGCAAAATTGTCAAAAGTACACAAAACATATAAGCTACAAGGCCTTCTTGCTTAGCTCTAGAAGCTCTCTAGCAATCAAAACATATAAGCTACAAGGCCTAACAGCAATTTCAAAACATATAAGCTATAAGGCAAGACATATTACATGACATGGCAAAAGGATTAAAATATACATTAGATTAAAAAATATACAATTTTCAAACCTGAGCGCGCGGCTATAACTCGTGCAATGGTCTTCTTGCTTAGCTTTAGAAGCTCTCTAGCAGTCAAAACATATAAGCTACAAGGCCTAATAGCAATTTCAAAACAAGGGTCATCAAAAGAACCAAAAACAATGTGTGCAAACAATACCTTGTGAAGTGGTATAGACAATTAGAAGATGCTACTATGTGCTAGGGAACTTCTTAGAACTATTGGTATATTCTTACAACTTGTTACACCTGGGATATTCTTCTCTGTAGATGCTACTGTGTGCCGTGGTCCAAACAGGTCCATAAATGTGGTTGAATAGCAATACACTCAAGTGGCTTACACAAGGGACAGTCACTGTGAGATATCCTCATGTGTGACTGTCCTTGTCACAAATGAGGACATCTCACAGTGACTGTCCCTTGTGTAATTGCCACTTGAATGAGGTCAGTCACTGTAAAGACAACATGATAATGTACACATACAATGAGTGTACATTATCATGTTGTCTTTACAGTGGCTGCCCTCATGTTGTATATTCTTCTCTGTAGATGCTACTACGTGCTAGGGAACTTCTTAGAACTGTTGGTATATTCTTACAACTTGTTACACCTGGGATATTCTTCTCTGTAGATGCTACTGTGTGTCCTGGTCCAAACGGGCCCATAAATGTGGTTGAATAGCAATACATTCAAGTGGCAATTACACAAGGGACAGTCACTGTGAGATGTCCTCATGTGTGACTGTCCTTGTCACAAATGAGGACATCTCACAGTGACTGTCCCTTGTGTAATTAAGTATTGTGGGGAAGCATTCTAAATAACCAAAGCCGCTAACAATAAATTCAACACAGATATGTCCTCATTTCTGGGTATTTTAGCTCTCTAACAGCTGAATACCAGATTAAATAATAATGACAAAAGAAAAATAAACCCAACGTACTCAGAAATTGTAGCTGTGATTTTGCGGAGGGAATCTCTCTCGGCGCTGTTGAAAACACAAATGACAACCCGCTTGATTTCGCGGAGGGAATCTCTCTCGGTGCTGTTCAAAACACAAATGACAACCTGCTTTGTTCAAAACACAAATGATAACCCGCTTGATTTCGCGGAGGGAATCTCTCTCGGCGCTGTTGAAAACACAAATGACAACGTTCCTTTTTTTTTTTGCACTTATATCCCGACCAACATAAGGTCCATTTGTAATACAACATGATAATGTACACTTAAAGTGAGTGTACATTATCATGTTGTCCTTAGAGTGACTATCCTCATTTGTTGAAGAAGAAAAGCATTAATGTGGCTGAATAGCAATACATTCAAGTGGCAATTACACAAGGGACAGTCACTATGAGATGTCCTCATTTGTGACTGTCCTTACAGTGAGTGTACATTATCATGGTGTCTTTAGAGTGACTGTCCTCATTTGTTGAAGAAGAAAAGCATTAATGTGGTTGAATAGCAATACATTCAAGTGGCAATTACACAAGGGACAATCACTGTGAGATGTCCTCATGTGTGACTGTCCTTGTCACAAATGAGGACATCTCACAATGACTGTCCCTTGTGTAATTCAAGTGGCAATTACACAAGGGACAGTCACTGTGAGATGTCCTCATTTGTGACTGTCCTTACAATGAGTGTACATTATCATGTTGTCTTTAGAGTGACTGTCCTCATTTGTTGAAGAAGAAAAGCATTAATGTGGTTCAATAGCAATACATTCAAGTGGCAATTACACAAGGGACAATGTCATGAGCCGGGACATATTGAACTTAGTATAATAATAAAATGATTAGATGATATATAATAATCTATTATTAACGGTATATAACAATAATATATAATTATTATCAAAAGATAATAATAATATATAGTTAGCATAATAAGTAATATGTTAATTAAATAATATTAAAATATTAATAAATAATATAATTATGATTATAATTATAATATAAATTAATAATAAATAATTATTAATAAATTATATATATTATATTATAATAATATATTAAGTAATAATATTAAATCAATTATTGATATAATAATTTTAATATATAAATAATATTAATAAACCTCTCAATATAAAACAATATGTTATCACTATAATAATATTTATTATAATATTATTAATATTACTAACATCATTAATTATAATATTTAATAATAACAATAACATTAATAAATATAATAATAATAATAATAACGTTTAAAGCAATATCGAATATCTGTAATCGATATACATCTACATTAAACATCTGCATTATCTATCACGATGAGGAACGAAGAAGTGATACAACAATCACTAGTCATTACACATCGATACCATGAGAGGATGATTAATGAACCAAATACTATGAAGTCAAGATCAACATGATATGAATAAGGGATAGGTCGCTATGGGTTTCAGAAGATGTATTGATAAGCAAGAAGGATAACCATTCATATATTATAAATAATCATTAATTGCACAAGTTTAGACAATGACATATCCGATAAAGCAATATCAAACATGAAGACCCGCTAGCAAATATGCACCATCACTTCCTATGTTATCATGACAATAACATAAACTAGATTGAATTCTACTATCTATATCAATAGACACCACATAGGAGGATATCGACTAAAGGATTGAAAGATTATCGATTGTCTGAGATAAACCACATCTTGTAGAAACACAAAAGCATCAGTGATTATATCACAAGCTATTGATGAATGAGGCATCAGTCATGGATAATAAGTATAATGTATCCTTAAGTATTAACAGGAATGGAAGTCAATTTGAAGATCAAACTCCATTACCAGCAATCAACCAATAAATGGACAATTATCAGAAAATGATATCGACTTATATCAGAGTAGAAAGATTGGATATCATCATAATAATATGGGATAAGGCAAGAGTTAATATCGATT
Organism: Chamaecyparis obtusa; assembly: GCA_027943335.1. Taxonomy (NCBI): domain Eukaryota; kingdom Viridiplantae; phylum Streptophyta; class Pinopsida; order Cupressales; family Cupressaceae; genus Chamaecyparis; species Chamaecyparis obtusa. The sequence goes on from BSBK01005995.1 coordinate 459,668, forward strand.
GACTAAATACTAATGATAGTTAGACCAAACTAATACAAACACAATGGATGTTAACTACTGGTTGCACTACCAATTAGGGAAGATTACCTTCATAAAAAGATTTGATATTGAGTCAATCTGGGAGTTATCTATGATCAGAAAATAATGAAATAATATTATGTGAACTGTCGGATTATGGAAAGGTGTGCTTAACAAAGGGACATGGAGGAAGAAACAAGACACGTCTCATTCATAGCATCTCTTCATTTGTTAAAGACAATATAAGAATGCATTCTCGTCAGTCACTCAAGGCATCATTAGAACTTTATTTACTTATCCATATTTGGATATACTCAATAGAGCATCTGCCTTTGGCAGTTTGGTTTCAAGTTTATCATTGCAGATCAGAGACAACACCATGATTGCACAGATAGAAAGGATAGTCAGAAATAGCATCAATATTTGAAGTTGCAAGCATATAATTCAGAATCTGAAATAGCAACATATCACTCATAGCGATATTACACATTTGCATAATTACATCATCATATCAGACACAGCAAATACATTGCTGTAAGCAATACTTATTGATTGTATATCGATATTGTTTATATCAGACATACCATCATTATACTATCACTATAAGTGATAGGAAACATCATATTCATAGCATATTTCATATCATTATATCCGACAGTGCTATTAAACATATTGGTATCAATATCATCTTGCACACATATTGTGATTGAATCTGAAATAGCGGTTGATATCTTAAGTAACCTCCATTACTTAGTTTAATTGTAAGTATCTGATAGAGTAAGTCTGAGAAGTGGAGTAATTGTTCCTATTTTCCAAGTTAGCCAAAAAGGGGACATTACAGACAATCACGGTGAGATGTCCTCATGTGTGACTGTCCTTGTCACAAATGAGGACATCTCACAATGACTGTCCCTTGTGTAATTCAAGCGGCAATTACACAAGGGACAGTCACTGTGAGATGTCCTCATTTGTGACTGTCCTTACAGTGAGTGTACATTATCATGTTGTCTTTAGAGTGACTGTCCTCATTTGTTGAAGAAGAAAAGCATTAATGTGGTTCAATAGCAATACATTCAAGTGACAATTACACAAGGGACAATCACTGTGAGATGTCCTCATGTGTGACTATCCTTGTCACAAATGAGGACATCTCACAATGACTGTCCCTTATGTAATTCAAGCGGAAATTACACAAGGGACAGTCACTGTGAGATGTCCTCATTTGTGACTGTCCTTACAGTGAGTGTACATTATCATGTTGTCTTTAGAGTGACTGTCCTCATTTGTTGAAGAAGAAAAGCATTAATGTGGTTCAATAGCAATACATTCAAGTGGCAATTACACAAGGGACAATCACTGTGAGATGTCCTCATGTGTGACTGTCCTTGTCACAAATGAGGACATCTCACAATGACTGTCCCTTGTGTAATTCAAGCAGCAATTACACAAGGGACAGTCACTGTGAGATGTCCTCATTTGTGACTATCCTTACAGTGAGTGTACATTATCATGTTGTCTTTAGAGTGACTGTCCTCATTTGTTGAAGAAGAAAAGCATTAATGTGGTTCAATAGCAATACATTCAAGCGGCAATTACACAAGGGACAGTCACTGTGAGATGTCCTCATTTGTGACTGTCCTTACAGTGAGTGTACATTATCATGTTGTCTTTAGAGTGACTGTCCTCATTTGTTGAAGAAGAAAAGCATTAATGTGGTTCAATAGCAATACATTCAAGTGGCAATTACACAAGGGACAATCGATCACTGTGAGATGTCCTCATGTGTGACCTTTGTGAAGGCAAGTGCCAATTTGTACCCAAGTTACCAATATTGTGGCAAAAGTGGGAATGAAGCATTTAGGGGTCAAATTGGGCAAAGAAGTGTAGAAGTGGCCTATGTGAGGTCTAAATAGCCTAACTAAGTCATGGTTAGGGTCTTATGTTGTTTGAACAATAAGTTTTGAACCAAAATCCCTAAGGTTGTAACAAGTTGTCAATGTTGTCATTCACAACATTGACAACATTTGTGCAAGGGAGCATTTTCGAGTAAGATGGTTATGTAACTATATGAAACCATTGAATTAGGCATCAGATCAACTATAAGAGGCCTCCATCGATCTGTGCAAAAGGTTGGGGGGAAAAACATTTGGAATTAAGAAGATTTGTAGAGTAACACTGTTTTAGTGAATTCTTGAGTTTTTTTGTTTCTTTGTTTTCAGTTGATTAATGGATTAGATAGCTCGCAGTGTCCATTGGAAAAGTTAGTACAAGTTGTTTTTTTATTCTGTGTTGTGTTTTTTTTGAGTTTTGAAGCATTCCAACTAGTTTGTTAATTCTTTTGTTAAGTACCCTATCATTGGTTTGAACCAGGCAGGTTGAACAAATGGAGTCTTAGCTCATCATTCCATTGTCAATTTTGTACGGGCTCTTGGAATGGGTGAGGAGACTCCATGTACTATATGTTTGGAAGGAGGGGCCCTGGGAAGCTCATTTTCTATGTTTGCAATGATGTCCTAGGTGAGTCAGTTGAGCACAGTTAGGGATGACAAATCATTACAAGAAGATTACAACAAGTTGAATGCATTGGTTGCTTCAACTAAAATCTCATGGAGAGGTAGACACACATCTAAAGAAGCCCCAAGTCAAATTAGAAGATTGGGTGAGTTTCTTTGGCTGCTAAGAAAACAAACTCTTAGTCAGACTGTCCAAGTTGTGTCAAAATACTTGTTTTCAGGCATGGCTGTAGCAGTTGGTGTACAAAAAATCTAGGAGGAGAAGACCTTAGATATCTTGGAGTTCTCAATAAAGGGCATCTGAATCCTAAGCCCTTTAGGTGGCTTAATATAAACAAAAAGGCTTGACAAAGGCCTAATTGCTAGCAGCCTATTTTTGGGTGCAATTGGCATGCATGGTTTGATGAACCGGATTGAAGTACTGATGAAAAGTATAGGTGAAGGAGTAATATTGAAACCAATAGAGGTCCTAGTGGCCAGCCTCTCCATGGAGTAAAGTTCTAGTTGAATGTGTTTCAATTTGTGAAGACAAGACTAGGAGTGTCCTAGTAGCTAGATTGGTATTGAGCAGAGTTCGTTGTATTTCTTGTTGGTGTGCACTAGTTGAAGGAGTGGGATCTTGGGTAGAGATACCTAAAGAGTGTAGGGATAGTTAAGTACCCTATCAAGTTAAAACATTGGCCTAAAGAGACCCTAGTGAAGGATAGGGAGTGAGCAAGACAAAGTGTTACATCAATTAACAAGATCATTTTTTGGTAATTGTGTACATTATCATGTTGTCTTTACAGTGACTGTCCTCATTTGTTGAAGAAGAAAAGCATTAATGTGGTTCAATAGCAATACATTCAAGTGGAAATTACACAAGGGAATATCACTATGAGATGTCCTAAGTGTGACTGTCCTTGTCACAAATGAGGACATCTCACAGTGACTGTCCCTTGTGTAATTGCCACTTGAATGAGGACAGTCACTGTAAAGACAACATGATAATGTACACAAGTACCGTGAAGCTAGTCGCAAGTTAGGGCTGTTTCATTGCATACCTGAAACAATGAAGACATTACAGTCCACAAAACGTTTGTGCTTGAAAGATGAACAAATAAAATTAAACTTCTAAATAACCAAAGCCGCTAACAATAAATTCAACACAGATATGTCCTCATTTCTGGGTATTTTAGCTCTCTAACAGCTGAATACCAGATTACATAATAATGACAAAAGAAAAATAAACCCAACGTACTCAGAAATTGTAGCTGTGATTTTGCGGAGGGAATCTCTCTCGGCGCTGTTGAAAACACAAATGACAACGTTCTTGTTTTTTTTGCCCTTATATCCCGATGTGATTTCGCGGAGGGTTACGGTGCTGTTGAAAACACAAATGACAACGTCCCTTTTTTTTTTTGCCCTTATATCCCAACAACATCGCAATTGCAAGTTAGGGTTGTTTCACTGCATACCCGAAACAATGAAGACGTTACGGTCCACAAAACGTTTGTGCTTGAAAGATGAACAAATAAAATTAAACTTCTAAATAACCAAAGCCGCTAACAATAAATTCAACATAGATATGTCCTCATTTCTGGGTATTTTAGCTCTCTAACAGCTGAATACCAGATTACATAATAATGACAAAAGAAAAATAAACCCAACGTACTCAGAAATTGTAGCTGTGATTTCGCGGAGGGAATCTCTCTCGGCGCTGTTGAAAACACAAATGACAACGTTCTTGTTTTTTTTGCCCTTATATCCCGATGTGATTTCGCGGAGGGTTACGGTGCTGTTGAAAACACAAATGACAACGTTCTTATTTTGTTTGCCGTTATATCATGATGTGATTTCGCGGAGGGTTACGGCGCTGTTCAAAACACACATGACAACGTTCCTTTTAAATTTTGCGCTTATATCCCGACAACGTCGCAATTGCGACAGTTACAAATGTATTGTCGTCGCAAATTGCGACGGTGTCGGGCTATATTTGAAAAAAAAAGAGCAAAACCACATGACATTTGCCTGCCGTCGCAAATGGCCGTCGCAATGTCACCCCAAATGTATTAGTGTTACAGCTCAATTCTGCCGCAAGTACTAAAATCATACATCATAATGACATCCCTAACCCTAAGCCATATTATACAATATTTTTTCTTCTTTAGGGTTAGAATGAGTTACAATATGTTAGCCCAAAATAACCAAAAATATGTCAAAAAAAGTTCCCGAGGTCGAGAGGAAAAGTGTACAGTACTTTCCTAGATAGTACTTTCTTGATGAGTCACTACAAGATAACAATCTCCCACTTGGTGAATGATCAATATCCACACTAAAAAACCTCCCACTTGGAGACTGATCCTATAGCAATACCGCTACTATATGAGGCTCCTACTAGATCGAACCTTACTGGACTCAGCTATTTCTTTATTTTGTTCATTCTAGAAGACCAACTGAAGCTGAACACAAGTTCAAATTCTCCCTTGTTACTACCTTTGTGAACATATCTGCTGGATTATCATCTGTATGAATCTTTTCCATCTTTAACTGCCCATCATCCAAAACTGACTGTATGAAATGGTATCACAACTATATGTGTTTTGTCTTTGAGTGCAAAGCAGAATTCTTCACAAGATGAATGACACTTAGGCTATCTATATGCAAAAAATTACCCATCTGAGGATGTCCCAATGCTTCCATGAAGAATTGAAGCCATATCATCTCCTTGGCTACCTCTGTAACAGCAACATACTTTGCCTCTGTAGTTGATAAAGAAACCACCTTTTGTAGTCGATAAATCCAACTCACTACTATCCCACCAATAGTAAATACATAACCTATAGTACTCCTCCTACTATCTATATCTCCTGCCAAATCTAAGTCAACATAGCCTTGTGCAGTAGTAGTAGAACCCCCAAAGTGTAAACACTTATTGGATGTACCTTTCAAATATATGAGAATCCATTTGACTGCATTCCAATGCTCAATACCAGGGTTACTCATATATCGGCTAACGACTCCCACTACGTGTGCAATATCTGGCCTAGTACATACCATAGCATACATTAAGCTCCCTACAGCTGAAGCATAAGGTACCTTAGACATTTTAGTCTCTTCTTTTGGTGTCTTGAGACACATATCCTTAGTCAATTTCAAATGACCAGGCAAAGGTGTGCTGACAGCTTTCACATTCTCCATAGAGAAATGTTGCAACACCTTCTTAATATAATCAGCCTGAGACAAAGACAACTTCCTATTTTTCCTATCTCTACAAATTTTCATACCAAGGATTTGTTTTGCTGTCCCCAAATCCTTCATAGCAAATGAATGTGCTAACTATTGTTTCAACCCCTTAATGTGATCCATGTTAGACCCAGCTACAAGTATATCATCAACATATAAACATAAAATAATGTAGCTGTCATCATCCAACCTCTTAAAATAAACACAATGGTAAGAATGACACTGACTATATCCATGCTCATCATTAAAGTGTCAAATGTAATATACCATTGCTGAGGTGCTTGCTTCAAGCCATACAAACTTTTCTACGATCTACACACCAAATTCACCTTACCCTTGACCTCAAAACCTTGTGGCTGTACCATATATATTTCTCCATTCAAATCACCATGAAGAAATGTTGTTTTAACATCAAGCTACTCTGAATGAAAATCTTTAGTAGCCACAATACTTAAAATAGTACAAATAGAAGTCATTTTAACAACTAGAGAAAAAATCTCATCAAAATCAATACCATGTTTCAGTGCAAATCCTTTTATGACTAATCTGGCTTTAAATCTTTTCTTACCTAGATCCTCTTCTTTCATCCTATAAACTCATTTATTCTGTAAAGCCCTTTTACCTGTAGGTAACTTGCATAAATCCCAATTGTGATTTTTCAGCAAGGAGTCCATTTCATTTATCATTGCATACTCCCACTGAAGCTTTGTATCCACCTGCATAGCTTCATTATATCATTCAAGTTCACCTCTTGTAGTAGCTTCATTATATTATTGGCTACTACAGATGTTGGTGAACCTGAATGATATAATGAAGCTATGCAGGTGGATACAAAGCTTCAGTGGGAGTATGGAATGATAGATGAAATGGACTCCTTTCTGAAAAATCACAATTGGGATTTATGCAAGTTACCTATAGGTAAAAGGGCTTTACAGAATAAATGGGTTTATAGGATAAAAGAAGAGGATGGAGGTAAGAAAAGATTTAAAGCCAGATTAGTCGTAAAAGGATTTGCACTGAAACATGGTATTGATTTTGATGAGATTTTTTCTCCAGTTGTTAAAATGACTTCTATTTGTACTATTTTAAGTATTGTGGCTACTAAAGATTTTCATTTAGAGTGGCTTGATGTTAAAACAACATTTCTTCATGGTGATTTGAATGAAGAAATATATATGGTACAACCACAAGGTTTTGAGGTCAAGGGTAAGGCGAATTTTGTGTGTAGATCACAGAAAAGTTTGTATGGCTTGAAGCAAGCACCTCGGAAATGGTATATTACATTTGACACTTTAATGATGAGCATGGATATAGTTAGTGTCATTCTTACCATTGTGTTTATTTTAAGAGGTTGGATGATGACAGCTACATTATTTTATGTTTATATGTTGATGATATGCTTGTAGCTGGGCCTAACATGGATCACATTAAGGGGTTGAAACAATAGTTAGCACATTCATTTGATATGAAGGATTTGGGGATAGAAAAACAAATCCTTGGTATGAAAATTTGTAGAGATGGGAAAAATAAGAAGTTGTCTCTATCTCAGGCTGATTATATTATGAAGGTGTTGTAACATTTCCCTATGGAGAATGCCAAAATTGTCAGCACACCTTTGCCTGGTCATTTGAAATTGACTAAGGATATGTGTCTCAAGACACTAGAAGAAGAGACTAAAATGTCTAAGGTACCTTATGCTTCAGCTGTAGGGAGCTTAATGTATGCTATGGTATGTACTAGGCCAGATATTGCACGCGTAGTGGGAGTCATTAGCTGATATATGAGTAACCCTGGTATTGAGCATTGGAATGCAGTCAAATGGATTCTCATATATTTGAAAGGTACATCCAATAAGTGTTTACACTTTGGGGGTTCTACTACTGCTGCACAAGGCTATGTTGACTTAGATTTGGTAGGAGATATAGATAGTAGGAGGAGTACTATAGGTTATGTATTTACTATTGGTGGGAGAGCAGTGAGTTGGATTTCTCGACTACAAAAGGTGGTTTCTTTATCAACTACAGAGGCAAAGTATGTTGCTGCTACAGAGGTAGCCAAGGAGATGATATGGCTTCAATTCTTCATGGAAGCATTGGGACATCCTCAGATGGGTAATTTTTTGCATATAGATAGCCTAAGTGTCATTCATCTTGTGAAGAATTCTAATTTGCACTCAAAGACAAAACACATATAGTTGTGATACCATTTCATTCAGTCAGTTTTGGATGATGGGCATTTAAAGATGGAAAAGATTCATATAGATGATAATCCAGCAGATATGTTCACAAAGGTAGTAACAAGGGAGGATTTGAACTTGTGTTCAGCTTCAGTTGGTCTTCTAGAATGAACAAAATAAAGAAACATCTGAGTCCAGTGTGGTTCGATCTAGTGGGAGCCTCGTATGGTAGTGGTATTGCTATAGGATCAGTCTCCAAGTGGGAGGTTTTTAGTGTGGATATTGATCATTCACCAAGTGGGATATTGATCATTCCCCAAAGTCTAACATTCACTCGAGTGTATGGTATTTGTTGTTTTTATTGTTGCAGAGCATAAGGAACTACTAGAACATCAACTTTTAGAGTATCATCAAGTACTACATAGTCATTTTATTTCTTCTCATGCTGCTACAAAAGATCTTTGTACAATACTTTCTCAGTGAATATGACATCATTGCTTCTTACAATTTTATAATTTTCAAAATCCCAAAGCCTATAACCAAATTCATCAATGCCATATCCAACAAATACATATTTCTTTGACTTAGCTTCCAGCTTGGTTCTATTTTCAGAAGTTATAAGTGAAAAAGCTTCACAACCAAAGGAGTAGAAGGGCCTCTATTGATTAAATAAACAGCAGTGTTCACAGCCTCTGCCCACATATTTTGGGGTAGCCTAGCATGTAACGTCATACTCCTTGCACACTCCATTATTGTCATGTTCATGCGTTCAGCCACTCCATTTTCTTATGGAGTCCTTGGTACATTTTTCTACCTACGAATACCAGTAGAGGCACAACAATCTTCAAATTCTTTGCTGCAATACTCACTACCATTATCAGATTTGAGACATTTTAATCTTTTTCCAGTCTCATTCTTAACCAAGCATTTCCATTTGTTAAAAGTTTGAAATACATTAGATTTTTGTCTAAGGAAATAAATCCATACTTTTCTTGTTGCATCATCTATAAATGTAACATAATACAAAGAGCCACCAAGGGAAGATACTTGAGCTGGACCCCATACATCTATATGCACAAGCTCTAATTTTTCATCTTTCTTTTCCTTCCCACTCTTTACAAAACTAACTCTCTTTTTCTTTCCATACATACAACTTTCATAGAAATCCATATTAACACATTTCAGACCATGTAAAACTTTCTTTGAATGAAGTAATTTCATACCTTTCTGACTCATGTGCCTGAGTCTGTTGTGCCACAGTGCCATGTCAGAATCTACATCAATGGTTTGATGTTCTTCCTGCTCAACTGCAGTCACTATTCCTGAACATTCATTATCCTTTGAAACAATTAAAGTAGAAGGAATAGTATGACCTATACAAAGATATAAGGTGCCTACTTTCACACCTTTTTCTACTACTAAGGAACCTTTTCAAACCTTCCAATTTTTATCATTAAAAGTAACTGTGCAACCCTCATTAGTGAGTTACCCTATTGAAATTAAATTTCTACTCAGCCTTGGAACATGTCTTACCTCTTGTAGTAGCCAATGATTCCCATTGTACAACTTAATCTTGATTTTCCCTTTTCCAACAATTTGATAGGGTTCATTATCTCCCAAATAAACTAGCCCAAAATCCCCTTGGACATAATCAACAAAATAACCTCTATGGGGTGTACCATGAAATGAAGCCCCTAAATCTAACACCCATGAATCATCAACATTTTATAAAGACAAGAGCAAAGCATCCTCTTCAGATTTGTTACTTACCACATTTGCCTCCTTGTTTCCATCAGGTTTGTATCCTTGATCTTTCTTCTGAGACCAACAATCTTTCTTCTTATGACCTAGTTTTCCATAGTACTAGCAATCATTTGGACCTTTCAATTCAGACCTATTTCCCTTTGATTTTCCTGTTGATTTCCCATGATTTCCAAAGTTGTTTCCTCTATCTCTTGTTCTGCCTCTACTTTCCGCATTCAATACACTACCCGATGTGGATGCCCCTGAGCTTTTCCTACAAATTTCCTCACTCAATATAAAACCAATAACATCATCAAACTTTAGGGTATTAGAACCAAAAATAGAATTACTAATAGCCATTACCAAGCCATTCTACCTTTCTAGAAAAGAACACAAAATCAAGAGAGCCCTAACCTCTTCATCAAAAGTAATTTTAACTGGCACTAACTAACTTGTAACTATATTAAACTCATTCAAATGATCAACGACTAATCCACCTTCTACCATTTTCACATTAAATAAACACTTCATAAGAAATACCTTGTTTGAAGTTGAAGGCTTTTCATACAACTTCACTAGAGTATCCATTAGATCTTTAGCTTTCGTTGCTCCAGTAATATTGAATGCCACTGATTGTGTCAAGCATAAATGAATACTCCCCAGTGCCTTCCTATGCAAAATATCCCAATCTTCTTGAGACATTGTTGCCTCTTTCTTGGCTATTCCCTCTAATGGCCGCCATAGATCCTTCTGATAGAGATAGTCCTCCATTTGCATCTTCCATAACTGGAAGTTATGCCCATTAAACTTATCAACCTTCAGCCTACCCTTGTCTACCATTCCTCCCACTTAACTAAGAGACTCTCCCACTGACTCGTGAGACCTTCTTCAGAGAATAGATGAAAGAACGAACAGAATAACCTCACTCTGATACCACTTGTTAGGATTAGCAAGGTAGAAATAAAAATTACTTGAAAATATAACCAATATAAAAAATAAATAAACCACATAGAAGAGAACACAAGACACAAATATTTAGCATGGTTCACCCAATCCCTGAGCTACGTCCACCAACAACAAGTTTGATATTTTATTATCCAATGATTACAACCTAATTACAATCCATAATCCCTTACAACTCAATTCTACCACAAGTACTAAAATCATACATCATAATGACATCCCTAACCCTAAGCCATATTATACAATATTTTTGCTGCTTTAGGGTTAGAATGAGTTACAATATGTCAACCCAAAATAACTAAAAATATGTTAGCCTCAAAAAAAATTCATGAGGTCGGGAAGAAAAGTGTACATTACTTTCTTGGAGAGTAGTTGATTAATCATCACAAGCTAACATGCAGGTTTGGCATCCTGGTCGGAGTGGCTAAATATTTTGACCGAATGTGGTCGAAATATGACTGTTGTGAGTTTGGCATCCTGGTCAAAGTGACCAAATTTTTTGACCAATATTAATTTATATTGGTCGAAAGATCGAACAATACACCAACACATGCCAATGTTATTTTCAGCCTAAATTTACCTCATTTTTACCAATATTGGCATCAATCATTCGACGGTTTCAAGAACGGGTCGATATTTTGAAGCAAGGAACTAGTTGGTCAACTATTCAATTGTGTTGGGTAGAAACTTCGACCAATAGTACATCAAAAAATGGTACAAAATGTACTAGTGTTCCTATTCTTGTGGAAGCAACTAAGATTTTATCATAGGAACAACCCGAAGGCTCAGATCCCGAGCAACCAAAGGATACAATAGGGAAATAGGAAGAAGTGATACCAACTGATACAAACAAGCTTGAAGAGAAAGAGGCAACAAAGACAGAAACAAAGGATAAAGAAAATCCTAATATAACCGAGGCCACTCTAATGGACAGTACATCAGATGCTCCAACATAGTCAACTGACACAAAGATCACCAAGGAGCAGCAGAAGGAAGACACAGTGTCAACTGGTCAGGTTACATAAAGTTCCGAGGTAAAGGATATTGTACCATTTATGAAAAGCTCACCTCAAGAACCTGAGAAGAAGAAAAGAAGAAGAAGAAGAAGAAGAAGAAGAAGAAGCTAGGAAAAGGGTGTCATTGTTATAATCGAGTGTGACCCCAGGACCCTAAGCCTCAGGAAATTGAGAAAATATGGGGAGCTATGTAGAAGGAAGGCAGCACAAGAAAAATTGAGACAAGAATGCAAGAGCAAGGAAATTCTTGAAAATGTAAGAGATGTCTTACAATAGGTCATACCAGAGGTACACATTAATGAAGATACTCCAATAATAGATCAACTTGCTACACTTGCAGAAGAAATAAATGCACTAGATACAAAAGCTGACAAGAGAATAGAAGAAAGGGTAGAATCAAAGATACAAAATAAACTTGTGGAAAAGATTAGTCAAGAAGTGTCAATTCATAAGGTAAAGTTATTTGAGGTAATAACTGACATTCAGTCTATTACTTAGTTAATCAATCAACTGTTGATAAAGCTATGCACTGTGGACACTTTCACTACTGACTTTAGTGAAAAAATTAAACAACTCAGTAATGAAATCCAAGCGAGTGCACAAGCATCCTTAACTGAGCCTCAAGCATTTTCCAAGCATATCTTCAAAGTTCAAGAACTTCGGTGGTTAAGAGTAGATCTCAAAAATAAAAAACAAATAATCAGTGAACAAGTCACAGAATTGCAAACTGAGTTGCTTCAATATTTGAAAATCTTTGAGAAGCATATTGTCAATGCACAAACACTTTTTGCAACATTAAAAATCTCTGTGTTGGACAACATCTTTCACATGCACACACAAGTCGGTCTTGAGCACATTGCTCTCACCAACTTGAAAGAGGAATGGGAAAACCTCTTGGATTCATTGAAGAAAACCCATAAGCACATTTTTGACAAGCTGTAAGTATACATTTTTGTATTTGGCATTAATATCAAAAAGGGGGATAACAATGTATATGCCAAATATGTAAATAAATGCTAATTATACTACACATTATTAGGAGCATGGCCTGAGGGGGAGTATAGAATTTTTTGTTGATAAGTATCTATGTATATATGATGATGATATTTTGAGACATAAGGTCTATATAGATTTAAGATTTTGATACTAATGCCAAACGGGGAGATTTTTATCTCTGTTTTGAGCATTAAAGATTGTCATTAGTATCAAAGACATCGGTCGGTTACCTATGCTACTCTAGTCGGTAAAAGAAAGTGCTTCAAGACTAGTCAGTTAAGTCTTTACACGTAGCACCAGGGCATTTTTATTGAACATCAGTGTACACCGATATTGAGTGTCAGTAAACACCAAGTAGACTAGACACCGAGCACCAACGTAATTATAGAGAAATATATATAGTGTTTACCAAGCATAAAAAAAAATGGCATAGTAATCAGTAATCACACACTTATCTATGAAAATGGTTACAACAGAATCAAAAAACATTTTACCAAGATCGAGGATCATTTATTATAGATATATTCATTAATTGCGATGAAGATCTTTATGTAGTTTCTAGATCTAGGTTATTTTTGTACACTGTAGGTATTAGGGTTTTCTCTAAGATATTGTAACCTAATTTTGTTAAGCGGTAAAAGAAGTATGCTATACAATTGTATTTTCATATCATTTTTCTATGGGAAAAAGAAAGAAGCTTGACAAGGAAGTTAAGGACAAGTGAATAATTTCTTGAAGCATTAGCCATCTTCAATATATCAATTATCAGACAAAGCAGAACAATATTCAGAAACATTCAGATTAAGCAGAATCATACAAGGCTACCAAGCAATATAGAGCAGAGATCTTCACATGAAAAGGTGATATCTATTCAATATTTCATAGATCTGTATCAGACAAGATAGTGTTGTCTTTAGCATATAATTCCTATTATTTTCTAATCATTGTATTAGACTTTGGTAAAATCTCTTAACAAAGTAGACCTAATAGTCTTTTATGTAAATATCTTAACCGAGTGCACACTCAAGTAGTGGTGTTAAATCCTATAACTAGGTAGATCTAATCAATCTGAAATGTTACTCCTAATAGGGTAAGATTACCAAAAGTTATCACCACTTGTAGCCCTAATAGGAAAACCTTTTCTATCTATAGTAGTAAAGAATTTGTGGGTGTCATCCTCACCATAGTTTTTACCTTCTAACAAGGGTTTCTACCTTACCAAAATACTTATGTTATGTGATAGATATATTGTTGATTTCATTCTATTTACTTTTTCAAGTTAACTGAATGAATGATACATAGAATGGTTTCAAGTTATATGTGAAGTTATTATTTTTTTAGGTTTAAAGTTTGAGAGTTGAAAGTTTTTGTGGGAACTGATTCACCCCTCCCCTCTTAGTACCCTATCTCTCCATCCCAAAATTATATTATTTTTGTTATATAATCAGTAAAATAAAAAAGAAAAAAGAAGATAAGCTACTACACAAAGTATAAAAAGGAGGAGATTCTACTTTGTTTTATCTTCGGTTAAAATTTTAAGGACGGCCATAGTTTTCATATCATTTTTAATTGAAAAAAATTGGATCGCAAAATAAATCATTACCACCGCAAATAAAAATATTTTACAAATAAGGATGTTTTCAATTGAAGGCATAGGAAATAGAAGGAAGAAATCACTCATGTCAAATAATGTTGATAAGATCTAAAAATTAAGTAAAAGAAAGATATGTAGAGAGATCAATAATGTAGCTATTCAAGAGTTGTAAAGGATTTCCCAATGAAAGAATCGAGCCAAATAAGGGAATTGAGAGTTTTTAGGAAAGGCATGGTATTATTAAGATAAATGTCAAAACAAATTTTGGATAAGAAGTTGAGTTAAAGAATCTCCCAGTTACAAATTTATTCCATCATATAATTTATTTAAGTCTTGTTCAAGATTTATTGCATGCATATAAATTTTATTTATAATCCTCCTTTGACAACATTACTTTGTCATACTAGAAGTCCTCTAGCCATCATTATACTAAATCAAATTATGGACAACAAAAAACTATGAATAAAGAGAGTGACTATGAATCTAAATAATATTTCTTATGAAACTAAATGAAATCATATTTGATAGTATTCAAAATATACGAATATAATAAAAACTAAAAGCATGGTCAATACCCTTGGCAAACATACCTGGAATGTTATATACATTAGTTTCTCTTCAACCATTATGCTAATAAATGTAGTTTTCAAGATGAGAGACAAATTCATTAAAATATATCACATCAATGAGACATCTAAAGTGCACAAATTCATAAAAGAAAAATTGAATTATTTTAGTCGTGCAATGCATTGTTAATCAAGAACTAATAGTAAACCACCATTCAACTATAAGTGGGTGCTCATATATCATTCTAGTTGTTAACTAAATGGAACTACCAATATTTTTTCATCCGCAATTGAATCAACATTAGATCCACATTGGATCATTTGGTATCCTTTCTTAATTTCAAATTTGTAAATGATATTAGAATGGATTTGGTACTTTTCATGTTAAACCTTTTCAAATTGTGAAAATGTCAGTTACATATTTTATATAACAACTATTTATCTTTTATTCTAGTTCATTTTGATATGAAGAAAATATTTCATAAAATCTAAATTAGTCATCTCAAATTTCATTTTTATAGCTTCTTTGAATATTTTTTATATTTTTAGCATCAATTAAATCTACAAGCTTGTATTTGTATACTGTTATTAATATTGTTAAACAACAAGTGCTTTTCATTATAGAACCTTTAAATATTTTAGTTTATATAGCATTTAGTCCAAGATCCCGTATATTTTTTCTATGTATAAAGACTATGGAATCTGTTCTTCAATTAAAAACTCATGGTATGAATTTTGTTATGAGAAACATTATACTGATACTCAACTCAATTTGCATAAGTAAACACGAGTAGTTAATATATAATGAAATATTTCTTATTTTCTTGAATTTAATCCTAGGATGCTCTTTGATATCCATAATCTAAGGTTTATTCATGATTTGAAACTCAAAATATCAAAGTACATAATGAAAACTATATTTACTATCAAAATTAGGGTCTTCTTGTGTAGTCTTCACTAATCTCCTTTAATCTTTCATAAATATCCTTACTAAACACTATAATTACTTCCATTGAGTTGAAAGGTGAATAATGATGAATGAAAATTCCTTTGAAAATCTTCACATGCCAAAAAAGTGGAGTGAATTTCTATGTATAAAGACTATGGAATCCTTTCTTCAATTAAAAACTCATGGTATCAAATTTTTTATGAAAAACTCTATACTGATACAAGACTCAATTTGCATAAGTAAACACTAGTAGTTTATATATAATGAAATATTTTCTAATTTTCTTGAATTTAGTCCTAGCTCTTTGATATCCATAATCTAAGGTTTATTCATGATTTGAAGCACAAAATATCAAACTACACAATGAAAACTATATTTACTATGAAAATTAGGGTCTTCTTGTGTAGTCTTCACCAATCTCCTTTAATCTTTCATAAATATCCTTACTGAACACTATAATTACTTCCACTAAGTTGAAAGGTGAATAATGACAAATGAAAATTCCTTTGAAAAACTTCATATGCCAAAAAGTGGAGTGTATTTAATGCGTTGTACCCTTGAAAATGTTTGTTTCACAAACTGGGATCCAAAATTATCTCTAAACCCTCAAAACTTGTGTGGATTTTTTAGAGATGATGTAATAATATTCCACACAAATTGATACATCTAAAGATCACATCTTCATTTAGCTATCAAGTCAAATAAGGGGGTAATATGAGTTTTTCATAAAATATCTTCCTAGGACAAAGGGATAAGCTTAATTCTAAGAAGAAATCTCCACACAATATTTAGGTGCACCATATCCATTAGCATCATAATTCCTTTTAGGTACCCATGTGTTCATCTATTTTTTAATCTACTCAACATTCACTTTTTCCTTTCTTATTTCTACTTTTGTCTACCAAACTTCTAATATCTATCTGATCTCTCTTATTTTACACTGTAAAATAAATTCAATTGAATTATATATAAACTAAATTACTATTTTTTTATTTAAATATCTTTTGTCAAATATTTTTTTGGCCTACAAGCTATTCATGAAAGGGAATAAAAATACACTTTTCATCTATTTACAAAATAAATTGTAATATGTAGATACTCAATTTTTACAAGGACTCTTGTTTTTTTATAACACCTTGTGTTATTAGACAATTATAAGGAAAATTAATTTTATGCTAATACCTTGTCTTAATGAAAACTCTCTTCAATGCCTTAGACCTTGTATGAGATAGATTAAAATATTGTTCTAGTATAGAATTTATTGTTCCCAATTGAAAACCTTTTTAGTCAAATATATATTAAATATTAATTTAAATATGGAGTGAAATATAATTTTATTGGATTACCATTTATAGCTTCTCACTCCTCTTCTCCAATCTTCCACAACTACTCTCCTAACACTTGACCATAACTATGTTACACTACAACACTTATTTTTAATTATTTTAGGTTAATTTCTTCTTCCCTACAATAAACCTTCTCCATAAAGTTTAATTATTAACTTTTACATAAAATCATTTTCAAGAAAGATACTCCCTTATGTTATGATGAAAGCACGTTACATAGAAAAACTTAAATTGAGGAAAACATATTTTGTTAAAGTATATTCTTATTTGTTCTTAAAAAATTATTGATATTATAATTTCAATGTGGAACATTTATATCATTTATGCAGTTTCTTTTATATTGATGAGGTATTTATTAATTTTATTACATCCTCACCAAATTGTTATATATACTTTAATTACAATTTAAAAATGTAATCAACTATCTTCTTTTCAAAATATGGGGTCAATCTTAGATCATGATTTTTAATACATTTTTAATATCAGTTATATTTTTATGAACATTGTGTTATTTAATATTAATAAATCTGAAGGAAATAAGTTTTACTAAAGAGAAATGAGGGTTTGTAGAGCTTCTAAAGTACATTGTTGTCTTAATCTTCTCAATTATTATTATTAAAATGTTAACATACAAAATTACTTAGAACAACCTTATTTGTGTAGTTACTTAAAATAGGTTAAGAGTTCATTCCTTCTTTCTTGCATCCATTTATTATGAAAAATTCGTACCAAATGAAGAACATTTTTATTCTCATGATTCATTAAAGATTACTTGGATCACACTCAGTCATAACAATTAGTGGATATAATAAACATAACTAGAAACACATTAATTTATTCATTCTCAATATATCATAAAAGTACCAGATCATTTGAACCATATTTCATAGAACACTTTTTGCATCATATAATTTATTTAAGTCTTGTTCAAGTTTTATTGCATGCATATACCTTTTATTTTCAATCCTCCTTTGACAACATTAGTTTGTCATACTAGAAGTCCTCTACCCATCATTACACTAAATCAAATTATGGACTACAAGAATTGTTTTTGAATAAAGCGAGTGACTATGAATCTAAATAATATTTCTTATGAAACTAAATGAAATCATATTTGATAATATTAGAAACATAAAAATAAATTTAAAACTAAAAGCATGGTCAATACCCTTGGAAAACATACCTAGAAGCTAGTATACATTACTTTCTCTTCAACCATTATATTAATAAATGTAGTTCTCTAGATGAGAGACAAATTCAGTAAAATGTTGCATGGATACCACATCAATGAGACATCTAAAGTGCAGAAATCCATAAAAAAAATTTAAAATATATTACTTATACAATGCAACCTTAATCTAGAACTCATAGTAAACAAACATAGAAGTATAAGTGGCCCCTCATATAGCATTCTAGTTGTTAACTAATTGAAACTACCAATATTTTTTTTTATCTACAATTGAATAAACATTAGATCCTTTGTCATCCTTACTTAATTTCAAACTTGACAATGATATTACAATGAATTTGTTATTTTTTATATTAAACCTTTTCAAAATATCCAAATTCCATAATACCTAAATTAATCATCTCAAAAATCAGTTTTATAAATAAATGAACATAAACTATACTGTAGTATTGAAAATTACATCCTATACCAATCTTACACACATTTCACATATGCCATTTATGACGAAGTCATAAATAAAAAAACCTCTTTTATGTTCCATTTTCTTCATTGTTTTCAGATAATAATTTTTAAAACTCGGAAAACTCTGGAACAATTAAATTTATGCAATGTAAAAAAAAGTCAACAGACGCGTGGAATCCCACGACAAAAGGAAGTAAATCAACCACAATAGGCAACATCTCAGAAATCTGTGGTAGTAGGACTTAAAACAGACCCAAACAACTGTTTCTATGCATCTATAATACTAAGAAAAACAATATAAGATTATCCTAGCAACTTGAAGCTCTTGAGTCTACCGGTACAGTGATGATGAACGACCAAGAGCTCCAGGATATGCAGCAACTCCAGGAACAGACGGCCCTATGCTTGAGCGGCGTAGTGGATCCCAGCTCTGTATCAAAGGGTCAGCTGGAACCTTAGCCCATCTCTTTTGATTGTCAAAATCCAGCCCGATAACCATAATGAAAAATCGGGTCTAATCTGTTTTGGTAACCTGTGAAGCCAACAGCAGCAGAGAGTTGATCTCCCTGTAGTTTCTGAAAGGTCGAAGGATACGAATGTATAGCATGTAGACCCGGATATGGATAAGATGCCGTAAGAGCACCACACTCTCTGCCACCACCATACCTGTAGAGGTCCCTTTTTGAAAGAAGTGGATCACGCCCATATGGAGCGTGAGGATTATGATTTATTTTTTTATAGCGTAGCAGCTCTCCTTCCCTTTCCATCAACAACATCTGCTCTTTCATAATTTCCCCTCGCCTCATTTCTTCCCTACGGAATTCCTCTCTTCCCACTTCTTCCCTACGCAATTCTTCTCTTCGCAACTCTTCCCTCACCAACTCCTCTCCCCTGAAATCCCCACCAATAAATCCATGCTCAGGTCTTACTGGTTGTGGTTCAATTGGGCGTGGCTCAACATGGGCACGACCATCAAGCCTTCCACGTCGAAATAACTCAGTCAGCTTCTTCACCTGTTGAGAACTAAGCTAAAACTTAAATTTGTTCTTTTCGTAGTAGTTATCTTCGAATTCTTGTTTGAAAATATCTTCACTCAATGGCAAGTATTGTTTGTGAACACGACAGCGAACCTGAGCTGGAAAGTCGCCCCCTCTAAAGGCATCTGGCTCCAAGTTCATAGCTCCAGTAGATGAAGCCTTGTATATGCCATGCATCATTCTGAGATCAAAATCAAACAAAAATAGTTTCATCCCTGGCTTAACCTTTTCCACTACATCCTTCTTATTTGCAGGAAAGCCAAAGACGCGATATTGAGAACAATCCTGCTTTGTTTTGGAGTTGCAGAGGAAAATGAGCCCAGCAAGCCTGTCCTTGCCACCATCTTCTTCTTCCTTTTTCCTTGCTGAGAAACATTTTTCTTGTTATTTTGATTGACATTTTTTGTTGCAGAAGTGTCAGGTAAACCCTCAACTTCAGGCTTCGCGGCCTCTGGTTCATTTTTAACCATCGGACCGCCTGTTTTGGGGGTTACTGCACTTTTTTCAACACTCCCAGGCGTTTGTTGGTTGCTGTCACATCTGTTCGTTTTCTTTCCCTTTCCCATAATGTTCACCGCCTCCGAAATGAGCCTCTCAGTTTCGGCCGGCACTATCTTGAAAACCCTGGAGAAATGCTTCCTCTGCTATAAATCCAGGCGTTCGGAAATCAATACAGTCGTAAAGGGAAAACCATAAACAAATCCAACCGTCCGATTCTCCCAAAGTCCGGTTGCCTTCGGTCGTCCACACACTTGTCAAGTTTTGATATGTTTATTCTTTATTTAATAGCAATTACATAATTTTAATTTTAATTTTAATTTTCTAAAGTGTTGTTCTCATCCTATCTTATAACTCTTTTATATCATTCTATCTCATAACTCTTTTCACTAGTAGTTAAGAGTTTTCTTTTACAATTAATAGTGTCTTTCGATCATTGATCTAGTAGTTACCAATTAAGATACTATTGCATACAGCTCAAGGCTATGCCTAAAATTATATAAAAAATCATCCCCTACCATTGAATCAGTCAAAGACAAGGAACATATTGACGCATGATGTAATCCATTTTAAAAATTAAATCAAGATTTATTTGTGTTTGTGTGTTGAAATAATACTTTGTTCTCTTTCTTATACCTCTTTCTCCATGTTTTTCTATGTTTGCAAAACTTCATTTGATATTTGAGTAGGAGTGAAGCAGAACTATTGGTGCAGGTTGATATTTGTATTGGTGTTAAGTGGAGATTAAAATTGCTTGGTAGTCAAATAAAATCAAGTTTTGGTCGTGAAAGAACTATGCTATCAATTTACTTTTAAGGAAAGTCAACTACAATGGAAATGAGTCACTACAAATTGCTATGTACAAAGGCCACTAACTGCTCAAGTCCTATTGCTAGAGGAAGGAGTTTAAAAGTTGAATATTTATTAATCACTACCAAACGAGGAGAGGAGAAGCTTCAAAACATTGGAGAAGAGGTTAAGGTTAAGAATTTTATATAGATGACATGCAAAGTTAAATATTTTCTAAATAAGGTTATTATTGAAAAGTTAAAAGGTATTCATTATTTTTGCCATGAGACAACTACCAAAAGTCAGAAACAAATAGGGAAATGAATGAAAATTAGATTGTGCTCTATTATTGCTACCATATAGTGAATGAAACAAAATAAATATAAGCTATTAGACAAAGTCTAGAAAGAAGGAGACTCTACAAATCCTTGGTTTGAGTCTTAGTTAAATTGAAACACCTTCCAAATAATTTTAAAACCCATTGTTTATTTTATTTTATTTATAAGGAGCAATTTCGCTTTAAGTGTTTTACAATAAGGAGGTAGACCATTTCATTTGGACTTACTAATAATTTTATTGGGTTTTCTAATACATTTATATAGTTTATGCCTTTGATGATCTTCTATTTATTAACTACATCTCTACCTTTAGTTTGGAGATTAATGTTTTCATGTTACCAACTTGCAATTAGTTTATGCTTTAGAAATCATGCAAAAAAAATTGTCTTATGTTCTTGGTTAATTATTACATAAAACTAATTTATATCTTTTAAAAAGAAAAAAATATTATCTCTTACTATTTAAGCTAGTGGTTTTCTAAATTTTTAGTGGGAAAAAAGTAAACTACACATCTAGAGTCTTCTCATTCCTTCCACCTGGCACATGATGGCATTTTATCAATATTTATGTACATTACTTATGCTTACACATTTTTTACTCTTCTTGATGTGGTGAATATTGAGTGGAACAAATATCTATTCCTAAATTTACATTGTTGTAATTTATTTAGTTACCCATATTCTTTTCTTTTACATAGATACCAATCATAGGGTTCCTTCCTTTTTATTTATATCAAAAAATATATTTTGATGAATCTAGTTTATCTTTAGTATCCAAGTGAATTACATGATTTTTGTTGAATATGAGTAGAATGAATCCCTCACTCATCGCTAGAGTTTCAATTGGAGTGCAATTATCTTACATCTGAAAATCTTAGAGTTATTTAATTCTTTACTTCCTTTTAATTTTAAAATCTCCATTATTGGAATCTCCTTTAAATGTACTTATATTTTGGTTTCCCTTCTCTTAAAAATATAGGATCATAATCTTAATGGTACATATATGTTGAAAGACATCAATGAGAATATTTAGAGACAAAGTTATGTTCTTTCCACAATATCTCAAGCTCTATAGTACCCAATATCAAACCATGTTTAAAGGAAAGGCATTGGGAAACAATGTATCCTAGAAGAAAAATCATTTCACCCCATGCCTCTTGCAATAAAAAGGATTTCTAGCTAGATTTATTTCATGTATATTAATTTAATTATTATGTAGTTTTTATCAATGCTTTTATAGGATAGAATCATTGTCCTTGAAATTGACATCACTATGAAAAGAGCTTGATTAATAGATAATCTTATAGATTTTTATTTGGTAAAATATCCAAAGGACAAACATTGAGCACATAATAACTGTGCAATTTACAAAATAACATCCAGATATAATTATTTTTTTATTTGTTATTTCTTTTGGATAACATAGATTATTCGTGAGGGTTAAGACTATTGTATTTGGCAGGATCTATTATTCAACTTATCTTTATTCCTAACTCTTATTGGGAAAAATACCTTTAAAGGCCAATACAACTGTCAGAGAGGGATATGAATCTAGTTATTTTACTCTTTTTTCTCTTGCCCAATAAATTTGATATCTACAAGGAAAGTCATATTATATTATAACCTACTAATTGTTTTTTATTAAGTAAAACATGTTTTATAGGGTTCCTAAAACTGACAACAAAAAAAAGTATCAATTAAAAGTTCAGAGTGTAGCTGATGCAAAGAAACAAGAGGAACATGCCAAAAAAAGGCCAAAATAAAGACATTGACATTAAAGTAAAAGTCTAAACAGAGCAAAAGGAGGGGCAGAAAGAAGGAACCGGGGAATAGGATCAGGCAAGGTTCCTGAGCATAGCAACAACATTACTTTTGAGAATCTCCATCTTCTATGTTGCTTCTTTTATCTTGTGGATATCATGGGATCCTTCTTTAGCCAAATTTTTTTTTGTTCTGGCTCTGGTTCTCTTACTCGGTCCTTCATTGGGCTTCTCCTTGTTATCCTTAGTGGTCCTTTGCTCATCCTTGCTGTCCATCTTCTCTTCCATTTTATCTATAAGCATCTTGATAGGCTCGTTGGAGGATTTGAGAATCTTAAAATTTTGTTCTGCTATGCCTTTAAGGGTCTCTTCTAGACTTTTCATACCTCTTTCCAAATAGTCGATCCTAGAATCTAGGCAGCTCTTGTGTTCTGTGGCTTTGTGATACTTTTCAACCATGCTCTGGACTTTGTCCCTGAGATCATCAAGTTCAAAGAATAGTCACTTGAAGGACCTAAAATAGTCTAACATACTATTCTTTGTATTGTTTAGGAAGTTCATCTCCATCTCCCCAGCCTTGTCACCGAGGATGACCAGAGTGAGGTCAATCAGATCCTCCTTTTGAATTCTGCCATCAATGTCCTCAAGGATTTTGGGGTTCACAACTTTTCTGATGATCCCCATATGCATTGTGTTCATATTGAAGTTCCTCCACACCTTTTTCTCTTTTCTTGAATCTTGATGATACTCCCCTGACTGGTTTTTTCCATCTGAGTTCTCTTGCAAATTGGGGGAATGGGTAGATGGGTTACCCTAGTATTCGTTGGGCTCCTCTTTTTTAGGGTCTTGATAATTATCTTTGGCACCTGAAGGGGGAGGGGGAGATTTTTATTCACTAATGGTGAGGTCAACCGAGAGACGACCTGAGAATTCTCCCTTAGTATTAAAATTTTCTCCTTTGGCATGTGTCATCTTCTTACTGGTCTCTCTCAGAATTTCCCTCCTCGTCATCTGTGTTCATTTCTTCTTCACTGTCATTATAATCCTCATCTGAGGTTATCTCCTTTTTGGCCTTCTTTTTGGTGGGTTTTTCTTTTTTAACCGAGCTTGAGAATCTTTTCTTTGAGGAAGACCCCTCTTTCAGTTTTTTGATCTCTTTTTCCTTATTTTCCTCAGAGTGCAATCCCTCACTATTTCCTTCTGAGGGGATGTAATCCAACCCATAAGGTTCACTTTTTTAATTTTTCTCTGCAATATACTTTCCCATAATTTGTGCTTTAAAGTGTTCATAAATTAGCAATAACATGCCCTTATGCAAAGCTAAGTTAGCTATATTCTTCTCCCTATAACCATTAGTGTTATTATTTATAGAAGAATAGAGATAGAATGGGATGGATAAATTCATTTTGTTCCTGAAGTGGTTCAACAATGCAAAGTGATAGGTCCTAATTCAGTCAAACCTTGTCTCTAGAGTGACAAAAGAGATTAGGCCCTTTAGAACATACTTACACAACATTTTCATTCCCTCAATCTGGTAGTTTATTCCCAACTTGGCAATAGCTTTCTTCTCATCCTCGTCTCTCACAAATTCATTGATGGCATTCTTGGAGATTTTACGATCCATGTAAATTTTTTTGCCAATAATGGGAATGCTTGTAACCTTGGAAATGACCTTCTCTATCACAATAAAGGTCTTTCCCTCAATCACCACAATCCCTTCATTCCAAATTTTGACAAAGCTATTTGTAACCACCTTGGTATCATGAAGCCTTTTGATGAAAGTAGTGATTTCCCCTTTCTACAGTGCATTCCAGACCTTGGTGCATCTTTTCCACTTTGCACTATCATTCTTGAGTTCCCTTCTATTTCTTTCCCCAACCATCCCTCTATCAAGGATATGGGTGTTTCTCTAGATCGACTAAGACCTGTTGATATCAAACTTTTTGGTAATAGTCATTATTAACTTTCATTTTTTCCTTTGAGATGGAATGGTTTTCTTTGGAATGAAAGCCCAAAAAGTGTGCCAAGGGGATGCCTAGTAATTAGCCTTTTTGTCCGTCCATTACATGTCATTTATGGAATGACCATTCTGAAAATCCCCATTACTTTTCATTATTACTTTTTATGATTCCCTCAGTACTTTGGAGTCTATCCCTATCAAGTAGATCCTTCACTTCACAA
This sequence comes from Chamaecyparis obtusa, assembly GCA_027943335.1. Classification (NCBI taxonomy): domain Eukaryota; kingdom Viridiplantae; phylum Streptophyta; class Pinopsida; order Cupressales; family Cupressaceae; genus Chamaecyparis; species Chamaecyparis obtusa. The sequence goes on from BSBK01005995.1 coordinate 485,026, forward strand.
GGGAAATATCCACCATGAAACCAAATTATAGCTTCCTTTTGAACTTCCAGGTTGGCAAACCAGTCAGCGCCACTGTTGGCTTCCCTATACATGTGGGAGATATACACCACTTCAAAAGAGTTAAGGATGGCCTATGTATCTTGGATCATTTTGGAAATAGACCATGACAAGGTGTGGTTGAGATTTAAGTAGTTGATGATATTCATGGAGTCTCCTTCGAGCCATAGCTTCTTGATCCTAATGTTCTAATTGTTTCTTTTGTTATTTATGATAATATTTTGAAGTCAAGAATGGTTATTTGTTATACGGACTAGATGAAATGCATGTACAATGATAGGATTTAATGCTACCTTAAGGAAATGCTAGATCAACAATCATATACATTAAAAGTTATAAAGTATCAATAAAAGTGGTGGTAATAAATAATTTTCATTCCATATCACACAATAAACCAATTTAGAAACACAAAATAAAATGGCTAAAGCATAAGTTAGAGTAAGGTGAATTGTGAAACATTAAGTGTCTTAGTGCTTCCCTTTTTTTGGATCAATAAAATGAGGGTTAGGGTCTTCTCTCCTAGCACATACATCAAAGAGAAAAATATAACATTAAAGTGTAAACCCTATGAGCTAGGGAACTCTCAAACTTTGATTAAAAAACTAACCAAACTTGCAAGATATTACTTAGTAAAGAATATAAGCTATAATGAAACTAATATCTATACTACATAGTTGTATGAACTATGTTACACTATTGCATAAAATATGTTAAGCACTGTCACTTTATTCATCCTCCAATTTGATCAAGTGTTATCAATAGGTTTAGTATAGATCTTTGATCAGTTTAGTGCAATGGAGTGAAGAAGAAATATTATTGTTTTTTCAACCCTAGCAATCTTGAAACTTTCCAATTTTGTATCCCTTTTTATTTACATAGGAAAAGACATCACACTTGGGGATTCCAAAAGTTGACTCTTCCAATTAGTAACACATGAATTGCAATTTCCTTGTATATGAAATACACTAAAATCTCCTTATTCTCACTCACTGTATGTATTAGAGAAAAGTTCATATAATTGATGGCCTTTGATAGGAAGAGATGCACAAAGGACATAACTAGAATTGAAAAATTCAACATTGATGTGTGTCCAATGATCTTTTCAGATGTAGTGTATGAAAAGGGCCTTCACCATTTCTTTATTCTCATTATTTCATAATAATATTTTTGAAGAAAAGTAGAGAAGACTAATGGGCTGATTTGATTATATGTGGGTTCCTCCACATAATCATTTTTTATAACCCCCTATTGGTATTCTCAAATTCTTGAGATTACCACTATTAAATTTTTTATGAGCCCTTTGAAGATTTGAGTAAGTACCCTATTCTGGACTTCATTCTTTTAGATACCTTATGTTTTTCAAGATTTATCATCTGAGGAGGTATTTTATTCACCTTGCTTTTATCCCTTGTGATAATTTTTACCCCTTGTTTTTAAGTTAGGGTTTAGGGTTTTGGATCAATTAAAGCCTTTTAATTAGACCCTATGTTGTTCTTTTTCATCAATACCTTTTTGGATGATAAGACCAAGGGGGTTAGTCATCATTAAAGGGGACCTATATGTAAAGCCCTAGTACTGTAAGTGATTAAGTATGGGTCCTTTTTAATCTTTCATGCACCAAGTTACTTTTTCCTAAATTCTCACCTCGTAGCCTTTCCTTTTATTTCACTAATTAATACATTGATTTTTCATGTTTAGTGGGAATATTTACTTTTCGAGTGGTGGGCTACATTTTTTTTTCTCATTCACCCCGTCATTCTGTGATGATGTCATAGATGGACCCGAATGGTTGTGAGAAGGTGAGGCTTTTCCATCTTTGAAATGTTTATTGATCAATGATTTACTTTGATATCTTATGCTATGATCAAAATTCCTTTTGGTTAAATATCATATTACCAACACGTTCATCTTTCAACACTTTCCTTTTTAATGGTGATCTTTTAATCTATTCAAAAAGTTGCTTGATTGATATTATGCCCCATTAGTGCTTAGAGAGTAAAATGTTGCAAAAATAGACAGTCCTCACAATCACATGATCAAAATTTCTCAAATGTTATATGGTATTGTATCACGAGATAGTTTCACATGTCCTAGTTTATTTGTGACTGAGAACATGGGGCTAGGTTGCATGATAGTTGGTGATATATGGAGATGATTGATTGTTCAAATCTAATTGTAGATTTTTTAATATTGACATTTCTGATTATACTATGGTCAAAATATTTACAACCTATGTGCTCATGTTTTAGCACATGGGTAAAATCAACAAAAATGTTATGATCTAACAAAAAAGGTGATCAACTTTTATTCCATAACGATGAGTTTATGTTGCAGGCCATCATACTATCACAAGATTTTTGTAGAGAAATAAGGAGTTTGAGAAGAAGGGACATAAATGTGATGGTTTTTTTTATAAATGGAAGTGTTTGATGTGGCATGCACAAGAATCAAAGGGTCACTATGGCTAGGAAATCTCGAAGCTTCTCTAGTTTACAATGGGATGACAACAAGATTTGATACTGTAAAGGTAGAGATATGTATAACATTACACACAAACAAATTTTTTGGTGTTCAAGAAGTACATTCACAAGATTCTCCTAGTTTTTATGATTTTAGAAGTTATATATTCTTCTCCCTTGTAGCCTTCATTATTCATATATTAATAGAAATGGATGTTCTAAAGAAGGAAGGTGACTTCTGGAGAATGGCCAAATTTGTGAGGATATAATTGTAGGAAGTCTATTGGGAGAGAAGGAAGGTACTATGTATATCATAGCCAGAGGGGTATCTAAATAGGAAATGATGGACAAAGGGATATTTAAAGTAAAACTACATTGCAATCTCAATATCTACAAAGTTAACATTCTCATATTTACTAATGAAAATGTTGCAAAGAGGTGCAAGGAGATGAGGAGGTCGAGGAGATGTTGAAATTATATGGTAACCTTTAGAAAGTGGTGTGTGCTACAATAATTTTACTCAATCATGGGCTTATAGAGATTCCTAAAAATCTTTGACACATGTTAACTCTACAAATTTGATGGCGTATCTCGGGAATGATATTTACACATATCATAACTTTTCTATTTCAGCAACTAGCAATTTTTTCACATTTTAAGGTTAAGAGATGGCATACTATTAGGTTAGCTTTAGGTTATGACCCAAAGGTTTTTTAATTCTATTTAATTTTATAATCCCAGGGTCATTAGTGGAGGAAGGAGAAGATATCTAGGCGAATAAGATTGGAGAGGGATAGGTGGTAATATTCTTTGTGCTTTAAACATATCTGGTTCTAGTATCAGGTTTTCTTGTTTTGTATATTATAGTATATCTTCCACAAAGCAATATTATGAATCTAGGTTGAGATCTTTTGTGGCATGATTTGTAATCATAAGCTATATTCATGTTATATCACATAGATAACATATATTTTAAATGAAATATAATGTTGGTTATGTTATCTCCATTACACCCACATGTTAAGTTTTAAGTGAGATAAAATAAATATTTATTCTCTCTTAGTGTCTTGTTGTGAGATATGTGGTTATTCTTTCATGCTTTGGTCTAATGGATCAATTAAATGCTTGTTAGAAGTTACAATTTTATTGGGTATGTGCATGGATTTGATAAGTAGGTTTCGTGAGGATTATTGTTAAAGGTTGTTGTAATGTAATATCTCTTAGATGCATTTTATTTTGACAAATTCTATTGTATGATGTTTTACTTCTCATGACTCCAAGGATGAATAGGATGCTTGGCAATGATCTCAACTGGTTGCGAGGTTTTACATATGTGTTGTTTCCTTATATTACTTATGTTTCTTGCTAAAAAAATTGTTCAAATCATATATTATTATTTACTTTCATGCAAGTTTTTTGTTTCACCTTATCTCATGCTCCATATAGTTTGATGTCCAATGGGTGATTAGCCATCATCTAGTATCTCCCTGTCATGTTTTATGCCTCATATGAGATATCTATTTTTTTAATCTTTTAATTAAATTTTTTACTAGAAGCCAAGATAAAGATCATAGATACAACTACCTTCATTTTACAGAGCCAAAAGTATGTAAGGATATTTTACTCATTTTTAGTTGGTCTAGTCCTGCTAGGAATTTTCCTTTTTGTGTTGGCTTCTCCTTAGAATTTGTTGAAGAGTATTGGTGGCTATTTTGTAGTATACACCATGTCAAACCAGGAACCGACACCTCCTTTATTACATCTATGATATCACCACCCTGAAAAAAAGAGTTATTCACTCTTCTATTGAAAATTAGATAGATATTGTGTCAAGCTAGATAGATTTATGAGTGATGAAGGGTGCTCCCCTTAATACCACAAACACATAATAGAAATAGAGAAACAACAACAATAATATGCAAGAACAAAAAATTGGCTTCTTATTATCTCCACAAATGTGGAATTACAAACTTTCAGAATTACAATATGCAAAGCCACATGGGCATTCCCTTACAATATTCTATAGGACAAAGCCTCGAATCAATACCCAGATCTACTACCCAGAATTGCCCTAGACAACACTATGGGCCTTCTTTATATAGGCAATTTCCACCGCCCGAGAAGGTTCTAGAAATTTAGCCCTTAGTGCTGACCAAACTTAGAATTATTTTATTTTACAATTTATTACATCAAAGTCGGCTCAAAATGAGTTTTGAAACCCAAACAAAAATTTTGAAGAAAAATTATTTTCCGCCTTTTCAGGTGACCCAACTTCTGAAGACCATAAGTCATCACCCGTTGACCTGATTGGCTATTATAACCCCATTCTGGAAATGCCACGAAGCGCTCTACAGGCTCAACCTATGCAAAGTGCTCCTCACCCAAATTTTCAACCTCATTCGGGGCCTCTAAAGCCTTCAAAACTGAGTTCGAAGTTTCTATACCCTGCTGTGAATACCGAAAATCTTCAACATCTTCAAAACTAGACCTGATCTAGCCATGAAACTTTGCTGGCAGGCTGATATGACTGAGATGAACCTCCATATGTGAAATTAGAACATTTCGAGATCGTAAGACCAACTTACTAAAAATAGCATGTTTCCATAAATAGCAACTCTGCACAAGATAGCCCTTATTGAATACAAAAATAGAAATATTTTTGGGTGATGCAAGATTGCTCTTACACCCAGGATGCTCCTACATCAGACACCTGGAGTAATTCGAGAAGTGACCCTGTCACGAATCAAGTGTGCAAAGGAAAACCAAGATGGTTAACCTCCTCTTTTGTTAGCCATGATGAATCTTCAATGGGTCATCCTTTCCATTTGACCAAATACTCTTCATATGTCTTGTTCCTTGTGCTTCTACCAACATGACTGTCCAGTATGTCTTCAATCTCCTTGAAATTTGAACTGGTTGCTGGAATACTCCACTGTGTTGCTACAACCTCATCTTCAACACCTCCTTCGTGATACTCTGTCAAATCTGAAGTGTTAAACACTAGTGAAATATTCAGCTCACTAGGCAATTCTACCTCATGCATTTTCTGAATCATGCTTCTTCAATATCTTACATGGTCCAAACTTCTTCATTTTTAGCTTGTTATATGTACCAACCGGAAATCACTCCTTTCGCAAATGAACCATGACTTCATCCCCAACCTGAAATTCCTTATGCCTCCTTTTCTCATCTGCCTTAGCCTTATACTGTGCATTCATTTTGGTAATATGCTTCCTCACCTCCTCATGGATGTTCTTCAAGTGTTCTGCAAAATCCTCAGCTTCAGCACTACTTATTTCTCCTTTATCTATCTTTCTCAATTTAGATGCATTTCTTGGACTACTTCCATATACAATCTGGAATGGTGATTTACCAGTGCTCCTATTGACAGAATTATTGTATGCAAATTCTGCCTGTGGTAAAATCAAATCCAATCCTGTTGGCTTATCTCCAACCAAACATCTCAGCAGATTTCCCAAACTTCTATTCACCACCTCTATCTGTCCATCAGTCTGTGGATGATGTGATTAACTAAACTTCAAATCTGTCTTCAACTTCATCCACAATGTCTACCAGAAATATCCAACAAACTTAGTATCTCAATCTGAAATGATGGTCTTTGGAAAACCATGTAGTCTCACCACTTCTCTGAAAAACAATTCTGCTACATGAACAACATCATTAGTCTTCTTGCAAGGAATGAAATGTGCCATCTTCAATAACCTGTCAACTACTACAAAAATTGAATCATGTCCCCGATGTGTCCTCGGTAAACCAAGAATAAAGTCCATACTAATATCCTCCCAAGGCTTCTCTAGTACAGGTAATGGTTGATACAACCCTATATTTTGCTTCACTCCTTTCACCATCTGACATACTCTGCAACTCTGTACAAACTTCTTCACATCTTGCTGTAATTGTGGCCAATAATAATTCTCACCAACCAAAGCAAGGGTTTTATCACGACCAAAATGTCCAGCCAATCCTCCACTATGCTTCTCCTTGATGAGATTATCCCTCATAGAACTTCGTGGAATGCACAATTGACTCCCTCTGAATAGCATATCATCTTGGATGATAAAATCTAGCCATTTCATCCTACCTAGAGTAACAGGTTCTATACAAGCTTTCCAAGCTTCACCAAAATTAAGATCCTCTGGATACAAATTCTTGAGTTCCTTGAACCCAACCACTTCAATCTGCATCTCTGTCAGCAATAGTTGCCTTCTGCTAAGAGCATTCACAACCCTATTAGACTTTCCACTCCTGTGTTTCAAAACAAATGTATAACTCTACAAAAACTCAACCCATTTCAAATGCCTCTAATTCAACTTTCATTGACTATTCAAATATTGCAACACTTGATGATCAGTATACAAAACAAACTCCTTAGGAAGCAGATAATGTCTCCACTTCTTTAATGCCTAAACTATAGCATAAAATTTATGATCATAAACAGAATATTTTCTCTTGGCATCATTTAACTTCTCACTGAAATAAGCAATAGGTTTACCTTCTTGGCTCATAACAGCTCCTATTATAGTACCACTAGCATCACAATCTACTTGAAACACCTTATTAAAATATAGAAGTGCTAAATTAGGTTGTTCTGTAACTTTTTATTTCAACAATTGAAAACTCTTTTCTACCCCATTAGTCCACTTAAACTCTTTTCTATCCCCTCTCATTGTTTCAGTCAAGGGTCCACAAATACTGCTAAAATTTTTGATAAAATTTATGTGAAAGCTAGCCAAACCATGAAAATATCTTACCTCCGTAGAACTCCTTGGAGTAGGCCATTCAAGGATAGCTTGTACCTTCTCTGGGTCCATTTTTAGACCTTCTGCTAAAACTAAAAATCCCAAATACACTAACTCTTTCTTCACAAAACTGCACTTCTTCAAATTAATCAACAATTTCTCATCTCTCAACTTCTCAAACACTATACGACTATGCATCATATGTTCCTCAAATGTCTTGCTAAAAATCAAAATATCATTTAGGTAAACAATGACAAACTTACCCAAAAATTCTTTCAGAACCTCGTTCATGAGCTGCATGAAAGTGTTTGGTGCATTGGTTAGCCCAAAAGGCATGACTAACCACTCATATAGTCATTCCTTTGTCTTGAAGGTAGTCTTCCATTCATCTCCTTCTCTAATCTGAATCTGGTGATATCCACTCTTCAGATCTATCTTTGAGAAATACACAACCCCACTCAAACAATCCATAATATCATCCATTCGTGGCAATGGAAACCTATACTTGATTATGATCTTGTTTATTGCTCTTGAATCTGTACACATCCTCCACTCTCCATTCTTCTTTGGTGCTAATACCACTGGTACAACATAGGGACTCAGACTCTCTCGAATCAACCCCTTCTACAATAACTCATGTACTTGTCTGTTCAACTCTTCACTTTCTACTGGTGTCATTCTGTGTGCTGCCTTGTTTGGCAAACTAGCTCTTGGAATCAAATCCATCTGATGAGTGATCTTCCTTACCGGTGGTAATCCATCAGGTACATTATCAGATACAATATCCTGAAACTCATTCAACAAATCTGCAACCTCTACAAGTACATCCTCTACTTCTTCTTTACCAACTTTTGGAATTAAAGAAAAACACACATGCTCATGCCTCATACCATCTAGGAATTTCCTTCCATCAACAAATGTTATTCTTGCATTACCACATACCTTTTCTTCAGTATCCTTCAATGGCTTTAGCTTATGTCGCACTCCATCCTTTATCAGGGAATAGGTATTCACACGACCATCATGTACAACACATCTGTCAAACTACCACGGTCTACCCAACAACATATGACATGCATCCATAGGGATGATATCACATAGTACCTCATCTCGGTACCCGCCGATCTTGAACTTTACTAGGCACTGTTCACTGACCATGACCTTGTGGTCATCCTGCACCTAAGCAATCCGATATGGATGTGGGTGTTTCTGTCTCTTGAGCTTCAACTTTTTCACCATCTCTTCTGACACCAAATTGTTAGTGCTTCCACTATCGATAATCACATCACAGCATTTACCCTCACACTTGCATCTAGTGCGAAATAGGCTCCTCCTTTGTTCAGGTTCATTCTCACCACTCAACAAGACTCTTTTGTTAATTAGCGTTTCTCCTCTTTCAGCATCTTCAGGATTAGATGATCTAGCATCTTCATCTACATGTGCAACTCTGGCCTGGCCTTCATTTCTCCTGTATGTTCTGCCTTGGCACTGAGGACATTCAAATGCCCTATGATCTTCTTCTTCACAGTGAAAACATGTTCCACGGAAGCCTCCTCTTCCAGATCCTTGTCCTCTTCCTCTTCCTCTTCCTCTCTGATCTCTATTACTCTAATTTTGGAAACAATTGGAATTATTTCCTCTCTGATTCTGACTACTACTGGCCTCATCCTTCTTTTTTGGATCTTCATTTCAGCCACCATATGATCATCCACTAGATCTTCCACCATGACCTCTTCCATTTTGTCTGCTCTCAAACTTTTTGTTCAGCTTTTCCTCTACTTTTAGGGCAAATTGGTATACCTCCTCAATACTGTTCATTCAAACTAGATTCAACTCCTCCTGAATGCTTGGCCTTAACCCATTAAGGTATCGAGCAACTTTCTCCTTATTAGCTTCTACATGGCCTGTTCTGATGAGGAGTCAATAGAACTCCTCTGTATACTCCTGAAAAGATCTTCCTGCTTGCTTCAAACTTTGCATTTCTTTAGTAGGTCAAGCTCATAATCAACAGGAATGAACTGTCACTTCAATTTATCCACCATCTGATCCCATCTTGTGATTTTATCTTTCCCTCTTCTATTTCACTCCAATTGAATTTCTTGCCACCAGACCTTCGCATGACCTTTCAATCTGGCCTTCGCAAATTTGACCCTATCAGGATCCTCAACATCTTCATACTCAAAATATTCCTGACATTCATTGATCCAGTCAATCAATTCCTCTGGGTTAAGATTTCCAGAAAATGTAGGAACCTCAATCTTAGGTCTTTTCCCAATCTTGGAAATCGCCTGAAAAAGTCTTTCTTCGTCCTGGTTCACAATTTCAGCTTCTCCTTCTTGATATTCTTCTTTGGCTTCATCCTCACTTTCGTCTCTAAAATTAAGATTCATTCCTCTACAAATCTCTTCTTGCAATGCTCACACTTGTCTCTGTAGCTCTCTAACCTCAGGTGTCACAGCAACAACTCTTCCGCCACGTTCTCTTCGTGGAGGCATTTTTGTGATGCGCGCTGAAACCCTAACCATGGTCCTAGTGCAAACTGCCTCACAGTCGGCGATCTATTTACACACTCAAGAACTCCTACTCTGATACCACCTGATGAAGGGTGCTCTCCTTAATACCACAAACACATAACAGAAATAGAGAAACAACAACAATAATATGCAAGAACAGAAAATTGGCTTCTTATTATCTCCACAAATGTGGAATTACAAACTTTCAGAATTACAATATGCAAAGCCACATGGGCATTCCCTTACAATATTCTGTAGGACAAAGCCTCGAATCAATACCCAGATCTACTACCCAGAACTACCCTAGACAACACTACGAGCCTTCTTTATATAGGCAATTTCCACCGCCCGAGAAGGTTCTAGAAATTTAGCCCTTAGGGCCGACCAAACTTAGAATTATTTTATTTTACAATTTATTACATCAAAGTCAGCTCAAAATAAGTTTTGAAACCCAAACAAAAATTTTGAAGAAAAATTATTTTCCGCCATTTCAGGTGACCCAACTTCCGAAGACCATAAGTCATCACCCGTTGACCCGATTGGCTATTATAACCCCATTCTCAAAATGCCACGAAGCGCTCTACAGGCTTGATCCATGCAAAGTGCCCATCACCCAAATTTTCAACCTCATCCGGGGCCTCCAAAGCCTTCAAAAGTAAGTTCAAAGTTTCTATACCCTGTTGCCAATACCGAAAATCTTCAATATCTTCAAAACTAGACCTAATCTAGCCATGAAACTTTGTTGGCAGGCTAATATGACTGAGATGAAGCTCCATATGTAAAATTAGAACATTCCGAGATCATAAGACCAACTTACTGAAAATAGCAAGTTTCTATAAATAGCAACTCTACATAAGATAGCCCTTATTGAATACAAAAATAGAAATATTTTTGGGTGATGCAAGATTGCTCTTACACCCAGGATGCTCTTGCATCAATGAGCCTCTAGAAAGAAAGATCTACAAATAGTATTTGATAAAACCATTTTTATTGAATTGGGAGAATCTAGTAAAAATATAAAAAAAGAAAATTCAAATTTATTTTTTAAAAGTAATTTAAATAAAAAATGCAATTCACAATTAATGCAAATTATAAAGGACTTGAGGAAAAATATGTGAAATTTCTTATAAAAATAATATTTTTAAAAAATAAGTTGGAGAAAGGCAAAAGATAAAAATAAAGAATTAAGGGATGAATTAAAGTTGTTTGATGAAATGAAAAAGAAGATTGAAGATATAGAAAAATAGTTGAAATTGTAATAAAAAAAATAAACTTTGAAACATAAGTTATTAGTTTGTCATGTCCAATGTGGAATGTAATATTTATATCGTTCTACTGATATATTAGCTGATATGGAATATGCAACTAAAGTTTCTTTAGGAAAAGATGGAAATATTAAAGGTAAGAATATGTTGTTGGCATTACTATTAGATTGTTGTTAATATTTTTGTTCTTCTATTGATGAATTGTACTCCCATTATTTAACAAAACACACACAGCACAAAATAAAAATATAAAGAAAAAATTGAAAAAATGTATTATTAAAAATAATATAAATACATGAGTTCGATTATCTTCAATGAATTCACATTACAATACTTATAAAAACAACATGATACAACTACATGGGTATTTAGATTAAAATAATCTACAAGACAGAGCCAAGATCTAAACTTTAGGAAAGTAATGTGTTGTTTATCTATAACACTAACTGAAGAGGTTACCCAATTTGAAGCATAGAAGAAATGAGGAAAGAAATTATGAAAGCATATGCTTAACCGTGAAAAAAAGAAGAAAATAAAGAAATCCAGTGTAATCCAAGAGATGCTAGTGTCGACCAAGCATCATTATAATCTGAGAAAATTTTAGTGTCAACCAAGCATCAATAACTGTTGAGTATTAGAGAATTAACCGATCAAAGACCATAAGTATCGAGAAGAAAAGTTTAGTAATGACCGAGTTATCCAGTGACGACTGAGAAGAAGAACACAATATTAGCCGAGTGTCAGTAATATATAGTTCGTGAAGGAATTGAGATTCTTGGCCGACATAATTGAATTCTTGGGTTATGAAAAATGTGCTGAAGATAAGGATCAATTACCTAGAGCATTTAATGCATAGTAAACCATTTTGTTATGGATTGAAGGAGAACAAAATGTTGAAAGGATTCGATGAATTTGACCTAAACCTAAGATCTACAGAGATGATTAAGTAGAAAAAGATCAAGCTACCTAATCAAAGAGGTATAGGGATGACCTAGTTGTAGATTATGGAGAGAGAGGAAGAATTTGATGTTATTGATTGGGAAACCTAAGCAAAAGGCTAAGAAGAGTTTTAAAGAGCTGAATAGAGTTGTGGTGATTGCATGAAGGGATTTTCAAGTAGATCAGAGATGGAGGTGAAAATGAAGACCAGTAAATAAATCAGGATATGAGCTTATTGGATCTTTATTTGCAAAGCAAGTTATATATTTCAGATCAGAACCTACTGTTACTTTCTAACCATTGTATCATTCAAAATCCTTTAATGAAGGTTGACCTAATAGTCATTTGTAAATCCTTTAATCATGGCGACATTCTAATGGGATGTTTTTAAGCCCTCTAACTAGACCACTTCTAACAAGGTTATTAAATCCATCAACAAGATCAAATCTAACAATGTATTGTAACCTTTAATAGGGTTGGCTTCTCATAGACCTCACTTCATAAGAGTGAAAATTTGGTAGCATGTTAGTAGTGGTTTTCCCCATATTTTTTTTCCATGTTAAATATTGGTGCCATACTTGTGTGAATTTTATTTGATATGTTATGTTGTTGAGACCTTTATATTTTGTAAGTTGATTACTTTTGGACATTAGACTGCAAGTTTTATGTTATTGATTATATTCTATAGAGACCGAGTGGATTATTGAATAGATCTAAGTTTGTTGAATAAATTACATATCTACGAAGAAATTCATATTACATTATAATGTTATAATTATTTATTTTGTTACTTGCGATAATATTTCAAAGTCAAGAATGGATATTTTTTATATGGACTAGGTGAAAGGCCTATACCATGTTAGGCTTTAATTCTACCTTAAGGTAATGCTAGATAAACAATCATATACATTAAAATTTACAAAGTATCAATAAAAGAGGTAGTACAATAAAAAAACTCATTCCATATCACACAATAAACCAATTTAGAAACACAAAATAAAATGGATATAGCATAAGTTAGAGTAAGGTGGATTGTAAAACATTAAGTCTCTTAGTGCTTCCCTTTTTTTGGATCAATAAAATGAGGGTTAGAGTCTTCTCTCTTGTCACATATATCAAAGATAGAAAATATAACATTAAATTACAACCCCTATCAACTAGGGAACTCCCAAACTTTGATTAAAAAACTAACCAAACTTGCAAGATATTACTATTCTAGAAGTTTGTTCGTATTTTAAGGTTAAGAGATGACATACTTTGCTAATGTAATAATTTTATGTATCAAATCTTGGTAGGTTATCTTTAGGTTATGAACCAAATATTTTTTCATTCTAATTAATTTTAGAATCCTAGGGTCATTAGTGGAGGAGGGAGAAGATATTCGAGCAAGTAAGATTGGAGAGGGATAGGTGGCAGTGTCAGATTGAATCCCATCTCCTTCTTCCATCTATATATTCTTTTCTTCTCTTCTCTAAGGTTCCATCTTGGGGGGGATTCCAAATTTTTTTATTCGTGGCTCTGCTTCTTTATTTTTCTAGACCATTATTTTGGCTTTAAACATATCTAGTTCCAGTATCAAGTTTTCTTGTTTTGCGTAGTGTTGTAAATATTTCACAAACCAATAATATGAATCTAGGTTAAGTTATTTTGTGGCATGATTTGTATTTGTAAGCTATATTTATGTTATATGACATATATAGAATGGATTTTCAATGAAATATAATGTTTTTTTCTATTCTTTTGTAGTGATTTGTAGTTGTAAGCTATATTTATGTTATGACATAGATAGCATGGATTTTCAATGAAATATAATGTTGGTTATGTTCTTTGCATTGCACACATAAGTTAAGTTTTAAGTGAAATAAAATAAAGATTTATTCTCTCTTAGTGTCTTCTTATGAGATATGTGGTTATTCTTTCATGCTTTGGTCTAGTGGATCAATTAAATGCTTGTTAGAAGTTACAATTTTATTGGGTATGTACATGGATTTGATAAGTAAGTTGTGTTAGGATTACTGGTAAAGGATGTTGTAATGTAATATTTATTAGATGCATTTTCTATTGAAATTTTTTTTTGTATAATGTTTTACTTCTCATGACTCCAAGATCAATAGGATGAGGCATTGATCTTAGTTGGTTGCAGGGTTTTACACATGTGTTGTTTGCTCATATTCCTTATGTCTCTTGCTAAAAGTATTGTTTGAATCATAGAATATTATTTACTTTCATGCAAGTTTGTTGTCCCACCTTATGTGATGCTCCATGTAGGTTGAAGTTCAATGGGTGATTATCCATCATCTAGTATCTCCCTATCATGTTTGATGCCTCTTATGAGATATCTATTTTTTTTCTTTTAATAAAAAAATTACTAGAAGCCTAGATAAAGATCATAGATACAACCATGTTGCTTTTACAGAGCCAAAAGTATGTAAGGATATTTTACTCCTTTTCAGTTGGTCCATTCCTCTTAGGAATTTTCATTTTGGAGTTGGCTTCTCCTCAGAATTTGTTGAAGAGTACTAGTTGCTGTTTTGTAGTACAAACCTTGTCAAAATAGGAACCAACGCCTCCTTTATTACATCTATGATGTCACCACCTTGAAAAAAATCCGTATTCACTCTTACATTGAAAATTAGATAGATGTTGTGTCAAGTTAGATAGATTTATGAGCCTCCAGAAAGAAAGATCTCTAAATAGTATTAGATAAAATCAATTGTTTCAATTGAGAAAATCACTAAAATTGTAAAAAAAGAAAATTCATATTTATTTTTTAAAAGTAATTTAAATAAAAACTATGATTGAAAATTGATGCAAATTATAAAGGACTTGAGAAAGAATATGTGAAATTTCTTATAAAAATAATATTTTTAAAAATAATTTGGAGATAGGAAAAAAACATAAATAAAAAATTAAGAGATAAATTAAAGTTGTTTAATGAAATGAAAAATAAGAATGAAGATATAGAAAAATAGTTGAGATTTTTATAAATAAAAAGAAGGTTTTGAAACATAATTTATTAGTTTGTGATGTCCCATGTGGAATGTAATACTTACGTTGTTCTCCTGATATATTAGCTGATATGGAATATGGAACTAAAGTTTCTTTAGGTAAAGATGGAAATATTGAACGTAAGAATATGTTGTTGGAATTCCTATTAGATTATTGTTAACATTTATGTTCTCCTATTTATGAATGCTACTCCTATTATTTAATGTAACACACAAAACACAACATAAGAATATAAAGAACAAAATAAAAGAACAGATTATTGAAAAGAATATAAAGACATGATTTCTATTATATTCAATGAAATCTCATTACAATACTTAGACAAAAAACATGCTATAACTACATGGGCATTTTTATTATAATAATCGGCAAGATAGAGCCAAGATCTAAACTTTAGGAAATAAACCCTAAAATTCCTCGATAACCCTATATAAGTAGCATAATTAGGCATTATAATTTTCTGGAAATTGAAAATTTTCCCTTTTGGTGTTTAGTGGCTTTAGTATTTTTCTCTCTTTTTTACTTTTATTGAAACTAGAGTCCTAAAGTGTGAGGCCTCACCCTGAGCCTATCATAGCCATTCAGTTTTACATATGAGATAGACATATTTTATGATTATATTTTGATGTTATGGATTTTACCGATACTCTATGTTGTGGTCTTATCACTTTAGTAGTTTGATGAACATTACATTATGATTTGGATGATGAATACTGAGTCATCAATTGAAACTTACATGTGTGTTTTTAATTCTATTTTATGATTGATTATGGTAATGAAGCTTAATTGCAACTCAAATTTTATATGTATGCAATGTTTATGTTTCAAGTTCAATTTAGTTAAGAATTAAATATATTCATGATGAGATTTATGTGACTTATAAATGAATGATTATGCCTTGCGAAAACTTTGACTTAAATTATGATTGATTACTTGAGAATTATTTGATTATTAATGTTATAAAATTAAATGTTTTATTTCCTTGGACTACTGATATTGGACTTGAGTGTGTAGGGAAATAGGCCATGGTAAATTCAAGGAATCATCACAAAGACAAATGTTAAATCCATTTGAACCAAGGTGGTTTCTAGTGAGAAGCCAATAACCTCATTGTAATGTATTTATTTTGTAAAAGTATGATGCATGAATGTGTTCATTTATTTATTAATTGTAAATGTTTTTTTGTGTGAATGCCCAAGTGGATATGCCACATGGCTTGTGACATGTCTCTTTTTGTTGTGTCACTTGACACATGTGTATGTGCTTAAGGCCATGACATGTCCACTCCGGATTTTATGTCATCAATCTAGGATGGTACCACCTTTAGGTTTTCTTTGTAAACCTTAGTTAGGAAGCCTTAGAGTAGGTCAAATCATTTTGAACCCGAAATCAAACTTTAAGTGTAGTTTAGGGAGGTTAAATGAGCCCTTAGGGTGTAATTAGGGTCCTTTTTAGCCACCCCACTTGATGTACCTCGGTATGGGAGTTTAATTTTTGTAAAAATTAAGCCCATAACTCATTTATTGACCTTGAAAAGTACCCCTCAAAGAAAATTTCGAAAATGGAGGGATGGAAAATGAGGTCAAGCCCATACCTCTTTCTCCATTCTTGGTCTCCATATCATTTATGAAGGGAGACAAGGAGGGATGGAAGATCTCCATGAACCATACCTATTAATGAGGGTTTGGTGAAAATCTCTTTTAGTAGGATTTTTGGGGAAGGTATTGGTTTGACATCCACTCTCCAGATTTGGAGAGTTAGCTACTTTGGAGAACCTTGGAAAGTAGAAATCTCTTCATCAACTTTCTTCCATTAGCTTGGATCAAGATTGATGGCCTACTTCACTATGTTGTTTTAGTTTTTCATGTTGAGAGGATGAGCTCTCTTGAATGTTATTACCTTTTATGCAAATTTAGCTATTATTCCTCTTGTTATCTATGTGTTGTGAGCTTGATGTTTTTGTGATAATGGAGGATATGTGATTCTTTAGATGTTGTAGTTTTATGTTTTCTTGTGTTGAGAAAATGTGGATTCTTTATAGATGTTAAAATAATCATGAGCTTGTTTTGAGCATGAATTCTTACATTGTAAATGTGAAGTTTCATTGTTGTTCTTGAAGTTTTCTTTTATTTTATGTGTTTGTAGTAATTTGTTGAGGGAGTTCTCAAGGCCATACTCACCCTTGGGAGGGAAGAGTAGCCTTCAGGGTGAAGGGAATTGTTGGGACATTCAAGAGTGTAGAGTCTATCCTTGGATAGGAGAGGGATGAACATTGATGTATGGGTTCCATGTAGCCATCTTCATTTTATATTTTGTTGATTGGGGGTCATAAGGATTTTGTGGAGATTGTGTTTCTGGAGAGATATATTTGATGAAGAAGCCAAGTGACGGCTTAGCTCTCATCAAGAGATGTGATTTCTCTTCTTAGATTTTCTTCCACCTTCACCCTATTTGAGTCATGTTGTGACTCTTTGTGATAAACTTGGGAGGGAGATTTCTTGTAATTTATGTTTTTATGTTGTTGTGTTTGTGGATATGCATGAGTGTTCTCCTTGTCTTTTGATGGTTCCCCTAGCTCAAGGGTGGCTTCTTAGAAGCCTAGGTTGGGAGGTGAGCTTCCCATGGCCCTTGGATAAACTTTATTTGTAGGTTTGTAGAGGCTATGATCTTGTGAAAAATACTCTTGGAGATGACCTCGTGCTGATTTTGGATCCATAGCATTGTGTAGAAAAATAAAAAATAAAATTGAATCCCCAATCCAAACTTGGTATAATGTAGATTGTAATAAGTTCTTTGGTATGTTAAATGAGAGTATTTCATCTCTCCTTGTAATAGATCCTTTGATTCAAATTTGGTGTTGTTCAAGCTTGAAAGAAACTTGTTTCTGGAACTTTTTGATTTCATTCAATATCAAATTTTAGGAAGGCTATGAACTTGTTATTGTTTCATGAATTCATTGGTATAATGGAAAATATCTTTTATTTCATTGCAATATAATGGATTTGTTAGCTTATGATGAAGAATGTAGAGTAATTTCCCTCATTGTTAAATGACATTTATATTGTAATAGAAACATGAGAAAACTTTAGATAAGGAAAAGAGAGTTGTCAAAACCTTATAAATCTTATATTAAGATCATAGTATGTAAATGTTAATTGAAATCAAGCAATGAATAAATCTCTATCTCTCACCCTCTATCTTGCATGGTAAATGGATAACTTGTTATGTTATTTTGGAGGATAAACCAATAGTTTAGTTGCAAAAATGAATAAAATTTAGAGCTTTAAAGAATTCTATAGGAAACTATAAGGTTAAAAATGAAGTCAATTTGTGATCAACTATATCTCTTATTAGTAAATTAAATCATCAAATTTAATTCAAGTGTGTAGAACAAAATCAAATGCAACACAACTATTAAAAAAAAAAAAACTAAAAAAATGGCAAATGGAGACCTACAGGTCTCTGGAAAATGTATGGGAAAATAATTCCCATACATTTCCTTGCCACAGTCAATTTAATATTATATAAACTATCATCTTGTATTTCAAAACAAATAAATAATAATAAAGTACCTAAATCTCCAAACTCTTTCATTACTCTCCTAAAAAGGTGGCGCAGAGAATGGGAGACCAGATTTAGCATTAATGATTTATGTTTCATTGGCCAATGGACTTTTCTTTCAAGTGTACTTGGCTGCATATTTTATATATTCCTATGTTCTCCTCCCATGACAAGCTCTCAATTTTCCCTAGCCCTACGTGAGTGTTTTCTTGGTCTTGATAAATGGGATAATGCTTATTTTGCTATTCCCCATGACAAGCCTTCTAACCCTTTGGTAGCGTGAGTTTTGGGCTAGGCTTTTGATTTGATTGGGCTAGGACCCAAATCCCCATTCTCCCCCAACCTCCCCACAACTTGCACCATGCGCTAGGATTTTTGGTTTGTCTTAAATTGTTTGCTAAGGAAATGATCTTAGGAGTTTTTGGTGGGCCCCTCCTAACTTCCCTTTCTTAATGCAAAGCTCCACACAACATGACATCTTATGATGGCATCTTGGGTTGACTAATTTCATTTATTTTTGGGACTTGATCTTATGTTTAGTGGGCCCCGAAACCCTACCCTTACTTTATGCAAGCTCCCTTTTCCCCTTCATTTTCGCACCTCCTTTAGACCTTTGTTGGATGTTGGTCCCCTCTCTCTTGGCACATGAGCCAAGGGAGGGTAATGGGGTGTTTAGCTAGGGTAGGTTAGTAGGTGATTTAGGTAGGGAGTTAGGGTGTTTAGTTTAGGTAGCTACTTTATAATATTTTGTTTATTTTTATTTTATTTATTAGTATTGTTTATTATAATTTGTTTATTTTTATTAATTATATAATATGTATATATTATTAACTAATATAGTATAGTTTATTAATTAATTAATTAATATATTATAATTATTAATTAATTAATATAAGTTTGGTAATATTTTTTTACTCTTATATAATCTATATGATTATTAAATTAACGCTTCTCAAATTTGTTCGTTAATCTATTTAACAAAACCACTTAATATTGAATTCTACTTAGTATCATAATTAAAACAAATTATGATAATTTGACTTTTCTAGATTGTATTGTAGATGTAATGAGTAGGGTGATCTAATCGTCATTAGTTTAATTTTAATTAATTCATATTAGTAAAGGATCATTCTAATAAAAAAAGTTAGTGATTTGTTAATCTATTAGAGAATTTTACATAAACCTCATAGACATCACCAAATGTTAATCATGATTTGTTCATCCTAACCCCTTCGAAACTCGGTTACAACTTCTCTTCCTAAATTGGGTTCTTTGTTGGAACTTTTCAGTTAGTAAGTTATGGAATACAATGTTTGTAGAGATATTGTTCTTCAGACTCTTTTGAACTTTGGCTTGCACCCTGTTGACCCACAACATTAACTTGGACATATTATCCCTCTCATTTAAAAAAAATAAATTTGGTGTGATTTTAGATTGAATTTTGATGGGAATGACACTTGGTATCAGAGCCTATGTTTCAACATTGGAACCTAAAACCCATTGCATTTCTTAGCTAACCTTTAACCTTTTTGAATTGTTAGGATTCCTCCCCTTACGCATCAAGCTCAAAGGCATATTATAGAATGAGGGGCTAGGTGAGCTCCCTCAGGTCACGAGAAAGCTAAGCAAAGGGCTAAGGTATCAGCCGTTAATCAACAACCACCACCACCACCACCAGACCCTAATTAGGCAGTACTATTAGCCTTAGAGAACCTCATTAGGGTTATATAGGAGAGGTTGCCTCCAGTTAATCCTCAGCTAGAGCACTAGCTATCCAGAGGACAGAGATCATACATAAGAGAGAGGACTAGGAGTCCTCCACAAAATTTAGAGGAAGGGTAGGGGGCACATGAGGTAGATTCAGTTCACATGCCAGAACCACCGCCTGGTATTGTTTAGAGGGCACCCCGTGATGCTGGAGATCATATTAGAGATCTCCTATGGTTACAACCACCTTTGTATCATGGTTCTACAGAGGGTACAGATGCTGAGGCATGGCTTTTGAGCTTAGAGAGGTGCTTTGGGTTGCGTCAGTATGATAGCAACGTCAAGGCTCACTTTGTAGTACTCCTTTTTAGAGATGGTGCTTCCACATGGTGGAAATAGGAAGAATATAAGAACAACACCATTGTGGACACTATGACTTGGGAGACATTCCTAGAGAGGTTCTGAGATAGGTACCTATTAGAGCACTATAGCCAGAGATGTATTAATGAGTTCCATGAGCTCCAGTAGAGGGGACTCACAATGCTACAGTATGAGACCCGATTCCTTGAGTTGCTACCCTATGTAGACTACATGAAGGATGAAAAATTATGAATGAAATATTTCATTAAGGGACTCAATGATTGGATAGAGGGATAGGTTCACATGATATCACCAAATACCTTTCATGAGGCCGTAGAAATGGCCTTGGTTGTAGAAGACATTCGGAGTAGGTCTAGAGATGCTCATGATAGGTCTTAGAACTATAACTTCACATCACAGTCATAGGGGCACTAGAAGAGTCACTGGAAGAATAATAAAAGATATTCCTTAGGGTCTTTTAATAGGAACCCATAGTAGTAGGCCCAACAAAACTAGAAACAAAATCCACCACAGGGACAGGAGGGCTCTAAGCCCAAACAGTGGCACACACAAGGATAGAGAAAGGATCAGTGATAGCATTATATAGATGCACCCCCAGAATGGGCTCAGTAGTCCTCTCGGGGGGGTTTCAGTGGTTCTAGTAGGATAGGTGGTCAGCAGTTCTCTAGGCCATAGGGAGTACAAACATTCACATGAGGTCCATGCTATGCTTGTGGTGCCATGGGGCACTTAGCTCATGATTTTCCACAAGGTCAGATGTCAGGCAATTAGTGTGTGGCGGCTTCAGAGCCTACAATGGGAGACTTTGGAAAGTCTCATAGATTTTTTGTAATAGTTGATAACCACCAGGCCGAGCACCAGGCCACAGTGATAGAGGCAGCAGGTATGATCAGTGGTGTTAGTGTTACTATACTATTTGACTCAGGTGCTACTGATTCTTTTATATCTCCATTTGTTGTGGAGCATTGTGGGCTTGTGGTAGCAAGATAGGAAGTTAGTTGGGAAGTGGAGTTAGCATCAGGGTCTAGAGTGTCAGTCAACTCTTTAGTGAAGGATAGCCAAGTGTAGATTGGTGATTTCATCACTATAGTGGATCTTCGTATCACACCTCTTGGTTCCTATGACATAGTGCTTGGCATGGATTGTCTTTATGCCCATATACCTAAGCTAAATTTTTAACAAAAGAGGATTGACTGCCTAGATGATCATGGTACACCCATTGTGATTAGCGAGATTTAGAGGGGCATCTCTCTTTGTATGATCTCTACCATGCAGCTTAAGCAGAGCATGTGGAAGGGATGTCACCTTTTTTCCATTACCATTAGTGATAGAGAGGAAGAGAAGGAAAGGGAAACATCTCTTGATGATTATCCTATACTTCACAAATTTGCCGATGTGTTTCCTACTGAGCTTCCAGGCATGTATCCTCGTAGAGCAGTTGATTTCCATATAGATCTTGTTCCAGGGGCTGCTCCAATTTCGAGGGCACCTTATAGGATGACCACTAATGAGTTTAACGAGCTCAAGATTCAGTTAGAGGAACTTTTGGAGAAGGGTCACATTTGTCCTAGTGTTTCACCTTGGGGTGCACCTATTATCTTCGTTAAGAAGAAGGATGGATCCTTGTGGTTATGTATGGATTACTGATAGCTTAATAAGCTTACCATCAAGAATCGATATCCACTCCCCAGGATTGATGATTTATTTGATCAGCTTAAGGGTGCTAAAGTGTTTTCAAATATTGATCTTAAGTCAGGTTACCACCAGCTATAGATTGTTGATAGCAACATTCCTAAGATTGCATTCTATACCTGATATGGGCATTATGAGTTCACAGTTGTACCTTTTGGACTCACCAATGCTCCAATAGTTTTCATGAGCCTTATGAATGGGGTATTCTGCAATTTCTTAGATAAGTTTTTAATTGTGTTCCTTGATGATATCTTAATTTAGTCACGGGATGAAGAGGATCATGAAGAGCACTTGAGATAGGTTCTGCAGTGTCTTAGACATAATCAGTTGTATGGCAGTTTGTCCAAATGTGCTTTCTATAGGACAGAGATCCATTACCTCGGGCATCTTATTTTAGGAGATGGGATCTCAGTAGATCCATCTAAGATTAGAGCCATCATGGATTGGCCTACACCTACTTCAGTGACCGAGGTCAGGAGCTTTATGGGATTGGTAGGTTATTACAGACATTTTGTAGAAGGTTTTTCTAGTGTGGCACATCCCATTACTTCTCTTCAGTGTAAGGGAAAGAAATTTGAGTGGACTGAGAAGTGCAAGAGGGCCTTTCAAGAAATCAAGAAGGAACTTACCAACACTCCTATTCTAGCAGTGCCTGATCCATCAGTAGATTTTGTTGTTTGCATTGATGCTTCCTTAGATGGTTTGGGAGTAGTTCTTATGTAGAATGGGCGAGCCATTGTATATGAGTCTAGGAAACTTAAGACTCATGAGCTCAATTACCCCACTCATGACCTTGAGTTAGCTGCAGTGGTTCATGCCTTAGTGAGATGGTGGCATTTCCTTTTGGGTCATCAGTTTGAGCTCCATTCAGATCATCAAAGCTTGCAGTATATCTTCTCTCAATTGAACCTAAATGCATGTTAGCGTAGGTGGATGGAATTCCTATGTGAGTATGATTTTGATGTCCACTACATCAAGGGGAAAGAGAATGTGGTTTTTGATGCTTTGAGTAGGAGATGCCATGGGGCCTACTCTATGATAGAAAGTACTAAGTTGAGGGATTGGATATTGCATAATTTACATGAGGATGCTTGGTATGCAGAGGTTAGTCAGGTCATTCGGTCTCAAAGTACCCTTGAGGGTAAATATTCAGACTATTCCCTATATTCAGATGGGTTTTTATGCCATAGAGGACACATCTATGTTCCATCCTCTAGTGATTTGTGAGTATTCATCATGCTAGAGGCTCATAGGGCACCTTATGTAGCACATCCTAGAGTCAAGAAGATGCATGCAGATTTGAGACAATTCTATCATTGGCTAGGGATGAGACAAAATATATCTGGGATAGTGGCATGATATATGGAGTGTTAGAGGGTTAAGGTAGAGCATCGTCACCCTAGTGGTTTGCTTCAGCCTCATGAGATTCCAGAGTGGAAGTGGGATGTTATTTCCATGGACTTCACCATTTGTCTCCATATGTCATCTAGACATTATGATGCCATCATGGTAATGGTTGACAAGTTGACCAAAGTAGCCCACTTCTCACCCATTCAAACCACTTTTACAGCCCCAACAGTAGCACAAGTTTTCTTGTGGGACATTGTCAGACTTCATGGTATACCCCGTAAGATTATTTTTTATCAGGATTCTCTCTTCATATCATCTTTCTAGAGAGGATTACATACATCTTTGGGCACTAAGCTCAATTTTAGCACCACTTATCACCCAGAGATTGATGGTCAGATAGAGAGGGTAAATCAGGTATTGGAGGATATGCTATGCATGTATGTCATGGATCATTGGACTAGGTGGGAGGAGTACCTTCATTTGGTGGAGTTTGCCTATAATAATGGGCATCACACTTCTCTAGGTATGCCTCCCTATCAGGCATTATATGGAAAACCTTACAGAATGCCTTTGAGTTGGGACTGTATTGAGGATAGAGTTTCTTTAGGTCTTGAGTTAGTGTGAGAGTTAGAGCAGCAGGTGACATTAATTAGACAACGTCTGAAGGAGGTATAGGATAGGCAGAAGAAGTATGCAAATACCAAGAGGGAAGATTGTAGTTATCAAGTTGGAGATAGGCTCTTTTTGAGAGTGTGACCTCATAAGAGTCCAATCCAATTTGGAAAGGGCTCTAAGCTTGCACCTATATTTTTTTGCCCTTTTGAGATACTTGAGTGGATAGGTCCTGTCGCATATCATCTTGCTTTGCTTCCAAGCTTGTCATGCATCCACGATGTCTTTCATGTGTCAGTGTTGAGAAAGTATATTTTTTATGAGACTCATATCATAGATTGGGATGCCTTGTAGGTGGAGTCAGACAGTTAGTTGGCTTTGGAGCCAATCCACATTTTGGCTTGCCGGATGCTAGCACTTTGAGGCCGAGAGTTGGACTAGGTTAGGGTCCAATGAAATTTCTATGATAAGTTTACGGCATCATGGGAGGACGTAGCACATATGAGAGCATAGTATACCCATCTTTTTGATGAACTCTAGGAGGAAGTTCATGCCTATGGGGGAACGATGTGAAGCCTCACCCTGAGCCTATCATAGCCATTCAGTTCTCCATATGAGATAGACATTTTTTATGATTATATTTTGATGTTATGGATTTTACCGATACTCTATGTTGTGGTCTTATCACTTTAGTAGTTTGATGAAAATTACATTATGATTTGGATGATGAATACTGAGTCATCAATTGAAACTTACATGTGTGTTTTTAATTCTATTTTATGATTGATTATGGTAATGAAGTTTAATTGCAAATCAAATTTTATATGTATGCAATGTTTATGTTTCAAGTTTAATTTAGTGATGAACTAAATATATTCACGATGAGATTTATGTTACTTATAAATGAATGATTATGCCTTTTGAAAACTTTGACTTAAATTATGATTGATTACTTGAGAATTATTTGATTATTAATGTTATAAAATTACATGTTTTATTTCCTTGGACTACTGATATTGGACTTGAGTGTGCAAGCAAATAGGACATGGTATTGGGGAATCATTACAGAGACTAATGTTAAATCCATTTGAACCAAGGTTGCTTCTAGTGAGAAGCCAATAACCTCATTGTAATGTATTTATTTTGCAAAAGTATGATGCATGAATGTGTTGATTTATTTATTAATTGTAAATGTGTTTTTGTGTGAAAGCCCAAGTGGATATGCCACATGGCTTGTGACATGTCTCTTTTTGTAGTGTCACTTGACACATGTGTATGTTCTTAAGGCCATGCCATGTCCACTTGGGATTTGATGTCATAAATCTAGGATGGTACCACATTTAGGTTTTCCTTGTAAACCTTGGTTAGGAAGCCTTAGAGTAGGTCAAATCATGTTAAACCCGAAATCAAACTTCAAGTGCAGTTTAGGGAGGTTAAATGAGCCCTTAGGGTGTAATTAGGGTCCTCTTTAGCCACCCCACTTGATGTACCTTTGTATGGGAGTTTAATTTTTTTTAAAATTAAGCCCATAACTCATTTATGGACCTTGAAAAGTACCCCTCAAAGAAAATTTCGAAAATGGAGGGATGACAAATGAGGTCAAGCCCATACCTCTTTCCCCATTCTTGGTCTTCATCTCATTTATGAAGGGAGACAAGGATGGATGGAAGATCTCCATGAGCCATACCTATTAATGAGGGTTTGGTGAAAAATCTCTTTTAGTAGGAGTTTTGGGGAAGGTATTGGTTTGACACCCACTCTCTAGATTTGGAGACTTAGCTACTTTGGAGAACCTTGGAAAGTGGAAAGCTCTTCGTCAACTTTCTTCCATTAGCTTGGATTAAGGTTCGTGGCCTACTTCACTATGTTGTTTTAGTTTTTCATGTTGAGAGGATGAGCTCTCTTGAATGTTATTACCTTTTATGCAAATTTAGCTATTATTCCTCTTGTTATGTATGTGTTGCAAGCTTGACGTTTTTGTGATAATGGAGGATATGTGATTCTTTAGATTTTGTAGTTTTGTGTTTTCTTGTGTTTAGAAAATGTGGATTCGTTATAGATGTTAAAAGAATCATGAGCTTGTTTTGAGCATGAATTCTTACATCGTAAATGTGAAGTTTCATTGTTGTTCTTGAAGTTTTCTTTTCTTTTATGTGTTTGTAGTAATTTGTTAAGGGAGTTCTCAAGGCCATACTCACCCTTGGGAGGGAAGAGTAGCCTTTAGGATGAAGGGAATTGTTGGGACATTCAAGAGTGTAGAGTCTCTCCTTGGATAGGAGAGGGATGAACATGGATGTATGGGCTCCATGAAGCCATCCTCATTTTATATTTTGTTGATTGGGGGTCATAAGGATTTTGTGGAGATTGTGTTTGTGGAGAGAGATATTTGATAAGAAAGCCAATTTATGGCTTAGCTCTCATCAAGAGATGTTCTTTCTCCTCTTGGATTTGGTTCCACCTTCACCCTATTTGAGTCATGTTGTGACTCTTTGTGATAAACTTGGGAGGGAGATTTGTTGTAATTTATGTTTTTATGTTGTTGTGTTTGTGGGTATGCATGAGTGTTCTCCTTGTCTTGTTATGGTTCCCCTAGCTTGGGGGTGGCTTCTTAGAAGCCTAGGTTGGGAGGTGAGCTTCCCATGGCCCTTCCATAAACTTTATTTGCAGGTTTGTAGAGGCTATGATCTTGTGGAAAATACTCTTGGAGAGGACCTCTTGCTGATTTTGGATCCGTAGCATTGTGTACAAAAATAAAAAATAAAATTGAATCCCCACTCCAAACTTGTATATTGTAGATTGCAATAATTTATTTGGTATGTTAAATGAGAGTATTTCATCTCTCCTTGTAATAGATCCTTTGATTCAAATTTGGTTTTGTTCGAGCTTGAAAGAAACTTGTTTTAGGAACTTTTCTATTTCATTCAATATCAAATTTTAGGAAGGCTATGAACTTGTTATTGTTTCATGAATTCATTGGTATAATGGAAAATATACCAATGAATCAAAGGATCTTACGCTGGCATCTTGGGTTGACTAATTTCATTTGTTTTTGGGACTTGATCTTATGTTTAGTGGGCCCCGAAACCCTACCCTTACTTTATGCAAGCTCCCTTTTCCCCTTCATTTTTGCACCTCCTTTAGACCTTTGTTGGATGTTGGTGCCCTCTCTCTTGGCACGTGAGCTAAGGGGGGGAATGGGTTGTTTAGCTAGGGTAGGTTAGTAGGTGGTTTAGGTAGGGAGTTACGGTGTTTAGTTTAGGTAGCTACTTTATAATATTTATTTTTATTTTTATTTTATTTATTAGTATTGTTTATTATAATTTGTTTATTTTTATTAATTATATAATATGTATATATTATTAACTAATATATTGTAGTTTATTAATTAATTAATATATTATAATTATTAATTAATTAATATAAGCTCAGTAACATTCTTTTACTCTTATATAATCTATATGATTATTAAATTAACGCTTCTCAAATTTGTTCATTAATTGAATTAAGAAAACCCCTTAATATTGAATTCTCCTTAGTATCATAATTAAAACAAATTATGATAATTTGACTTTTCTAGATTGTATTGTAGATGTAACTAGTAGGGTGATCTAATCGTCATTAGTTTAATTTTAATAAATTCATATTAGTAAAGGATCATTCTATTAAAACAAATTAGTGATTTTTTAATCTATTAGATAATTTTATATAAACCTTGTAGACATCACCGAATGTTAATCATGATTTGTTCATCCTAACCCCTTTGAAACTTGGTTACAACTTCTCTTCCTAAATTGGGTTCCTCGTTAGAACTTTTTAGTTAGTAACTTATGGAATACAATGTTTGTAGAGATATTGTTCTTCAGACTCTTTTGAACTTTTCCTTTCACCTTGTTAACCGACAACATTAACTTGGACTTATTATCCCTCTCTTTTTAAAAAATAAAATTGGTGTGGTTTTAGACTGAATTTTGATGGGCATGACGTAAAGCCAGAACTTCCAAAAACCATAACTTGTGAACTATTGATTTGATTGATTATGTAACCCAATTTGAGAAATTAAACAATATTATATACACCCTAGGCTTACAAAGCACTACTCAATCAAAGCTTGACTTATATTCACAACCTCCAAAGCCTTCAAAAATGAGGTCAAAATTTTTGTACCATCTCAGTAAAATAGAAAAATTCAATAACTAAGTATATCAAGGAGATACTGAAAATGTTTGGCATGGAGGACTCTAGAATAGTAAGTACACATATGGCTATTGGACAAAGACTATCAAATAATTATGATACAACTGAAGTGAATCAAACCTTGTACAAGTTTATGATTGGAAAGCTAAAAAATGTTGTTCACAATAGACCATATATTATACTTGTAGTTTGGATTAGTGCATGATTTTTCGCCAATCCTAAAGACAATCACATGCTGGTAGTAACTAGGATACTAAGATATCTTAAAGGAACATAGTATTATAGACTGTATTGTAAGAAGAATAACAATTTTGAACTGAAATTTTATACTAATGTTGATTAGGAAGGAAATGTGGATGATAGAAAGAGTACAAGTGGTGGTGAATTCTTTCTAGGAAAAATATTAGTTTCTTAGATAGGCAAGTAACAAAATCCCAATCTACAACAAAGGTCGAATATGTAGAACTAGCAATTAATTGTTCAAACCTAGTGTGGATCAAGGAATTGTTTAAAGGTATGAAGGAAGAAATCACTGAGCCAATTTTTATTTTCTATGATAACACAAGTTCTATCAGTATATAAAAGAATCATTTGATGCATAGTAAGACTAATTATATCACTATCAATTATCATTACCTGAAAGAGCTTGTTCAAGACAAGGAAGTGAGACTGAAATATGTGAATACAAAGGAATAGTTAGTAGATATATTCACTAAGGATTTACATAAGGATTCTCATGAGTATCTAAGAGGTAAATTAGGGGTGATTCCCCTAACTCATGCTACATAGAATCAAGTAGGAACATTACATCAAATGTACTAATTAGAATATCTCACAATTTGATACAAAGGAGGTCACACTTTAGGAGTTTCCTAAAGTTGTGAAGAGTAAAGAAGAAGAATGTTGATCAATCATAAGAAAGATGAAACAGAGAGTATATAGTTTAGAGAACTAAAATGAAGATATTTACATAGTAAAGATGAATGTATTTGGTATTGTTTTTAAAGAGGGAGAGCTACAATAAGAGATTCAATGAACCTAACGGAGAGATTAAGTGAAGGATTTAGTAAAATGATGAATAGAAAAAGGGAGAAATATATTCAAGAGAGAGCTGATACTTGGATGAGAATCATAATGAAGCTAAGGATATTAATGAAGATCTGATACACAAAGAGAGTTAACATAAGTTTCTTCATTACATACTTTTTGGATTGTATGGTAAACTATGCATGTGGAGTATGGTATTGCATGTGGTGTTTCCATAAATGCCAAAGAGGGAGATTGTTGGAAACTAAAATTGAAACAATTTTTATATTGTAATTGATGTAAAACATTAACTTGTGAGATAATTTCTATCTAGTAAAGTACCATATCTTTTGATTGATGAAGATGACTTAAAAAGATTAGATAACAAGAGGACCTAGTGTAAGGTTGAGTTATGAGAAACTACAATAGATACTTGATTAGTTGGCACATTGGCAAGGTAATGTGTTGTTTATCTATAACACTAAGTGAAGAAGTTAGTTGATTTTAATTATAGAAGAAATAAGGAAAGAAAGATTGAAAGCATAAGCCTAATTGAGAAAAAGAGAAGAAGAAAAAGAAATTCTAATGTAAGTTGAGTGATTCTAGTGTCGACTGAGCACCAGTATAAGCCCAGAAAATTTTAGTTTCGACCAAACATCAGTAAGTGCTGAGTATCATAGAATTAACTGAGAAAATATAGTAAGTACCGAGAAAACAATTTTAGCAATGACTGAGTTATCTGGTGATGACTGAGCAGAAGAACATATTATTGTCCAAGTGTCAATAATTTATAGTTTGTGGAGGAATTGAGATTCCCGACTGACATAGTTGAATTCTTGGGTTATGGAAAACATGTTGAAAATAAGGATGAATTACCTAGAGCATTTAATGCATAGTAAACCATTTTCTTATGGATTAAAGGATAAGTTTTTAAAATTATCTATAAAGATAAGGAGAACAAAATATTAGAAGGATTTGATGAATATGACCTAAACCTAAGATCTCCAGAGATGATTAAGTAGAAAAACATTAAGATACCTAATCAAAGAGGTATAAGGATGACCTAGATGTAGGTTATGGAGAGAGAGGAAGTGGTGGATATTGCTAATGCATGTGATGGTGATTGATACAATTAATATGTTCAATCACTACATTACTGAATGGGTATATATACTATTGTCATTTGTGGTTTTTCACTAATGTCAACATATGTCTCTATAAAGATTAAAGTCTAGTTATGATAGTGTACGAACACTTTACATATGTTTCAGAACATGCAAA
Organism: Chamaecyparis obtusa; assembly: GCA_027943335.1. NCBI lineage: Eukaryota > Viridiplantae > Streptophyta > Pinopsida > Cupressales > Cupressaceae > Chamaecyparis > Chamaecyparis obtusa. The sequence goes on from BSBK01005995.1 coordinate 515,832, forward strand.
GACAAATGAGAGTACAGAAAGATGTTGTGGTCTTATATCCAAGATTGCATCATGTAATGTTCAATATTGAGAGAGTTACACTTGTTTTGGTAAAGAGTGGTTACTGGACAACAACATTGGAAGTAGACAAAGAGAGTTTCTATATTTTTGGGATATCTTATAGAAGATATGGATTTGGTACATGGGAGTTTGAAAGATGAAAGAAAAGGCACTAAAGGATGTTCATTGGTTAGCACAAGGTACGGAACGCTGGATGACATTGAAGCTATGGCATGTAATCTGGAGAAGACTTATTTGGGATTTGACTTCAAAAGTGTAGCGTGCATTTTGTTTGGAAAATATAAATTAAGGTTATCGGTCCTTAATTGTTGTAATGGAATCATTGTATACTTGGTTTAGGTACCATATGTATCTTAGCAAGAGTTTATGTAAATAGGACAGCCTAATTGGCTGACCTAATTCATGTAGAATATAATAGGGTATATATGCAAGATCTTTTCTTTGTAAAAGACATGGTGAGAATAGATGTGATATAAAGGTAATTGTAAGAAGCTGTGAGCTTATGTCTGTTGAATGTAGATAAGATATTCTACTGGTGAACCTCATTGGAACTAGTCAAGAAAAAACATTTGTTGTTGGACAATTAAAAAGATTGTGAATGTCTTCAAATACACTTGTTGCGAATAGTGAGTTCTGAAGGTGGACTTAACCTTCTTTGGGTAGTGAGCCTAGACAGTGAGCCCACCCTTCTTTCTCGACTCCTAACAGGGTTTGTCCTCTAACAAGGAATGTATACTGTAATGGTTTAATAAACTCCTAATAGGGCTAAATATTCTAACAAGGATTATATACTCTCAGTACATTATTTGTGGGTGCTAATTTCCACTGGGATTTTTACCTTTAATAGGGTTTCCCCGAGACCAAAATATTGTGTTATTGTTTTTGCATTCATTGTGTTCATTAGATCTGATATTTTTGCTACTCAAAGTTTACATTTTAATAATCTATCATACAAATGATTCACCCCCATCTCAGTTGTATTATGAACTATTATTCTGAACAATTGGTATCATAGCTACTGGTCTTTAGAGAGAAATCTTACTAGCTTTAGGTGATCTTGGAGATGGTACTCTATAGGAAGGATGGTCCAAAATTTGATCATGAAAACTTTGACAGTTGGAAGAATAAGATGCGAACTCATTTTCTATGTTTGGGAATTGACTATTGGATGATCATAAAGAATGAGGTGTGTAGTACCTCCATATTTTTCTTTTAGTTTTTCAGATGCCATACTCTTTTAGGCCACATTATTGTGTGCAGATTTTATTATGTCAGTGACTATTGATGATTTGGATTGTGGTTTTGATTATGTCATGTGATGTGATGTTAGATATTGATATTATCATGATGCGATGTTTCTTGTTTCAGTTGGATTATGATGTACTTACCCCATACTAGCATGTGTATGGTGTTCATTTGTATGTATCTGTATTATGTGTCTGTATGGTAGAGGGTTGAGGTGTAGTTACTTGCCTTGTCAAGATCCACACGACTGGTCGTACCCTATCATTGTTTGTTATATGATGTATGTACATGCTTTGATTTGTGATGATAGGTTTACAGGTATAGGGCATTGTCTTCCCTGAATTGGTAGGAGTGAGCGTGCCCAAAAATAGACTCATCTAAATGGTAAAGAGGGGAGGTAACAGATGGATCCAAAAACCCTAAATCTAAGCCCAATTATCCTAATTATTGGATAAATATCCATTGACCACCTTACCCAAATTTGTCAAGTGACAAAGTTCATGGATCCCATCTCTATGTTGGTATGTTTATTTGATGGTCCTGATTTATTGCTGGATTGATTATGTGATTTTCTATTATGATGGAATTTAATATTATAATTAGAAAATAATATTAAATTTATTTCCTATGTTAGTGTATGATTATTAATTAATTAAAAATCAAATATTAGGATATTTGATATTAATTAATTAATTGTGTGAAAATATATTTGAATTGTCCATTAGTTATTAAATTAATATAATGCATGATTTAATGATGTTGAAATATTAAATTTATTTAATAATGGATTTTAATATTAGCATGTGTTTTATTAAGTTTGAAAATGTCATTTTTTCAAAAGAGTCAATTTGGCTTTTGGAGACTAAGATGAGTTGTGCTTAAAATATGTATTTTTAATTAATGATTATTATTTTCTTTCAACTTTAAGAGAGGGAGTTTGAATAGGAGATGTGCTATGAGTCATCTAGGGTTTGCATGTATGGTGGAGTTGAATCCCTAATAAGGGGAAATAGCATTCATTTTGATTCAATCAGTTTTTTGGAGCAATTTTGGAGAGAGATTTTGGAGTTTTTGCGTTTTCTTTGTGTTCTTCAGCTTTTGGAGATTGTGCTTGAATTCTGGGTGAAGGTTGCTTATTTTTGGATTTTGGATTTGCATGCTCTGTGATTTAAAAAATTTGTAGGTGGAGCTTTCCTATTGTCAGAACTGGGAGATTCAGCATTCTACAGACAATCTTAATCAGTTTCTATCATTGGAATTGAGGTAGGATTTTGAGGAACTTTCTTGTGTTTTTGTCTGTATACTTTCAGCAATTTTCCATGTTTGATTTGGCTTATAGATTTAGATCAGTTTTTTGTTTATGCTTTCAAATTGAGGATTAGAAAACTCACTAGTTTGTCATTTCATATTTTTATACAAACTTGGCATAGTAGGGTTATGCTGTCAAAATTTTGGGAGAAAATTCATCCTAGAACACCTAGAAAATGAAAAAATACTAAATTAAATAAGTGGGTTGTAATCAAAAACCCAATTTGGATAAAAATTCCTTAATCTAGGAAAAAATCCCATTCTCTGTTAAAAATTTACAGTGAAAAAAAAATATAATGGTAAAAGACAAAAATTAGCTTGTTTTGTTTTTAATTGGTTGAGTGTTTATTCAATATTGTTGAGAAGGAAAAATCTGATTAGTAGAAAAATAAAATAAAATATGCAATAAAAATTGTGGTTTCCTCATATTTCCAAATCTGGAAATAAAGAGACACGGTCTATTATTTCCATTTTAAAAAATAATAGACCTATCAAAACCAAATTTTAATAATTATAATGTTAGTTTTTCATTTTATTAAAATGGGTTTTTTTGTTTTTTTTTTAAATACTATCTTTGACATGAAAATTTTGTTATCAAATAAAAATTAGGCAAATCAAATATTGGAAAAAGTTTTTATTAAATAAAAAAATTGAATTTTTGGGAGTGGGGGCACGGGATCCCATCCCCGTACCCCCATGGTAGCTGAGCCAACTGGCGGTACCATGGTACCGTCGATAGAGCCAAGCTCTGCCAGCAGCACTATGAGTGTCGTGTAGTGGCAGGTTTGTCGGATGGCATGGAGGCCACCACGAACCCCAATGTGTGGTGACTTTACCCGCTATTTTTAATATATGTCAGTTTTTGTTATTTTGTTTTAAACAAAGTTTTATGATATATTTTCAATTTTGATATTTGTGTTAAGTTTTGTTATTAATAAATTTTGATATTAAGTTTTGTTATTAATAAATTTTGTTACAATGAGATTTGGTTTTTATAAATTTTGTTATTATTAAATTTATTAATAATAATTTGTTATTAGTAAATTTATTAATTAGTTTAATAAATTTTATTAATGAATTTTATTTGTTATGTTAAGCTTTGATTTTTAATAGTTATTTAATAATAAATTTTTATTAAATAATTTATTTATTATGAGTTTTATATAATAAATTCTATTTTCTTAAATAGAATTAATTTTATTGATAATTTTTATTAGTAATTTACTATTATTGGATAATAATAAATTCTATTAGCAATTTTATTTAATATTGGTAAAATATGATATTAATTATTATTTAAATAATAATTGCTTTATTGGAATAAATTAATGTTGTTAAACCTTATGACTTATGGACATTTAATTAGGTTTAATTGATTGATTAAGTATGGGTTATTTATTTAATTTGGCTTAAGTATGAAGAATATTATGTGTTGCATTTTTATTTTTATTTTATAGTCAAATTGGATTATTATTTAATGCTGTAAACGTATGATTTAGCTTTTCATCTATACATGCATTATTTACTACTAAAATTGGTTGTTTTCTACAACATAGTTTTATCTTTCCTAGATGTTGGGTTTATCAATTTTATGGGGACGAGATGACCTAGGAGAGACAGAGGCTTGGGAATTATCTACTTGTTCATGTTGTTTCCTATGTTTGGCGTGAGTGCGTACTATTTATATTCCAATTGACCTTATGAGCTCTTGTTGTATTATGTGATTCAGTGATTATGTTTATATAGTCAATCCTAGTTTCTGTGATGATTTTGGATGTGTGACTATTTTTTTCTCTATATTTGATCTAGGAGAGATCTATGAGCCTAGGGTAGTTTACCTAGATATGTGTTAGGAGGTGGCTTGCAATGAGCGTTGGGGCCCACAAGTGGCTGCCAGGATCACTTATTGTAAGTTATTCTAAACAAGTGAAAACCTAATATAACATTGAGAGATATTAAAATGAACCTAATAAGATAGTTTCCTCTCCCATGATCAAGTGCTAGTACAGACTAAGGTGAGGATGAGATGATGCTTTCCACCTATTGAGGTGTGTGTTCTGGCATAGTCATAGGCTTCATCTTCATGAGAAGTCTTTGATACCGTGTATGGTCGCTTGAGTGCTGAGATCTAGAGAGATTACCAGGACAAGACTCAAGGGTTAGACGTACATGATGACACCTTCCTACACATAGTCTAGTTATCCTACATGGTTGGTTGCCTCTGGATTAGTGAGTCATACCTATCACCATATATGTTGACCTTGAGTTAGTGAGCTATCAGGATTCCTTTCCTAGTGGTTTTTCTTGATTTGACTTGTTTATCCATTTGGGGTCCAATGTTATCTCCTCAGCATGGTGGGGTAGACCTTTGTGGTTCTACATGGATGGGTGGTAGTGATTCTTTACCATTCGAGATTTGACATCCTAGTGCCGGTGCTTGATGGTGTTGTTATCACTCAGAAAAATTTTCATGGCTTCTAGTTTTTCCATTTGGTCTCTGTAATGTTTTTCATGTCTCTAGCCTCAAGTCCTAGTTTAAAATTTTAAAAATCTAGCCGTTGCATGAAAACCCTTTGTTTTACCCTGGCCCTATTCTATTTTAATGTTACTTTCTCAGGTCACTTAAATCCCAAATAACCCATGTGCTAATTGTCGACCCCCTTTATTCATCTTTTCAAGTGTTGAGCAGTTTGTCACATGATCACATAGGCCATTTTCATGCTATACAATCATGCGACTAAGGTTTGATTTTGGGCCCCTTTAATTTTTTCCACTATCCCTATGTCTACCACTTTAATATTTCCAAAGTATCAACCCTTTAAGAATATGTGGCTATCATTACATCACAAGGTTTCCTGATGTCAAAGTTTTTGACATGCAATCATGCGACGAGGTGACATCTATCCCAGTGGGCCTGTCTTTGGTTGTCAGTAGTCTTGAGGTGGCTATTGTCAGAATCTTTCAAAATTGGTATTAAAGATGACAGGTCTTCCACTTGTCATTTTTTTGTAACATGTTGTTTTCTGGTCTGATGTTCAGTTGGATGATGTGTCACCATGGGACCTAATTAGTATGAAGATTAAAGTGTTGAAAGATCTTATGACTATCGTTATACCATTAAGATTGGATGCATGTCTTTTATGCATTGCAGTATAGTGATGACAGTTGATCTTGCCCAAGGATTAAAAGTGTTCAGTGGGTCCTATTTGTCAGCATGTCAGAAGACTCTGACATTTGCAGAGATCAACAGTGGGCATGTCTTTGCAAAGGATGTGTCAGATGCATGAGATTATAAGACAACCATTGATTCTTTTTGTGACATAGCTTTTCAGTGAAGTGGGTCCACTGCCAAGTGTGCTTAGTTAGCACTTTCTCATTGGTCCATGAAGTGATGTGTTGGAGCTTGTCAGAGGGCTTGGTGTTAGAGTTCTTGATCAATGGTAGGCCTATGATCGCATGGAATATAAACACCCCATGAGATCATGTGACATCCATTGATTTTGAATCTGACCGGGGATGGTGTCAGTAGGTCCAGTGCCAAGTGTTGCAAAGATGGAAGCTTTTGATTGGTCGACGTGGATGACAATGCAAGGTGGGGTCATTGTCAGAAAAGATGGTGACAAGGATGGAATCAATGGTTGGCGTATGATCTCATGGGTTGTGTCAGAGCCATGCGATCTTGCACCTGCCGTCCAAAGGCTTTGGCAGGTGGGTCCTATGTTAGTGGTGACTGAGTAGCGACAGTGAATGAGGTGGTGATAGGTGGCACAATGTGCGCCCAGGTGGGGGTCTAATGTCTAGTGGTCTAGATAAATAAGGTTAGCAGCACCGAAAAAGTCCAAAGGCTTCGCTTATTCATGAAGAAAATTGGTGGTGCTCCAAATCAATTAGCGATTGAGCGAATATTGTGTTCATGTAGTAGCTAAATTAACTAGTGGTGAAATGAAACATTCTGCGAATAGGAAAAGGCTTTGGTCACATAGTCGCTAAATGTAAACTAGGATTCCTATAAGGATAAGTCATAAGGCCCGCGAAAAGGAAAGATCTAATGATAAGGACTTAAAGTTGATCAAGTTTTGAATATAGACCGCTAATTTTCTGTTGGGGCTTGGAAATGACCATTGCAGTTTGAATTCAAATTTTGAGAGGGTTTCCAGTGATAGAAAGGACTGAAATTTATTCATCAAGTGGTCGGATTTGGTAGAATTGGTTTTGCCGACTGTTGTAGTGTGCTCTAGGGTGTTCCATGATCATTTGTAGGGGTCTATATAGTGTTTTTTGTACTTGAGGTGTGTTTGCAGGTCGCTGATTTGACTAGTTTTCATGGCAATTCCTTGGTGTTCTATACTGTTCTCGTAGAATCTGATGATTGCAAATCTATTTGAGATTCATTTTCTCTAGCTTGCTTATGTTTCTTCCCCTGTAATAACTTATGATGTAATTTTTGATTGGTTGGGTAGTTGAAACCATAGTCACCTGAAGCTTGATGCATTGTCTTTGAGGATTCCAAGGTGACTAGTGGTATACGTAGTTAGTTTTTTGATAGAGTAAGGGTTTGATCCTAAGGTTCTATTCTAAATTTTAGTCAGTTCTAGTGGTTATGATTGTATGAACATTTGGGGAAAGAGGAGCCGAATTTTGGGTCTTTTTCCTATCTTTGTGTTTCCTTGATTGTATATTGATCCTGAATATGTTAATGAGAATGCTATTGAGTTCCAATCTTGCATTTGTGTATGTCATCTTTTTTTGGTTCTAAGCTCATATATGTTAGTGTCACAAAGTGTATTAGCATATGGTAAACAAAGAGTATTGTGAAGTCATCTCTGAGTTCCTAACAAAGTTAGGATTAAAGTCTTCTAGGTGAGTTCAGTGAGTTTACAACCAAATAAGAATCTGATGTCCTTGTGTTTGAGGGAGAGGGGTAATAGGAAAAGAACTTATCCTGAGCCCAAGAGTGTTTGATTTAAGATCTTTAGCTAATGTATGTAATTGGGTGACTCTTTTCCCTAGGTTAAGGAACTCATCCATCCTCTGGAGGCATTTCATTGTCATCAACCACACACACCCAAATTTAAATGATAATATCTTGCATTCAGTTAGTAAAGGACATAATTGTATATTGTTTTGAGACTCCTTTGGAGAAGTGAGTCAAGGGTACACCTACCTGAGCATTTAGGTTCAAAGTTTAGGAGGATCTCTTTGATCCTTGTTAATTGGCCCTCTTCCTTGTAGACTTTGGAGTGGTGATAGAGTCAAAGTATCATTAAAAGTTATCCATCAAAGTATAAATCTACAAGTTGAAGATCAAAGAGAAGAACCAACAAAATGGTGACTCTACTGGGAATAGTCTAGAGATAAAGGTTTTCAAAGTGCACTCTTGTTTTCCTATTGTATTTAGTTAAAAGATTTCCCACTTTGGTGGGTGGTGACTCAAAAGGTTAGAACCAGTGTCATAAGTTAAAGATGGACAAAAGGAGGAATACTAGGTCTTTTGTCAAGAAAAATTTGGAGGTTACTCTGGAACAATTCCCTAGACAAGGGAAGAAAAGTTGGATCAGAAGAAATGGTGATTCTACTAGTGCTCCCATAAGAGAACAAAGAAATAGCAGAGGTAGAGCACCACATGTTTCCTCAAGTGAGGAAGGCTCACAAGATAAAGTTTCTAGATCAGATGGTGGTTGCTCTGAAGATAAATTGTATGATACCCCATAGGCTCTGTTTCAAGACAAGGGTTCATTTCCTACAAGTTAGGATGAACAAGCTAGAGTAATGGGTTTTGAGATTGATTTAGATCTTGATGAAGATAATTTTAGAAGGCAGCCCATGGAACCAAGGTGAGTGCATTTCCCACATTAGGATCCTGCTGATGTGGAAGTATCATCAAGCTCTGAAGACAACATGATAGATCCACATGACCTAAATGCACTTAGGTTGCAGTTGGCGGAATAGGATGCCATATAGAAAAAGTTACAAGAGGAGAGAGAGGCTAAAAAAGTAAGCACTCTAATGGAGAGGTAGTCTCTTTTAAGAAAAATTAATGAAATGAAGAAGAGAAACAAGATGCTTGCTTCTGCTCCTAAGGTGTTGCAACATGATGTTTTTCATGATCTTGAAGCTCTAAGAAGTGAGTAGGAATACTTGTTGCAAGACCATGAGTTTGATGAAGAGGGCCCTATGATCAAACAAGTGCAAAGTTATGCTCCTTTGCCTCAGGGTAGAGATGGGCATGAGATCACTAGGCCTATTGTTGCCATTGGTGAGAAAGGAAAGAAAAAGATGGTGGGGCATCAAAAAAGAAAACCAGTGACAATACCAGGGGTCCCACCACCTAAATCAAATAGGGAGACAAAGATAGAAAGAAAAAGAAAAGAGGATGAGGCTCTTGCTCAAGAGTTGGAAAGAGCTAAAGTTGATGCTTCTATTACAGAGAAAAAAAGAAAGATCCAGTTCTTGAGGGCTTCATAAGCTAATGTTCATGGCCCTTCTTCTACCGAACTAGGTATGCCATCTATGAACACTATTGTTCCACTTAGAAATGCTACTACTAGTAATCTAATTCCTAATGTATCTACCAAATCATTTGTTAATCCTAATAGATAGTCAAATGTGAAAATGGGTGGGAATGTAGATAAAAATAATAATTCTAGTGGGAACACTAGTTTAGGATTTCAAAGAAGGCCTATGCAAGTAGAGGGCTATTGGCAAATTAGTTTCGATGGGATACCAGGCTACCCGAATGCTTTTCCAAATGATATAAGAGATAAGGTACCTAAGTTTGCTGGTAATAATGCTATTAGTTGTGAGGAGCATCTTAGGTTATTCATTGATATGCTTAATGATTATGAGGTAGAGCATGAGGATGTAGTGATGAAATTATTTGTTCAATCTCTAATGAAGGATGCTAGATATTGGTTTAAGAGACTTCCTGATAAATTTATTGATACTTGGGATTCTTTTGAGAGATGTTTTAAAGAGTAGTATGGTGATAGGCCTAATGCTAGTTTCATGTTGAATGAATTCAATACCATAAGGAAAAATCAAAATGAATCTGCAGTTGAATTCAATATGAGATTTTAGAAGGGTATGCATAAGTTGTTCCAAGTTATGCGATTAGATGATAATGTCTGTTTGACCACATACTTCAATGCATTTGATGGAAAAATGGGATACTTGTTGAGGGACAAAGAACCAAGAACCCTCAAAGATGCTTTTATGATTTATATCAATATTGAGAACAATATGAAGATATCAGGGAAGTTGGGTGGGAAGAGAGATGATCCAAAGTTGTTTGGGGACAAGAAGTATAAAAAAGAAAGTGATAGGAATGTTGGAACTAGGAGGCAATAAGAAGATAAATTGGATAACGTGCTTAATGCATTGAAGGATTTGAAGGCACCTGCAAGTAGGAACATCAGTGCTCCTACCAATGAAAGGCCTCAGTTCAACAACAATTTCAATAAGTAGAATAGATTGCAAAACTACCCCTACAACACCCAATGGAAGGATGGCAAGCCTATTGTCCCTGCTGCAAGAGGAAATAATGACAAAGGTGTCCTTGACCCTCTACAAAAAGCTTCAATAAATGTCATGGAGGACATACCTTGGTGTGTTGCATGCCAGTCCCCTCATTCTACAGAGCATTGTGTGGTTGCACATTCTATGGCGGCAAATCAAGATTGTGGCAATGAGGAGATAGATCAAGAAGAAAATCAAGATGATGTTGGATGTAACATGGCTACTTCATATCTAGGATATGAAGATGATTTTGATTTTGATGAAGTAGATGTAAATGTGAAGAGACACAATCAGGCCCTTTTTCATGAAGAGGTTTTTTTTGATAGTGACGACATTGATAAGAAGACATGTAACATGAACTCTTCTTCTAAGCTAGTAAATTTGAGAAGACCTTCTAGAGAAGAGATGGATAGGATTACTGCATAAATGATTACTCAATTGCAAACTAGAGGCATTGTAGCAAGGGATACAAATGGAAAAGCTGTAGGAATGTTTATAAAGAGTGCCAACTCCGAAGAGCCTAATGAGAACAAATCAAAACGTGATCACATGGTGAAATTCAAGAATATAAAAGGTAAGAATTATGAGCCTAAGGGAGTTAGAGTTGAAAGATTTTCTAATGAGATAGAGAAGCCAATTAACACAATGGCTAAGAATGAAAAAAGGAGGGTCGCCAATACACCTAATGTATCAGATAAGAAAAATGATACTAAAGTAGTGCAAATTGAGTTTCCTTCCTCTACTCCTGTTGATATGTTATCTGTATTGTCCCAAATTAAAGTTAAGGTTCCATTGTTAGAATTGTTGAGGATCCTTGAACACAAAGACAGAGCTATGGCATGGGTAGATAATGTTCATAATGATGATGTTGCATGCAATGGGTCTCAGGATAAAGCTTTGAAAGGTGTTGCTGCTCAGGGAATTGTATCTCAAATTCCTCCTATATATTTGGACAATTTTGTCAATGCTAGTCTTGAAAACATTGATCCATTCTTTTTAGGTGTCCTTGTGAATGGAATGAAATTAAGAAATTGTATGATTGATAGTGGTGCCCCTAATACTATTATGCCTTCTAAGATTATGGAAAAGTTAGGCCTTAAAGTTGATACAGTTCAAGGTAGATGTTGTGCAATGGATTAGAGGGAGGTACCAGTCATTGGGACTATCAATGCAATGCCATATAGGCTAGCAGCATATCCAGAGAAAGAGTTAACAATGAGTGTTTTGGTGGTGGACATCACTCCTCATTATGGGATGCTACTCTCTAGAAGGTGGAGTGCTACCATGGGTGGAAGTTTACAATGTGATCTATCCTATGCCACTTTCAAGATTGATGATCAGTTTGTCAAGATTGAGTAGGAACCAAGAGCATGCCACATGATTGAGAGAAGTATTGCTAATGAAACTACATGTTTTGTGGATACTGATATTAATGATTTTAGGGAAGAGATCCTTGTGTTTGAGAAGGAACCTATTTTGTCACCTATCTCTATTGAGGCAAGTGTTAGTTCTCTGAAGGGTGATTTTTGGGTAATGTACTTTGATGGTGAAAATTGAAAGGATGGAGCAGGAGTAGGTATTTTACTTATTTCTCCTAATGGGAACACCTAAAAATTTTCTTTCACATTGAATTTATTTTGTACCAACAATATAGCAGAATATGAGGCATTATTGTTAGGACTGAGGTTGGCACAAAAACATGGTATTAAGTGCTTAAGTGTTGTTGGTGATTCTGATTTGGTGGTGTCCCAAGTCAGGTCAGTGTATGCTTCCAAGAAAAAAAGGTTAAAATAATATAGGAATGCAGTTTGGGATTTGATTGAACATTTTGATGCCTTCAATATTGAGTGGAAGGATAGGAGTAACAATAAGATGGCTGATTTTTTAGCCAATATAGCAATCAATCCCAGTGATATTACATTTACTGGTATCTCTAAAGTTGAAATTTAGGCTAGGCCTAGTGTACCAAAAAATATTGAAAATTGGCAAGTTTTTGATGATGATAATGATATCTTAAAGTTTATGAGTTGTGAGGATCAGTATCATGGTCAGAAATTTGATTGTTTAGCCTTGGTTGAATCAGTAGAAGGAAAGGAGGTTGTCTTTGGCAATGAAGTCATTTAGCTTAGAACTAACAAGCTGCCCAAGGGGCTTGTTGTTTTGGAGTCTATCTTTGATAACGATGATAGAGTTCAAAAGAATATCAAAAGAGAAGATCATGCTGATCTAGAGGAGATAAATCTTGGAACACATGAGGCACCTAAGAAGGTATACATTAGTAGGGACATGTCTCACAATGTGAGAAAATCTTTGATTGAGTTATTGAGAAAATTCAAGCATGTTTTTGCATGGTCATATGATGACCTAAAGGTTTATAGAGAAGACTTTTCTCAGCATATTATTCCATTGAAAGAAGATGCTAAACCTTTCTGGCAGAAAAAAAGGCCTATTAATCCTACTTTGGCACCTAAGATGCAAGAATAGTTGATGAAGTTGAGAGATGCTAGGATTATCAAGCCCATTAGGCATTCTTCTTGGGTGTCAAATCTTGTCCCTATCAGAAAGAAGAATGGTGACATTAGGGTTTGTGTGGACTTCAGGAATTTAAACATCAGCTCATTAAAAGATAACTATTGTCTACCCAATATGGAAGCTATGTTGCAAAGAGTGACCAGATCATAATTGATGTCTATGATGGATGGTTTCTCTGGTTATAATCAGGTAATTTTCAAAGAATCAGAGTAATTCAAGACAACTTTCACAACACCTTGGGGGACATCTGTATATGTGAGAATGCCTTTTTCTCTCACAAATGCTGGTGCCACTTTTTAGAGGGCAATGGATGTTTCCTTTTCAAATTTTATTGAGGATTTCCTTATTGTTTATCAAGATGATTTAACTTCCTATTCCAAGAAGGAAGATGATCATTGTACTCATTTAGAGAAAATATTTGTGAGGGCCTTGGAATATGGCATTTCATTAAACCCAAGGAAATGTGCATTTGATGTCACTGAGGGTAAGTTTCTTGGCCACTTAGTGGGGAAGCAAGGAGTTAGGATTGATCCTGAGAAAGTGGTAGCCATTGATAAGATTCAGAGGCCAAAGAATATTAAGGGAATTCAATCTTTCTTTGGTCAGGTAAATTTCTTAAGAAGATTTGTAACAAACCTTGCTGAGGTCACTAGACCTATATCCAAGATGTTGAAGAAAGGATCTATTATTACATGGGAGGGTGAGCCTGATGAAGCTTTCAGGAATATCAAGTAGGCCATTAAAGATGCACCAATGCTTAAGGCACCTAATTATAGTATCCCAATGCATATCTTCTCTTTCACATCTTTTCATACTATTGTTGCAATGTTATTACAAAGAAATAAGGATGGTTTTGAGCAGCCTCTTACATTCTTCAGTAAATCTTTGTAGATTGCTGAATTTAAGTATGACATCAATGAAAAACAAGCATATGCATTGGTCAAAGTAGTCAAGGGTTTTAGATGTTATTTGGTGGGAGCAGTTGTGATTGCCTTTGCGCCAAGTGAAGTAGTCAAGGATATCTTTTCATAGCAGGATGTGTCTGGGAGGAGATGCAGATGGATTAATAGGATCCAAGAGTTCAACATTGATATTCAAATTACCAAATTGGTTAGAGGACAAGGATTGGAAAAACTGATGGCTCAATTCAATCTTGATGCAAATTAGATAAATCAAGCTGAAATTGATTATACATGTGACATGGATGATTGTATCTGGTATCAGGATATCATCTATTACTTAAGGAACATAAAATGTCCAGCAAACATGGATGACAATAAGAAGAGGTCATTGAAATTATAGGCCATCAAGTATGTAATTGTGAAATGTAAATTGTATAGAAAGAATTTAGATTGCATACTTTTGAAATGTGTGGATGATAATCAAGATAACAAGTTTGTAAAGGAAATGCATGAGGGAGTTTGTGGTGGAAATTATATGGGTAAAAATAATGCTCATAAAATCTTGAGAGCAGGATTCTGGTGGCCCACAATCTTCAAGGATGCAGAACAGTTGGTAAGGAGATGTGATGCATGTCAAAGGTTCTCTAGTAAGCTTAAGTTTTCAGGAAATATACCCTTAAGGCTAGTAGAAGTACATTCTCCTTTCCAACAATAGGGAATTGATTTCATAGGGGAGATACCAAACAAGTCAAGTGGAGGACACTCATGGATCTTAGTTGCCACTGATTACTTTACTAAGTGGGTAGATGCTATACCTACAAGAAATGCAACTAGTAAGGTGGTAATTAATTTTTTGTTGAATAACATTGTTACAAGGTTTGCGTTCCTTGAGAGAATAGTAAGTGATAATGCCATGTGCTTCAGGTCTGCTGAATATAAGGACTTTTGCAAAGGTTTAGGAATTCAGATTTCTTGTTCCTCACCTTATCATCCATAAGGAAATGGATCAGCAGAATCTACTAATAAGAGTTTGATTAAGATCCTTAGGAGGATTCTTGAAAAGAATAAGAGGGCATGGAATTCAAAATTGCCATTAGCCCTATGGGCTGATAGGGTAACTGTGAAGAAGGCAATTGGTTGTGCACCATTTGACCTAGTTTATGGAATACATGCAAGGATGCCTCAGAATAATTTATTGGAAATGTACAAGTTTGTTGAATTATATGATGATGACATAGATGATGAAATCTAGTTGAGAATTGAGGACATCATTAGGTTGGATGAGACTAGAAGAGAATCAGTTGCAAGAAATGCCAGATTGCAGTTGCGGGTTAAAAATTTATATGACAAGAAGGTTGTTGAGAGGAAGTTTGAACCTGGTGATTTGGTGTTAATTTGGAATTCTGGATTGGAGAATAAAGGAAAACATGGTAAATTTGATCCAATCTGGCTAGGGCCATATCTAATTTATGAGAAATGGGGCCAGGATTCATACATTGTGAAAGAGTTAAATGGTGAAGTTCAAGAATTGCCAGTTCATGGACAATTCTTGAAGAAATACTTCAATTGAAGGTATTTTATTTTCCATGAACAATAGTTAGGTCTCTAAATCCTATAAATTTTGTAAAGTTTCTTGCCCCTGTCCTATTTTGTCCTAGTCTATAGGGTTTTGGTCTTGTTGCTCTCTATTGTCAATTTTTCCAGTGGGGTGGTCTACTATAACCAGTGATTCTAGATCCTTGCTATGCCTACAGGAGGCATACATCCCTAGACAGAGCCACTATTATCACTTAGAAAAAATTTCATGGCTTCTAGTTTTTCCCTTTGGTCTCTACAATGTTTCTCAGGTCTCTGGCCTCAAGTCCTAGTTCAAAATTTTAAAAATCTAACTGTTGCATGAAAACCCTTTGTTTTACCCTGGCCCTATTCTATTTTAACGTTACTTTTTTGGGTTACTTAAGTCCCAAATAACCCATGGGCTAATTGTCAAAACCCCTTAGTCATCTTTTCAAGTGTTGAGTGGTTTGTCACATGATCACATAGGCCATTTTCATGCTATGTGATCATGTGACTAAGGTTTGATTTCGGGCCCCTTTAATTTTTACCACTATCCCTAAGTCTACCACTTTAATATTTCCAAAGTATCGACCCTTTAAGAATATGTGGCTATCATTACATCACAAGGTTTCCTAATGTTAGAGTTTTTGACATGTGATCATGTGATGAGGTGACATCTATCCCAACGGGCCTATCTTTGGTTGTCAGTAGTCTTGAGGTGGCGGTTGTCAGAATCTTTCAAAATTGGTATTAAAGATGATAGGTCTTCCACTTGTCATTTTTCTACAACGTGTTGTTTTTTGGTTTGATGCTTAGTTGGATGATGTGTCACCATGGGAATTGATTAGTATGAAGATTAAAGTGTGGAAAGATCTTACAGCTATCATTATACTTCTAAGATGAGATGCATGTCTTTTATGCATCGCGGTATAGCGATGACCGTCAATCTTGCCTAAGAATTAAAAGTGTTCAATGGGTCCTGTTTGTTTGCATGTCAGAAGGTTCTGACATCAGCAAAGATCAATAGTGGGTGTGTCTTCACAAAAGATGTGTCAGATGCATGAGATTATAAGACAACCATTGATTCTTTTTGTGACATAGATTTTTAGTGAAGCGAGTCCACTGCCAAGTGTGTTTAGTTAGCACTTTCTCATTAGTCCATGAAGTGATGTGTTGGAGCTTGTCAAAGGGCTTGGTGTCAGAGTTCTTGATCAATAGTTGGTGTATGATCGCATGGAATATAGAGACCCCATGAGATCATGTGACATTCATTGATTTCAAATCTGACCGGGGATGGTGTTAGTGGGTCTAGTGCCAGGTGTTGCGAAGATGGAAGCTTTTGATTGGTCAATGTGGATGACAATGTAGGGTGGGGTCATTGTCAAAAAATTTGGTGAGGAGGATGGAATCAATGATTGGTGTATGATCTCATCAGTTGTGTCAGAGGCATGAGATCTTGCACCTATCATTCGAAGGCTTTCATGGGTGGGCCCTGTGTTAGTGGTGACTAAGTAGTGACAGTGAATGAGGTAGTGAGAGGTGGCATAATGCAGGCCCAGGTGGGGGTCTAAGGTCTAGCAGTCTGGATAAATAAGGTTTTTGGCACCGACAAAGTCCAAAGGCTTCGCTTATTCAAGAAGAAAATTGGTGGTGCTCCAAATCAATTGGTGATTCAGCTAACATTATGTTTGCATAATAGCTAAATTAACTACTGGTGAGATGAAAGATTCTATGAATAGGAAAAGGCTTTGGTCGCATAGTCACTAAATGTAAACTAGGATTCCTATAAGGATAAGTCATAACGCCCGTGAAAAGGAAAGATCTAATGATCAAGACTTAAAGTTGATCGAGTTTTGAATATAGACCACTGCTTTTTTGCTGGCACCTTGGAAATGACCATTGCAATTTGAATTCAAATTTTGAGAGGGTTTCTAGTGACAGAAAGGACTGAAATTTATTGATCAAGCGGTCAGATCTAGTACAATTGGTTTTGCCAACTATTGCAGTGTGGTCCAAGGTGTTCCATGATCATTTGCAGGGGTTTGTACTATATTTTTTGTGCTCGAGGTGTGTTTGCAAGTGGCCGATTTGACTGGTTTTCATGGCAATTCTTTGGTGTTCTATACTATTCTCATAGATTTTGATGATTGCAAATATGTTTGAGAACTATTTTCTCTAGGTTGTCTGTGTTTATTCCCCTACAATAACTTATGATGTAATTTTTGATTGGTTGGGTAGTTGAAACCCTAACCCTAGTCACCTGAAGCTTAATGCATCATTTTTGAGGATTCCAAGGTGACTAGGGGTATAAGTAGTTAGTTTTTTGATAGAGTAAAGGTTCAGGCCTGAGGTTTTATTTTGAATTTTGGTCAGTTCCAGTGGTTATGATTGTATGAACATTTGAGGAAAGAGGAGCTAGATTTTGGGTCTTTTTCCTATCTTTGTGTTGCCTTGATTGTATATTGATCCTGAATATGTTAATGAGAATGCTATTGAGTTCCAATCTTGCATTTGTGTATGTCTTCTTGTTTTGGTTCTGAGCTCATATATGTTAGTGTCACAAAGTGTATTAGCATATGGTAAACAAAGAGTATTGTGAAGTCATCTCTGAGTTCCTAACAAAGTTAGGATTAAAGTCTTCTAGGTGAGCTCAGTGAGTTTACAACCAAATAAGAATCTGATGTCCTTGTGTTTGAGGGAGAGGGTTAATAGGGAAAGCACTTATCTTGAGCCCAAGAGTGTTTGATTTAAGATCTTTAGCTGATGTATGTAATTGGGTGACTCTTTTCCCTATGTTAAGATACTGGTCCATCCTCTGGAGGCATTTCATTGTCATCAACCACACACACCCAAATTTAAATGATAATATCTTGCAGTCAGTTAGTAAAGGACATAGTTGTATATTTTTTTGAGACTCCTTTGGAGAAGTGAGTCAAGGGTACACCTACCTGAGCATTTAGGCTCAAAGTGTAGGAGGATCTCTTTGATCCTTGTTAATTGGCCCTCTTCTTTGTAGACTTTGGAGTGGTGATAGAGTCAAAGTATCATTAAAAGTTATCCATCAAAGTATAAATCTACAAGTTGAAGATCAAAGGGAAGAACCAACAGGTGTCTTGCAGTTGGATTCCTTATGTTACTTCTTCATTAATGTTCTTTATATATATTATTTTAATGTAAATCTTGTATTAGAGTATCGCATGTGATACCTAATCTAGATATTGTAATTTAGTTATTAGAAGTGATTACTACATACCCTGCAACATGTGCAGTGGATGTAAGTTTATTAGGATTCATGATTATTCATGAGATGTAATCATTATGATGTAATTGTTGTATTTAATTTATGGAATCATTTGTTGATGTTATTTAATGAGTTATGTTAGAAATTAATACTATGTCATGGGACCCATTAGTTTTGTAACCTATGTTTACGATGTGTGTTATGTGAGTTAATGGTTAATGCTTTCATGTGATTGTATATCTTTTTGTAAACTTTAGAAAAAAAAATTTGTTCACCACACTTAGTATCATGTTTTAGGTTAGTTTCTTTTGGGTTCCTTGGTGGGGCATTACAAGGTGACTATAAATACTAAGAATGACTTACCATCGGCTTTTTATGATGAGAAGAAGGTGGTCAATTACAACATGGTTGTAAGAGAAGCATTGATCAGTGTACTCTCTGAAGGAGAATTTACTGAAGTTAAGGACTTGGATTTGGCACACCAAATTTGGCAAAGACTAGAGGCACTATATGAAGGAGACAAATATACAAAGAAAGAAAATTTATAGAACTAGAAAAAAAAGATGAAGAAGCTACAAATGAATGCTGATAAAGTAATTAGGGCCTATGTTGAAAGAGTTACAGAAGTTGTGGTTGGAATCAAAAATTGTAGAGGCACTTATGATGAAGAAGAAGTCATTCTGAAGATCCTTAGACCATTGAATTCTACTTACAAGTTCAAAGGGCCCTATAAATTCAAGAAACTATACCTTTGACTCCAAACTTTAGTAGATAAATGATGATTGCAAAACTAACTACTTTTGAAGCTTAAAAAATGGGAAATCATGTACCCAAGGTTGAATTTGCATCTAAGGCATCTTCACATAAAAGGGTAATGTATGCACTTCCAAGCACCAGCAATGAGAGTCTAAAAGAAGAGCTTGGACAATATGTCAAGGAATGAGAATAGATAATGGCTGAAGAAAGAAAGATGGATGAACTTTTTGCATTAATCGCTAGAAGATAAAAGAGAGGTAAGGGTAAATTTGAAGGTAAATTACCTTTAAAATGTTTTTCATGCAATAAGGTTGGTCATTTTGCATCTAGATGTCATACAAGGGTTCCTAAGTACAAACCTCAATTTTTCAAATCTAAATATTCAAAGGATAAAGAATGTTACTATGCTAGCGAAGGTATTTCTAATGATGATGATTTAGATTATGAGGAAACTAGATTTGTTGCTATTAGAGATGAACCAGTACATGAGGAAAAGGCTTTAGTGTTACATGTTGATAAGAAAACTAAATGGATTATAGATAGTGGTTATTCACATCATATGATTGGGGATAAAAACAAGTTTGTTATGTTAGTAAAATATGACGGTGGTGTTGTAAGGTTTAGAGATAATATTCCTAAATCTATCATAGGAGTAGGATCTATTACTCTGGATGGAAAGAATAATACTAATAATGTACTACTTGTTGATGGACTTAACCATAACATGTTGAGTCTTGGACAGTTGATGGACAAAGAGTTTTAATTACAATTCAGTAATGGTAAATTTTTCATTAGAAGTAAGGGAGGAAAGTTGATTGCAACTAGTACTAAATCTAGAGGTAATGTATTTCAATTAAATACATGGTAGATGGTAGATGGTAGATGGTTATGGCACAAAAGATTCTATCATGTTAATTTTTATAACATTGTGAAGGAAAATTTGACTAATGCAGTAAGAGATCTACCAAAGATTGTCAAACCATCTAACACTCTATGCAGAGAATGTGTTATGGCAAAACAAACTTGAAGTAGTTATAAAAGAAAAGAATATACATAAAAGGAAAAGTTTCATCTAGTACATACATATCTATGTGGACCTACAATGACAAAATCATACTATGGTGAAAGGTATTTCATAATTTTTGTTGATGATTTTTATAGAATGATTTGGGTTACTTATTTAAAAGATAAATAAGAGGCATTTGATAAATTCAAGATATTCAGAGAAGAAGTAGAGAATGAATCGGGTTTAAAAATAATTTTTTTTAAGTCAGAAAGAGGAGGAGAATTTATTTCAGATCTATTCAATTCATAATATGAAGAACATGGAATACAAAGACAAACATCTTCTCCTAGGACTCCACAATAGAGTGGGATAGCAGAGAGAAGAAACTAGACTATACTTGATGCTGCTAGGAAAATGTTGCTTGAAAGAAATGTATCTCATATGCATTGGAGAGAGGCTATTGGGACAATAGTGTACACACTAAAAAAAATTCAGATCAGAGAAGGTACAAGTAACACTCCTTATGAATTATGGTTCAATCATACTCCTACTTTAAAATATTTTAGAATATTTGGTAGTAAGTGCTATATAAAGAGAGATAATGAGATAGGAAAGTTTGATGCTAGAAGTGATGAAGGATTTTTCTTGGTTACACTGCCAAGGGTAACACATACAAATGCTTTAATCTAGGATTGAGGAAAATAATTGAAAGTCACAATATAAAGATAGATGAAAGGTTTCAAATACAAGAGAGAATGCATGACTATGATCAGGATATATAGATCAAAAAAGTTGCTGTTGCAGAAGAAGACGGAATTGTTTAAATTGAATGCAAAAATGAGATCTATGATAATAAAATAGATGAGGTTTCTGAGGTTCCTAAAACCCTAAGGTATGTAAAGAACAATCATCCTAAGAAGCAAATTATTGGTGATACAAATCAGGGAGTACCGACTAAATCAAAGGTTAGAGAAGAAATTTGTTTAATTTCTCAAGTTGAACCAAAGAATACAAATGAAGCTTGTAGAGATGAATCTTGGATAAATGCTATGAAATAAGAATTAGATCAGATAAAGAAGAATAACACTTGGGAACTGGGTCATAGACCTAAGAACAAAAATGTGATAAGAACTAAATGGGTTTTCATAAATAAAATGAATGAAGAATGGGTTTGTTAGGCCTATTTTCTGTCATTGCAAAATCTTTTGAAAATGGCCTATTTTCCTTGCAAGTGTTCTTCATTGCCTCCTGCCTTGTGTTCTCCATGTTGTCACCTTACTTTGGTACAAATTTCATGTGCTAATTCAAAAAACCCAGAGAGATATTCAAGTTCTAAGGTCCGCAGGAAGCAATCTTCAAAATCTGCCATAGTGTCGAAAACCCACAGTGTTTTCAAAAAGTTCATGATGTTTTTGGTCTGTGTGTTTTTGACCCGCATTGTTTTCGACCTTATGCTTCCTACTTTGTGCACTTATCTATTGACGTGTCAGAAATTTTGTGTGTTTTTTGATCCTCCTTCATCGAAAACATTGTGTTTTCGACCTCGCACTAGTTCCCTATTTGCTATGTTTTCTCTAACTCCGTAGGTGCGATGATGGTGAGCCCGGGTTTTCAAAGGCTCATCTCTGATTAACCATCACATGGCTGCATGTCATAATTTTTTGACATGCGATAATGTGACCACCTACCAGCTATCTATGTGGTCTTGGTTCTTCCTGTTGTTCATCTTGGCTGGCGGTTTGCTTTCCTTCTGGCGACTTGGCGACTGGCGGTTATCCTTGGTCTCCTAATTTTGGTGGTTAGGTAGCTAGCATTTAGTGAATCAGTGACTATTAGTCACATGATCTCTGAAAGGTTGGTAGTTATCTGCTAACATCTCCTCATCTAATGACGGTTAGTCACGTAGTCGCTGAGTGCTTGGCGGTTAAGCTCTTTGCATTGCCTAGCACGGTTAAAGTTCAGATAGGATCTGTGGACGTTGCTTGTTCACTTGATGAAGTTGCACGGTGTTTATCTTGAGCACTTTTGTGATGGCCATCAGATTTTCTTATGTGAGCGTGATGTGGGCCCGGTGTTAGAGATAAGGATCTACGGTTAGCATGTGATCACATGGAATATTCTAAGGCCATGTGATCATGCACCCACCATCTGATTGGGTGTCGATGGGTGTGTTCATTGTGGGCCCATTGTTAGTGGTGGTCATGTGGCGGCTTCCTATTGGTTGTCACATGATTGCATAGCCTTTCTCTCGACTATGCGATCATGCAACCAGGTGACACGTGTCCTTGGCAGCACGGTGGCAGTTGTGGTACCCCTTTCAGTTGCGGTGGTGATGGTGTTAACCAGTGGCGGTTAGTGTTTGCGGGCTGGTGCATGTTTGCATAGCCCATCTTTGAGCTATACGATGATACGACAGGGCACCACATGTCCCTATGGGCCCATCTGTAGCTATTTGGTGGGCTCGGTGGAGGGTGCTATCGTGGAAGTTTTTGGTTGAAACATGCTGGTGGGATGGTGAGTTTGAATGTGGGCCCAGGTGGGGTCTTGGTTTTGGCAACTCAGACAAAAGTATGGTAGTGCCGATAAAGTATGGTCTTGTCATGCATTCACAAGGAGTTTTGGTGATTCACTAGTTTGTCTCGCAATTTAGCGAACAATGGTCGCATGATTGCTAGATCTTTTGGTGATGGCATAAAGTATTGCATGATCTAGCAAGAATTATTTGGTTGCCAGTTCACCAGATAGGGTCGGGCTGGTGTTCCGGTAGTGGCGGTAGAGGATTTGGTGGTTACAGTTTGCGGGTTGTCACATGTTCGCATAACCCATTTCTGGGTTATGCAATCATGTGACTAACCAATTGTTTGTCATGGTTGCGGGGGTGATATGGCCAAATGCTTGGTAGAGGATTTGGGACCAATTTTTGACTGTGGTTAAAAGACCGCGGTTGCATGATCGCAAGGGCCATTTCCATGACTTGCGATCATGCGACCAAGCATGTAATGAAGCCCGGATTCCTGTGATGGTGAGAGATTTGATAGCGCGGTTGCATGACTGGGGGAAATGGCTAGAGAACATTGATCCTACCAATTGTATGATAGCCGTTGCTATTTCAAATTTGAAAGTCTATGAATTTCCAGTGACAGGGGGTACCATTTTATGGAATTGAATGCAAACAAGACCCTGTTTGGTGAGAAGTGACTAGTTTGCAGTGTGGTCCACGATGCCATGAGTGTTTACAGGGGTGTTTTGCCATGCAGTGATGGACATTCTTTGTTGTTCGAGGCTTTTTGCAGGTGACTTTGAAATCTTGATTTGTTGGGGGGTTCAGGACTTAACCCTGGTTACCCATAGCTTGTTGCATCCTACTGGTTTAGG
This sequence comes from Chamaecyparis obtusa, assembly GCA_027943335.1. Lineage (NCBI taxonomy): Eukaryota > Viridiplantae > Streptophyta > Pinopsida > Cupressales > Cupressaceae > Chamaecyparis > Chamaecyparis obtusa. The sequence goes on from BSBK01005995.1 coordinate 539,329, forward strand.
ATTTCAAGGTAACTAGTGGTATAAATGGTGGAATTTTTGTCTTTGTTTGGGTTCTAAATTTTGTCAATTCCAGTGAAATTTTTTGCTCTGCAGATTTTCTCCTTCTCTCTACATATAGGGTGTTTTGTTTCCATTGTTGGTTCAGAGAATATAATGCATGCTATAGCAGATTTGTCTTATGTGTGAGGACTCAATTTATTCTTACCATCACTAAGCTATCTCCATTTGAATTCTGGATTCATTAATGACACATCAAGGGTGTCTAGTTTTTCTGCTTGTATTGCCCAAGTGTTTGCAAGTAGAGTTATCTTCGTAGAGGTAACTAGCTCAAGGTTAGTGTTTATGCATGTATGAGCTGAAATATCAAAGATAGGTCATGCTTGTCTTTCAGTGGATGCTGGTTAATGTATTATCTAATTCATAGGTCTCTTCTAAGGGGAGGGTTAAAATATTTTAATGGGTAATAGCATGTTTGAATGCACAGGTGGGTGTTAAGTTGAGGTTTGGTCATGGTGTGTGATTGATGTCAAGCATCAACACACTGAGCATATTGTGTTCTTGTTTCATAACTATCTCTTGCAGTAGGGTATTTGACTCTGTGATCTATTGGATATGGCACTGGTCTATCAGAGACTTAGGGCATCTCAAGGGACCTTTCAATCATCTTTAAAATCATTTCATTTCTATCCCACCGTTTCCCTTTCAAGTTGTTAGTGTAGGTTTCTAGTTTTCATACTCACTCCATGCAAGTTGGGCTATTGCATGAGATATTGGCTTCATTGAGGTACAAGATACCTAGAAGAGTTTGAAAATCATTCCACAGTCAGTTACCTACAGGCCTTTAGTATGACACAAGGTAATTTGTATGTGCAGATGAGGTATACTCACCTGAGTGATATGGAGCTCAGAGTGTAGAAGGATCTCTCTTTGATCCTTTTTAGTTGGCCCTTTTTTCTGTCAGTTTTGGAGTGTTGAGTGAATGTGACACTAGCCCTGTCAATCCTGATGCCAAGCTGACCTTTGGGGAAAAAGAACACCAACAAGATGGTGACTCTATTGGAGAGAACATAAAGAAAGCCTATTAAGGTCTCTGGTTGCAGTTATTTTGTAGTATTCAAAATCTTTATTGACCAGATCAGTTTGGCCCATCCGAGTCACCAACAAGATGGTGACTCTACTGGGGAGAGTCTAGAATAGAGTCAGATAAACAAAAGGCATTGACTATATCTTCTCACTGCGTGCTGAGTGGTGACTCTGAGTCTCTGTTTGATCAGTGTGTTCCTGATAAATAGTGTATGTTACCTGGTGTAGTTTTGTGTTGATTGGAAGAAGAAACAAAGAATATTTTCCTCTCAAGGAGGTGGCAGCTTTGCATGACAAGGTTATCTGATGGAGTTATAGGTGACCTTTCGATCTGCCCTGCTTCTAGTCAACAAGGTCTTCTACTGCAAACTTTCAGGTATTTTTCATTTTTTGAATGTCTCCTTATTAAGTGGTCAAGCATAGGGAAAGGAGTAAGGTGTGATTAGAGGTTAGCATACTTCAAGTTCTCAGCTGTAGTGTGGTAGAATTTTATAGAAGTATTGCATTGGTTGTAATGGATAGGATGAATGATGAGATTGCATTATTAGAACAAGGAATCCTTAGAGATTATATGAAATTGGTAAGGCTAAATGTAGGATACAGAAAGGATCTATCAATATCTCTCTTCTATGATAGATTTTATGAGGTGTATGATGAGCTTCCTAAGGATGTTGAGTTTCCTGAATCTGAGTTCATTGGTTTATTCTTGGAGCTCTATTTTATGAGTCAACCAGTTGGTTAGATGCTTTATGGGAAGAGCATTATATGTGTCAGGGATTGGATACTTGGTGATGGTAGCCTTGAGCTTGAGGATGCACTTAGGGTCATGTCCTTAAGTGCTGATGATGAGAGTGATGAAGACAGTGAGGGTGTGGTGTCTTCATATGAGTCAGATGCAACATGGGAAGAGGAAAGTGATAGTGGAAGTGAACATTCTTTGGATAGTGAAGATGCTGAGGATGATTCATCCTTAGGGTATGAAGATAAAGAAAAAATAATCAAATGTGATATCAATTTATCTTCATATGGTTCTGATTTTTCTTCATGTGCTTTGAGTCTCCATGAGGTTGAGATGGGTGTTGATTTTAAGGTGTTTTCCAATCCTTTATATAATGAAGAGTTTGACTATCAGCCCATTTTTTGTCATGATGTTCAAGAAGGTGTATTGCATGAAGTTGTCAATCTTTTTTTTGAGGAGCATGTGGAGGTTTTAGATCCAGTTGATTCAAGGTGTCCTTTTTCCATCCATGGATATCTATTTGACTATTCTTTTGAGGTCCAACCGGTTACACCTGTGGAAATGCAGAGTCAAGATATAAATGAGGCCTTTCTATAGGTAGAGTATGAGGCTTTTGTCTTTCTAGTTAATAGAATGCATGTCTTAGTAGGTGAAGATCAATTTCAGTATAGTGGTGCTAACCATTGGCATGCTGAATCATACTTTCATAGTGAGCAAGATGGAGAGAGTGCCAAAAGTTTTTACATGCACTATGAAGAAAGCTATTTTGTTCTTCCTGATGTGCTGGTTGAACATGTTGATAGGCCTATGGAGACAAATGAAAGCAAAATATTTGGTGTGCAACATGAAGGAAGGAATGAATATCAAGTTTTTGATAGAGGCAAGAACTAATTCTTGTTTGTTGCTACAGATTTCTATATAAAATGTACATTTTGCAAATATGTTTTCCCCTTTTTGCTGTGTGTTTCTTTCCTAGCTTTTTCCCTATGTTTTTTGTGGCCCCTTCTTTTTTGTCCAGTTGGTGGTCTTCTCTCCCAGAGATCTGAATTCTCGCATGGGCACAAGTTACCCATCGTCCCCAGACAGAGCCACTGTTAGGCCTATTTTTTGTCATTGCAAAATCTTGTGAAAATGGCCTATTTTTCTTGCAAGTGTTCTTCATTGCCTCCTGCCTTGTGTTCTCCATGTTGTCACCTTGCTTTGGTCCAAATTTCATGTGCTAATTCAAAAAACCCAGAGAGATATTCAAGTTCTAATGTCCACGAGAAGCAATCTTCAAAATCTGCCACAGTGTCAAAAACCCACAGTGTTTTCCAAAAGTTCATGATGTTTTCGGTCTCTGTGTTTTGGACCCGTGTTATTTTTGACCTTATACTTCCTGCTTTGTGCGCTTATCTATTGACGTGTCAGAAACTTTGTGTGTTTTCGATCCTCCTTCATTGAAAACATTATGTGTTTTTGACCTCGCACTAGTTCCTTGTTTGCTGTGTTTTCTCTAACTGCACAGGTGCGATGATGGTGGGCCCAAGTTTTCAAAGGCTCGTCTCTGATTGGCCATCACATGGCTACATGTTAGACTTTTCTAACATGCGATCATGTGACCACCTGCCAGCTATCTGTGTGGTCCCAGTTCTTCCCATTTTTCATCTTGGTTGGCGGTTTACTTTCCTTCTAGTGACCTGGTGACTGGCGGTTATCCTTGGTCTCCTAATTTTGGTGGTTACGCGGCTAGCATCATGCGACTTGGTGACTGTTAGTCATGTGATCTCTAAAAATTTAGCGGTTATCTGCTAACATCTCCTGATCGAGTGATGGTTAGTTGCATAGTCACTGAGTGCTTGGCGGTTAAGCTCTTTGCATTGCCTAGCATGGTTAAAGTTCAGACAGGATCTATGGATGTCGCTTGTTCACCTGGTGAAGTTGCATGGTGTTTATCTTTAGCACTTTTGTGATGGCCATTAGATTTTCTTATGTGAGCATGATGTGGGCCCAGTGTCAGATATAAGGATCTACGGTTGGTGTGTGATCACATGGAATATTCTCAGGCCATGCGATCATGCACCCATCATCCGATTGGGTACTGATGGGTGTGTTCGTTGTGGGCCCATTGTCAGTGGTGGTCATGTGGAAACTTCTTATTGGTTGTCACATGATTGCATAGCCTTTCTCTCAGCTATGTGATCATGCGAGTAGGTGACACATGTCCTTGGCAGTGCGGTGGTGGTTGTGGTACCCCTTGCGGTTGCAGTGGTGGTGGTGTTAACCAATGGTGGTTAGTGTTTGCAGGCTAGCACATGTTCGCATAGCCCATCTCTGGGCTATGCGATCATGCGACAGGGTGCCATGTGTCCTATGGGCCCGTCTATAGCTATTTGGTGGGCTCGGTAGAGGGTGCTGTCGTGGCAGTTTCTGGTTGGACCATGGTGGTGGGATGGTGAGTTTGAGCATGGGCCTAGGTGGGGTCTTGGTTTTGATGGCCCGAACAAAAGGATGGTGGTGCCGATAAAGTATGGTCTTGTCATGCATTTGCAAGGATTTTTGGTGATTCGCTAGTTTATTTGGCGATTCAGCGAACAATGGTCATGTGATTGCTAGATCTTTTAGCATTGGCATAAAGTATTGCGTGATTTGGCAAGAATTCTTTGGTCACCAGTTCACTAGATAGGGTCAAGCTGGTGTTCTGGTAGTGGCGTTAGAGGATTTGGCAATTACATTTTATGGGTTGTCGCATGTTCGCATAACCCATTTCTCAGTTATGCGATCATGTGACTAACCAATTGTTTGTCGCGGTTGCATGGGTGATATGGCCAGAGGCTTGGCAGAGGATTTGGGACTGATTGTCGACTGTGGTTAAAAGACCACAGTCGCATGATCGTAAGGGCCATTTCCATCGCTTGCGATCATGTGACCAAGCATGTAATGGAGCCTGGATTCCTGTGACGGTGAGAGATTTGACAGTGTGGTTGTGCGACTAGGGGAAATGGCTAGAGAACATTTATCCCACTAATTGCATGATAGCCATTGTTGTTTCAAATTTGAATGTCTATGAATTTTGAGCGATAGGGGGCTCCATTTTATGGAATTAAATGCAGACAAGACCCTGTTTGGTGAGAAGTGACTGGTTTGCAGTGTGGTCCAGGATGTCGTGAGTGTTTGTGGGGGTGTTTTCCCATGTAGTGATGGACATTCTTTGTTGTTCAAGGCTTTTTGCAGGTGACTTTGAAATCTTGATTGGTTGGGGGGTTGAGGACTTAACCTTGGTTACCCGTAGCTTGTTGCATCCTACTGGTTTAGGATTTCAAGGTAACCAGTGGTATAAATGGTGGAATTTTTGTCTTTGTCTAGGTTCTAAATTTTGTCAGTTCTAGTGAAAGTTTCTGCTCTACAGATTTTCTCCTTCTCTCTACATATAGGGTGTTCTGTTTCCATTGTTGGTTCAGAGAATATAATGCATGTTGCAGCACAATTGTCTTATGTATGAGGACTCAATTTATTCTTACCGTCACTAAGCTATCTCCATTAGAATTCTGGATTCATTAATCACACATCAAGGGTGTCTAGTTTTTCTCTTTGTATTGCCCAAGTGTTTGCAAGTAGAGTTATCTTCGTAGAGGTAACTGGTTCAGGGTTAGTGTTTATGCATGTATGAGCTAAAATATCAAAGATAGGTCATGCTTGTCTTCCAGTGGATGCTAGTTAATGTATTATCTAATTCATAGGTCTCTTCTAAGTGGAGGGTCAAAATCTTTTGATGGATAATAGCATGTTTGAATGCATAGGTGGGTGTTAAGTTGAGGTTTGGTCATGGTGTGTGATTGATGTCAGGCATCAACACACTGAGCATATTGTGTTCTTGTTTCATATATATCTCTTGTAGTAGGGTATTTGACTCTGTGGCCTATTGTATAAGGCACTAGTCTATCATAGACTTGGGGCATCTCAGGGGACCTTTCAATCATCTTTAAAATCATTTCATTTCTATCCCACCCTTTCCCTTTCAAGTTGTTAGTGTAGGTTTCTAGTTTTCATACTCACTCCATGCAAGTAGGGCTATTGCATGAGATATTGGCTTCATTGAGGTACATGATACTTAGAAGAGTTTGAAAATCATTTCATAGTCTGTTACCTATAGGCCTGTAGTATGACACAAGGTAATATGTGTGTGCAGATGAGGTATACCCACCTGAGTGATGTGGAGCTCAAAGTGTAGAAGGATCTCTCTTTGATCCTTGTCAGTTGGCCCTTTTTCCTGTCAGTTTTGGAGTGTTGAGTGAATGTGACACTAGCCCTATCAATCCTAATGCCAAGCTGACCTTTGGGGCAAAAGAACACCAACAGGGTTGTTTTAAGAAACAAAGCAAAAATGGTATGTAAAGCCTACTCACAACAAGAATGCATAGACTTTGGAGAGACATTTGTTCCTGTTACCAAAATAGAAGCTATAAGATTATTCTTGGCTTGTGTTTCACATAAAATTTCAAGGTGTATCAAATGGATGCGAAATCTACATTCTTGAATGGGGATCTTGAAGAAGCAGTATATATAGAACAACATGATGGATTTCCTCTATCCAAAGATGGATACATGATATGGAAGTTAAAGAAAGCTCTGCATGGGCCGAAGCAACCTCCAAGCACTTGGTATGAAAGGTTAGACAAGTACTTACTTCAGCTTGGATTTAGAAAAGTTAATGCTTACAATAATTTGTATTTAAGAACTAGTGAAGATGGAATATTGATAATAGAAGTCTTTGCTGATGATATTATCTTTGGTGGCAATGACGATCTATGTGAGAAATTTTATAAGGAATTGGAAAGTTAGTTTGAAATTTCCATAATAGGTGAAATGAAATTCTTTCTTGGACAACAAATAAATTAGGGCAAAGATGGCATTTTTATTTCTCAAACTATATATCTTAAAGAAATGTTGAAAAATTTGTGATGGAGGAATATAAACCAATCGACACACCCATGGTGACTGCTAATAATCTAATCATTGATGATCAATCAAAGTTTATTTTTTAGACCTTGTACTAATCAATGCTTCAAGGATTGCAATATCTAATCCACACCAGACCAGATAGTGCTAATGTTGTTGGAATTCTATCTAGATATTAGGTAGAACCAAAAGAAACATACCTAGCTATTGTGAAAAGGATATTGAGATATCTAAAAGGAACCATAGACTATGACATATGGTATGAAAGAAATGATATCTTTGAACTTCATGCTTATACTCATGCTGATTGGGAAGGAAGCATTGATGACAGAAAGAGTAGTGGTGGTGATGCATTTTTCCTTGTGAAAATGTTGGTTTCTTGGCTAAGTAAGAAGTAAGACTATACATAACAATCTACTACTGAATCAGAGTATATTTTTTCTTTTATAAATTGCACTCAAATTATTTGGATGAAACAAATATAGAAGGACATTGGACTAACATTTGATGAACCTATGGTTATCCATTGTGATAAGACCAGTATAGTGAATATGTCAAAGAATCCAATGATGCACTCTAAAACTAAACATATTTCTATCAAGTATCACTTTTTGAGAGACAAGGTGGAAGAGAAGGAAATACACTTAGAGTATATTAGTACAAAATAATAGATTGTAGACATCTTCACAAATCTATTGCCAAAAGATACCATTGAATATATTAGAGGTATGCTTGGGGTTTAGGCCCCTCCTAATAGGAATTAAATGATATAGGCATGCATCAGTCCAGAGGTTTTCATAGCCTTATCATATCATGGACTAGATGTAGGGATCTACTCCTCAGGAGGAAAAATTGTGGAAGAAATATATTGAAGAATAGTTGATGACTCATGGCACCCTTTTCCATTTTTGTCAAATGGGGATTATTTCTATGAGATAATTCCAACTATATGGGGAGATTGTATGTAGTACTATTTGGTTGCAGATCTTTGCATTGATATAACTTTGGGATGATGAATTTTACCATATGTTGACATTAATTCCAAAGGGAGATATTGTTGGATATTGCTAATGCATGAGATGGTGATTGATACATTTAATATATTTAATCAATACATTACTAAATAGCCATATATACTATTATCATCTGTTGTTTGTCACTAATCTCCACATATGTCTATGTGAAGAGTAAAAGCTCGTTATGATAGTGTATGAACATTGTACATATATATTAGAACGTGCGAAGATGGATGAGAGTACAAGAAGATGTTGTGATCTTATATCCAAGATCACATCATGTAATGCTCCATATTGAGAAGATATGGATTTGGTACATGCGAGTTTGAAAGATGAAAGAAAAGGCACTGAAGGATGTTCATTGGTCAGCACAAGGTACATAATGTTGGATGACATCAACTATAGCATGTGATCTGGAGAAGACTTATTTGGGAGCTGACTTCAGAAGTGTAGCATGCATTTTGTTTGGCAAAAATAAATTAAGGATATCAGTCCTTAATTGTTGCAATGGAATCATTCTATACTTGTTTTAGGTACCATGTGTATCTTAGCAAGAGTTGATGTAAATTAGAAACCCTAATTGGACAACCTAATTATTGTGGATTGTTATTCTTAATAGGAAATAGTTGATGTTATAAATCATCATATGAGCTTATTCCAGATCTGTATTTTCAAAGTGAGTTGTATATTTCAGACTAGAACCTATTGTTACTAAGTATTGTATCATTTTAAATTCTTTAATAAAGGTTGAGCTAATAGCTATCTATAAATCCTTAATCAAGGTGACATTCTAATAGGATATTTTTAAGCCCTCTAACTAGGCCACTTGTAATAGGGTGATTAAATATTTTAACGGGGTCACACCTACCAGTGTGTATTGTAACCTTTAATAGGGTTGGCTCCATATTGGGTTTCCATGTTAAATCTTGGTGTCATACTTGGGTGAATTTTATTTGATGTCTTATGTTGTTGAGAGCTTTATATTCTACAAGTTTATTACTTTTGGACAATTGAAAGAAGGTTTTATGTTACTGATTATATTGTATAGAGACCGAGTGGATTTTTCAATTGATCTAAGTTTGTTGAAGTGTTGAAAATTTCATTTCATACATCTCGATATGAGGATAACTAATCCAAATCCCACTCTCCGTTATTCTAAAATCATTCTAACTTTATTATCACTCATCAACTATAATGTCACCATGCCAAAATTATCTTATAATTTCCTCTAATACAATAATTTACCCATATACATAGATATAAAATATTATAATATTTATGAGTCAAATCTATTAAATCTATGCTAATATTATAATATTTACCTCTTTTATTACATCTATGCTATAACCACATTGAGAAAAATCCTTATTCATTCTTCTATTGAAAATTAGATAGATGTCGTGCCAAGTTAAATATTTTCTAAACAAGGTTGTTGTTGAAATAATTTAAAGCTACTCACTTTTTTTGTCATCATAAATCTACCAAAAGTTAGAAACAAAAAAGGAAAAGAAACAAAAGATGTGCTATATTATTTTTTTTATATAATTAAAAAAAAAAATTAAAGATAAGCTACTACACAAAGTCTAGAAAGGAGTAGATTCTACTTTGTTTTACCTCTTGTTCAAATTTTAACGACAACCATACTTTTCATATCATTTTCAATTAGAAAGATTGTATCCAAAAATAAATCGTTACCACCACAAATAAAATTATTTAACAAAGAAGGATTTTTTCAATGGAAGGAATAGGAAATAGAAGGAAGAAATAACTCTTGTCAAATAATGTTGAGAAGATCTAAAAATTAATTAAAATTAAGATATTTAGAGAGATCAACAATGTAGCTATTCAAGAGTTTTAAAGGATTTTCCAATGAAAGAAGTGAGCCCAAAAAGGGTATTGAGATTTGTTAGAGAAAGACATGCTATTCTTAAGAGAATTGTCAAAAAAAATTTGGTTAAAAATATGACTTAAAGAATGTGTTAGGAATGGGAACACTGAGAGGGGGGGTGGGGGGGTGAAATAGTGTTCACTATATTTTAAATTTTCACTTTAATCTTTATACTGAATTTAAATGCTTAAGTACTAAATTAAACATTCACATAAACATAAAACATGAAATAAACAAATGACACTAATATGGTTACGGGGAAACCCAAATAGGTAAAACGCCTGGTGGGAATTGACACCCACTAATATTCTACACTAGTGTTTTATGATCCTTGTTAGAAGATCCTTAACCCTGTTAGGAGTTGCTTTACAATATATTAACTATAGTAGACTTGGTCAAGGGCCATTTGATGTTTAGAGTCTTTTACAATAATCCATGTTAGGGGAATGCATGTACTTTCCTAGAGCTCACTGCTCAGATGGTGAAGGCTACAACCTTCTGATATGAGATACACACTATACCTACAGGATGAACTGTCATTATTACACTGCTTGTCAAATCAATTCCTTTGATGCACTGATGCTTTACCCTCTTTCAAAGCTCTAATACATCTTCTTGACTCTTTGCATACTTCTTCTTTGCTTAACATAAGTCTCTCTTCACTTCCATATTGAATACAATGGGCACATCTTATATTTATATGCTCATACAAAATAAACAATTAGGTCGGCCCTATTTCCTAGTACAAACAATGCTTCCAAATGAATTGTCTTAAGTGTCCTTACAATTAAAAATATAAATACGTAGGCAACCTAAATACAATGGGCACATAGCCTTTACAACATTAGATTATAATCACAAACTAAAATATTGACAGTTAGCTTCATGTACTATTCTTCTCTGGCACTCACTGGCTGTGTGTCTTCAAATAACTATAACTTTCTCATCCTTGCACATATTCTTGTGCGCTCGTAGAATAAGAATAAGTATGTTTTAACAAACTTAACTTCGAGGGTGCATTCCATAGTTATTCTGTACACACATGCACTGATGCTCTAAGCTGCAGGAACTCTGTACACTGTCCAGTCTTTAACACTCAACCGAATTCTGATCTTTACATCAAGTGCGCTGACTCCAAACTACTATATGACTTTGTTTCCATAATGAAAACACTATACCAAGTCATATACATCAATATAGTCAACTTTCCAACAATATCCCCCTTTTTCATTGATGGCAACAAAGGAATATGGCCAAGTTGCTAACTGTCCCTTAACACAAAAACTTTTTGTCTTCTATCCATTTCTTAAATATAAGATTGTATCTCCCTATACATATTATGATCCATATTCTATACAAATCCCCCTTTGACATTAATGACAAAGGTGTTCCAAAAATCTTTATCTACACATACTCACTAAAGGAAAACATCCATATATGCAATCTTAAAGTTTTGGATCTCCTTCTTCAAAAAGTTATCAAGGAATTAACTATCTGGAGATGGGCGCATACATCATACTGAAGCTTCTCCATCTTATTCAAATCTATGCTCACACCTTCATCATATGTCAACATGGTAGCATCAATCTCCTTGATGTTCTGATTGAGAATGTCTAGTGAGGGTGCAAGAGGATTCCTCAACTGAGTCTATCTAGAACTTACCTTACCCATCTCTTTCTCTACCTTCTCAATTTTGTCCAACTGACCTTGGTAGACATTGTTGCACATGTTTACATCAGTGGATGTGTCTATCACTAAAATCTTCACCTACTCAATCATAGCTTCTGCCTCTTTTATTTTCTTAAGATGGGTATTAGTAAGCTTATCCTGATCCATGTAGTCTGCAATGAATTCAAACCTAGTGCAAAAGTTTCTCATTATCTCATTCAATCTCTTCTTCAAATACTTTTCTTCTACAAGTTGGGATGTAGATTCTTCAAGGCTTGAGAAATTACTTTTGAACTAAGAAATGATTGTTCTTACATCATCCATAGAGTGTACCTTAGACACTTTCTTGTCCACACAAAAGAAACTATTTAGAATATTTACTGATTCCACAAGGAGAGGATTTCTCATTACTTGCTTGTCCTTTTCATTCTCTATATCTACGACACTAAGCTTAATCAGGTCTTCTTCTATCCATGATTCTAAAATGGATGTGTCAGGTGTCAAACTTGACAATAATGTTGAGGAGGGGGTGATGTGAGTACTATCCATCACTTCTAGTTTTACCTTGTCTAGTTCAATAGAAGTTTCATCTTTCTCTTATTCTTTTTCTTCCATCTTATATTCTTCTTTCTTTTTTACTCTTCTTCTTCTTTCTTATCAGATATATCTTCAATATGTACTTCTTCTTGATGAGTGGGAGGTGATTTTTTGCATAGAATTTCAAAGTCTTGTGTGCTCACAAAAGCTTCCTCAAACTTGTCCAATTCTATGTCACTGGCTGCGATGGCTATCTCGACATTATCAATGATAATGGTTCTATCCTTGTGTGATTCTGACATGGGCATAGACTTATCTAACTTTATTTGTACTTCCACTATATGTGTTTAATCCTAAGGACTTGTAGATTGTTCCTTTATGGTCTTTGACCCTTTGGTAACCATTGTGGTTACATTAGCTATGGGCGAAAAAGGTGGATACATGTTTCTATCCATAAATACCTTCTCAAAGGAATTCTCTATTTCTTTGGTGATTAACTCATAATTCTTATCCATTATATTCAGATTTCTTGTCTTAGTTTTGAGGTGAGGTTTCACTAGATCTAACAATAGTTTCTTCTCTTCTAGATCACATATAGGAAAGGTATCATCAAGAATCTTTTCCCTTATCCGATGATCTTCCTCAATGGCCTGTCTCTTTGGAATTCAAGGATATTCCATACTTGGTCAGGAATCATTGTTTTTAGTTCCAAGACTATTTTCTTGAACTTTAGCATGTGCTTGACCAACATACCATGAATCTCAAATTTATCTATTTTATTATACTTCTCATAAAACATCCCTACTTGATCAATTCCTCCCTCATCAACTATTCTAGCACTTAGCACACTAAGAATAGGTTTGAAACTTACTTTAGGAGGTGCTTGGGTGTTCCTTCTATTTCTTGTAACTTGCAAGGATGGATGACTAGTGCCAACCTCTTTCTTCCTTTTTTTCATTGCCTTATACTTGGGAGGAGCAGTAAGCTCAATACTTTTCTTGGGGGCAGAAGAAGTGTCATCTTCTTTACCCTTCTGACTATCATCTTTTTCAATTTTTATCTTCTTCATCTTGGGATCATGTGATTATGCCTTAGCTACATCTGCACTCTTCAGTTCCAAAGAAATCTTTTCATCCCTTGCTTTATCAAGGTCTTCTTGTGTTACTCCATGAATTCTAAGTATCTTAGATGTAATCTTAGAGGCTTTCCTCTTAGTTGCTGCACTGTTAAGTTTAGCATCTACTTCTCTGGTTTTCTCCTCATATGTTCCCCACCTAGGTTCATTAAGATCTTTAGAGGTTAATAGTAGTACCTATGCATATGCTTCAAGGACCTATTCCTCTACCTCATAACCAAGTGGATGAATCCACTTAGTTCTTGGTTCAATAACTTCCATACAAATTATGTTTGTGTCTACCATAAACCATAATGTATCCTTGTACTTTTCAACAATGTTCTCTGGAATTATGTACCTCATTTGAAGCTTAGCCCTAAAGGTCTTCAATTCCAATGTGATGTAGTCTCTGAGTGTACTTTTAGTGGATGCTTTGTTTGATATCTATGGCATGGTTAGAATGGAGTTGTCCAAATACAAATATGATACTCTTGCAACAATATGAAGGTACATGTAAATGATTAAGGACCCAAACCTAAATATTTTGGTCTTATCATGCTTGATGGCCTTAATGTTATCTATCAACTATGAAAGCAAGATATTACACAAGTTGAACTCCCCATCTTCCTTCAAAAGTCTGATGACTACTAGAATTGTGCTCACAGACACACTATTCACCCTGCTGGTGTGATGAAACCTATATCCCAGTATCATTGACATTAATTTGATGTTTACCTACTCAATGGGCTCAATTTTCATCCTGCACCTATCATTCCTTGGCTTACATGTCTACTCAACCATTTTTCTAACATGCTTTCCCATAGGAAGGATGACGCCTATCCTAGAAAGGCCTATCATCTCATATATCAAGTCATTGGTGATTCTTACTGGCACATCACCAATCCAAAACAAATCATCATGAATTCTACTCAATAAAATCTTTATCCATTCTATCTCATAGAATTCATATGCCATACCATATTCAACAAAAGGGTGATTATTCCATTTAACATATCATCAATGAATGTTTTGTCTAGTTTCAACATGGTATCCAAGTGTTCCCTTAACCTATCCAACCCAACTGGTTCCTTTTGCAGTAGATGTATGCCCTAGTGTCCTCGACATGCATGATTCCCATAGGTGTACGAGAGAAAGCTCCCTCTAAATCATCTAGGGTTGACTTAAATGGATGCCTCTTAAAGATGTATCTCTTCTTCTTTGCAACATCAAAAACTATGGGAGTGGCCATGACTTACTTGTTTAATCACTTTCCAACTAATCTCTGAGATAATCTGAAGACTTCTAGATCAGTGCGATGAACTAGGATTTCTACAACTGACTAAATGCACTGCAAATCATTGAGCCAGACCCATTTTGACAAATTGAGCCCCTATTTGATAAATGGGCACCCAATTCAGATCGGGCACCCAAACTGAAACAGACACTCGATATTTAAAAAATAGGCACCTGATTCTCACAAATCGGGCACCCATTTTATTTCAAAATTGGGTGCCCATTTCAAAATTCAATTTTTTAAAAAAAATTATTCTCGTTTTCACCTTCAGAAAATGGGATCACATTCAGCAGAGCTCGGGTGCCCGATTTAGCTTCCGCTGCCAACCCCATTTGCCATTTTTTTCATGTTCCAGGTACGTACTATTGTTTTTTATTGTTTATTTTTGTCATTAAAAATTGTACTTTCAATTTTTTTTTTAATTAAAAAATGTAGTTTAATTTGTTGTTTTCAAAAAAATTGTATAAATTTAATTATATTTTATTTTACAAGTAGTTCTTTTAAATTTTAATTTACTTTGTAAATTAGCGTATCTACATAAAAACCAAAACCATAGGTAGCAAAACAAAAACATAAATAGGTATACAAAATTAAAGTAGGAAACCCTAGTCTTAGAAAACAAAAACATAAACCTATAAAAAATTAAACTTGGAAATCCTAGTCTTAGAAAACAAAAACATAAACCTTTGGAAAATTAAATTAGGAAACCCTAAACTTAGAAAACTAGAAAACATAAATCTCTCTCTCTCTCTCTCTCTCTCTCTCTCTCTCTCTCTCTCTCTCTCTCTCTCTCTCTCTCTCTCTCTCTCTCTCTCTCTCTCTCTCTCTCTCTCTCTCTCTCTCTCCTCTATCAAAAGATTATCATTACTTGAAAGAGCTCATCCAAGACAAGGAAGTGAGACTGGAATATGTGAATACAAAGGAATGGTTAGTAGATATATTCACTAAGGCTTTACATAAGGAATCTCATGAGTATCTAAGAGGTAAGTTAGGGGTGATTCCCCTAATTCATGCTACCTAGAATCAAGTAGGAACATTGCATCAAATGTACTAATTAGAATATCTCACAATTTGATACAAAGGAGGTCACACTTTAGGAGTTTCCTAAAGTTGTGAAGAGTAAAGAAGAAGAATGTTGATCAATCATAAGAAAGATGAAACATAGAGTATATAGTTTAGAGAACTAAAATGAAGATATTTACACAGTAAAGATGAATGTATTTGGTATTGTTTTTAAAGAGGGATAGCTATAGTAAGAGATTCAATGAACCTAAGGGATAGATTAAGTGAGAGATTCAGTAAAATGATGAAAAGACAAAGGGAGAAATATATTCAAGAGAGAGTTGATACTTGGATGAGAATCATAATGAAGCTAAGGATATTAATGAAGATCTGATACACAGAGAGAGTTGACAGAAGTTTCTTCATTACATACTTTTTGGATTGTATGGTAAACTATGCATGTGTAGTATGGTATTAGATGTGGTGTTTCTGTTACAAAATTTTCCTTGTTCCATGCAAATTTGGCCTTTTCTATCCTGAGGTCTACATTTTTATTTGGCCGAGCACCCCTAAAAATTCCATGAATTTGTGCATTATCTTCTGGCCTCTGCAATTATTTTTATTCTCCTAGTTTGCAGGTTTTAAATTTGAAAATCTAGTTGTTACCCCCAAAAAAACCCTAGAAAACCCTAGGCCAGGTTCTATTTTGCAGTTACCTTTATTGGCCACTTAAGTTCTCATTTTAGCATGGGCACTTTATTCTTTCCTTTTAGTCATGAGTTCTCCTAATCCCCGGTGGAGTATTCCTTTCTTTTCCCAATTTAGTGAATGCCTTATTCATGTATTCTCCAAGTCAAACTAAGGTTATCTATTTCATTATGTGACTCGGTGAATACCTTTAGTCACTAGTTCTCTAAGTTCTCTAGTGGTTATCCTAGATATCTAACGAACTAGAAAATGCAATGATTCTCATGGTCACTTAATTTTTGGTGGTTAAGTCTCAACAGTTAGCGACCCGGTGAAGTAGTTACCCTTTCCTCAGTCGCATAATCGCTAAGTTGTTTTGCGGTCACTTTATGTGGGGTCCCAGTTAAGAAGGATCAATGGCTATCATAAGATCTCATAGGTTCTGTCAGAGGCTTGTGATCTTATGCTAGACATCGATTTTCCTTTTCATGTAGTGCTTCAAACTTTATGTGGGTCCACTGCCACATTGTCTAAGATGGAGGATTGTGATTGGCCAAGGGTGGTGATTTGTAACTATGTCAGAGCAGGCCCAAAGACTATCTAGTGTGGAATATCTGACAGCTAGTGCATGATCTCATGGATTATGTCAAAGCCATGAGATTATGCGCTGACCATCGATCTTGCTTTATTGCAGAGGCTCTGTCAGGTGGGTCCTTTCTTGCTGATGTGTTCACATTTTATTGGTTGTCAAGTGATGATGAAGACTTTTAGGTGGACCTGATGTGTTAGTGGGGTCCCAATTAAAAAGAGATCAATGACTAGTGCATGATCAAAAGGAATATTCAAGGGCTATGAGATCATGCACCCGCTGTTAGATTGGAATCTTAGGCTTTAGTGGGTCTATGTCAAAAAGTGCCGAGGTGTCTGTTGATGAAGCGGTTAGGACCAAATGGAAGAGTTACATGTGGAAATGGGCCTAGGGTTAACAAGTTTTTGGCAGTTCTAATAGGGTCCCTTTGGTTTCTCATTCATGTAATAAGATAGTGATGCTCCAAATGATTTGGTGACTCGACGACTGAAGGTTTTCTCTTATTCACAAGATGTAACTAGCGTAAATGAAAAGATTTAGATACTCAGCAACTGTAGTGTTCGTGTGGTCACTTGACCAAACTAGAGTTAGGAGGAGTACGCGAATAGGAAAAGGTGTCTTCAGTCACACAATCATTGAATAACTTAAAGAAAGAAAGCTCGAGGTGGGTCCAAAATGATAGATATGCTAACATGCTCACCTCCCATTGGTCGCGATGTGTTGATGAGGACTTTGACTTTTTAGAAGCAAGTTTGTGACTATTTCAGGATGATTTGGGTCGTTCATCTGCCAGGAAATAGTAGACATCAACGGTTACATTTTAAAATGACCGACTAGCCATTGTGATTCAAATTCAAATATTTCTAAGAAGATTTTTGCCAGTATCTAATCCGATGGGCTGCGAATGGTGGGGTAGCTTGAAATTTATGTCACCAAGGACATTTGCAGTTGAGGAAGATGATAAAGAGGTCTAGGTAGCCGTCTTGGATCAATTCTTGTCCTTGAGAAGTACCATTTTTAGCATTCATGGTGAGACTTTGTGCAAGAAGGTTAATGAAACAAGGTTTCTTGTCCATGGGTGGATGCAGTATAGGGATGGGCACACAAATATCTGATCGGCTATGATATTGTAGAGATGCATTTATGATCAAATTTGATTGAATTAGGGTTGAATATTATTCTAATGTAGATCTATGTAACCCTAGTTAGGTTTTCAATCCTCCATGCATGCAAAATAGGGGATGTATATATTAATTTTTGGAGCTTTTAGAGCTTAGAGTTGGACAATTGTAAAGGAGACTTTTCTTTCATAGAGTTTATTGAAGGCATTCTTTCTACCCCCTTAACTTCTTCAATTGTAAAATTCCCATTGATTATCTCAGATATTGTAAGACACTTTGTGACATTTTTATGTCCCTATGCTTCCTATCTGAATTATCTCTTATTGAATTAGAGTATATGTATGTTTTCAGTAATATCTCAAAGTTCTTGATCCTTCTTTCTTTCTCCAATTTATGTGTATTCTTATGAATGATTTGATTTGAATGTTTTGTGGGCATCCTTCAACCCCTTGACAATCTGTCTCATTCCTATACCTAGTTGCAGAGGTGAATGTTTGTTTGCAGGTCATAGATTGTGTCTAAATTCTAGGAGTGCTATTGTTTGTGAAAGTCTTTCTCTTTCCCTGAATAGCCTCTTTCTATTGTAGATCCTTCTATGAAATAATTATGCAAGCTTATTTAGTGAGTTTTGATTTCCTAGACCTAAGATTCTTTATTGATTTTATTCCTCTATGTTGTGATTCATACCTTCATTTTGGTGTATCACCTAGTAGGTAGTTTTCTTTCAAGTCATTTCCTATTTAAGCATTCCTTCTATCCCTTTCCCCTCAAAGTTTTACTTTCCTACCAAGAAGCAAATTAAGGTGATTATCCAAGAGGAACGAGCCTAGAACTTGGAGGTCTCATCTTAGTTAGCATAGGTCCCACAACCTGGAGATGATTCTCATGTTACACTAGGTTATCAAGACTACGAGAGCTTGAAACAAGGGTGCAAACTTAGTTTATAATAGTTTCCATAAATGCCAAAGAGGGAGATTGTTGGAAACTACAATTGAAACAATTTTTATATTGTAATTGATGTAAAACCTTAACTTGTGAGATAATTTCTATCTAGTAGAGAATGAATCAGGTTTAAAAATAAAAAAATTTAGGTCAGAAAGAGGAGGAGAATTTATTTTAGATCTATTCAATTCATACTATGAAGGATATGGAATACAAAGACAAACATCTTCTCCTAGGACTCCACAATAGAGTGGGATAGTAGAGAGAAGAAACTAAACTATAATTGATGCTGCTAGGAAAATGTTTGAAGGAAATATATCTCATATGCATTGCAGAGAGGCTATTGGGACAATAGTGTACACACTAAAAAAAATTTAGATCAAAGAAGGTACAAGTAAGACTCATTATAAATTATGTTTCAATCATACTCCTACTTTAAAATATTTTAGAATATTTGGTAGCAAGTGCTATATAAAGAGAGATGATGAGATAGGAAAGTTTGATGCTAGAAGTGATGAAGGATTTTTCTTGGTTACACTACCAATGGTAAGGCATACAAATGATTTAATCTGGGATTGAGGAAAATAATTGAAAGTCACAATGTAAAGATAGATGAAAGGTTTCAGATACAAGAGAGAATGTATGATTGCGATCAAGATACATAGATCAAAGAAGCTGTTGCTACAGAAGAAGAAGAAATTGTTTAAATTGAGTGCAAAAATGAGGTCTATGATAATCACATAGATGAGGTTTCTAAGGTTCCTAAAACCCTGAGGTATGTAGAAAACAGTCATCTTGAGAAGCAAATTATTGGTGATACAAATCAGGGAGTACCGACTAAATCAAAGGTTAGAGAAGAAATTTGTTTAGTTTCTCAAGTTGAACCAAAGAATACAAATGAAGCTTGTACAGATGAATCTTAGATAAATATTATGAAATAAGAATTAGATCATATAAAGAAGAATAACACATGGGAACTAGTTCGTAGACCTAAGAAAAAAAATGTGATAGGAACTAAATGGGTTTTCAAAAATAAAATGAATGAAGAATGGGTTGTTGTAAGAAACTATTGTCATATTTTTGACACATTTTGAAAATCTAATTACTAGATGAGCTACAATAACCTAGTTTGTGTTATTAAGTGATCTGGATTAAATTTGTGTTCATTTCATTGCAATACATGGAAAAGAAAAGGAAATGAATAGCATCTGTATCTACACATACATCTATCTGTATCATTTTGTACTGAGTAGAAAGTAAAGGAACTGAAAAGAAAGAACATCTATCTAGGCTCACATAGGCCATGAGCATAGCCTTTACCAAAAATGAACAAATGACTATAAATATACATAAAAAGATGTTGCATTAGGGTACTAGACATTGCCTAGTTTTGAAGTCCGAAGCACGGTCCTATCCAGAAGCTCCTATGATCCAGAGCCTGCAAAAGAAGAAGAAGGGGGATTTGGGTTAGATCTAATGGATCTAAACAATTCTTGGTATCAAGGTACAATAATGCATATACACACTCCGCCATACACCTCTAACAAAGGCTATGCTTAGGGCATGTGCATCAAGGAGCCCCTGGAAATAAATGAAATACCATTGTTTTTTACTGACGTGTTTGTTTCATGTGTAGATACAAGGGAGCTGATTCATAATGATTCCGTGAATGACCTGGGCCCTTGAAGCAGATCATGATAGGGAAAAATCTAGGTTTCCTATTAGGTGATTGCATCAAGGGCCAAGAGCACACACTTTATACATATGGGGAACAGTCAGATGATCTAGCATTAATAAATAAAGAAATGAAATAGAGGGCTTTTTGGCATCAAGAACAAAATAGAGCCATTAGCAGAGTACACGAGTCTATGGATCAGACACGGCACTCTATTTCATAGGTGTTCAAATGGCACATATATCAAAGGAACACATCCTCATAATCAGATAAGTACAATAGATGATGCTCAAGATAAGCTTCATTTAGGGCATAAATATGTTTCATATCTGCATCCTATGATGCTATGACATGAAAATTGTAATCTGCATTGTGAGCTAATGGAAAGCTCAACACATCATGAATATGTAAAACATGTGAGCATGGTATCATATGAATGAAAAGTGATTGAATATGCCCTTGGGTTCAAGACTCAGTGATAATGCTAACATCAATAAGAATGTAGAGGATGAATATACATGCCTGACATAGTGCCAACATAGACAGTATGCATAGAAGCATCAATAAGGAAACAATGAACATATATATATATATATATATATATATATATATATATATATATATATATATATATATATATTGCTATGTTTTCTCAGGCTGTATATATACATCAAATCAAATCAGTGCCAAATGACCATGAGTGTTGGGTATACAATAGTAAGGAATGTGTATCAATTGAGGTCCTAGCAATAGCTCAAGGGACATCAAGTCTCTACATGGTGCCATTAATGACAGTAAGCACCTAAATGTTTTTATACGGTAGCAAAGCCATATCTCATAGATTTCAATAAAATAGTACATCAACTGTGGATAACACTAGGACATCAACAGCAACATCAGTTTAGGGATGCTCTCAGCTTCCAGCAAATAACAACAAAATATGAATGAAGAACATTTGCAATCACAATGTTATAGATACAAGTTAAATTGATACCATGCCTAGGATAGCCTCTCGGACCTGATACATTCGTGGGTGTCATGGTAGTAAACATTGAAAAGTGAACATGTATACAGTACATAAACAACATCACTTCAATGCTCGAGCCTCTTATATACACAATAACACTATTATATCAACTGAACCTTAGACAGTGGAGCATCTTGTTATATTACAAGAGTATGATAATGTAGAAAACCCTAGCCTTGCTCATGGGTTATCAAAATAACAATGTTCATGTTAATATGCAATGGAGCCTAAATTCAAACCAGTGACCTCGAGAATATAGCATAACAGTTGGAACAAGATAATAAAGCAATGCATTAACACAAAAATGCCGACCATGTGATGTTAGGCCATGAATCACCCACAACTACAGGCATTAAAAAACAACATAATATGATGCCCTAGCCAGTTTCTTAGGCTGTATAAGTATTGATCACACTATTAAAGTGGTATTAGGCTCATGTGTAAACAATGAACACGATACACTTAATAAAAACAACAAAAGTAATATCAAATACCTTCATCAAAAATAGAGACAACCGTGCCCAGGTTTTCATGGGTTTCATTCAATATCAACCTTTTAGTAAATACAGTATCGACAATGATGATGCCCTAGTTTAGCAAATGTGTAAAGAAAGCCATGAAAGAATATGAAATGAACAGTGTATCGATGCTATAGAGGAGAAACAATATATACAATAACAAAGAAATCAAATGAACCACTGTTGTGCCCCTAATGCCATCAGCAACAAAGAAGGATAAACAAATAATTTAGAAGTACCAATATACAATGTTGTTGATGCCCTAGTTTCTTGGGCTTATTCAAACAAGAGTAATTCAAAAATGTTCCCTAGCATTTGGATCATCAAGCCTATAAAAATAATGCATAGATTGGCAATTTGATAGTGCCCTAGCCCAGGTTTGATAGGCTTCAAACAGTAAACACATAGCTATAATAGCAGATTCAAGACTAGTAATATTGAAAAAAAAATGCATGATTGCAATCACAGTGCCCAAATTTGTAACAGTGACCTAAGAATATAAGATTGTCAACACATGATTCAACATTATCAACAAATGCAATCAATGATGAAGAAAAATAGTGTTATGCCATGTAATAACCAGTGCCATTTTAGATTACAAAGAAATGCAGTAAAATGAAATGTATCATGATAGTGCCTACCTCAATATCAAGTTGTTAATGATGCTGTGGATGTTTCTATTTCAAAAAGAGGAAAGTTTCTATCTAGGTTGCAGTGAAGTTGAGTAGATGCCAGGTGCTGAGTTGTAGTGGTTTTGTAAATAGAAAAGATTCCATTTTCATTCAAGCATTTCCATAATGACACATACCATTCCTTTGTCTCCCCTTTTAGGGTTGAGCATATATTTCAAATCTCTTTGATAATATTTCACATGCATGGATATATTGTGTAAAGATATTAATATAATTATCTTTTTGAGGTAATTATATTAATTTTTTTTTTGGTGTCCTAGGTTCCTATCATTGGAGTCATGTTGACTTAGGGTGATGAAAGTTATATCACAATCATGTATTTTAGCATTGGGGGGGCGGGGGGGGGGGGCTATTATGATTAAAATGTTTATGTCATGTGGATTAAATTAAAGTGTAAATATTTTAGATAGTTTCCTCAATTTTTGAGTTCAGAATATCTTGAAATATATTTAAAATCGACTTGATTTTAGTAAAGGGGGAATATTTTTAATGTTATAAGTCAATAAAAGAGCCTCATTGTAAGATATTTGACATGTGGCATTTTATAAGCCTTGTCAAAATATCATTTACTTTGCATGACTTAGTGGTGGGATAGTCTTCTTTTGACCATCTATTTTTAGGGCCCCCACTTTTTCCATCCCCCTAGATTCTCAGGAATTGGGCATCCAAAATTCAGAGTGATGAGATCATATCTGAGACTTTTGTATTCTTGGCGAGGAGTGGTCTTTATTGCAGATTCTCCAGATTTCCTATATATGCCTCTCACTTAGGTGATAGAAGGCTAGTTCTTCATTCCCTCATTGTCAAGAGGTGAATTTTGTAGCTCTTGTGAAGCAATTTGATATTGTAGCTCCTTTTAGTCCAACTAATAGAAAATTTGTTCCCTTCTTTTTTCTACAGTTTGTGAGTTTGTTCATGAACTTGGTTTTTATGTATTGTGATTGATTCTGATCCTTTACATGATAGTATGTTCATTTGATTATTTTGCAAGCATTATTTTATTTTGAGGTTTTCAAATCTATGTGCATCTAACTGTGTTGAGTTGTGAAAATTATCTTTCCTTCTCATTCACATTCAGCACCTGATTGTTTTCTAAAAAGAAAATCAGATTTGGAAGAGTTGTGGAGTTCTTGTTATGTACTGGAGTTATATTGTGAGTTGGTTTCAAATTGTGGATCTACTCAATTTGGTGAATCACCTAAGTTAGATCTAGTTCTCTCAATTTTATGCAATCCCTCTATCCCTTTCCTTTCAAAGTTAGTACAGTTCAGGTGATACAAACGGGGAAGCTGACCCTTAATCCGCAGGTCTATTCTTAAGAAGCAGTCCCACATCTTGAGAGTATTCCCATGTTTCATAGGATTGCTGAGTTTTATACTTAGCCGTCATGGGTGCAATCCCCAGTGACAACAATTTTTGGCATGCCCAGTGGGACTCATGACTCAATGAGTCTGATTTCCTATAAAGTTTATTGCAAGTTATTGTTTGGTATGAGCAGTGACAATGTTTTGAAGTCATACCTAGGGACTCTAATGGTGTGTTATGCAGATCAGTATATAATCTTATGAGTGGGATTCCAACCAGGTAAAGTAAGAATCTTTTCATGTATGCAGAGCTACCATCTATCAAGAAGAAGCCTAAAGTAGCTCAGGCTGGTACATCTAAAACCCCTAAATCTGCTCCTAAGCCTATTCATAAGCCTACAAGTGTTTCACCAGCACCTCAAGTATCAGTAACCCAAACTCTAGTCTTTCAAGTTCCAGTATCTTAGGCTCCCTTAAATCCACTAATGGCTCAGCCTAGACTACATCCTTTTATATCTTTTAATCAAGGTAGCCCTTTGAATTTGCAGTAGCATGATGATATACCTATCTCAGCCCTTAAAAGTCTACCTACCTTTACAGGAGAAGAGCAAACATCAACCATTGAACATATAAGATATGTGGCATCCCTTTGTGGCTTGCATCATATTACTCAAGATAATGTTGCTGTGAGATTGTTGGCAATCTCTTTTAAAGGCAAGGCTTTGCAATGATTTAGAAGTTTACCAGTTGGCTCTATTGCTAATTAGGATGCATTGGGTCAATCCTTGACCAATCAATTTGAAGACAAATCAGACCATCTATCATTAGTTGAGCACCTAACTACTATTAAAAGGGAACCTTGGGAATATATGACGGATTTTAACTTTAGATTTCAAAGAACTTGGCAAAGAATACTAACTACTGTTAGGCCATCGAGCCAACATGCCTTCCTATATTATTTGAGAGCCCTCAATAGTGATATCTCTATTATGATCCAATCAATGTGTGGGAATAATCTACTGGTAGCTTATGACCTTGCTATAAGAGCTGAGAATAGTCCAATCCAAGCTGGGAAGATAGCCCCTAGGTCCCCAATGCCTATTTTTCCAGAGCTTCATCCTATTCCTAAAGTAATTCCAGCCTTGGCATCTATTCCACCTCTCCCAACTCCTCCTTAATAGGTTGCCAACCTAGTTATGAATCAATCCCAAGAGCTGACTGAGATTAAAAAGGCCTTGCAAATAGTTACTAATGAGCTAGTTAGTCTAAAGAAGCAACAGTCCCGCCCTTACCAGCAACCCTATCAGCAACCTTACCAGCAGCCCTATCAAAATCAGTACTAGTAGAACAAGCCCCAATACCAACAAGACCAGCAAGGTCAAGCAAGAAGTTATAACCAAAAGATTAGCCAGCCTTATAACCCTAACATCCCTAGTGCTTCTAGGGAATTGGTGCCTCTAGCCCAGAATAACATGGCACAAGATTACCAATGGGGCTGCCCTTGCAATCAGCAACATATCTAGGGGATGTGCCCAAATGGCTATGCATAGGCCCTCATGGTGCAAAAAAATGTGATGATGCCACAAGAGATGGTTCAACAACTAGGAATCTAGTAGGATCTAGCTATTACTACAAATGAAATCTAGTCTCCTGAGGCAGCATTGATGAACTTTCAAAAAGAAGATTTTTGTGGAGTGATATCTTCACCTAATGATGATTCAACCCACACTCCTATTGCAGCCAATATGAGATCTAGAAAGAAGGCTTTAGAGGCAGAGAAAGTGGCCTCTACCAATCAGTCAGATCCTGTTAAGAATCTGCCACCTAAACCGGTTCAAGTTTCAGCTATAGACCAGTCAATAGAAACAAAGGAACCAGCTAAGGTGACTACTCAGTTGGTGCCTACACAAGATGAGACTATTGTTCCAAAGGGGAAACCTAAGGTGAATTTGGGCTCTTTCAATATAGTAGAACAAATGAAGAAGACATCAATCAATGTTCCTCTGATTTACACTCTGGCAATTCCTGGACAAAGGGAGCTGATGTTGAATGAATTGGCTAAGATCTCATCTTGCCAAGGAGTTGTTTTGGAGCAGCCTAAGGTCTTGATGACTGGAACCCCTCAAGAAGATCAGCAAAAGGAAGAGAGTAGTTCATAGCCAGTTGTTGTTTCTCAGGTTAAACCTCCTCCTTTCTATCTAACTCTTATTGTTGGAAATCATTTAATCCATAACTGCATGATAGATTTAGGAGCTATTAGTTCTATGATCTCTAAAAAGTTGGTAGATTTATTAGAGTTACCCTATGAGCCCTTAGATAAGCCTGTTGTCCAGCTTGATGGGTCATCAGTCAATACCTTGGGAGTTATTAAAGACCTGAGCCTCACTCTTCATGAATGTCCTACCTTTTCCATCCCTCAAGATGTCTATGTTATTGATTTGCCTCCTCTTTTTGCTATCTGTTTGAGTAGAGATTTCACTGCTAGGATAGGGGGATATCTCTCAACTGATTGGTCTCACTTATATTTTAAGACAGGGTATGGAGCCAAGGTCAGGATTAGATCTGAGCCTTTTGCAAAAACCCATGTTGAACCATATACCCCAAGCCCTATAAATGCTAATTTGATGTATCATGATCAAGAATCAATTGATTCTGAGCCTAAGATCAGTGATAGAAAGTTTCCTAACATAGTACTAGATGAGTGGGCTGAAAACAATTTAGAAAATGAGGATCCTTTCAGAAATATAGATGTGGCTGGCATTGGAGCATTTATCATTCATGAAGGAGATATTGTGATGCCAAAATTGATTAAAAAGGAGAACAAAAATTCTACCAACCATGATGATGATTTGTGCAACTTTATTTTGATGGGGCCAGAAGAAAAGTGGGCTCAGGTGGAGGTGCTGTCCTGATTTCTCTAGAGGGAGAAAAATATTATTTTGCTGTACGTTTTTCTTTCAGCTATACCAATAATACAGCAGAGTATGAGGCATTGATACATGGTTTGGAATGGGCAAGACAAAGAGGAATCAAGAACCTAAAAGTGACTGGTGATAGTGAGTTAGTGGTCAATCAGATCCATGGCACTAATCTCATAAAGAAGGACACATTGAAGATGTATAAACACACAGTTTGGTTGATAGAAGGTTTTTGCACCTTTAATATAGTTGTTGTCCCTAGAAATCAGAATACACAACCAGACAAGTTGGCTGCCATAGGAGTAGAATATGACATTCCAAAGGGTGTCTCAGATCCTGATTCTTAGCATGTAAAGGTGCTGGTAAGACCTTCTATACCAGATAATCAAGTAAGCTGGCAAGTTTTTGAAAATGATGAACAAATTTTCAATTTTCTTATTGAAGAAGCTGAGTTCTCTAGAATGAACTAGAGCAAACATGCCCATCAGTATGGTGACCAAATGTTACAGCTGAAGAGCAATAGATTAGCCAAAGGACTGGTCACACTTGAGTCTATATTTAATTCTGATGATCAACTTAGAGGTGACAAGGCTAGTATGATAGTTAAAGAACACTACTAGTCTGTGGAGGTCCTCAAAAACAAATTTCTCAAGTTAGGAAAGGTATGCACTCATTCTGAAACACAAGCCTTTGTTTCATTATGCCAGGAGTTTAGTGATGTATTTGCCTGGGAATACTATGATTTGAAGGGATTTGATCCTCATCTAGCCCAACACACCATTGAACTAGAGCCCCAAGCCAAGCCTGTAAGGCAGAAACAAAGGCCTATTGATCCCAAGTTAGAGGTCCTAATGAAAGAAGAGTTGATAAAAATGATTCAAGCTAATATTATCTTCCCTATTAAGCATACCTCCTGGGTTTCAAAATTAGTGCCAGTTAGGAAGAAGAATGGTGAGATCTGACTATGTGTAGATTTCAGAGATCTTAATAGGGCTTCCCTAAAGGACCATCACCCATTACCATCTATGGAGCAGATTTTACAGTATGTTTCTAGATCTGATAGGTTTTCTTTGTTAGATGGTTTTTCTAGTTATAACCAGGTCTTGTTAAGAGAAGAAGATCAATACAAGACAACTTTCACTACCAAATGGGGCACCATGGCATACAGAAAGATTCCATTTGGGTTGTCAAATGTTGGTGCTACATTCCAGAAAGCCATGGAGATAGATTTTGCTAGCTTAATGAATAGATTTGTTCTGGTATATCTGGATGATATAACCATTTTTTCAAAGGACATAGAAGACCACTTGATACACCTTAGATAGATTTTTGAAAGATGCAAAGAGTTTAGGGTTTCACTAAATCTTAAGAAATGTATTTTTGTTGTTCACGAGGGTAGACTACTGGGACACATTGTTTCCAAGAAAGGAACAACTATTGACCCTGAGAGAGAGAAGGCCATTTTGGCTCTTCCTTTGCCAGCTCACAAAAAAGGATTGTAGAGTTTCTTGGGAAGGATCAACTTTTTGAGGAGGTTTATCCCAAATGTTGCTGCACTCTTGAAGCCTATGACTCAGATGTTTAAGAAGAGTGCAAGTTTTCATTGGACCAGTGAAGGAAAAAGGAGCTTTGAAGAAATCAAAGAAGCAATTGCATCTTCTCCTACATTGGTAAATCTTGATTTTTCTAAAGATTTTATATTATATGCTTTTGGGGATAAAGATAGCATTTCTGCCATTTTAGTCCAACATAATGCTGAGAATCAAGAACAACCAGTAGCTTTTTATAGTCAAGGCCTAGATGGCTATGAGCTAAATTATTTGTCTATAGAAAAACATGTTTTGGCCATTGTGAGAAGTCTAAAGAAGTTTAGACATCTATTGTCTAACAATACAGTGCACCTGATGGTTGCACACCCTTGCATAAAGGATTTTTTATTGAATAAAGACCTAAGTCATAAGAGAGCTAGCTGGGTCACCAAGGTTATGGAATATGATATATAGATCAAGGTGACCAAACTAGTTAGAGGAAAAGGACTATGTGAACAAATTAATGAGAAAGCAACAAATGCAGACCAACAGGAGGAAGATGTTGTTTTGATGAATCGGGAAGCTAGATAGAACTCAAGTTGGATAATAGAAATGAAGTGCTATCTTGCCACTAGCTAGTGTCTTCAAAACCTTGGGAGGAGTAAAAGAAGGTACTATAGACTCCAGGCTATTCCTTTTGTTGTTATTAATAATGTCCTTTATAAAAGAGATCATGCTAGTGTTTTATTAAGATGTGTGGAAGATGATCAAATTAAGAAAATACTAGAGGAATTTCATGATGGAAGTTCTGGTGGGCACTTTGCTGCTAGAACCACTGTTCTTAAGATTCTAAGAGTTGCATATTACTAGCCTAGTTTGTATCAAGATGCTTTTGATTGGGTTAGAAAGTGCAAAAATTGCACTTTGTTTACTGGAAAACAAAAGCTGGCTGCACTTCCCCTTCATCCTGTTGAAGTTGAGCAACCTTTTTCAAAGTGGGGTCTAGACTTTATTGGACCTATCAACCCACCATCCAGTGCTGGGCACAAATGGATACTCACTGCAATAGACTACTTTACTAAGTGGATAGAAGCAGTAGCACTGAAGGAAGCTAATGAGACCTCTGTGTTGAACTTTTATCAAGATATTATATGTAGATTTGGTACTCCTGATTCAATTATATTAGATAATGCTATGGCTTTCCTGGGAACTAGGGTTTCAGAATGGGCACTCAAGCATGGAATATTTTTGAGTACTTCTTCTAATTATTACCCTTAGGGTAATGGCCAAGCAGAGTCAACTAATAAGAACTTGCTCAGAATAATCAAAAGAGTCATAGAAGGAAACCAGAGAGACTGGCATAGCAAGTTGAAATTAGCCTTGTGAGCTGACAGGATAACTCCTAAGAGGGCTACTAGTAATTCACCTTACACATTGGTATATGGAAGAGAGGCTAGGATTCCTCTGTCTACTGAGCTACCTACCCTGAGTCTGATTAAAGAGATTGACCTCATACAGGGAGATGCTATGCAGGTTAGGTTGGCAGAGATTATTGAATTAGAGGAGACAAGAAAGATGGCATTTGAAGGCTTGGAGGCTCATCATGCCCAGGTTAAGAGAAGCTTTGACAAGAAAGAAACACCCAAAGTTTTTAAGGAAGGAGATTTAGTGCTCAGGTGGGATGAAGAAAAGCATAAGCCAGGGAAACACACCAAATTTGATACTATCTGGATTGGACCATTCATGGTGATTAGATGCAAGGCCCACAATGCTTATCAGCTAGCCATCATGAATGAAGAGGAGCTACCCATTCTAGTGAATGTGATTCATCTCAAAGATTGCTTCTGAGGTTCTTTCTACCCCTATATTCTAGTAGTGTTAGATGGTTTTGGCTTTCAGTTTTCCCTAAGTGCTTAGCATAGGTTGTTTCCAGTTTAGTTTGCTTTTAGCTTTCAGTTGTTTTAGTTGAGCTTGGTTAGCAATAAGCCCGAGTAGATCTGGGTAGTTAGTTTCAGTTTTGTTGGAGAGAAGGAGCTTTTGGTTGGAGTTTGGTCAGTTTTTAGTGACTCTGTGCCCAATGGATTTTCAAGGCAGCTAGTCAGATGCTTAGCAAACAAGCACTCCAAAGAGGTCGCCAGAATGTTGTCATATTTTTGACACATTTTGAAAGCCTAATTACTAGATGAGCTACAATAACCTAGTTTGTGTTATTAAGTGATTTGGATTAAATTTGTGTTCATTTCATTGCAATACATGGAAAAGAAAAGGAAATGAATAGCATCTATATCTACACATACATCTATCTGTATCATTTTGTACTGAGTAGAAAGTAAAGGAACTGAAAAGAAAGAACATCTATCTAGGCTCACATAGGCTGTGAGCATAGCCTTTACCAAAAATGAACAGATGAGTGTAAATATACATAAAAAGATGTTGCATTGGGGTACCAGAAATTGCCTGGTTTTGAAGTCTGAAGCTTGGTCCTGTCTAGAAGGTCCTGTGATCCAGAACCTACAAAAGAAGAAGAAGGGGGATTTGGGTTAGATCTAATGGATCTAAACAATGCCTGGTATCATAGTATAGTAATGCATATACACACTCAGCCATACACCTCTAACAAAGGCTATGCTCAGGGCATGTCCATCAAGGAGCCCCTGGAAATAAATGAAATACCATTGTTTTTTACTGATGTGTTTGTTTCATGTGCAGATATAGGGGAGCTGATTCATAATGATTTCGTGAATGACCTGGGCCCTTGATGCATATCATGATAGGGAAAAATCCAGGTTTCCTATTAGGTGATTGCATCAAAGGCCAAGAGCACACACTGTATACATATGGGGAACAGTCAGATGATCTAGCATCAATCAATAAAGAAATTAAATAAAGGGCTTTATGACATCAAGAACAAAATAGAGCCATTAGTAGAGTACACGAGTCTATGGAGTAGACAGGGCACTCTATTTCATAGGTGTTCATATGGCACATATATCAAAGGCACACATCCTCATAATCAGATAAGTACAACAAATGATGCTCAAGATAAGCTTCATTTAGGGCATAAATATGTTTCATATCTGCATTCTATGATGCTATGACATAAAAATTGTCATCTGTATTGTGAGCTAATGGAAAGCTCAACACATCATGAATATGTAAAACATGTGAGCATGGTATCATATGAATGAAAAGTGATTCAACATGCCCTCGGGTTCAAGACTCAATGATAATGCTAACATCAATAAGAATGTAGAGGATGAATATACATGCCTGACATAGTGCCAGCACAGACAGTATGCATAGAAGCATCAATAAGGAAACAATGAACATATATATATATTGCTATGTTTTCTCAGGCTGTATATATACATCAAATCAAATTAGTGCCAAATGGCCATGAGTGTTGGGTATACAATAGTAAGGAATGTGTATCAATTGAGGTCCTAGCAATAGCTCAAGGGACATCAAGTCTCTACATGGTGCCATTAATGATAGTAAGCACCTAAATGTTTTTATATAGTAGCAAAGCCATATCTCATAGATTTCAATAAAATAGTACATCAATTGTCAATAACACTAGGACATCAACAGCAACATCAGTTCAGGGATGCTCTCAGCTTCCAACAAATAACTAGAAAATATGAATGAAGAACATTTTCAATCACAATGTTATAGATACAAGTTAAATTGATACAGTGCCTAGGATAGCCTCTCGGCCCTGATACATTCATGGGTGTCATGGTAGTAAACATTGAAAAGTGAACATGTATATAGTACATAAATAGCATCACTTCAATGCTCAAGCCTCTCATATACACAACAACGCTATTATAGCAATTGAGCCTTAGATAGTGGAGCATCTTGTTATATTACAAGAGTATGATAATGTAGAAAACCCTAGCCTTGCTCACGGGTTATCAAAATAACAATGTTCATGTTAATATGCAATGGAGCCTAAATTCAAACCAGTGACCTCGAGAATATAGCATAACAGTGGCAACAAGATAATAAAGCAATGCATTAACACAAAAATGTCGAGCATGTGATCTCAGGCCATGAATCACCCACAACTACAAGCATTAACAAACAACATAATATGATGCCCTAGCCAGTTTCTCAGGCTGTATAAGTATTGATCACACTAGTAAAGTGGCATCAGGCTCGTGTGTAAATAGTGAACATGATACTCTTAATACAAACACAAAAAGCAATATCAAATGCCTTCATCAAAAATAGAGACAACCGTGCCCTGGTTTTCATGGGTTTCATTCAATATCAACCTTTTAGTAAATACAGTATCGGCAATGATGATGCCCTAGTTTAGTGAATGTGTAAAGAAAACCATGAAAGAATATGAAATGAATAGTGTATCGATGCTATAGAGGAGCAACAATATATACAATAACAGAGAAATCAAATGAACCACTCTTGTGCCCCTAATGCCATCAGTCACAAAGAAGGATAAACAGAGAATTTAGAAGTACCAATATACAATGTTGTTGATGCCCTAGTTTCTCTGGCTTATTCAAACAAGAGTAATTCAAAAATGTGCCCTAGCATTTGGATCATCGGGCCTATTAAAACAATGCAGAGAATGGAAATTTGATAGTGGCCTATCCCAGGTTTGACATGCTCCAAATAGTAAACACATAGCCATAATAGCAGATTCAAGACTAGTAATATTGAAAAAAAAATGCATGATTGCAATCACAGTGCCCAAATTTGTAACAGTGACCCGAGAATATAACATTGTCAACACATGATTCAACATTATCAACAAATGCAATCAATGATGAAGAGAAATAGTGCTATGCCATGTAATAACTAGTGCCATTTCAGAATACAAAGAAATGCAGTAAAATGAAATGAATCATGATAGTGACTACCTCAATATCAAGTTGCTAATGATGCTGTGGATGTTTCTATTTCAAAATGAGGAAAGTTGCTATCCGGGTTGCAGTGAAGTTCAGTAGATGCCAGGTGCCAAGTTGTAGTGGTTGTGTAAATAGAAAAGATGCCATTTTCATTCAAGCATTTTCATAATGACACATACCATTCTTTTGTCTCCCCTTTTAGGGTTGAGCATATACTTCAAATCCCTTTTATAATATTTCACGGGCATGGATATATTGTGTAAAGATATTAATATAATTATCTTTTTGAGGTAATTATATTAATTTATTTTTTTATGTCCTAGGTTCCTATCATTGGAGTCATGTTGACTTAGGGTGATGAAAGTTATATCACAATCATGTATTTTAGCATGGGGGGGGGGGGGGCTATTATGTTTAAAATTTTTATGTCATGTGGATTAAATTAAAGTGTAAATATTTTAGATATTTTCCTCCATTTTTGAGTTTAGAATATCTCGAAATATATTTAAAATCCACTTGATTTTAGTAAAGGGGGAATATTTTTAATGTTATAAGTCAATACAAGAGCCTCATTGTAAGATATTTGACATGTGGCATTTTATAAGCCTTGTCAAAAGATCATTTACTTTGCATGACTTAGTGGTGGGATAGTCTTCTTTTGACCATCTATTTTTAGGGCCCCCACTTTTTCCATCCCCCTAGATTCTCGAGAATTGGGCATCCAAAATTCAAAGTGATGAGATCATGGCTGAGACTTTTGTATTCTTTGTGAGGAGTGGTCTTTATTGCAGATTCTCTAGATTTCCTATATACGCCTCTCACTTAGGTGATAGAAGACTAGTTCTTCATTCCCTCATTCTCAGGAGGTGAATTTTGTAGCTCTTGTGAAGCAATCTGATATTGTAGCTCCTTTTATTCCAGCTAATAGCAAATTTGTTCGCTTCTTTTTTCTACATTTTGTGATTTGGTTGATGAACTTAGTTTTTATGTATTGTGATTGATTCTGATCCTTTACATGATAGTATGTTCATTTGATTATTTTGCAAGCATTGGTTTCTTTGGAGGTTTTCAAATCTATGTGAATCTAACTGTGTTGAGTTGTGAAAATTATCTTTCCTTCTCATTCACATTCAACACCTGATTGTTTTCTGAAAAGAAAATCAGATTTGGAAGAGTTGTGGAGTTCTTTTTATGTACTGGAGTTATATTGTGAGTTGGTTTCAGATTGTGGATCTACTCAGTTTGGTGACTCACCTAAGTTAGATTTAGTTCTCTCAATTTTATGCAATCCCTCTATCCCTTTCCTTTCAATGTTAGTACAGTTCGGGGAAGCCGGCCCTTAATCCAGAGGTCTATTCTCAAGAAGCAGTCCCACATCTTGAGAGTATTCCCATGTTTCACAGGATTGCTAAGTTTTATACTTAGCCGTCATGGGTGCAATCCCCAGTGACAACAGTTACTATTGTCACTACTCACAATAAGAAGGCATAGACTTTGGAGAGACATTTGTTCCTATTGCTAGAATAGAAGTTGTAAGATTATTCTTGTCTTATCTTGCACATATAATTTCAAGGTGTATCAGATGGATGTGAAATCTGCATTCCTGAATGGGGATCTTGAAGAAGTAGCATATATAGAATAACATGATGGATTTCCTTTATCCAAAGATTGATACATGGTATGCAAGTTAAAGGAAGCTCTGTATGGGCTGAAGCAAGCTCCAAGCACTTGGTATGAAATGTTAGACAAGTACTTACTTTGGCTTGGATTCATAAAATTTAATGCTTACAATAATTTGTATTTAAGAACTAGTGAAGATGGCATATTGATAATAGAAGTCTTTGTTGATGATATTATATTTTGTTGCAATGATGATCTATGTGAGAAATTTTATAAGGAATTGGAAAGTGAATTTGAAATGTCCATGATAGGTGAAATGAAATTCTTTCTTGAACTACAAATAAATTAGAGCAAATATGGCATTTTTATTTCTCAAACTATATATCTTAAAGAAATGTTGAAAATTTTGTAATGGAGGAATATAAACCAATCGACACACCCATGGTGACTGGTAATAATCTAATCATTGATGATGAATCAAAGTTTATTTTTTAGACCTTGTACTAATCAAGACTTAGAGGATTACAATATATGATCCACACCAGACCAAATAGTGCTAATGTTGTTGGAATTATGGCTAGATATCAGGCAGACCCCAAAGAAACATACCTAATGTTCTTGAGAGACAAGGTGGAAGAGAAGAAAATACAATTAGATTATATTAGTACAAAATAATAGATTGCAGACATCTTCAAAAATCTATTTCCAAAAGATACCATTGAATATATTAGAGCTATGCTTGGGGTTCAGGCCCCTCCTAGTCAGAATTAAATGATACAGGCATGCATCAGTCCATAGGTTTTCAGAGCCTTATCATATCCTGGACTAGATGTAGGGATCTACTCCTCAGGAGGAGTAATTGTGGAAGAAAGATATTAAAGAATAGTTGATGAATCATGGCTCCCTTTTCCATTTTTGTCAAATGGGGATTGTTTCTATGGGAAAATTCCTACTGTATGGGGAGATTGTATGTAGTACTATTTGGTTGCAAATCTTTGCATTGATATAACTTTGGCATGATGGATTTTACGATATGTTGACATCAATTCCAAAGCGAGATATTTTTAGATATTGCTAATGCATGAGATGGTGATTGATACATTTAATATATTTAATTAGTACATTACTAAATGGCCATATATACTATTGTCATTTGTTGTTTGTCACTAATCTCAACATATGTCTATGCAAAGAGTACAAGATCATTATGACAGTGTACGAACACTGTATAGATATTTCAAAATGTGTGAAGATCAATCAAAGTACATGAAGATGTTGTGATCTTATATCCAAGATTGCATCATGTAATGCTCCATATTGAGAAAGTTATACTTATTTTGGTAAAGTTCGGTTACTAGACAACAACAATGGAAGAAGATGGAGCGAGTCTCCATATTTTTGGTATATCATATAGAAGATATGGATTCGGTACATGCAAGTTTGAAAGATGAAAGAAAAGGCACTGAATGATGTTTGTTGGTCAGTGCAAAGTACATAATATTGGATGACATCAGCTATAGCATGTGATCTAGAGAAGACTTATTTGGGAGCCGACTTCAGAAGTGTACTGTACATTTTGTTTGGCAAATATAAATTAAAGATGTCGGTCCTTAATTATTGTAATGGAATCATTGTATACTTGTTTTAGGTACCATGTGCATCTTAGCAAGAGTTGATGTAAATTGGAAACCCTAATTGGCCAACCTAATTATTGTGGACTTTTATTCTTAACAGGGAGAAGTTGATGTTATAAATCATCATATGATCTTATTCCAGATCCTTTAATAAAGGTTGAGCTAACAACTATTTGTAAATACTTAATCAAGGTGACATTCTAATTGGATATTTTCAAGCCCTCTAGCTAGGCCACATCTAACAGGGTGATTAAATATTTTAACAGGGTCACACCTACTAGTGTGTATTGTAACCTTTAACAGGGTTGGCTCTGTATTGGGTTTCCATGTTAAATCTTGGTGTCATACTTGGGTGAATGTTATTTGATGTATTATGTTGTTGAGATCTTTATAGTCTATAAGTTTATTACTTTTGGATAGTTCAAAGTAGGTTTTATGTTACTAATTATATTCTATAGAGACCGAGTGGATTTTTCAATAGATCTAAGTTTGTTGAAGTGTTGAAAATTTCATTTCATACATCTTGATATGAGAATAAATGATCCAAATCCCCCTCTCAGTTATTCTAAAATCATTCTAACATTTTTATCAGTCGTCAATTATAATGTCACCATGCCAAAATTATCTTATAATTTCCTCTAATACAATAATTTACCCATATACATAAATATAAAATATTATAATATTTAGGAGTCAAATCTATTAAATCTATGCTAATATTATAATATTTCCCTCTTTTATTACATCTATGATGTAACCACATTGAGAAAAATGCTTATTCATTCTTCTATTGAAAATTAGATGGATGTCATGCCAAGTTAAATATTTTGTAAACAAGATTGTTGTTGAAATAATTAAAAGGTACTCACTTTTTTGTGATCATAAATCTACCAAAAGTTAGAAACAAAAAATGAAAAGAAACAAAAGATGTGCTATATTATTTTTGTTATATAATAAAAAAACTAAATTAAAGATAACCTAATACAAAAGGTAAAGAAAGGAGGAGATTCTACTTTGTTTTACCTCTGGTTCAATTTTTAACGACAACCATGGTTTTCATATCATTTTCAATTAGAAAGATTGTATCCCAAAATAAATTGTTACCACCACAAATAAAATTATTTAACAAAGAAGGATGTTTTAAATGGAAGGAATAGGAAATAGAAGCAAGAAATAACTCATGTCAAATAATGTTGAGAAGATCTAAAAATTAATTAAAATTAACATATTTAGAGAGGTCAACAATGTAGCTATTCGAGAGTTTTAAAGGCTTTTCCAATGAAAGAAGCAAACCCAAAAAGGGTATTGAGATTTGTTAGAGAAAGACATGCTATTCTTAAGAGAATTGTCAAAAATAATTTGGTTATGAAGCTAACTTAAAGAACATGTTACGAATGGAAACACTGAGAGGGGGGGGGGGGGGGGGGGAGGAGGGGGGTGAATCGGTGTTCACTGTATTTTAAATTTTCACTTTAATCTTTATACTAAACTTCAATGATTAAGTAATAAATTAAACATTCACATAAACATGAAACATAAAATCAACACATGACACTAATATGTTTACGGGGAAACCCAAATAGGTAAAAACCCTGGTGGGAATTGACACCCACTAATATTCAGCACTAGTGTTTTGTGATCCTTGTTAGAAGATCCTTAACCTTGTTAGGAGTTTCTTTACAATATATTAACTATAGTAAACCTGGTCAAGGGTTGGACCCTATTAGGATTCTTTTACAATAATCCCTTTTAGGGGACTAGACGCACTGTCCTAGAGCTCACTGCTCAGATGGTGAAGGCTACAACATTTTGATATCAGATACATAGTATATCTGTAGGATGAACCGTCACTATTACACTGCTTGTCAAATCAGTTCCTTTGATGCGCTGATGCTTTACCCTCTTGCAAATCTCTAATACATCTTCTTGACTCTTCACATAATTCTGCTTTGCTTAACATAACTCTCTCTTCACTTCCATACTAAATACAATGGGTGCATCTTATATTTATACGCTCATACAAAATAAATAATTAGGTCAGCCCTATATCCTAGTACAAACAATGCTTTGAAATGAATTGTCTTAAGTGTGCTTACAATTAAACATATAAATATTTAGGAAATCTAAATACAAACTATCAACTTCATGCAAACTGTCGGCTTCATGCACTATTTTTCTCTGGCACTCACTCGCTATGTGTCTTCAACTAACTATAACTTTCTCATCCTTGCACATATTCTTGTGCGCCCATAGAATAAGCATAAGTATAGTCTAATAAACTTAAATTCTAGGGCACATACCATAATTATTCCGTAAACACATGCACTAATGCTCTGAGCTACAAGAACTCTGTACACTATCCAATCTTCAACACTTAACCAAATTCTCATCTTTACATCAAGTGCCTTGACTCCAAACTATTATATGACTTTTTTTCCATAATGAAAATACTATATCAAGTCATATACATCAATATAGTCAACTTTCCAACAATCTCCCCCTTTTTCATTGATGGCAACAAAGGAATATGGCCAAGTTGCTAACTGTCCCTTAACACAATTTTTTTTTGTCTTCTATGCATTTTGTATACATAAGCTTATATCTCCCTATACATATTATGATCCATATTATATACAAATCCCCCTTTGAAATTAATGACAAAGGTGTTCAAAAAATCTTTATCTACACATACTCACTGAGGGAAAACATCCAGATATGCAATCTTAAGGTTCTGGATCTCCTTCTTCCAAAAAGTTATCAAGGAATTAAGTATCTGGAGATGGGTGCATACATCATACTGAAGCTTCTCCATATTCTTCAAATCTATGATCAAACCTTGATCATATGTCACCACGGTAGCATTAATCTCCTTGATATTCTGATTGATAATGTCTAGTGAGGGTGCAAGAAAATTCCTCAACCAAGTCTGTCTAGACCTTATCTTTGCCATCTCTTTCTCTGCCTTGTCAATTTTGTCCAACTGACCTTGGTAGACATTTTTACACATGTTTACATTAGTGGATGTGTCTATCACTGAAATCTTCACCTGCTCAATCATATCTTTTGCCTCTTTTATTTTCTTAAGATGGGCATCAGTAAGCTTATCCTGATACATGTAGTCTGCAATGAATTTCCTTCCTTGATCAGAAAATTGTTTTAAAGATGCTCGACCAGTCTTAAGTGAATTCAAACCTAGTTCAAAGTTTCTCATTAGCTCATTCAATCTCTTCTTCAGATACTTTTCTTCTACAAGTTGGGATATAGATTCTTCAAGGCTTGAGAAATTACTTTTGAACTTGGAAATGATTATAGTTACATCATCCAAAGAGTGTACCTTAGACACTTTCTTGTCTATAGGAAAAAAAACTATTTAGAATATCTACTGATTCCACAAGGAGAGGATTTCTCATTAATTTCTTCTCCTTTTCCTTCTCCATATCTAGGACACTGAACTTAATCAAGTCTTCTTCTATCCATGAGTCTAAAATGGATGTGTCAGGTGTCAAACTTGATAATAATGCTGAGAAGGGAGTGATGTGAGTGCTATCCATCACTTCTAGTTTTACCTTGTCTAGTTAAATAGAAGTTTCATCTTTCTCTTGTTCTTTTTCTTCCATCTTATCTTCTTCTTTCTTTTCTTCCTCTTATTCTTCTTCTTTCTTTTCTTCTTCTTTCTTATCAGATATATCTTCAATATGTACTTCTTCTTGATGAGTGGAAGGTGAGTTGCTACATAGAATTTTAGCTTCTTATGTGCTGACAAAAGCTTCCTCAAACTTGGCCAATTCTATGGCACTATTCACCATGGCTATCTCAACATTATCAATGATAATGCTTCTATCCTTGAGTGATTCTGAAATAGGCACAAACTTATCTAACTCTATCTGTACTTCCACTATAGGTTTTGAATCCTGAGGACCTATAGATTGTTCCTTGATGGTCTTTGACCCTTTGGTAACCATTATGGGTACATTAGCTATGGGAACAAAAGGTGGGTACATGTTTCTATCCATAAATACCTTGTCAAATGCTTTCTCTATTTATTTGGAAATTAACTCATAATTCTTATCCATTATATTCAGAGTTCTTATCTTAGTTCTGAGGTGAGGTTTCACTAGATCTAACAATAGTTTCTTCTTTTATAGCTCACCTATAGGAAGGGTATCATCAAGAATCTTTTTCCTTATTTGCTGATCGTCCTCAATGGCCTGTCTCTTTTGGAATTCAAGGATATTCCATACTTTTTCAGGAATCATTATTTTTAGTTCCAAGACTATTTTCTTGAAATTTAGCATGTTCTTGACCAATCTACCATGAATCTCATATTTATCTATTTTATTATACTTTTCATAAAACTTCCCTACTTGATCAATTCTTCCCTCATAAACTATTCTAGCACTTAGCATAGTGAGATTGGGTTTGAAACTTACTTCAAGAGGTGCTTGGGCATTCCTTCTCTTTCTTTAACTCATGAGGATGGTTGACTAGTGCCAACCTATTTCTTCCTTTTTTTCATTGCCTTATACTCCGGAGAAGTCATAAGGTTAATTATTTTCTTGGGGGCAGAAGAAGTGTCATCTTCTTTACCCTTCTCACAATCATCATTTTCTATTTTTATCTTCTCTATCTTGGGATCATGTGATTATGCCTTAGCTACATCTACACTCTTCAGTTCCAAAGAAATCTTTTCATCCCTCGATTTATCAAGGTCTTCTTGTGTTACTCCATGAATTCTAAGTATCTTAGATGTAATCTTAGAGGCTTTTCTCTTAGTTGTTGCACTCTTAAGTTTAGCATCTACTTCTTTGGTTTTCTCCTCATATGTTCCCCACCTAGGTTCATTAGGATCTTTGGGGGCTAATAGTAGTACTTATGCATATGATTCAGGGACCTATTCCTCTACCTCATAACCAAGTGGATGAATCCACTTAGTTCTTGGTTCAATAGCTTCCATACAAGTTATGTCTTTTTCTACCATAAAACATATTGTATCCTTGTAATTTTCAACAATGTTATGTGGAA
Organism: Chamaecyparis obtusa; assembly: GCA_027943335.1. Taxonomy (NCBI): domain Eukaryota; kingdom Viridiplantae; phylum Streptophyta; class Pinopsida; order Cupressales; family Cupressaceae; genus Chamaecyparis; species Chamaecyparis obtusa. The sequence continues at coordinate 580,760 of BSBK01005995.1, forward strand.
TTATGTACCTCATTTGCATCTTAGCCCTAAAGGTCTTCAATTCCAATCTGATGTAGTCTCTTAGTGTACTTTTAGTGGATGCTTTGTTTGATATCTTTGACATGGTTAGAATGGACTTGTCCAAATACAAATTTGATACTCTCCCAACAATATGAAGGTACATGTAAATGATTAAGGACCCCAACCTAAATATTTTGGTCTTATCATGCTTGATGGCTTTGATGTTATCAATCAACTATGCATGTAAGATCTGACAAAAGTTGAACTACCCATCTTCCTTAAAAATTTTGATGGCTGCTAGAATTGTTCCTGCAAACACACTATTCACCCTACTGGTGTGATGAAACTTGTATCCCAGTATCATTGACATAAGTTTGATGTCTTCTTGCTCAATGGGCTTAATTGTCATCCCATGCCTATCATTTCTTGAATTGCATGTCTTCTCAACCATCTTTCTGACATGTTTTCCCATAAGAAGGATGACGCCTATCCTAGAAAGACCTATCATCTCATATATCAAGTCACTGGTGATTCTTACTCTCACATCACCAATCTGAAACAAATCATCATGAATTCTGTTCAATAAATTCTTTATCAATTATGTCTCATAGAATTCATGTCATAGCATATTCAACAATAGGGTGATCATTCCCTTTAACATATCATCAAGGAATGTTTTGTCTAGTTTCAACATGGTATCCAAGTGTACCCTTAACCTATCCAACCCAATTGGTTCCTTTTTGTAGTAGATGTATACCATAATGTCCTTGACATGCATGATACCCATAGGTGTATGGGAGAAAGCTCCCTCTAAATCACCTAGGGTTGACTTAAATGGCTGCCTCCTAAACATGTATATCTTCTTCTCTAAAACATCAAAAACTATGCGAGTGACCATGCCTTTCTTGTTTAATCACTTTCCAACTGATCTCTGAGATAATCTGAAGACTTCTAGATCAGTGCAATGAACTAGGTTTTTTGCAACTAACTAAATGCACTACAAATCACTGATAGATCAATCTCCAAGTCTTTACAACAACTTCCAATTCTCTTTCTACTCTTCAATCACTCTGAGTTCAAATGAAATGAGTAATTAAACAATTTTTAGTGTACTTAAAGTGAGAATTCATCCATTAATGCTTGTCGCGTAAACCAAGCTATCACTTCAAACTTTCTAGCTTGAGTTCTACTAACATTCATTATGTGTGCTCTTGAACAATGGTTCCTTTATACTCCAAAGGCTTAATTCCAAAGGTGCATAATTTGAGGATGAGTATACTAGCCACGTAGGGGTCTAGAGCTAAATTAGCTCCCCTTGTAACCCTGAGGGCCTTTCATATAGATGTAGAGGGTCCATCCATTGGGGATGCATCCAATACATACTCATCAGTCTTGTCCTTCTTTTTCTCTAACCAAATCAAGCTCACATCTTCTGAGGCTTTCATAAAATTGACTTCTCCTTCGAGATCCAATACTAGTTCTTTGGCCTTTTTAGGGATTTCCTGAACTTGCGTCATTGATCTACAAAACTTTGAGATATTTCCAACCTTGTTATAGGAGTGAAAAATGATTGGAGGTCTTATATTTCTTGGTTCATTGACATGAGTCACCATTTTACATGTTCTGGCTAAGTGACCATTGTAGTTACATATCTGACATGTAACATTCTGAGAACTTCTTACATTTGTTTTATTCTAATTTCTCTAATCATGCTGAATCCTGTTCTTCTTAGTAGTCTTGTAATACATATCTCTATGACCAAATTTATTGCATGAATAATAGTAACCATTAAAAGGTCTTACCTCTGTACAGTTCCTTGCAATGTGTCCATGCTTGTTACATGAAAAACAAGTGCATTCTACATGCTTGCACTCATTCTTAGGTGGTCCACCATTATCTTTGGTTTGATCTTCAATCTTTTTAGTATCAGTAGAGTCTTTTTGTGTCTCCTTTCTTGCTTGCATGTTGTCAATCTGATTTTGTGCTTCATTGTATCCAATATAGCTAGTGTCTCCTTTGGCTCTTCTTTCATAAAACTGAGATTCTATCAAATCAGAATTGGTGTGCAATTTGTCAATATGATTCTTTGCTTCTTTCAATTTAGACTCCAAGCTTTCTTTGCTATTTCTTAGCTCCAAGATTCCCATGTTTTCTTGCCTTAGTTCTTCATTGAGTTGAAGATTCTCTTTGACTTGTTCATTGTAGACTTCCTAATTGTTAATCAACTTATCATCAAATTATTTAAGTAGTTATTTCATAGATGCATTCTCTTCATTCAGCTTCTTAACCTTCACTCCTAGATGATTGTTAGAGAATTATTTCAAATCCTTTCCTAGCCTTTTGATAACTAATTGAGCATCACTGACTTTTTCCTTTAGACCCTCAATTTCTCTTTCTAATTTGTCCAGGTCTTCTAGAGAAGCTTCAAGATTTCTTTTCAAATGTTTCATTTCTACTTTGTCCATGATCTCCTCAAGTGGTTAAACTTCTATGTTGAGGACTAGAGCTCTGATACCAAGTGTTAGGAATGGGAACATTGAGAAGGGGGGGGAGTGAATCAATGTTCATTGTATTTTAACTTATGACTTTAATCTTTATACTGAACTTAAATGCTTAAGTACTAAATTAAACATTCACATAAACATGAAACATGAAATCAACACATGACACTAATATGGTAACAAGGAAACCCAAATAGGTAAAAACTCGGGTGGAAATTGACACCCACTAATATTCTACACTAGTGTCTTATGATCCTTGTTAGAAGATCATTAACCCTATTAGGAGTTTCTTTACAATATATTAAGTATAGTAGACCTAGTCAAGGGTCGGACCTTGTTAGGAGACTTTTACAATAATCCCTATTAGGGGAGTGGATGGACTTTCCTAGGTCTCACTACTCAGATGGTGAAGGCTACAACCGTCTGATACCAAATACACACTATATCTACAGGATGAACTGTCACTGTGACACTACTTGTCATATCAGTTCCTTTGATGCGTTGATGCTTTGACCTATTGCAAAGCTTTAACACATCTTGTTGACTCTTCATATACTTCTTCTCTACTTAACACAACTCTCTCTTCACTTCCATACTGAATACAATGGGCACATGTTACATTTATACGCTCATACAAAACAAACAATTAGGTCAGCCCTATATCCTATTACAAATAAAGCTTCCAAATGAATTGGCTTAAGCGTGCTTACAATTAAACATATAAATATGTCAGCAACTTAAATAGAATGGGTGAATTTCCTTTACAACATTACATTATAATTGCAAACTAAAATACTGACTGTCAGCTTCATGCACTGTTCTTCTCTGGCACTCATTGGCTGTGTGTCTTCAACTAACTGTAACTTTCTCATCCTTGCACATTTGCTTGTGCGCTCATAGACTAAGCATAAGTATAGTCTAACAAACTTAACTTCCAACGCGCATACCATAATTCTTCCGTACACATGTGTTGATGATCTGAGCTATGGGAACTTTGTACACTGTCCAGTCTTCAACACTTAACTGAATTTTGATCTTTACATCAAGTGCGCTGACTCCAAACTGCTATATGATTTTGTTTCCATAATGAAAGCACTATATCAAGTCATCTACATCAGTATAGTGAACTTGCCAACAGAATGTCCCAGTTACAAATTTATTACATCATATAATTTATTTAAGTCTCGTTCAAGATTTATTGCATGCATATACCTTTTATTTATAATCCTCCTTTTACAACATTTCTTTGTCACACTAGAAACCCTCTAGCCATCATTATACTAAATCAAATTATGGACAACAAAAAAAGTATGAATAAAGAGAGTGACTATGAATCTAAATAATATTTCTTATGAAACAAAATGAAATCATATTTGATAGTATTTGAAACATACAAATATATTAAAAACTAAAATCATGGTCAATACCCTCAGAAAACATACCTGGAATGTAATATACATTAGTTTCTCTTCAACCATTATGGTAATAAATGTAGTTCTCGAGATGAGAGACAAATTCACTAAAATGCATTAAAATATTAGAAATACATTACATAATTGAGACATCTAAAGTGCACAAATTCATAAAAGAAAAATTGAATTATTTTACTCATGCAATGTATCCTTAATCAAGAACTAATAGTAAACCACCATTCAGCTATAAGTGGGCACTCATATATCATTCTAGGTGTTAACTAAATGGAACTACTAATATTTTTTCATCCACAATTGAATCAACATTAGATCGGCATTGGATCCTTTGGTATCCTTTCTTAATTTCAAATTTGTAAATGATATTAGAATGGATTTGTTACTTTTCATGTTAAACCTTTCCAAACAGTCAAAATGTCAATTACATATTTTATATAACAACTATTTATCTTTTATTCTAGTTCATTTTGATATGAAGAAAATATTTCATAAAATTTAAATTAGTCATCTCAAATTTTATTTTTATAGCTTCTTTGAAATTTTTTATATTTTAGCATCAATTAAATCTACAAGCTTGTATTTGTAATATTATTATTAATATTGTTAAACAATAACTGCTTTACTTTACATAACCTTTAAATATTTTAGTTTGTATTTCATAAATATCCTTACTTGCTACTATAATTACTTCTATTAAGTTGAAAGGTGAATAATGATGAATGAAAATTCCTTTGAAAACCTTCAGATGCAAAAAATGAGAGTGTATTTGATGTGTTTTACCCTTGATGATGTTTGTTTCATAAACTAAGATCCAAAATTCTTTATATGAAACCTTAAAATTTATGTGGATTTTTTAGAGATGATTTAATAGTATTCTACACAAATTTATACATCTAAAAATCAAATTTTCATTTAGCTATAAGTCAAATAAGGGGTAATATGATTTTTTCATGAAATATCTACCTAGGACAAAGGGATAAGCTTAATTCTAAGAAGAAATCTCGAGAATAGATTCAGGTGCAACATATCCATTAGCATCATAATTATTTTTAGGTGCCCATGTCATGTTCATCTAATTTTGAATCTACTCAACATTCACTTTTTCCTTTCTTATTTCTACTATTGTCTACTATTTTTGATTAAGTAAAACAAGTTTTATAGGGTTCCTGAAACCCACAATAGAGTAATGTAAGAAAGATAAGAATGAAAATACAAGAGATTTTAACATTTCAGAAAACCAAGGAATTGGCCATGACAGGGCCAAGCAAGAAAAGATAAAGAAACAGTCAAAATAGGGAAAAAAAGAAAGGCACCAAAACTAGTTATGCCAAGCTCCTGAGCATGATAGTTGCATTGCTTTCAAGGGCCTCCATCAGGTCAATAGTGTCTTTCACATTTTGAACTTTTGTCTATTGGTAAATAAATAAAATTGAGTAATATATAAACTAAATTACTATTTTTTTATTTACATATCTTTTGTCAAATATTTTTTTGGCCTAAAAGCTATTTATGAAAGGGAATAAAAATAATTTATTCATCTATTTAAAAAATAGATTTTAATATTTAGATACTCTATCTTTACAAGGATGCTTGTTTTGTGATAACACCTTGTGTTATTACACAATTATAAGGAAAATTAATTTTATGCTAATACCTTGTCTTAATGAAAATTCTCTTCATGCCTTAGACCTTCTATGAGATAGATTAAAATATTGTTCTAATAGGCTGGGTGTTTGGAGTTGGGTCGCAATTATGCAGAAGTCTATGGGGTGGAAAAGTTGTAAAACAAAATGGGCGTCTGATTCTTAAAAATTGGGCACCCATTTAGGTTCGGGAGCTCGACCCATTTTCAAAAATCAGGTGTCTGTTTATATAAATGGGTGTCCAATTTGGATTGGGCACAAAAATTGAAACAGGCACCCCATATTTTAAAAATGGGTGCGTGATTCTTACAAATTGGGTTCCCATTTCAAAATTCTATTTTTTTCTAATTTCTTCTCATTTTCACCTTCAAAAAATGGGATCACATTCAGCAGAGCTCGAGTGCCCGATTTAGCTTCCCCTGTCGACCCCATTTGCCATTTTTTTCGTGTTCCAAGTACCCACTATTATTTTTTATTGTTTATTTTTGTCATTAAAAATTGTACTTTCAAGTTTTTTTTTAATTAAAAAAAATAGTTTAATTTGTTGTTTTCAAAATTATTGTATAAATTTAATTGTATTTTATTTTTCAAGTAGTTCTTTTAAATTTTAATTTACTTTATAAATTAGCATATCTAAGTAAAAACCAAAACCATAGGTAGTAAAACAAAAACATAAATAGGTATACAAAATTAAAGTAGGAAACCCTAGTATTAGAAAATAAAAACATAAACCTATACAAAATTTAACTAGGAAACCCTAGTCTTAGGAAAAAAAACATAAACCTATGGAAAATTAAATTAGGAAACCTTAAACTTAGAAAAATGGAAAACATAAATCTAGAAACTCTCTCTCTCTCTCTCTCTCTCTCTCTCTCTCTCTCTCTCTCTCTCAAAAGATTATCATTACTTGAAAGAGCTCATTCAAGACAAGGAAGTGAGACTTGAATATGTGAATACAAAGGAATAGTTAGTAGATATATTCACTAAGGCTTTACATAAGGATTCTCATGAGTATCTAAGAGGTAAATTAGGGGTGATTCCCATAACTCATGCTACCTAGAATCAAGTAGGAACATTGCATCAAATGTACTAATTAGAATATCTCACAATTTGAAACAAAGAAGGTCAGACTTTAGGAGTTTCCTAAAGTTGTGAAGAGTAAAGAAGAAGAATGTTGATCAGTCATAAGAAAGATGAAACAGAGAGTATATAGTTTAGAGAACTAAAATGAATATATTTACATAGTAAAGATGAATGTATTTGGTATTGTTTTTAGAGAGGGAGAGCTACAGTAAGAGATTCAATGAACCTAAGGGGGAGATTAAGTGAGGGATTCAGTAAAATGATGAATAGACAAAGGGAGAAATATATTAAAGAGAGAGAGAGATGATACTTGGATGGGAATCATAATGAAGCTAAGGATATTAATGAAGATCTAATACATAGAGAGAGTTGACAAAAGTTTCTTCATTTTATAATTTTTGGATTGTATGGTAAACTATGCATGTGGAGTATGGTATTGCACATGGTGTTTCTAGAAATGCCAAAGAGTGAGCTTGTTGGAAACTAAAATTGAAACAATTATTATATTGTAATCGATGTAAAACCTTAACTTGTGAGATAATTTGTATCTAGTAGAGAATGAATCAAGTTTAAAAATAAAAAAATTTAGGTCAGAAAGAGGAGGAGAATTTATTTTAGATCTATTCAATTCATACTATGAAGAACATAGAAAAAAAAGACAAACATCTTCTCCTAGGACTCAAGAACAGAGTGGGATAGCAAAGAGAAGAAACTGGACTATACTTGATGCTGCTAGGAAAATGCTGCTCAAAGAAAATATATCTCATATGCATTGGAGAGAGGCTATTGGGACAATAGTGTACACACTAAAAAAAATTCAGATCAATGAAGGTACTATTATACACTAAGTTTTCACCCTTGTTTCAAGCTCTCGTAGTCTTGATAACCTACTATAACATGGGAATCATCTCCAGGTGTGGGACCTATGCTAACTGAGATGAGACCTCCAGGTTTTAGGCTAGTTCCTCTTGGATAATCACCTTAACTTTCTTTTAGACATGAAAAGTAAACTTTTGAGGGAAAGGGATAGAAAGAATGCTTGGAAAGGGAAATGACTGAAAGCAAACTACCTACTAGGTGATACACCAAAAATATGGTATGAATTACATTATAAAAATGAAATCAATGAATAGACTTATGCTTGGGTGATCACAAGTCACTGAATAGGTTTGCATAAGTACTTCATAGAAGGGTCTGTAGATAAAAGAGTTATTTAGGGAAAGAGAGATTCTTTCACAAACAATAACACCCCTTGGAATTAGACAACAATCTATGACCTGCAAATAGACATTCACCTCTGCAACTGGGTATAGGAATGAGACAAGATATTTAAGGGGTTGAAGTATACCCACAAAAGTACTCACATCAAATCATCCACAATGATACATAAAATTGTAGAAAGAAAGGGGGATCATGAATCATAAAATATCACTAAGAAGCATGTAAATACTGAATTCATTAAGAAATAACTCACACAAGAAGGCATAGGGACATGAAGAATGTCACAAAAACACCTTCAATATCTGAATTATCAATGGGAGGTCACAAAATGTAGAAAACCAGAGGACAGAAAAAATGTCTCAGATAGCCTTCTAAGAAAAGGTATCTTTTCTCTTTACAAAATGTGAACTCTAAGAACTAAGGCTCCAAAAAAGAACTATATACCTCTCTCAACTACATGTAGGTAGGAATCAAAACCAACCTAACTAGGGTTACACAGGATTACAATAATGTAACATCAAACCGTAGGTGTCCTTCTGATCATAAATGTAACTCTGCAAATATCTCAACCGATCAAATATTTATTTTCGTGCTCAAACTTGTACTAAAATCAACCTACAGATATAACCACCTTGATCCATCTACCTAGCTACAATTTCACTAAGCCATGAATGCATCCAAATCTGATCCTGGTCTGATATCTGGGTTTAAAATGATTAACCCTACAAAAGGTGGTGCCAAGCTCATTAAAGCCTCCACACAACATAGTACTCTATAAAATCCACAATGTTGATGATCAGATTGTCTATCATCATCCTCTCAACCATCCCTATCCTGAGGAATTCAATTCCAGCTACCCATCTTGTCACGCATGGCCACAAAGGGCAAAACCCTAGCAAAAAACTTTGTGAAGAAATATTTAAATTTGAATAATAATGGCTAGCAGGTCAAATTTAAAATGTAGCCATCAATGCAAAACTTCCTGACAGATGAACAGCGATGATACGCTAAGAAAAAAACTTAAAACCCTTCTGACAAGTCAATTGCCACTTCGGCATTCAATGACCAATCAGAAGTGAGCAAATCAACATCTCTGACAAGACCTTGGACCCACGTCCCTAAGAACACCATCTAATAGTTGTCGCTATACCACAAAGATTAACGATCGAGCATCTCTGACCTCTGGTATAATGAAAACCATGATATGTTATCACACTTTAACCCCTTTAGAAACTCCAGACCCCACAAGCCCACTGACATCAGCCACATTGCATACCAAATAACCAATCAAACTGTGCCATTTTGGATACACATTGCATACCTTCTAACATCGGACCTGTTAGCACGTACAAAAAATTTTATGGCTCTAGCCCTTTTCCCCTAGTCTCTGCAGTCATTTTTAGGTCCTTGCCTTTAGCCCTAGTTCAAATTTTTGAAAATATGGCCGTTGCATACAAAAACCCTTTTTCTAAACCTTGGCCTTATTCTATTTTGATGTTACTTTTAATGGGTCACTTAAGGGTCCTATTTTGCATGTGCTTTATATTTTTGGTCGATCTCATTTAAATTTTTCCTAAGTCTTTACCTCGGCAGCCTTTAATATTTTCCTATGGTCCCCAGGGCTTTATTTTTCCCAAAAGCCTAAGTCATGTTTTAATATTTTCCTATGTTTCAGCAGCCTTTATTTTCCCTAGGCCCAGCTTTGACACCATCTCCATCTAACGGTGAGTGTATCTTCTCAAGTGATGTGTCAGATGCATAAGATCTTGAGACAATCATCAATTCTTTGTATGATGTAGCCTTTTCTCATGCGGTTCCACTTGCCAGGTATTTTGGCTTGGAGGCTTTTTATTGGTCCATGTGGTATGAGGTAGAATCCTCTCAGTGGGATCGGTCTTCTTGGCATTCAGGAGGGTTAAAGTCTAATTTAATCTTGTGGCTATCATTATATCATTAATGAAACATGCTTGAACTTTAATGCAATGGTATAGCGACAGCCATTGATTCTCATAAGGAAGACAGGTGGGTCCGTTAACACATATGCATATTTGGCGCTATTTGATTCATCCATGTATTTACACAGTGGATTGTTGTCAATGGGACCTAGCTTTTAGATGTGTCAGAGGGTCCTGATCCTATCAGTGAATTGACAAATGGTGTATGATCTCATCGAGTGTGTCAGAAGCTTAGGATCTTGCGATGGCCATTGATTTTGTATTGTATCAGAGGGTTGTGAGGGCTGGGAGAAGATTCTCCATCCGACGGTGGGTGTGAAATCTGATAGAATCTTGGAAGTCTTTGCGAACTTCAGACAACAATCGATCTTCCTGATGTGGGCCTGGTCAAAGTTTCTCATTCTTTTGGTGGTTGGGATAAATTTTAGCGGTCTGATAAATTTCCAAAGGCCTCGCTCATTCACATAATAAATTAGTGATTCTCTATAGATTTTAGCCGCTAAACTTTCTGGTAGTTTTATAAAGTTCTTCACGAATTGGTAGTGAACTTTTGTCACTGCTTCACTAGATGTGGGGCCGAGGTTAGTGTTTTCCTATAGTCGCCAGTTCGCAAGGTTAAAGGTGGGTTAAGATTTTCATCTTGGGAACAGGATATGCTTTGTTGCATGGTCGCTAGAAGGTAAACCCAAGGTGGCAGTTGAGTTAAGATTTAAGAGACCGTGAAACATGAAGATCGGACGGTCAGGACTTAAAGTTGGTTTAGATTTGAACGTCGACCTCTGATTTGCTACAAGTGCCATGGAAATGATCGTTATTATTCAAATTCAAACTTTTGAAAGGTTTCTACTGACAGGAAGGACTAGAATTCAATGCAGAGATGACTGGAGCTGGTGGGAAGTGATTTATTTGTTGTTATAGTGTGGTCCAAGGTGTGCCATGTTCATTTGCAAGGTTTGTCCTATGCGGTTTTATGCTCGAGGCATGTTGGAGGTGGCCACAAAGGGTTGACAATTCAAATTTTTCATGATTTGTAGTACTTTCTGAGGGACCTATCATGAGTGAAAATCTTTCTCAGGCTTGGCCAACTAGTTTTCTTCCCTTGCAATTATTTTTTGACCATTTCCAATCAGTTGGGTGGTTGAAACCCTAACCCTAAGTCATTTGTAGCTTGTTGCATTCTCTTTGAGAATTCCAAGATGACTAGGGAGTATAAGTTGTAGAAATTTTGATTTTGTGTTAGTTACAAAACTTTCTTTGGTCCTAGGCTAGTTGTTAATGGTGTTACACTGAGTAAAGAGAGTTTGATTTTGGGTCTTTTCCTTTGGTATTTTGTTGCTTAGTAATGTATTGATTTCTAAAAATTAACGAGAATACAATTGAATTCCTATCTTAAATCTCTAATTGTCTTCTTTTCTGATTGTGGATTCATATATGTTAAGGTCACAAAGTGGATTAGCATATGGTAAACAAAGAGTATTGTGAGATCAGCTTGGAGTTCCTGACAAAGTTAGGATTAAAGCCTTTAGGGTGATTTCAGTGAGTTCATTGTTAGAGGGGAATTTGATGATCATGTTTGGGAGTGAGGGGAGTAATAGGAAAAGCACTTACTCTAAGTTTATATGTATTTGAGTTAAGGTTTTAGGGTGATATATGTTGTTTAGTGACTCTTTGCCCTAGGATAAGGCACTAGTCTCCTCTCTGGATGCAGTTCATCATTATCAATCACACACACAAATTAAATGATAAAATCTTAAATCAATTAGTGAAGAATATATAGTTATATATCATTTTAGACTCCTTTGAAGAAGTGAATCAAGAGTACACTCACCTGAGCATTAAGTCTCAAAGTGTAGGAGGATCTCTCCTGATCCTTGTTAATTGGCCCTCTTCCTTGTAGACTTTGTAGTGGTGATAGAGTCAAATTTATATTAAAGTTATCCATCAAAGTATAAATCTACAAGTTGAAGATCAAAGGGAACTCCCAACAAAATGGTGACTCTGCTGGGGAGAACAAGAATAAAGCAACATATCTATTAGGATCTCTGGTTGGGCCACATTGTATAGTCAAAATCTTTTGTTGACCAGATAGATATAAAGGTTGTAAGTGCACTCTTGTTTTTTTGTTGTATTCAATTAAAAGGATTTCCCATCTAGGTGGGTGGTGACTCAAGAGGTTTGAACCAGTGCTATAAGCTGTAAATCATGGATAAAAGGAGGAATACTAGGTCCTTTGTCAGAAAGAATCTAGAGGTCACTCTGGAGCAATTGCCTAGACAAGAGAAGAGGAGTTGGATTAGAAGGAATGGTGAGTCTACTAGTGCTCCCATTAGAGAAAAAAGAAGTACTAGAGGTAGAGCACCACATGTTTCCTCAAGTGAGGAAGGTTCACAGGATAGAGTTTCTAGATCAGATGGTGGTCGCTCTGAGGATAGATTCTATGATACCCTAGAGGCTGTATTTAAGGACAAGTGTCCATTACCTATAGGTCAAGATGAACAAGCTAGAGAGATGGGTTTGGAGATTGATTTAGATCTTGATGAAGATAATTTTAGAAGAGAACCCATGAGACCTAGGCAAGTGCACTTCCCATATCAAAGTCTTTCTGATATGGATGTGTCATCAGGTTCTGATGACATTATGGTAGATCCTGATGATTTAAATGCATTAAAGTTATAGTTGGTAGAGCAGGATGCCATACATAAGAGGTTACAAAAGGAGAGAGAGGTTGAAAAGGTGAATGCTCTGATAGAAAGATAGTCTCTTCTTAGAAAGATTAATGAAATGAAGGAGAGAAACAAGATGCTTTCTTCTGCTCCTAGGACTTTGCAACATGATGTTTTTGGTGATCTTGAAGCTTTGAGGAGTGAGCAAGAGAACTTACTACAAGATCATGAATTTGATCAGGAGGGCCCTGTGGTTAGACAAGTGCAAAGTTATGTTCTTTTTCCTAAAGCTAAAGATGGGCATGAGATCACTAGGCCTGTTGTTGCCACTAGTGAGAAAGGAAGGTAGAAGAAGGTGGGACATCAAACAATTCGATCATTGACAATACCAGGGGTCCCACCACCCAATTCAAATAAGGACACAGAGATAGAAAGAAGAAGAAAAGAAGATGAGGACCTTGCAAGAGAACTTGAGAAAGCTGAAATTAAAGCTTCCACTATAGAAAAGAGAAGAAAGATCTAGTTCTTGAAGGCTTCATCAGCTAATTTCTTGGTCCATCTGCTACTGAACTAGGTATGCCATCTATGACTACTACTATTCCACTTAGTAATGCTACTAGTTCATTTCCTTCTTCATCTGCTACGATAGGTGTTGATCCTAGATAGCAGTCAAATGCACAAGAAGATGGAAATGTAAATGCAAATGTTAATCCTAGGGTTAACACTAGTTCAAGTTTTCAAAGAAGACCTATGCAACTAGAAGGCTATAGGAAAATTAGTTTTGATGGAATTCCTGATTACCCGAATGCTTTTCTAAGTGATATAAGAGATAAGGTACCTAAGTTTGCTGGTAATAATGCTATTAGTTGTGAAACGCATCTTAGGTTATTTGTTGATATGCTTAATGATTATGAGGTAGAGCATGAGGATGTAGTCATGAAATTGTTTGTTCAATCTCTAATGGAGGATGCTAGAGATTGGTTTAAGAGACTTCTTGAGAAATGTATTGATACTTGGGACTCTTTTGAGAGAATTTTTAAAGAGCAGTATGGTGATAGGCCTAATGCTAGTTTCATGTTGAATGAATTCAATACCATAAGGAAAAATCAAAATGAGACTACAGTTGAATTCAACATGAGATTTCAGAAGGGTATGCATAAGTTGTTCCAAGTTATGCGGTTAGATGACAATGTCTATCTGACCACATAGGTCAATGTGTTTGATGGAAAGATGGGATATTTGTTGAGGGACAAGGAACCAAGAACTCTTAGGGATGCTTTTAGGATTGTTGTCAACATTGAGAATAATATGAAAATATTAGGGAAATTGGGTGGAAAGAGAGATGATCCAAAGTTGTTTAGGGATAAGAAATACAAAAAGGAAAATGATAAGAATGTTGGAGCTAGGAGGAAAGAAGAAGATAAATTGGATAAGGTTCTCAATGCATTGAAGGATTTGAAGGAACCTACAAATAGGAACATCAATGCTCCTACAAATGAAAGGCCTTAGTTCAACAACAATTTCAAAAAATAGAATAGATTGTAGAACTACCCCTACAACACCCAATGGAAGGATATCAAGCCTATTGTCCCTGCTTTAATAAATAATATGATAGAGGTGTCCCTGACCCTCTACAAAAAGCTTCGATAAATGTCATGGAGGACATACCTTGGTGTGTTGCATGCCAGTCCCCTCATTTTGTAGAGCATTGTGTAGTTGCACAATCTATGGCTGCAAATCAAGATTGTGGCAATGAGGAGATAGATCAAGAAGAACATCAAGATGATGTTGGATGCAACATGGCTTCTTCATATCTAGGATATGAAGATGATTCTAGGTTTGATGAAGAGGCAGATGTAAATGTGAAGAGACACAATGAGGCCCTTTTTCATCAAGAGGTTTTTTTTGATAGTGAAGACATTGATATGAAGACATGTAACATGAACTCTTCTTTTGAGCCAGTAAATTTGAGAAGTCCTTCTAGAGAAGAGATGGATAGGATTACTGTAGAAATGATTTCCCAAGTGCAAACTAGAGGCATGGTGGCAAGGAATACAAATGAGAAAGCTATAGGAATTTTCATAAAGAGTACCAACTCCAGAGAGACTAATGAGAACAAATCAAAAGGTGATCACATGGTGAAATTCAAGAATGTAAAAGGAAAGAATTTTGAGCCTAAGGGAATTGGAATTGAAAAGATTTCTAGTGAGATTGAGAAGCTAGTTAACACAATGACTAAGATTGAAAAATTGAGGGTGCCCAATACACCTAATGTATCAGATAAGCAAAATGATAGTAAGGCAGTGCAGATTGAGATTCCTTCTTCTGCTCCTATTTATATGTTATCTGTATTGTCCCAAATTATAGTTAAGGTTCCATTGTCAGAATTGTTGAGGATCCTTGAACACAAAGATAGAGCTATTACATGGGTAGATAATGTTCACAACACTAATGTTGTTGCATGCAATGGATCTTAGGATAAAGCTTTGAAAGGTGTTGCTGCTCAGGGAATTGTGTCTCAAATTCCTCCAATATATTTGGACAGTTCTGTCAATGCCAGCCTTGAAAATATTTATCCATTCTTTTTTAGTGTTCTTGTGAATGGAATGAAGTTGAGGAATTGTATGATTGATAGTGGTGCCTCTAATACTGTCATGCCTTTCAAAATCATGGAGAAATTGGGCCTTAAAGTTGATGCAATGCAAGGTAGATGTTGTGTAATGGATCAGAGGGAGGTACTAGTTATTGGGACTATCAATGCAATGCCATATAGGTTGGTAGCATATCCAGAGAAAGAGTTGAGAAGGAGTGTTTTGCTAGTGGACATCCCTCCTCATTACAGGATGCTACTATCTAGAAGATGGAGTCCTGCCATGGGTGGAAGTTTACAGTGTGATCTATCCTATGCCACTTTCAAGATTGATGATCAGTTTGTCAAGATTGAACGAGAGCCAAGGGTATGCCACATGATTGAGAGGAATATTGATAATGAGACTACATTTTTTGTGGATACTAATATTAATTCTTTTAGGGAAGAGATCCTTGTATTTGAGAATGAACCTATTTTGTCACCTATCTCTATTGAGGTAAGTTTTAATTCTGTGAAGGGTGATTTGTGGGTAATGTACTTTGATGGTGCAAATTGCAAGGATGGAGCAGGAGTAGGTATCTTACTTATTTCTCCTAATGGAAACACCTACAAGTTTTCTTTCACATTGAATTTCTTTTGTACCAATAATATAGCAGAATATGAGACTTTGTTGTTAGGATTGAGGTTGGCACAAAAACATGGTATTAAGTGCTTAAGTATTGTTGGTGATTCTGAGTTGGTAGTGTCCCAAGTCAAGTCAATATATGCTTCCAAGAATAAGAGGTTGAAACAATATAGGAATGCAGTTTGGGATTTGATTGAATGTTTTGATGCCTTCAATATTGAATGGAAGGATAGGAGTAATAATAAGATGGCTAACTTGTTAGCCAATATTTCAATCAATCCCAATGATATTACTTTTTCTGGTATCTATAAAATTGAAATTCAGGCTAGGCCTAGCATACCAGACAATATTGAAAATTGGCAAGTTTTTGATGATGATAATGATATCTTGAAGTTTATGAGTTGTGAAGATCACTATCATGGTTAGGAATTTGATTGTTCAGCCTTGGTTGAATCAGTAGAAGGAAGGGAGGTTTTCTTTGGCAATGAGGTCATTCAGCTTAGAACTAACAAGGTGCCTAAGGGGCTTGTTGTTTTGGAGACTATCTTTTTCAACCAGGATAGGGTTCAAAATAATATCAAAAGAGAAGATCATGCTAATCTGGAGGAGATAAACCTTGGAACACATGACGCACCTAAGAGGGTATACATTGGTAGAGATATATCTCAAAAGGTAAAGAAATCTTTGATTGAATTATTGAGAAAATTCAGGCATGTTTTTGCATGGTCATATGATGACCTTAAGGTTTATAGAGAAGATTTTTTTCAGCATATTATTCTATTGAAAGAAGATGCTAAACCTTTCCGGCAAAAGAAAAGGCCTATTAATCCCACTTTGGCACCCAAGATGCAAGAAGAGTTAATGAAGGTGAGAGATGTTGGCATTATCAAGCCTATAAGGTACTCTTCTTGGGTTTCAAACCTTGTTCCTATGAGAAAGAAAAATGGTGACATCAGGCTTTGTGTGGACTTCAAGAATTTGAACATCAGCTCATTAAAAGATAATTATTGTCTGCCCAATATGGAAGCTATGTTGCAGAGGGTAACCAAATCAAAATTGATGTCAATGATGGATGGTTTCTCTAGTTACAATCAAGTAATTGTCAAGGAATCAGAGCAATTCAAGACAACTTTTACTACACCTTGGGGGACATATGTTTATGTGAGAATGCCTTTTGGCCTCACAAATTCTAGTGCTACCTTTCAAAGGGCAATGGATGTTACCTTCTCAGATTTCATAAATGATTTCCTTGTTGTATATCAAGATGATTTAACTACCTATTCCAAGAAGGAAGAATATCACTGTATTCATTTAGAAAAAATATTTGTGAGGGCCTTGGAATTTGGCATTTCATTAAACCCAAGGAAATGTTCTTTTGGTGTCATGGAAGGTAAGTTGCTTGGCCATTTGGTTGGAAAGAAAGGAGTAATAATTGACCCCGAAAGGGTAGCAGCTATTGAAAAAATTCAGAGGCCAAAGAATGTTAAAGGGATTTAGTCCTTCTTTGGTCAGGTCAATTTCTTAAGGAGAATTGTGACAAATTTTGTAGAAGTTACTAGACCTATTTCTAAGATGTTGAAGAAGGGATCTGCAATCAATGGGGAGGGTGAGCCTGATGAGGATTTCAAAAATATCAAGCAGGCTATCAAAGATGCACCAGTGCTTAAGGCACTAGATTATAATGTTCCAATGCACATCTTTTCCTTTGCATCTTTTCACACTATTACTGTAGTTTTGTTACAAAAGAATAATGATGGTTTTGAGCAGCCTATTGCATTTTTCAGTAAATCTTTGCAGGCTGATGAATTGAAGTATGACATAAATGAAAAATAGGCTTATGCACTTGTGAAGGCAATCAAGGCTTTTAGGTGTTACTTGATGGGGGTAGTTGTGATTTCTTTTGTGCCAAGTGTAGCTATGAAGGATATTTTCTCACATCAGAAGGTGTCTGGGAGAAGATGCAGATGGATCAATAGGATCCAAGAATTCAATGTTGATGTCTTGATTACTAAATTGGTTAGAGGACAAGGATTGGCAAAACTGATGGCTCAATCCAATCTTGATGCTAATTAGGTAAATCATTATGAAATTGATTATACATGTGATATGGATGATTGTATTTGGTATCAAGATATCATCTATTACTTGAGAAACATGAAATGTCCAGATAATATGAATGATAATCAAAAGAGGACATTGAAATTACAGGCCATCAAGTATGTAATTGTGAAGTGTAAATTATATAGAAAGAATTTGGATTGCATATTGTTGAAGTGTGTAGATGAAAATTAGGCTAACAAGTTGTTGAAGGAAATGCATGAGGGAGTTTGTGGTGGACATTATATGGGTAAAACAATTACTCATAAAATCCTGAGAGCAGGATTCTGGTGGCCACAATCTTCAAGGATGTAGAACAGTTGGTGAGGAGGTGTGATGCTTGTCAAAGGTTCTCTGGTAAGCTTAAATTTTCAAGTAATGTGCCATTAAAACTAGTAGAAGTTCAGGCTCCTTTCCAACATTGGAAATTGATTTCATAGGGGAGATACCAAACAAGTCTAGTGGAGGACACTCATGGATCTTAGTTTCCACTGATTACTTTACAAAATGGGTAGAGGCTATACCTACAAGAAATGCAGCTAGTAAGGTGGTAATTGATTTTTTGATGAATAATATTGTTACAAGGTTTGGTTTCCCTGAGAAGATAGTTAGTGATAATGCAATGTGCTTTAGGTCTACTGGATATAAGAACTTTTGTAAAGGTTTAGGAATTCAGATTTCTAATTCCTCACCTTATCATCCACAAGGAAATGGACAGGCATAATCTACTAATAAGAGTTTAATTAAAATCCTAAGGAGGATTCTTGAAAAGAATAAGAGAGCATGGAATTCAAAGCTACCATTAGCTCTATGGGCTGATAGGGTAACTATGAAGAGGGCAATTGGTTGTGCACCATTTGACCTAGTATATGGAATACATGCAAGAATGCCTTAGAATAACTTATTGGAAATGTATAAATTTGTTCAGTTATATGATGATGACATAGATGATGAGATGCAGTTAAAAATTGAGGACCTCATTAGGTTAGATGAGACTAGAAGAGAGTCAATTGCAAGGAATGCCAAATTGCAGTTGTAGGTTAAGAATTTGTATGATAAGAAGACTATTGACAGAAGGCTTGAACCTGGTGATTTGATGTTAGTTTGGAATGCCAGAGTGGAGGATAGGGGAAAGCATGGTAAATTTGATTCCATCTAGTTAGGGCCATATCTAATTCATGAGAAATAGGGCCAAGATTCATATATTGTCAGGGAATTAAATGGTGAAGTTCAGGAATTGCCAGTTCATGGACAATTCTTGAAGAAATACTTCAATTGAAGGTATTCTATTTTCCAAGACTAGTAGTTAGGTCTGTACACTTTGTAAATTCTATAAATAAGCTGCTTGCCCCTGCCCTATCTAGTCTTAGTCTATCAAGGTTTTGGTTCTGTTGCTCTCTGTTGTCTACTTTTTAAAAAAAATGTGGGGGGGTCTACTTTTAACTTGTGATTCTAGGTCCTTGTTATGCCTGCAGGAGGCATACATCCCCAGACAGAGCCACTGTTAGCATGTGCAAAAAATTTTATGGCTCTATCCTTTTTCCACTAGTCTCTGCAGTCATTTTTAGGTCCCTACCTTTAGCCCTAGTTCAAATTTTTTAAAATATCACCATTGCATACAAACACCCTTTGTCTAAACCTTGGCCTTATTCTATTTTGATGTTACTTTTCATGTGTCACTTAAGGGTCCTATTTCACATGTGCTTTATATTTTTGGTCAGCCCTGTTTAAATTTTTCCTAAGTCTTTACCTCGATGACCTTGAATATTTTCCTATGGTCCCCAACGCTTTATTTTTCCCAAAAGCCTAACTCATGTTTTAATATTTTCCCATGTTTCGGCAGCCTTTATTTTCCCTTGGCCCAACTTTGACACCATCTCCATCTAACAATGAGCATATCTTCTCAAGTGATGTGTCAGATGCATAAGATATTGAGACGGCCATCGATTCTTTATATGACATAGCCTTTTTCTCATGCGGGTCCACTTGCCAGGTATTCTAACTTGGAGGTTTTTTATTGGTCCACATGGTATGAGGTGGAATCCTATCAGTGGGACTGGTCTTCTTGGCATTCAGGTGGGTTAAAGTCCAATTTAATCTTGTGGCTATCATTATACCATTAATGAAACATGCTCGACCTTTAATGCAATGGTATAGCGACAGCCATTGATTCTCATAAGGAAGGCAAGTGGGTCCATTGACATGTATGCACAGTTGGCGCTATTTGATTCATCCATGTATTTTCACAATGGATTTTTGTTAGTGGGACCTAGCTTTTGAATGTGTTAGAGGGTCCTAATCCTGTCAGTGAATCGATGAATGGGTATGATCTCATCGAGTGTGTCAGAAACTTAAGATCTTCTGATGGCCATTGATTTTGTATCATGTCAGAGGGTTGTCAGGGCTGGGGGAAGATTCTTCATCCGATGGTGGGCATGAAATTTGATAGAATCTTGGAAGTCTTTGTGAACTTCAGATGACCATCGATCTTCCTGATGTGGGCTTGGTCAAATTTTCTCAGTCTTTTGGTGGTTGGGATAAATTTTAGCGACCTGATAAATTTCCAAAGGCCTCACTCATTCACACAATAAATTGATGATTCTCTAAACATTTTAGCAGCTCAGTGAGTGTATATTCATGGAATCGCTAAAATTTCTAGCGGTTTTATAATGTTCTTTGTAAATTGGTGGTGACCTTTTGTCGTTAGTTCGCTAGATGTGGGGCCGAGGTTAGTGTTTTCCTCTAGTCACTAGTTCGCAATGTTAAAGGTGGGTTAAGATTTTCATCCTGTGAACAGGATATGCTTTGTCGCATGGTCGTTAGAAGGTAAACCCAGGGTGGTAGTCAAGTTAAGATTTAAGAGACTGCAAAACATGAAGATTAGATGGTCAGGACTTAAACTTGGTTTAGATTTGAACGTCGACCACTGATTTGCTACAAGCACCATGGAAATGACCGTTATTATTCAAATTAAAATTTTTGAAGGGTTTTCAGTGATAAGAAGGACTAGAATTCAATCCAGAGATGATTGGAGCTAGTCAGAAATGATCTATTTGCTATTGCAGTGTGGTCCAGGGTTTGTCGTGTTCATTTTGAGGGTTTGTCCTATGCGGTTTTGTGCTCAAGGCATGTTGTAGGTGGCCACAAAGGGTTGACAATTCAAATTTTTCATGATTTGTAGTACTTTCCCAGAGACCTATCATGAGTGTAAATCTTTCTCAGGCTTGGCCAATTGGTTTTCTTCCCTTGCAATTAATTTTTGACCATTTCCAGTTAGTTGGGTGGTTGAAACCCTAACCCTAAGTCATCTGTAGCTTGTTTCATTCTCTTTGAGAATTTCAAGATGACAAGGGAGTATAATTTGCAAAAATTTTGATTTTGTGTCAGTTCCAAAACTTTCTTTGGTCCCAGACTGGTTGTTAAAGGTGTTACACTTAGTAAAGAGAGTCTAATTTTGGGTCTTTTCCTTTGGTATTTTGTTTCTTCGTAATGTATTGATTTCTGAAAGTTAATGAGAATACACTTGAATTCATGTCTTAAATCTCTGATTTTCTTCTTTTCTGATTGTGGATTCATATATGTTAAGGTCACAAAGTGGATTAGCATATGGTAAACAAAGAGTATTGTGAGATCAGCTTGGAGTTCCAGAAAAAGTTAAGATTAAAGCCTTTAGGGTGATTTTAGAGAGTTCATTGTTAGAGGGGAATTTGATGATCATGTTTGGGAGTGAGGGGAGTAATAGGAAAAGCACTTATTCTATGTTTATATGTATTTGAGTTAAGGTTTTAGGGTGATATATGTTATTTAGTGACTCCTTACCCTCAGATAAGGCACCGATCTCCTCTCTAGATGTAGTTCATCATTATCAATCACACAGACAAATTAAATGATAAAATCTTAAATCAGTTAGTGAAGAATATATAGTTATATATCATTTTAGACTCCTTTGAAGAAGTGAATCAAGGGTACACCTACCTAAGCATTAAGGCTCAAAGTGTAGGAGGACTCTTGATCTTTGTTAATTAGCCCTCTTCCTTGTAGACTTTGGAGTGGTGATAGAGTCAAAGTTATATTAAAGTTATCCATCAAAGTATAAATCTACAAGTTGAAGATCAAAGGGAACTCCCAATAGGATCCACTTGACAGAGCCTAGAGTTAAAGGAAGATCAACAACCATCACATGATCACAAGCCCTAACACAAACCCTTACGAACATACGTTGGTCATCGATCCTTTGTAGATTTTAGAGCCTCTGACTGCCGAAAGGGGTCAGTCATACTAACACATTTCCACATCGCACACCAACTAGCCAATGAGAAACTAACAATCGAGATACACGTAGCATCTATCTCTGACATAGGACCCACTATCAGAAGCTAGGTGATGGAGAAGGATCTACGGCTGGTGCTATACCACCACAATAAAACACATGCATCTTAGATCTCTGGTATAGCAATAGCCACATAATCAAACCAAAGCTTAACTTGCCAAAGAAGATGGCTCCACTAATAGATGCTAAATCACTAGACCGCTGACAAATCAGGAGCTACCAAATAGGATGAGGTGGCACTAGTCCCATTGACACACTGCTGCATAGGAAGGGAAGGGAGATTGATGGTTGTTTCTATACCATGATCATAACACATGCCTATATTTGTCTTGTGGGATGGTGAACACCGTCAGATCAAACTAAGGATTAACCCATAGGAAAATATTTGCCCCGAGACTTAGGAAAGATTAAACCACCGGACTTAGGAAAAATTAAACCGCACATGCAAATTGGGATGACTTAAGTGACCAGGATAAAGTAACATAAAAGTATAATGTGGCCAAATGGTTTTGTAGCGTAACAACTAGTTTTATGAAATTTTAAGGGTTTTTCTTCTAGCCAGAGACCTAAAAGATATTGCAGAGACTAGGGGAAAAGAGGTAGACTCATAAAATTTCTTGGGGTGTTTGAAAAGATAAAAATAGAGGCCTAGGGATGGTTTTTTATCAAATTTGTATGCATAGGAAAATTTGGATAACATTTTGGTGATTTCTGCTGGATGTCAGCCTACTAGACATGGAAACTAGTGACCTTGACAATCCAATGGGCATGGGGTCATCAAAAGTAAAAAATTCTCATAAGGAGACAAAACTAGAACCGGAGACACAAACTTGTACATGAGCACTTCTTGGAAAATAGGGAACTAAGATAGAAAAGAGGGACAAAAAGTAGAAAAACCTAACCTATCCTAAACTAACCAGTTACAGTAACCATGTCAAACAAAACCATTTACTAGTTACGAAAAAAACTACCTTTCCTCATTAGGGTATTTTCCATTGGACACATGAGGATAGCTACAAAGATAAGAGGTGCACAAAGATTTGTCAAATAATTATTAACTACTTCTACAAAAATAGGATCAAGCCTACCTTCCCTCAATTGATCATATGGAGGGGCCTTGATAAACTCCTTTTGTGCCAAGTATTTGATGGGGTAGCCCCTTGGAAGTTTGAAGGCAGGACCCTCCTTGATAGCTTCTTCTTTATCTTCATGGTTGTCCTCCACCATGGGTAGTCATGTCAACTTATCATCTGTGGATAGGGGACTGTCATCTTCTTCTTTTAAATAGGTTAAGAGCTAATGAAAGTTGTTAGTATCCTGAAGATCCCCATGAATGACTGGCTCTTTACAATTAGGCTCCATACACAAGCCTCCTATGATGTGCTCCAAACAATCCTCCCCAAGGCCTTGGTTGTCCTCTACACATTGGGAAGTCTCCTCCTCAAAGATGAGGTCAAGCTCATGGATTAACATATCCTCAGGATCAATCTCTTCTAGCTGCTCTTGTTGATGGTGAACCTTTTGTTCTGATTGACCTTCACCCATAGGTAATGGCATGGTCTCTTCTTCATATCAACAAAGAGGGGAAGCTCATTCAACAAATCAACCAAGAGTTTAGGTTGGGCATCAAATTCCACCTCCTCACCTTGTTGTCCCAATTCATCATAGTCATCACTCGGCACTGATACCTCAAATTTTCTCTCCTCCTTTTCAAATGAAAACTCATCTACCATAGGTCCTTTCTTAGACACCAGACTAGTATCTTTTAAAAGATCTAGCATCTGACAACCAAGAGGCAGAGTCCATTGGGGTATCCACAACACTTCATCATCTTGAGAGACCAAAGGGGCCTCTTGAGATAGACAACCTTCTTGAATAGACTACTCTTGTAGAGTGGTAGACTGAATCTCAAGTAAAGGCTCTTGGGAAGAATTTTTTGCCTTAAAACTTGGGATGTGGAATTGAGGGGGCTCAGAGGGAGACACAGAAGGCATACCCATCTTGAAGCTTGGAAAACTGAAGGCTCTATCATCTTGGTGTTGGTCCCTTGTAGCTGGCTCTTTCTCAATATAATCTTTAGACTACTATAGACCATAATAAGGTTGCAACTGCTCCAAAATAGACTCAAATTCTTGAAGGGTGCTCCTAAAACTTGGAAATGAGAACTTTATATGCTCTTCATGTGTAGGCTCCTAAGGTAAATGGGTCCTCTAGCTTAGAATTTTAGGTCTGAGAGCCTCTTATTGAGCAATATGTGATCTCAACCTTGTTGTCTCAATGTCAGCTCGGTGTCTAATCTCTTCTTGAAATTGTCATACTTGTTTCTCATCAACAAGAACCTCTACCACTTGGTAGGGAACTATCTCCTACTCATAGCCTTGAGCCTCTATCTCCTGCTGCTCTCTGATCTTAGACACTTGCTTAATTAAATCAAGTAATAGGTTCTTGGTCTCTTCTTGCTCTTTCATAGAGTCCATGATCTGAATCCATTTCCAATTAGGCTGAGAAGGGGTGGGTGGGTTGTAAGTAGGATGGGGCAACCAACTTTTCATTTTTTGTTCTGCCCTTTGTGCCCATGATCCATCTTGGCAGAGGGCTCTTTCATAATCTTTCTCAAGGGAAAAATCATTTCGGGCATGTTGGACATAATGACAGCCTTGTATTGTATGGAAGCTTGGGATAAAAGTAGGCTTTAGGTGGCTTTGATAAGGCTAATAACTAGCCCACTGAGCATTATTCTCATAACAGGATGGTGGGTAACCTAACTGTCCATAATAACTTGACATGTCTACTCATGCAATTAGCTGACATCTGAATATGAAAGATTTGAAACATACTAGCACTTGATCTTTGAAACCAGTAGACTTTCCAGAGTCACCAGATATGCAGCAAAATGACCTCTTCGAGGTCTACAACCTGCTAGATGCATATCAGAACTAGCAAGAACTATAAAAAATTATGACCTCTTGGTCCCACCAGGCATGCCAGAATTGTTATACACTAAGTTTGCACCCTTGTTTTAAGCACTCATAGTCTTGATAACCTAGTATAACATGGGAATCATCTCCAGGTGTGGGACCTATGTGAACTAAGATGAGACTTCCAGGATCTAGGCTAGTTCCTCTTGGATAATCACCTTAACTTGCTTTTAGACATGAAAAGTAAAATTTTGAGGGAAAAGGATAGAAGGAATGCTTGGAAAGGGAAATTACTGAAAGAAAACTACCTACTAGGTGATACACTAAAAATATGGTATGAATTATAGTATAAAGATGAAATCAATTAATAGACTTAGGCCTGGGTGATCACAACTCACTCAATAGGTTTGCATAAGTACTTCATAGAAGGGTCTGTAGATAAAAGAGTTATTTAGGGAAAGAGAGATTCTTTCACAAACAATAACACCCCTTGGAATTAGACAACAATCTATGACCTGTAAATAGACATTCACCTCTGAAACTGGGTATAGGAATGAGATAAGATATTTAAGGGGTTGAAGTATACCCACAAAAGTACTCACATCAAATCATCCACAATGATACACAAAATTGCAGAAAGAAAGAGGGATCAAGAATCCTAAAATATCACTAAGAAGCATGTAAATATTGAATTCATTAAGAAATAACTCACACAAGAAGGCATAGGGACATGAAGAATGTCACAAAAACACCTTCAATATCTGAATTATCAATGGGAGGTTACAAAATGTAGAAAACCAGAGGATAGAAAAAATGTCTCAGATAGCCTTCTAAGAAAAGATATCTTTTCTCTTTACAAAATGTGAACTCTAAGCACTAAGGCTCCAAAAAAGAACTGTATACCTCTCTCAACTGCACATAGGTAGGACTCAAAACCAACCTAACTAGGGTTACATAGGATTACAACAATGCAACATCAAACCCTAGGTGTCCTTCTAATCATAAATGTAACTCTGTAAATATCTCAACCGATCAGATATTTGTTTTTGTGCTCATCCCTATACTAAAATCAACCTACAAATATAATCACCTTGATCCATCTACCCACCTACAACTCCACTAAGCCATGAATGCATCCAAATCTGATCCTGGTGTGATATTTGGGTTTAAAATGATTAACCCTACAAAAGGTGGCGCCAAGCTCATTAAAACCTCCACACGGCACAATACTTTGTAAAATCCATGGCACTAATGATCAAATCATCTATCATCATTTTCTCAACCATCCCTGTCTTGAGGAATTCAATTCTAGCTACCCATCTTATCACGGATGGCCACAAAGAGAAAAACCCTAGCAAAAAACTTTGTAGAGAAATATTTAAATTTGAATAATAACGGCTAGCAGGTCGAATTTAAAATGTAGCCATTGATGCAAAACTTCCTGGCAGATGAATGGCCATGATACACTAAGAAAGAAACTTAAAACCATTCTAACAAGTCAACCACCACTTTGGTAGTTAGTGATCAATCAGAAGAGAGCAAATCAACATCTCTGACAAGACCTTGGACCCATGTCCCTGAGAACACCATCTAACAGTTGTCGCTATATGGCTAAGATTAATGATCAAGCATCTCTGATCTCTGATATAACAACATCCATGAGATCTTATTGTGCTTTAACCCCTTTAGAAACCCTAGACCCCATGGGCCCAATGACATCAGCTATGTTGCATACTAAACAATGAATCAAATTGTGCCATTTTAGATACACGTTGCATACCTTCTAACATCGGACCCACCTGATAGAGCCTAGTGATAAAGAAAGATCAATGGCCATCACATGATCATAAGCCCTAACACAAACCCCTGTGAACATACACTAGTCATTGATCCTCTTTAGATGTCAAAGCCTCTGACTGCTGAAAGGGGCCAGTCCCACTGACACATTTCCACATCACACACCAACCGGCCAATGAGAAACTGACAACTGAGATACACGTAGCATCTGTCTCTGACATAGAACCCACTGTCAGAAGCAAGGTGATGGAGAAGGATCTATGGCTGGTGCTATACCACTAGAATAAAACATGTACATCTTGGATCTCTGGTATAATGATAGCCACATGATCAAATCGAAGCTTAACCTACCGAAGAAGATGGCTCCATTGATAGATGCCAAATCACTAGACCACCGATGAATTAGGAGCTGCCAAATAGGATGAGGTGGCATCAGTCCCACTAACACACTGCAACACAGGAAGGGAAGGGAGATTGATGGTCATCACTATACCATGATCGTAACACACGTGCATCTTTGGCTTGTGGGATGGTGAAGACCATTAGATCAAACTGAGTATTAACTCGTAGGAAAATATTTGCACTGAGACTTAGGAAAGATTAAACTGTCAGACTTAGGAAAAATTAAACTACACATGCAAATTGGGATGACTTAAGTGACTGAGATAAATTAACATAAAAATATAACATGACCAAAGGGTTTTGCAGGGTAACAGCTAGTTTTATGAAATTTTAAGGGTTTTTCTTCTAGCCAGAGACCTAAAAGATATTGCAGAGACCAGGGGAAAAGAGGTAGACTCATGAAATTTCTTGGGGTGTTTGACAAGATAAAAATAGAGGCCTGGGGATGGTTTTTTGCCAAATTTGTATGCATAGGAAAATATGGGTAATAGGTACAAATAAGACTCGTTATGAATTATGGTTCAATCATACTCCTACTTTAAAATATTTTAGAATATTTGGTAGTAAGTGCTATATAAAGAGAGATGATGAGATAGGAAAGTTTGATGCTAGAAGCGATGAAGGATTTTTCTTGGTTACACTACCAAGGGTAAGGCATACAAATTCTTTAATCTAGGATTGAGGAAAATAATTGAAAGTCACAATGTAAAGATAGATGAAAGGTTTTAGATACAAGAGATAATGTATGATTGTGATCAGGATACATAGATCAAAGAAGCTATTGTTGTAGAAGAAGAATAAATTGTTTAAATTGAATGCAAAAATGAGATCTATGATAATGACATAGATGAGGTTTCTAAGGTTCCTAAAACCTTGAGGTATGTAAAGAACAGTCATCCTGAGAAGAAAATTATTGGTGATACAAATCAAGGAGTACCGACTAAATCAAAGGCTAGAGAAGAATTTTTTTTAATTTCTCAAGTTGAACCAAAGAATACAAATGAAGCTTGTAGAGATGAATCTTGGATAAATTATATGAAAGATGAATTAGATCAGATAATGAAGAATAACACTTGGGAACTGGTTCGTAGACATAAGAAAAAAAAATGTGATAGGAACTAAATGGGTTTTCAGAAATAAAATGAATGAAGAATGGGTTGTTGTAAGAAATAAAGAAAAAATGGTATGTAAAGCCTACTCACAACAAGAAGGCATAGACTTCAGAGAGACATTTGTTCCTATTGCTAGAATAGAATTTGTAAGATTATTCTTCACTTATGTTGCACATAAAATTTCAAGGTGTATTAGATGGATGTGAAATCTGCATTCCTGAATGGGGATCTTGAAGAAGCAGTATATATAGAATAGCATTATGAATTTCCCTTATCCAAAGATGGATACATGGTATGTAAGTTAAAGAAAGCTCTGTATGGGTTGAAGCAAGAGCCAAGTTCTTGGTATGAAAGGTTAGACAAGTACTTACTTCAGCTTGGATTCAGAAAAGTTAATGCTTACAATAATTTGTATTTAAGAACTAGTGAAGATGGAATATTGATAATAGAAGTCTTGGCTGATGATATTATCTTTGGTGGCAATGATGATCTATGTGAGAAATGTTATAAGGAATTGTTAAGTGAATTTGAAATTTCCATGATAGGTGAAATTCTTTCTTTCTTGGACTACAAATAAATTAGAGCAAAGATGGCATTTTTATTTCTCAAACTAAATATATTAAAGAAATGTTGAAATTTTTGGAATGGAGGACTATAAACCGATTGACACACCCATGGTGACTAGTAATAATCTAATCATTGATGATGAATCAAGGCTTTCAGGATTACAATATCTAATCCACACCAGACCAGATAGTGCTAATGTTGTTGAAATTGTGGCTAGATATCAGGCAGAACCCAAAGAAACATACCTAGCTATTGTGAAAAGGATACTGAGATATCTAAAAGGAACCATAGACTATGAATTATGGTATGAAAGAAATGATATCTTTGAACTTCATGCTTATACTCATGCTAATTGGGAAGGAATCATTGATGACAGAAAGAGTACTAGTGGTGGTGCATTTTTCCTTGCAAAAATTTTGGTTCCTTGGCTAAGTAAGAAGCAAGACTCTACATAACAATCTACTATTGAATCAGAGTATGTTTTTTCTTTTATAAATTGCACTCAAATTATTTGGATGAAACAAATGTTGAAGGTCATTGGACTAACTTTTGGTGAGCTTGTGGTTATCCATTGTGATAAGACTAGTATAGTGAATATGTCAAAGAATCCAGTGATGCACTCTAAAACTAAACATATTTCTATCAAGTATCACTTCTTGAGAGACAAGGTGGAAGAGAGGGAAATACAATTAGACTATATTAGTACAAAATAATAGATTGCAAACATCTTCACAAATCTGTTGCCAAAAGATACCATTG
Organism: Chamaecyparis obtusa; assembly: GCA_027943335.1. NCBI lineage: Eukaryota > Viridiplantae > Streptophyta > Pinopsida > Cupressales > Cupressaceae > Chamaecyparis > Chamaecyparis obtusa. The sequence continues at coordinate 610,453 of BSBK01005995.1, forward strand.
AATATATTCAAGGTATTCTTGGTGTTTAGGCCCCTCTGAGTCATAATTAAATGATGTAGGCATGCATCCGTCCAAAGGTTTTTAGAGCCTTATCATATCCTGGACTGGATGTAGGGATCTACTCCTCAGGAGGAGTAATTGTGGAAGAAAGATATTGAAGAATAGTTGATGACTCATGGCACCCTTTTCCATTTTTGTCAAATGGGGAGCGTTTCTATTTGAAAATTCATATTGTATGGGGAGATTGTATGTAGTACTATTTGGTTGTAGAGCTTTACATTGATATAACTTTGGGATGATGTTTTTTACCATATGTTGACATCAATTCCAAAGGGAGAGATTGTTGGATATTTCTAATGCATGAGATGGTGATTGATACATTTAATATATTTAATCAGTACATTACTAAATGGCCATATATAATATTGTCATTTGTTGTTTTTCACTCATCTCAACATATGCCTATGTGAAGAGTACAAGCTCATTATGAAAGTGTATAAACAATGTACAGATATTTTAGAACATGTGAAGATGGATGAGAGTACAACAAGATGTTGTGATCTTATATCCAAGATCATATCATTTAATGCTCCATATTGAGAAAGTTACACTTGTTTTGGTAAGGTCTGGTTAGTGGGAAACAACAGTGGAAGAAGATAGAGTGAGTCTCTGTATTGTTGGTATATCTTACAAAAGATATGGATTCGGTACATGTGAGTTTGAAAGATGAAAGAAATGGTGCTGAAGGATGTTTTTTGGTTAGCACAAAGTACATAATGTTGGATGACATTATCTATAGCATGTGATCTAGAGAATACTTATTTGGGAGCTGACTTCAGAAGTGTAGCGTGCATTTTGTTTGGAAAATATAAATTAAGGATGTCGGTCTTTAATTGTTGTAATGGAATCATTGTATACTTGTTTTAGGTACCATGTGTATCTTAGAAAGAGTTGATGTAAATTGGAAACCCTAATTGGCCAACCTAATTATTGTGGACTGTTATTCTTAATAGGAAGAAGTTGATGTTATAAATCATCATATGAGCTTATTCCAGATCTGTATTTTCAAAGTGAGTTGTGTCTTTCAGATCAAAACATATTGTTACTATCTAAGTATTGTATCATTTAAAATCCTTTAATAAAGTTTGAGCTAATAGTTATCTGTAAATCCTTGATCAAGGTGACATTCTAATAGGATATTTTTAAGCCCTCTAACTAGGCCACATCTAACAGGCTAATTAAATATTTTAACATGGTCACACCTACTAGTGTGTACTGTAACTTTTAACAGGGTTGGCTCCATATTAGGTTTCAATGTTAAATCTTGGTGTCATACTTGGGTGAATGTTATTTGATGTCTTATGTTGTTGAGAGCTTTATATTCTACAAGTTTATTACTTTTGGACATTTGAAAGAAGGTTTTCTATTACTGATTATATTCTATAGAGACCGAGTGGATTTTTCAATAGATTTAAGTTTGTTGAAGTGTTGAAAATTTCATTTCATACATCTTGATACAAGGATAACTGATCCAAATCCCCCTCTCATTTATTCTAAAATCATTCTAACATTATTATCAGTCGTCAATTATAATGTCACCATGCCAAAATTATCTTATAATTTCCTCTAATACAATAATTTACCCATATACATAAATATAAAATATTATAATATTTATGACTCAAATCTATTAAATATATGCTAATATTATAATATTTGCCTCTTTTATTACATTTATGATGTAACCACATTGAGAAAAAACCTTATTCATTCTTCTATTGAAAATTAGATAGATGTCGTGGCAAGTTAAATATTTTCTAAACAAGGTTGTTGTTGAAATAATTAAAAGGTACTCACTTTTTTTTTCATCATAAATCTACCAAAAGTTAGAAACAAAAAAGGAAAAGAAACAAAAGATGTGCTATATTATTATTTGTATATAATCAAAAAAATAAATTAAAGATAAGATACTACACAAATTCTAGAAAGGAGAAGATTCTACATTATTTTACCTCTGGTTCAAATTTTAATGATGACCATAGTTTTCATATCATTTTCAATTAGAAAGATTGTATCCCAAAATAAATCGTTACCACCGCAAATAAAATTATTTAACAAAGAAGGATGTTTTCAATAGAATGAATAAGAAATAGAAGGAAGAAATAACTCATGTAAAATAATGTTGAGAAGATCTAAAAATTAATTAAAATCAAGATATTTAGAGAGATCAACAATGTAGCTATTCGAGAGTTTTAAAGGCTTTTCCAATGAAAGAAGTGAGCCCAAAAAGGGTATTGAGATTTGTTAGAGAAAGACATGATATTTTTAAGAGAATCATCAAAAAAAAAATGGTTAAGAAGCTGACTTAAAAAATGTGTTAGGAATGGGAACACTAAGAGGGGGGGGGGCGGGGGGGGGTGAATCAGTGTTCATAGTATTTTAACTTTTCACTTTAATCATTATAATGAACTTAAATGATTAAGTACTAAATTAAACATTCACATAAACATGAAACATGAAATAAGAACATGACACTAATATGGTTACGTGGGGAAACACAAATAGGTAAAAACCCCGGTGGTAATTGACACCCACTAATATTCTACTCTAGTGTTTTGTGATCCTTGTTAGAAGATCCTTAACCCTTTTAGGAGTTTCTTTACCATATATTAAGTACAGTAGGTCTGGTCAAGGGTCAGACCCTATTAGGAGTCTATTACAATAATCCCTATTAGGGGAGTGGACGCACTGTCCTAGAGCTCACTACTCAGATGGTGAAGGCTACAACATTCTGATATCAGATACACACTATATCTGCAAGATGAACTGTCACTGTGACACTGCTTGTAAGATTAGTTCCTTTGATGTGTTGATGCTTTAACCTCTTGAAAAGGTCTAATACATCCTCTTGACTCTTCGCATACTTCTACTCTACTAACATAACTCTCTCTTTGGTTCCATACTGAAAACAATGGGTGCATCTTATATTTATATGCTCATACAAAATAAACAATTAGGTCGGCCCTATATCCTAGTACAAACAATGCTTCCAGATGAATTGTCTTAACTATTCTTACAATTAAACATATAAATATGTAGGAAACTTAAATACAATGCACACATAGCCTTTACAACAATACATTATAATTGCAAACTAAAATACTAACTGTCAGCTTCATGCATTGTTCTTCTTTGGCACTCACTGGCTGTGTGTTTTCAACTAAGTATAACTTTCTCATCCTTGCACATATTCTTGTGCGCTCATAGAATAAGCATAAGTATAGTATAAAAAACTTAACTTCCATGATGCATACCATAATTATTCCGTACACATGTGCACTGATACTCTGAGCTGCAGGAACTCTATACACTATCCAGTCTTCAACACTTAACTAAATTTTGATCTTTACATTAAGTGCGCTGACTCCAAATTGCTATATGAATTTGTTGCCATAATGACAACACTATATCAAGTCATATACATCAATATAGTCAAATTTCCAACAATATCCCCCTTTGTCATTGATGGCAACGAAGGAATATGGCGAAGTTGCTAACTGTCCCTGAACACAAAAACTTTTTGTCTTCTATACATTTATTATACATAAGCTTATATCTCCCTATACATATTATGATCCATATTATATACAACTTCCCCTTTGACATTCATGAAAAAGGTTTTCTAAAAATATTTATCTACACATACTCACTGAGGGAAAACATCTGGATATGCAATCTTAAGGTTCTGGATCTCCTTCTTCCAAAAAGTTATCAAGGAATTAACTATCTGGAGATGGGTGCATAAAGAATACTAAAGCTTCTCCATATTCTTCAAATCTATGCTTGGACCTTGATCATATGCCACCGTGGTGGCATCAATCTCCTTGATATTCTGATTGATAATGTCTAGTGAGGGCGCAAGAGCATTCCTCAATTGAGTCTGTCTAGACCTTATCTTTGCCATCCCTTTCTCTACCTTCTCAATTTTGTCCAACTGATCTTGGTAGAAATTTTTGCACATGTTTACATCAGTGGATGTGTCTATCACTGAACTCTTCACCTTCTCAATCATTGCTTCTGCTTCTTTTATTTTCTTAAGATGGGCATCAGTACACTTATCCTGATCCATACAATCTACAATGAATTTCCTTCCTTGATTAGAAAATTATTTTAAAGATGCTCAACCAGTCTTGAGTGAATTCAAACCTAGTGCAAAGTTTCTCATTAGCTCATTCAATCTCTTCTTCAGATACTTTTCTTCTACAAGTTGGGATGTAGATTCTTCAAGGGTTGAGAAATTACTTTTGAACTAAAAAATGATTGTACTTACATCATCCATAGAGTGTACCTGGGAAACTTTCTTGTTCGTAGGCAACAAAATATTTAGAATATTTACTAATTCCACAAGGAGAGGATTTATCATTACTTGCTTCTCCTTTTCCTTCTCCATATCTAGGACACTGAACTTAATTAGGTCTTGTTCTATCCATAAGTCTAAAATGGATGTGTAATGTGTCAAAATTGACAATAATGCTGAGGAGGGAGTGATGTGAGTGCTATCCATCACTTGTAGTTTTACCTTGTCTAGTTCAATAGAAGTTTCATCATTCTCTTGTTCTTTTTCTTCCATCTTATCTTCTTCTTTATTTTCTTCCTCTTCTTCTTCTTTCTTTTCTTCTACTTTCTTATCAGATATATCTTCAATATGTACTTCTTCTTGATGAGTGGGAGGTGATGTGCTACATATAATTTTAGCTTCTTGTGTCCTCACAAAAGATTCCTCAAACATGTCCAATTCTATGTCACTGGCCACCATGGCTATCTCAACATTATCAATGATAATGGTTCTGTCCTTGAGTGATTCTGACATGGGTGCAAACTTATCTAACTCTATTTGTACTTCCACTATAGGTGTTGAATCTCGAGGACCTATAGCTAGTTCCTTGATGGTCTTTGAACCATTGGTAACCATTGTGGGTACATTAGCTATGGGTGTAAAAGGTGGATACATGTTTCTATCCATAAATACCTTCTCAAAGGATTTCTCTATTTCTTTGGTGATTAACTCATAATTCTTATCCATTATATTAAGAGTTATTTTCTTAGTTCTGAGGTGAGGTTTCACTAGATCTAACATCAATTTCTTCTCTTCTAGCTCACATATAGGAAGGGTATCATCAAGAATCTTTTCCCTTATCCGTTGATCTTCCTCATTGGCCTGTCTTTTTTGGAATTCAAGGATATTCCATACTTTGTCAGGAATCATTGTTTTTAGTTCCAAGAATATTTTCTTGAACTTTATCATGTGGTTGACCAACATACCATGAATCTCAAATTTATCTATTTCATTATACTTGGCATAAAACTTCCCTACTTGATCAATTCTTCCCTCATCAACTATTTTTGCACTTAGCACACTAAGACTGGGTTTGAAACTTACTTTAGGAGTTGCTTGGGTGTTCCTTCTATTTCTTGTAACTCACAAGGATGGATGACTTGTGCCAACCTCTTTCTTCATTTTTTTAATTTCCATATACTTAGGAGGATTAGGAAGGTCAATGGTTTTCTTGGGGGAAAAAGAAGTGTCATCTTCTTTACCCTTCTGACTATCATCTTTTTCAATTTTTATCTTCTTCATCTTGAAATCATGTGATTATGCCTTAGCTACATCTGTGCTCTTCAGTTGCAAAGAAATATTTTCATCCCTTGATTTACCAAGGTCTTCTTGTGTTACTCCATGAATTCTAAGTATCTCAAATGTAATCTTAGAGGCTTTCCTCTTAGTTCTTGTGCTGTTAAGTTTAGCATCTACTTCTCTAGTTTTCTCCTCATATGTTGCCCACCTAGGTTCATTAGGATATTTGGGGGCTGATAGTAGTACCTATGCATATGCCTCAAGGATCTATTCCTCTACCTCATAACCAAGTGGATGAATCCACGTAGTTCTTCATTCAACAACTTTCATACAAGTTATGTCTATCTCTACCATAAAACATATCATACCCTTGTACTTTTCAACAACGTTGTCTAGAATTTTGTACCTCATTTGCATCTTAGCCCTAAAGGTCTTCAATTCCAATGTGATGTAGTCTTTGAGTGTACTTTTGGTGGATGCTTTGTTTGATATCTGTGGCATGGTTAGAATGGACTTTTCCAAACACAAATCTGATACTCTCCCAACAATATGAAGGTACATGTAAATGATTAAGGACCCAAACCTAAATATTTTAGTCTTATCATGCTTGATGGCATTGATGTTATCAATCAAATCTATGTGCAAGATCTTACACAAGTTGAACTCCCCATCTTCCTTCAAAAGTCTGATGACTACAAGAATTGTGCCCACATACACACTATGCACCCTACTAGTGTGATGAAACCCGTATCCTAGTATCATTCACATCAATTTGATGTCTTCTTGCTCAATGGGATAAATTATCATCCCACACCTATCGCTCCTTGACTTACATGTCTACTCAACCATCTTTTTGACATGCTTGCCCATAGGAAGGATGACGCCTGTCCTAGAAAGACCTGTTATCTCATCTATCAAGTCACTTGTGATTCTTACTGGCACATCACCAATTCAAAACAAATCATCATGAATTCTTCTCAATAAAATCTTTATCCATTCTATCTCATAGAATTCATATGCTATAGCATATTCAATAATAGGGTGATCATTCCATTTAACATATTATCAATGAATGTTTTGTCTAGTTTCAACATGGTATCCAAATGTGCCCTTAACCTATCCAACCCAACTGGTTCCTTTTTGTAGTAGATGTATGCCCTAATGTCCATGACATGCATGATGCCCATAGGTGCATGGGAAAAATCTCCCTCTAAATCATCTAGGGTTGACTTAAATGGATGCCTCTTAAAGATGTATCTCTTCATCTCTGCAACATCAAAAACAATGGGAGTGGCCATGACTTACTTGTTTAATCACTTTCCAACTGATCTCTGAGATAATCTAAAGACTTCTACATTGGCGCAATGAAGTAGGGTTTCTGCAACTAACTAAATGCACTACAAATCACTGATAGATAAATCTCCAAGTCTTCACAAAAACCTCCAATACTCTTTATGCTCCTCAATCACTCTAAGTTCAAATGCAATGAGTAATTAAAAAACTTCCAGTGTACTTAAAGTGATCATTTTTCCATTAATGCTTGCCACGTAAACCAAGTTGCCACTTCAAACTTTCTAGCTTGAGTTCTGCTAACATTTAGTATGTGTGCTCTTGCACAAAGGTTACTTTATACTCCAAAGGCTTAAGTCCAAAGATGCATACTTTGAGGATGAGTATACCAACCACGCAGGGGTCTCGACCTAAATTATCTCCCCCTATGACCCTAAGAGCCATTCATATAGATGTAGAGGGTGCATCCACTGGGGATGCATACAATACATACTCATCAGTCTTGTCCTTCTTTTTCTCTAACCAAATCAAGCTCACATCCTCTGAGGCTTTCAAAAAATTGACTTCTCCTTTGGGATCCAATACTTTTTCTTCGGCCTTTTTAGGGCTTTCTTGACCTTGCATCCTTGATCTACAAAACTTTGAGATATATCCATCCTTGTTACAAAAGTAACAAATGACTGGAGGTCTTATATTCCTTAGCGCATTGATATGAGTCACCATTTTACATGTTCTGGTTGAGTGACCATTGTAGTTACATATCTGACATGTAACATTCTAAGAACTTCTTACATTTGTCTGATTCTGATTTCTCTGATCATCCTAAATCCCATTCTTCTTACTAGTCATGCAATACATAGCTTTTTGACCAAATTTATTGCATGAATAATAGTAACCATTAAAAGGTCTTACCTCTATATAGTTCCTTGCAATGTGTCCATGCTTGTTACATGCAAAAAAAGTGCACTCTACATGCTTGCACTGATTGTTAGGTTGTCCACCATTATCTTTGGTTTGATCTTCAGTCTTTTCAACATCAGTAGAGTCTTTTTGTGTCTCTGCTTGCATGTTGTCGATCTAATTTTGTGCTTCATTGTATCCAATACAGCTAGTGTCTCCTTTGGCTCTTATTGCATACAAATGAGATTCTATCAAATCATAACTGGTGTGCAATTTTTCAATATGATTCTTTTCTTCTTTCAATTAAGTCTCCAAGCTTTTTTTGCTATTTCTTAGCTCCAAGATTTTCATGTTTTCTTGCCTTTGTTCTTCATTGAGTTGAAGGTTCTCTTTGATTTGTTCATTGTAGACTTCCTGATTGTTAATCAACTTATCATCAAATTCTTCAAGTAGTTCTTTCATAGATGCATTATCTTCATTCAGCTTCTTGACCTTTTCTCCTAGATCACTGTTAGAGAATTCTTTCAAATCCTTTCTTAGCCTTTTGATAACTAATTGAGCATCACTAACTTTTTCCTTTAGATCCTCAATTTCTCTTCTTGATTTATCCAGGTCTTCAAGAGCAGCTTCAAGATTTATTTTTAGATGTTTCATTTCTGCTTTGTCCATGATCTCCTCAAGTGGTTAAACTTCTATGTTGAGGACTAGAGCACTGATACCAATTGTTAGGAATAGGAACACTGAGAGGGGGGCCTGAATCAATGTTCACTGTATTTTAACTTTTCACTTTAATCTTTATATTGAACTTAAATTCTTAAGTACTGAATTAAAAATTCACATAAATATGAAACATGAAATCAACACATGACACTAATATGGCTACAGGGAAACCCAAATTGGTAAAAAATCCTATGGGAATTCACACCCACTAATATTCTGTAGTAGTATTTTGTGATCCTTGTTAGAAGATCATTAACCCTATTAGGAGTTTCTTTACAATATATTAAGTACAGTAGACCTGGTCAAGGGTTAGACCCTGTTAGGAGTCTTTTACAATAATCTCAATTAGGGGAGTGGATGCACTATCCTAGGTCTCACTTCTCAGATGGTGTATGCTACAACCTTCTGATATTAGATAAACACTATATCTACAAGATGGATAGTCATTGTGATACTGCTTGTCAGATTAGTTCATTTGATGCGCTGATGCTTTGACCTCTTGCAAAGCTTTAATACATCTTATTGACTCTTCACATACTTTTTCTCTTCTTAACACAACTCTCTCTTCAATTCCATAGTGAATACAATGGGCACATCTTATATTTATACGCTCATACAAAACAAACAATTAGGTTGGCCCTATATCCTATTACAAACAATGCTTCCAAATGAATTGGCTTAAGCATGCTTACAATTAAACATATAAATATGTCGACAACCTAAATACAATGGGCACATAGCCTTTACAACATTACTTTATAATCGGAAAGTAAAATACTGACTTTTGGCTTCATGCACTATTCTTCTCTGGCACTCATTGGCTGTGTGTCTTCAACGAACTGTAAGTTTCTCATCCTTGCACATCTTATTGTGTGCTCATAGACTAAGCATAAGTATAATCTAAAAAACTTAACTTCCAAGGTGCATACCATAATTCTTTCATACACACGTGCATTGATGCTCTGAGCTGCGGGAACTTTGTACAATGTCCAGTCTTGAACACATAACTGAATTCTGATCTCTACATCAAGTGTGCTGACTCCAAACTACTATATGATGTTTTTTCCATAATGAAAAGACTATATGAAGTCATATACATCAATATAGTCAACTTACCAACAAAATGTCCCAGTTACAAATTTATTACATAATATAATTTATTTAAGTCTTGTTCAAGATTTATTGCATGCATATACCTTTTATTTATAATCCTACTTTTACAACATTACTTTGTCACACTAGAAATCCTCTAGCCATCATTATACTAAATCAAATTATGGACAACAAAAAAAGTATGAATAAAGAGAGTGACCATGAATCTAAATAATATTTCTTATGAAACGAAATGAGATCATATTTGATAGTATTTGACACATACGAATATATTAAGAACTAAAATCATGGTAAATACCCTTGGAAAACATACCTGGAATGTAATATACATTAGTTTCCCTTCAACCAAAATGGTAACAAATGTAGTTCTCAAGATGAGAGAATAATTCACTAAAATGCATTAAAATATTAGAAATACTTTACATAATTGAGACATCTAAAGTGCACAAATTCATAAAAGAAAAATTGAATTATTTTACTCATGCAATGTATCCTTAATGAAGAACTAATATTAAACCACCATTCAGCTATAACTGGGCGCTCATATATAATTCTAGTTATTAACTAAATGGAACTACCAATACTTTTTCATCCGCAATTGAATCAACATTAGATCGGCATTGGATCCTTTGGTATCCTTTCTTAATTTCAAAGTTGTAAATGATATTAGAATGGATTTGCTACTTTTCATGTTAAACCTTTTCAAAGTTTCAAAATGTCAATTACATATTTTATATAACAACTATTTCTCTTTTATTCTAGTTCATTTTGATATATAGAAAATATTTCATAAAATTTAAATTAGTCATCTCAAATTTTATTTTTATAGCTTCTTTGAAAAAATTTATATTTTAGCATCAATTAAATCTACAAGCTTGTATTTTTAATATTTTTATTAATATTGTTAAACAATACGTGCTTTACCTTACATAACCTTTAAATATTTTAGTTTGTATTTCATAAATATCCTTACTCACTACTATAATTACTTTTGTAATACCCCAAAAATGGGCTATAGGTTCATTAACCTCCTATATCGACAAATCAAATGAAATTGACATCAAAGTCCTAACCTAAGGCACATCAGCACATTATCGAATCCTAATTGATTATCCTAAAATCTGCATCGAGGAATATTCCTTATTCCTAATTATCCTAATTATCTTTAATTTAATTATTATTTGGTGATAAATCATATTTATCCTAAAGTTTGATTAATTGAATATTTTGAATATTTAATTAATTAGATTTAATTCTGCCACTTAATTATTAAATTGATTTTAATTATATTTATTCCTAATTGTTATTATTTAAATTTGACAATAAATCAAAATTCCTCTCATTAATTGATTAAATTCTTATTTAATTAATTAAAGCAAGTTGACATACTTAATGATATTATTTTGGAATAAAAGTTTGATTTAATAATTGATTAACCCATAAATCAATTGTTTTATTTTTAAAAATCAATTAAGTTGGAAATAAATCACTCTATTATTATTAAATTAATTCATAAATAAGACATGCACAATCAGAAAAGTAGACAACTATCAATTATTAAATAAAGCTAAACTCTATTTTGAGTTAAACTTTTCTTTTACATGTTTTTGCGAGTTAATTGTCCTTTATTTAAAAATAACTCAAAAATCAACCTAAGTTATTTGAGTGATTTATGGCTTTTTTTCATGCACCTCCAAATTCCTGTATTTTTATAAATTAAGGCCTCAACTCTTCACAAATCATCTCACAATTTTGCATACTTACGCTGCCAAAATTGATTCAAGAGTTGCATAATCACGCTAGAGAATTGAAATTGGGAAGAATCAAAGCTTTGCGAATCAACATTGTTGTGAGAGCAATCTTGTTTTTTACATTCATTTTAGCTTCATATTGCATATCATTGTTAGATTAATTGAATATCAATTTCTCATATAGATTTTAGAATTCATATCAGTTTTTCATTATTATTGCATAGAAAACCCAAAAGAAAATAGATTATTTGCATGCATATTTCATATCAGTTTTGCATTCAAATCCTTCATTTAGGTGTCGTCAAGGTCACTAATCTCGGTCTAATCTAAGAATACATACTTGCACTTACTAGAAGGTAGTAAATCGCTTGGTTAGATTAGTTTTCAATTATTTGCATGATTTTGATTTTAAGCTAACCTCTAATGTTTTACTGAAGTGTTGTGTCTACAGATCAGGTACAAAATTCACACACACATTTCTGGCACCTACCGTGGTGTCCTGAAATGGGTTTCCATTTCAATTTTATCAAATTCTATCAATTTTGTATCATTTTTTTTTATCAAAACAATGATTTTTATTTTTTTGTCCGTACATCCTAGTACAAATTTTGTCAAAAAGTCATTTCAGTCGAGACCCACTATCGTATGATAGTTGATTTTACTAAAGATTATTCTAATCTATACACACTATTGTTTTAAAGCCAAAAAGTCATATCATCAGGTACCCAGAGTCATACGAGTTTATGGACTGTCATCTGGAAGGTAATCCACAGTCGTACGAGTTTTGACACTAGAATTCAATTGTCATTTCATCTTTTCAGGTAGTTTTCCAGATTTTCTTTTCAGATTGGGATTAACAACTAACATTAACAATTGGAATTTGTTGTTTCTGATTGATTTTTGCTGATTTGGATTGGGAAAAGCGTAAAAATTGCTAAAAATAGGTAAGAATATACTAAGCACATTACGAGGAATTCAGGTAACCTTCTTAGCTGATAACATTTCAATTTGGATTAAAAAGAACATCTTGCGTGTCAAGCTTGTGTGACCTTTACTACTTTCATATCACATATTTCATTTGGGCTATAAAAATGAACATAGATTTTCTTTTCAGCATCTTTGTTACACATAGTAATTAGGCCCTATGAACACTATTTGTGGTTCTTGAGAGAGTGGATTTCTAGCAAAAATCTTCTCAATGAAGGAATCCTTGTAGGTAGGGAGGTTACTGAGAGACTCTCACGTTTTACTAGATTTGTGTGTCTTCAACTTTCGATTGATACATTCTCTCTCTTGAGAGGTTGATAGATCACAAGCAGTTGACATCACAGATCTTTGTGAGATAATTTTGGTCTTAGTATGTCAGATTAATCTATCTGCTTTGTTTTGGTGAAGTGAAGAGGCTAGGAGATTATGCTCTACTTCCTTTTTGGATAGTAACAGAAATCCAGATCCTTGAATCTGATCTAGTCCCCCTGTGGTATATTTTGTGAGTCACCTTTAGAGAGGGTTAACCGTAGTGGACATTCCCTTAATTGGGTCAACCATGTTGATGGAACCTCAAGCGATAATAGCCATTTTCACCATGGTAGTGATAGCCGCTATATAAATGTCCTCATGGAAGAAATCTCCATAGGTATGGTCTCTTGTTGGGTTGTCAAATCTCCCTAGCAGCTCCTGATTGATTAAATTCTTAGACTGTGTCAAAACCCTAGTGCACTGGGATTGGAGTTCACCGTCTTGGATCATAAAAGTTGTAGAGTCAAACCATTACTAAAAACCTTAGTGAGGTCAAATTTTCATTTTCTAGGAATATGTGCATTTTTGCAAAACTTTTTGGAACATACACAATTAGCACTCTTAAGGATTAGCACATTTAGTCACTTGATTGTTCATGTGTAGGGTTGCTTTGTCCCTTGTTCATTGCTTTTAGACGTGCTTGGAATCACTTTCTTGTTGTTTTACGTGCCCATTTATCTATTTGGTTATTAAGAATGAATCAATCCAGTATAATCTTTAAATCTAGAGAAACATTTTGTAAATAATCTAAAACTAAAAACCTCAAAATTTGCAAAATTTGATGTCAAACACCTTTCTGGAGTCAACAGTCATTTTGTAAAGTGAGAAATTCGTACGACTTTTGAGCAACATTGTCGTACGAGTCTTGCTGCCAGTAAAATTCCAAAAGTCAAAAACCCTACTATCATCTATCGTACAAGTTTTGCAATGGTCATACAAGTTTTTCAATTGTCATTTCATGCTATACCACTATTGTATGAGACTATTAAAAGTCATTTCATAAATTTTGAAAAGTTGTGAGAATTTTCAAATACCCAATTTTTCCAACCTATATCCAGAATCTGTCAAACAAATCACTATGTCACGAATAGAGTAGCAACTACTGAGAATCCAATCCTTTTCCTAAATTGGCCTTTTGAATCTGATTTAGCATTTTTTTTAATTGATTTGAGTCTTTTTCATCTTGTGTCAAAACCTTGTCATAACTATCAAACCTCAATCAACTATCAAAATAGCTAAGTGTTGTCATCTTGTGTTCGCTATCTTTTGGGATAATCTACCCATACATCCCAGGCACAATACACCTCACTTATGTCTAATCAGAGGTTTAATCAATCAAACCTTGACAATGTTGTGTCATTTGATCTTCTTGAATCAGATCTTTCTTCAGTTGTCTTCATCATATTCTTTTGTTTCACCCAAGGTTAATGGTGGAAACTAGAGCTTCCTCTCACAAGATATTTGGAGAAGCATCCCAAACCTTACCTATCACCACTCTCCAAACTCCAAATCTTGAGCAACTTTACAATTTTGGTCTTTACGAGGACGATGGTCTTGGCAATTTTTGATTGAAAACTAGTTACATTCCTCGTTCATCAACTCATGGAGGTAATCAACAAACCCCTCCCCGACCTATTCCAGGGAGAACTCCTACCATGTCTCAAGTAGGGACAAAATTTGGCTCCCAAAGAGCTCAATCTCAAAATGGTGCAGATCAAGAACCCGCACCTGAAGAAATTGCTCAATACCAAAATGATGATAACTTCAAAAGAATGATAAAGCATTTCTTGAAAGAAGATAGAGAAGCATACTTTTTATAATTGTCTCATCAAGGGGCTAAACTTCATCCTAATTTTAATGTTGAAGATATCATTATGCATGAGGAAGAAACTCCACTCTTAGCTATGATGAAATAGATGCATGCCATGCAAGTCAAAATTAACAAACTTGAGAAAGAAAAGGAGCCTAAGGAGTTCTCCAGGGAGGCCCTATGTCCTTTTCCATTTGACAAAGACTTGTACATGCCACCATTTCCAAAAAGAGTGGAGATTCCTAAATATGATAAGTATGATGGACACTCTGATCCCCAAGATCATGTCAGAGAATTCTGTACACAATCTATGGAGTTCATGCATGAACCAGCCTATCTGATGCATCTCTTTCCTCGATCTTTGGGAGGAGTAGCCATTCATTGGTTCTCTAGATTGCCTTCTACTATCAAAACTTTTGAAGAGTTGATCAAATTATTATATCAGCAATATTCTTACAATATTCAACATCCAGTCACCATGATCGATATCTATAATCTCAAACAATATCCAGGAGAACCATTCCTAACATTTCTCAAGCGATGGAGGAAGAAATTCTCTCTATATGCCAGACCTATTCCAGAAACTAAAAAACTAGAAATCTCCATCAATAATCTTGTCCTAGATATCAACTACCCTCTACAAATGCAAGATCATACATCCTTTGATAAGATGGTAGACAATGCGATCAAAATCAAAAAGGTACTTGTGAAAAAAGGAGACATCACACTTCAAAAGGACAAGTATGAATCAGGATCTAGTTCTAAAGATAAGAACAAAAATTGGAACAAGAATAAAGGTATTATCATAGATGGCATTGTTGATGGTATTCATGCCCCATCTAAGGCACCAGCTTTCAATCTAACTATTGACTCCCAAGCCATCAAAGCTTCTAAACAAAAGGTGCCCAAACAATCTAAAAAGAAGCTAGAATACAAATCATGGTCCTCTGATAATAAATGAAAGTTCACTCCTCTTGGGGAACCTCTAGAATCAGCTATGAGAACTTTTCTAGCAAATAACATCATCTCTTTATCTGAGATCCAATAATTTGATCCAGATCCTAAGCCAAAATGGTGGAGAGAGAATGAATTATGTGATTTCCATCGAGGTAAAGGTCACAAAACCAACAACTACTTACACTTGAAACATACTATTCAAGATCTAATTAATAAGGGGGACATCATGATTGATAACCATAAGAGCAATAATGATCATACAACATTCACAAAACCTTTTCCAAAACATGGTCCAGAAGTTTCATCTTCTCAACCTAACATGGGGGCAAAAGTCAATTATGCTTACTCTGGAAATAATGTTGTCATCAATATGGTTGAACCTTGTCTCTCTGAGCATTGCAATGTCATCACAATTGTGCGAAGAGATAGAGATCATACTTCAGCTAATGCAGTGACTCAATCACAAGCCCAAGCACATCTGAATGGACAAATCCCAGATTCATCAAATGCCCCTAAGATGCCTTTCAATCTTTCTTCTACTTCTAAACAGAAGGCTGCTTCTAAATCTTCCAATCCTAAGGATGCAAGGCCAACATCTTATAGCATTATTCAACAACTCCAACACACTAATGAAAAAATCTCCATGTTTGAGTTGCTTCAGATATCTCCAGTTCATAGAGCTATTCTAGACAAAGCTTTGCTTAGATCCAATGTTCCTGATGACCTTGATTTAGATAGGTTCTAGACTATGGTTGGACATCTTACATCTCTGCAATATATCTCCTTTTCAAAGGAAGATGACAACTCCTTAAGTCACCCGCATAACTAGCCCTTGCATATAGAGGTCTTGATCCAGAACTATAGAGTAAAACATGTGTTGATAGATGGAGGTGTTGGTCTAAACATTTGTTCTTACAGCTTGATCACACAATTGGGATTTTCAGACATGGCTATTGATCCTAAAAAGAAAATAACTAGAAAAGCCTATGATGAGAAAGAAATATCCTCTAAAGGCACCATTGTCTTACCTATTAGAGCAAGTTCAGTTATCAGAGATACTATATGTCAAGTTCTAGATCTACCTTCGGCTTATAACATTCTTCTAGGGAGACCATGGATACATGAGATGAAGGCCATTCCTTCTACATTCCACCAATGTTTTAAATTTCCTTATGAAGGAGTAGAGATCACTATTCTAGTTGATATATCCACCACTTGCAATACATTGAAGGAAAGTGTGGATAAACTTGTGCCTAATAATAGAGAATCTTCTATCACACCAACAGAAGAAGCATCCACATCTAAAATGGAAGACATTGCAAAAGAGGTCAATATCAAAGAAAATGGTATGGGAGAATATACTATGGAGCCAGTGTTATCTTTGACATCTCTCCCTATTTCACCTAAGTCTGATGGACAATCTTTAAAGTAGTCCAAACCAGAATCTAAGGAACCTCTTGAGGCATATAAAAAGAATTTTGTAGCAGAACAAGTCTCTAAGCAATAATTTGAAGAGGATGAAGCTGTGCTTGCATGGATGTACAAAGATGAACATAAATCTCAAGATGTTCAAACCATATCAAAAATCCCCTCTCAGTCATATGGTCCAAGTGATAAATTGATAGCTAAGATGGGATATCTAGGTAAAGGACCTCTAGGAGTCAGAGGAAAAGGTCTTCTAGCACCTATTCCACATACTAGTAGGGAAAACAAAGATAATGTTGGCCTAGGCTTTAAAAGGAAACCTTTCCACCTCAAAGCTAATTGTTCCCATGTCATAGAGAAAATTGCACCAGGTGAACCTCTTCTTAAGAAGGAAGAAACTGAGCCATTAGATAGTGATTCAGATAGCTCTAAACTTATCCCTTATGAGCGTTTGCCTAAAGAAATCAAAGACCTTGTTGAAGCTGAAGATGATCCCATCAAAAGAATTAATGTAGTAGAAACACAAGAACCTACTATCAATCAAGAGATAGTTTCCACACAAGAACTAGCTAATTTCAAAGACAACCAAGAAGAGGAAGGTGGTAGTTCTTTTGAAATAGGTTCTCATGAGTATGCATATAAATCAGAATCTGAGGGTAATCCTTCTTGGTGTATTCATCCTGACTTTACACATGTTCTAAGATTTCCTAGAGATCCTGAGTTAGAAGATGAATCTAATGACTATGAATGGGGAGCCATTCCAAAGGAAGATGAGCTTATCATAGAAAACATCTTGATGTTATTCACCAATATGCATCTCAATCCAACGTAATTCTAGAGAGAAATGATAAACTTATCGAGTCTAATCCACCAATGGCTAAAGTGGACTCCCACAATGAAATTGAGCCTATTCATGAATTGAATGTCTTAAGTTGTAATATCACCTTTGAACTCAAGTGTTGGGTTAGGACCAAGATGATAGATCCATATCCATAAACACTATCTCCCAATCTTTCACCACTTTGACTATCCCACATCCTGAACTTCTTGATCAAACCTTCATGAATCTGAGCCATGGTATTTATGCCTTCCCAAATAACTATGCCCCTGCTCGCTACCTCAATGCAGCTGAGCCTATGAGGACTTCCATTAGTGAACTGAGTGTTAGCATGATGGAGTTAGACATCAAATATCTTAGTAAAAAAAATAAGAATAAGAATAAAAAGAAAAGGAGTTCTAAGGGTGAAAACCACTTTGTGGCAATCTCAAAACCTACAAAAGTAAAAATAAAAGATGTATCCAAAGGTGAAAACCTCCTCAAGGTACCTAAGGATGAGATATTTGATGTCCTTTTGAGTCATTCATAGGACAGATCTCCAATTCTAATTGAACCCACTCAATCCATCAATTTGGGAATAGCAAAAGAACCACAATTGATACATGTAGCACAATCTTTATCAGAAGAAGAGAAACAATAATTTATAACATTCCTAATAGAAAAGAAGATCAATTTTGCATGAAAATATTTAGATATGCCAGGATTGGATCCTAATCTTATAATGCATCATTTATCTATAGCTCCAAATGTCAAACCTGTCAAGCAAAAATTGAGGAAGATGCATCCTCATGTTGCACTCTTGGTAAAAGTTGAATTAGAGAAGCTCCTGAAAGCTGGATTCATCTAAGTTATTGACTATGTAGAGTGGATCTCTAATATTTTACCTATTTCAAAACCAGATAAATCAATTAGAGTGTGCACAGAGTTTAGAGATGTAAATAGAGCATGCCCTAAGAATGATTTTCCACTCCCTAACATTGATATGATAGTGGACATGACTGTGGGTTTTGAGATTTATTCTTTAATGGATGGTTTTTTTGGATATAATCAAATCAAAATTGCTCCAGAGGATCAAGAGAAAATTTCTTTTACATCTGCTTGGGGAACTTTCTATTGGAATGTCATGCCATTTGGGCTTAAGAATGCTAGTGCTACATATTAGAGAGCCATGACATCTATTTTTCATGACATGATGCATAGAACTATGGAGGATTATGTTGATGATACTTTAGAAAAATATATGATTAGAGCTAAACATTTGAATGACTTGAGCAAGATATTAGATAGAATGGAAAAATTTAGTCTCAGACTAAATCCTAAGAAGTGTGCTTTTGGTGTCACTTCTGGAAAGCTCTTAGGTTACATAGTTTCAAAGAAGGGCATTGAAGTTGATCTAGCTAAAGTCAAAGCTATAATGGAAATGCAACCTCCAAAGAATATTAGTCAAATGAGGACATTGCAAGGAAGGGTTCAATCTATCAGAAGATTCATATCACAGTTAGTTGACATATCACAGCCTTTTACCAAAACATTACATAAAGGTGTGACCTTTGCATGGAATGAAGAATGTGAAAAGAACTTTGATCATATCAAGAAATATCTATCAAATCCTTCTATCTTGATGCCTCCCATCCCAGGGAAGCCTTTAATATCATATGTCTTTGTGACAGATACATCATTGGGGGCATTGCTTGCAGAACATGATGAGAACAAAAAGGAAAGGGCTATATACTATATCAGTAGAACATTGGTTGCATATGAAAAGAATTATTCTATGATTGAAAAGGCTTGTCTAGTTGTGATCTTTGCATCACAAAAATTGAGACATTATATGTTGGCACATACCACACATCTAGTAGCTAATATTGATCCACTAAAGTACCTACTAAGAAAAGTTGCCCTCACAGGTCGATTAGCTAAATGGGTCATGCTCTTAAGTGAATTTGACATTGATTATGTTGAAAGAAAAGCTATCAAAGGATATGTTAATGCTGATCAATTAGCAGATGCACCTATGATTGATAATACACCAATGCAAATGGAATTTCCAATTTCCTCTATCATGACTCTTTCTTCTAGAGAATGGTAGTTATTCTTTGATGGCTCCTATACACAAAATGGATCTGGAGCAGGCATATTGTTCATCATGCCTTAAGGATACTCAATCCCAAACACATTTAGATTAAAGTTTTCTTGCACAAACAATATTGCAGAATATGAAGCCCTTTTGAATGGTATGAAAATAGGAATTGAGTGGAGAGTAACATAATTACACATTCATGGAGACTCACAACTTGTTATCCATCAAGTCAATGATGTGTATCAAACCAAAGATGAAAAGCTCATTCCTCATAAGAGAATGGTAGATGATCTAAAGAAATATTTCATATCTATCACATTTAAGCAAATACCTAGAATGGAGAATAAGGTTTCCAATGCAATGGCAATGCTATCTACTTTATTACAGCAGCCTAAACATGAGCTACGCTACAAGTTCTTGGTGGAAGCAATATCTTATCCTACATATGATTCCCCTGACACCCACATGATCTGCACTATTGTTGGTCATGATTCATCCTGCTACAAAAACCTATTTTCCTATCTCCAAGACCAAATCATTCCTGATACCTTTAACCACCATGAGAAGAGATACCTAATCTATAATGCATCTCGATATGTCATCATTGGTCATGATCTATACAAATGAGGTCTAGATGGTATGCTACTTAGATGTTTAGAATGGGAAGAGTCTCAACGTTCACTCAAGGAAGTCCATGAGGGCATTTATGGGTCACACTTGAATGGTTTAACACTAGCTTGAAAACTTATTAGGGCAGGATACTATTGGCTTGAAATGGAGAAAGATGCAATCAAGTTTGCTAAGAACTATCAAAAGTGCCAAGTGCATGGTAACTTAATTCATGCTCTAGGGAGGGATCTAATTCCCTTTACTACACAATGGCCTTTTCACCAATGGGCATTTGATCTTATAGGATCTATACATCCTCATTCTTCTAATGGGAATACCCATATAATCACAACTACAAATTATTTTACAAAATGGGTAGAAGGAGTTCCTTTGACACAAGCAACTAGAAAAAAAATATCTATGTTCATATTGAACTATATAATATGTAGCTATGGGATCCCTCATTCCATAATCATAGATAATGGTGGAAAATTTAAGAACAAAGTCCTAGATGATTTATGTGCCAAATTCAAGATTACACAACATTGGTCTTCTATGTACTATCCTCAAGGGATTGGACAAGAAGAGGCTTCTAACAAGAATCTATTGAAAATCTTGATTCACACAGTTAATAAAATAGGAAGAGACTGGCATCTCATGATCAATATAACTCTTTGGGCCTACAGAAAAAGTATCAAAACACCTACTTGGGTTACACCTTTCACTTTAGTTTATGGGTCTAAAGTGGTACTGCCTATTGAGGTTGAAATCCCATCACTCAGAATCAGAATGCATGGTCTAGTAACTGATAATGACTACAAAGTGTCTAGGTTGCAAGAACTTGAATTAGTAGATGAGCGTAGGCAAGAAGCGTATAATCATCTCAGAGTATATCATAAGAGAATGTCTAGAGGTTACAAAAAGAAAGTCAGACACAGAGAATTTCAGGTTGGTGATCTAGTCTTGAGAGAAAATCCTAAAAATCAATCACATAGAGAACGCAAGGGGAAGTTTGAACCCAACTAGCTGGGTCCCTTTGTTATCACTGATACTTTTGGCTTTGGTGCCTATCAACTCTCAACGACTGAAGGAGAACAACTCTAAGAACCAATCAATATTCTCCATCTGAAGAAATTCTATGCCTAAGGCATTCAGTGTATTGTAAAATGTCCTAAAAAAATCTTAAAAATTGGAAAAAGTCCTGAAAAAATGAACATCTTGGTAAAAACCTAGCAATGGGTGCCTTGATGATTCACAAAAAAAATTGAAAAATATCAAAAATACAAAAAAAATTGAAAAAATGAAAAATACAAAAAAATGAGAAAATGAAAAAGTGCCTTGGTGAAAATCTGGACACAGGTGCCTCGGTAGAAAAAATAGAATCTCTACCAAGATGGTGAAAACTTGGAAAATGGGCACCACTTGTTTCAAAAATGCTCCATCTATTAGCATGATCTTGGTCTTTCCTAGCTTTTAGTCTTGCTTTAGTTTGTACATATCTCCCAGTTTGTTTCTACATTTCCAATTTTCAATAAGTCAGTCTGTACACTAATCAGCTCAAGCGTCTGTATCCTATCAATGCTTAACACTTGGGGGCAATCAATGTCTTATCCTATGGTCTCTAGTATATCTTAGATGAGTCATATCTAGTCAGAGTCCTTTGAAGCTTCATCCGATTCAGCTTGTCTCTCTTGTCTCCAAAAAGGATTTTGCATCTACAACAATGCAATCAAACAACAAACTGAAAACAATCTATGCTATTTTACATTCTTTTATCTCCTTGTATGCTTATTGATTCGCATTGAGATATTTTCATATTATGTCCTTTCAAGCTCTTTGATGATGTACTTTATAGGATTTAGAGAGTGATGACTAGGGGCATAATCTTTTCTTTATCTTTTTCTTGTATGTGAAAATCTAATAACTTTGGAAATTATGGATTGAAATGGTGTCCAACTATAAGAGCCTCTATCTCGAATTGGATGGCCATGCGTACCTCGACCATTAAAACCCAAAAAATTCAAGGAATTTTGATCTAACTATTATCTTTTTGAGTGAGTTCTTTCTCCTACTATGAAACATGATCTTACCTAAAGATGTGAATGATAAAGGGTCACTACGAGTAATTCACACTGGACTTTGAATGATCTCTTAAGCTATTTGATGTGTTTATAATGCAAGGTGTATTCTAGTCATCATGAATTTTATGTTTTGATGCTTATACAAATTGCAATATTAAAATGGACATGATCTTCAGGTCATCCTAACGTTTGTGCCTTGGTGCTTATATCTAATTTGACATTCCGAAAATAAAATCAATATTCATATATCTATGGTTGATTGACTAGTGGATGTTGTATTGATTCCTACGCATACAAATCAATATTTGTATGTCTATGGTTTCATAACTAGTGGGCATTGTATTGATTTATCTGGTTACCTAAAAATTCAATGATGAGAATGACCGACACATGATCAATGACTAGGTCCTAGGTCTTAGGTTTGCATATGATTTTGCATGTTTGCATGATCTCACAATGGTTGGCTAAACTTCAATGCTTAAAATGATTCTTCAAATCACATCTTCCAATCTAACAAGAACTGAAACCTAACTCAAAGGTCTCTTCATCGAATCGCAAGTAGTTATCCTCCTGGGTTAAACAACCTTCTTGACATAAGACTGAGTACTTGTCTTCATCAATACCTATAAAATATATCATGTGTATCATTGCATTTACATATCATCATCATCCATTGCATTACAATTCATCCATGTGCATAATCATAAAATCATACATACATATTTCCATAATCAAATACATTTGCATAACATCCATACATGTGAAAGAAATCATTGCATTGCATATATCCATACATACATTCTACTCTACTCATAGCATAAACATCACATGATATCATCGTAAATCGAAACATGAAAAGTACATATGAAGTCACAACCAAAATATTGATCTCATATCTATAAAAAATCTCAAAGTAGTCAGGGGTGCACTACTGGCGTAGTATACAAAAGAATGAGCTCATGTGAGCTATCAAAGTCAGAATAGTATATCAAAGATCAAAAGAGTATAGAATATCAGAAACATATCCATATCAATCAACTATCCACATGCTCCTCTCTATTTAGTGAAGGAGGTGGTGGTGCATCTAGTATGGCCTCTTCTCTAGGTGCCCTAGCTCCCTCTGATGCCATCATGTACTGTGAGTAGGAGGGAACTCTATCTGTAGCAGGAAAAATTGTATAATATGTGGACACATAATAAGCTACCTGCGAGGTCCGGTGAACCACCTCTGCCTACAGCCTTTGTACCTCTACACGTATCTCAGTCTGTTGTCTACCTACCTCTATATATCACTCCTCCCATCGAGTATTTCTCACCCTAAGGTCCCTGACCTATGCCCTAAGTCATCTAATAGTATCCTATGAAGAAAGAGGGGCAGTGGGATCAACATCAGGCATCTCAGTATCTCGGGGATCCTGCTATGTAGTATCTTCTCTCTGTGCCTTGTGACATCTCACTTCAAGACCCAAATCAAAACCAATATCCATCTGCAAGGGATCAGTATCTCCCCCTACCACCTACTTAGTAGCTAACACCTCATTTGCTGATCCAACACCACCTAATGTGCCACTCTCACCCCTCATCCATCTATGAGAACTAAAATATCTGCCTACTATAGAGGTAGTAGTACAAGGGGGCCTCATCTATCTTGATGATATTTGTGGTGGAGCCATCACCCTAGGTCTTGGAGGTGTGGGGTGAATAGTAGGAATCTTTGTAAGTCTGGGACCTCATCCCATTGGAGCACCAGTCACGTCCATCACCTCCTCCATGGAGGGTATCATCTCAGTAGGATCTGAGAATCTATGAATTGGGTGATCAACAAGCCATGAAATGAATCCATTAGTCACACTAGCATCAAGAACATATAGTCTATAATCCCAGTCTCTACCCACAATAGCACTATACTCCTATGAACATATGGCATAAGAGAGCCTTTGTGTCCATCCGAGTCCAATCTCATGCCCTATCTATGCATAAGTGGCATAATCCTTCGGGGCATCCTAAATGCATCCATACTACCACCAGAACCTAGTAATGATAAATCTCTCTATGATGGTAGATGATCTCCTGATCAGTACATGGCTCTGGAAGAAGTAACTGAACTACTCTTGAGCTGTAGGCCAAGGCTCAATGGCTACATAAGGTCTCTAGTGAACAAATGTCATATCATCGAGGCATCACCTCCAGTACTCAATGTGACCCATCCATCCCTGTATGATGTATCTAGCATATGTATAAATAACAGGCTCCTGAGGCTGCCTCTGAGAAGTATAAATAGGTCTTAACACTGGGATATGCTCCCACACCCATATCTGCAAAACTAGAGCTCCCGCAGCAAAAGACTTGCTCTACTGATACATAATCTCATGCATCTCGAAGAACATGTGTGCTAAAAGACACTGACCCCATGCCAACTCAAAGGGAGTGGCCATCAAATGTTCTACCATAGGGGCCCAGCCCATCAAAAGACTATTTTGCTGACGGTCAAACATGATAATGCCACCAATCATCCCCACAATGATGCACTCCAGCCGGTGTGTATGACTATATCTCTGAACTAGGGTCTACCAGGAAATGGAGGCTGTCATTTGTGTATCATCTCCAAAGAGAGGTCTAAATGCTACCATACCTGAGTTCCCCAAACTCACATACTCTGGTCTCCAAGCTGCATGGAATGGAATGTGAAGAATACGGTATACATCCTCAGGGGTAATAGTGATATCCCCTATGGGCAAGTGAAATGTTTGTGTCTCAGAGTGGAATCTCTCAATAAGTACTATCATAAGTCCATGATTTACCCTAATCTTAGGTAAATTTATCAAGTGCTCAAAACCATAGGCTACCAGGTGAACCCTCATAGGATCTGGTAATGATACACATAGTCTCTGCATGGCAGGATGTGAGATCTACACATGCACATTAGGATAAATGACCTACATAGCATAGAAATAGGGAATCCTATCAGTAATTGGGTCATAGAATAGGTTACAAGGACAAAAATTAGGCAGTTCAATATTTTAGAAGGTAGGTTAACAGGTCAGCAATCAAGATTAGAGATTGGAAAAATGAAAATCTTGACCTAAAACAGTGTTTTTAGCTCACTATTTTCCATATGACAATTTAGACTGGCATGAAAAGTCGAATGACTTTCCACACCATACCAAATGACAAAGCATGGTCACGCAACAATGTGTTCCTCCTCATACGAGTTATGAGGACCTAATGCAAAGTAGTACGACTCATGGGTCCCTCTCATACGAGTCGTGGGGACCTATGAAGTGACAACCTAGATATAGTTGAAAAGTTGTACGAGTCCCACTGGGGAGTCATACGAGTTTTCATGTATGCAAAATTTCAAAATAGAATAACGTATGAGAAAAATGCTAAATCCTACAAAACATGGAAAAATTGACATTTCAGCAAAGAACAGAGGTCCACCTACCGGATGTCCATACTGTCGAGGTCTTTGGTGTCTCTGGCTGCGCTCAAATTGGTGCAAACTCATAGGTACCTTTGATTTTTCTGCTCTATCTACCATTTTTCTCTAAGGGCTCCACAAAGTTTCTAAAGTCAAATGTTTGAAAAAAATTGAAAATGACCCTTCTGGCCTTTATATAGCTTTTGACCTAATTTTCAAAAGTGCTCTATTTTTCATGAAAATTGGACCTTTGGCTAATTTTGACATTCTGAATCCATTTTCAGGATCAAAATTGAAATCTGAGATCATTTACTATGTGAAAATCTTGATTTAAAATTTTTGCACCTATGACGGTCTACTACTTGCATAATCGACGTTCAATCATCACAAAAATCCATTATTCAACTTAACTGATTATCTTCCATCAAACTATCAAAATTTTAGCTTGGTCAACTATGGTCGACTCATGGTTTCACCTAGTCAAACTTAGTCTTCAAGACCTCAAAACGATGCAAAATACATTTTCAAACATGTATAACCACTTCTCACATCAATTAACATGATTCTAAACCATTCAACGCTGAGTTTTCTTGTCATATTTAAATTTTTATCCCGAAGGGGGCATTGTATTGCACATCATTCAAGTTTGTAATCTAAATCTGGAATCATATATTTTCTCAGTAATCAAGACAATAACCATGTCTAATTGTTGATTCGTCAAAAGTCCTCATCGCTTGGGGAAAACCAAATCAATCATCACTCGGGGCATATCAGATTCATCGAGATCCATATCAATCTGGTATTCTCCTAATCTTGTAAATTGTATCAGTTTTTACAACCATCAGTTCATTAGTGTTATTTCCTTGGTTCTTTGTAACTGAAGGGTTTGGATGTGATACCAATGTGATTCAATATAAGGACAATCAGGCCTGGAATTGGTCACTCACTTCTTCGCAATCATAAGGTTCAGAATAAGGTGTTTTGACATTTCTTTATAATCATCAGTTTATTGTTGTTATAGTTAACATTATCTTTGGTCATTCAGGACCTATCATCTTCATATCAAATTCAATCATTTTCTATTTCATATCCATTTCAATATCAAACATCAATTTCAACATCATACATAGACCATCTTTGAACCACTGCACTTCGCACAGTAATTCAAAGAGGGGCGAAATGTAATAACCCAAAAATGCGCTATAGGTTCATTAACCTCCTATATCGACAAAT
This sequence comes from Chamaecyparis obtusa, assembly GCA_027943335.1. NCBI lineage: Eukaryota > Viridiplantae > Streptophyta > Pinopsida > Cupressales > Cupressaceae > Chamaecyparis > Chamaecyparis obtusa. Next base: position 637,615 of record BSBK01005995.1, read on the forward strand.
CGAACGAAATCGACATCGAAGTCCTAACCTAAGGCACATCGGCACATTATCAAATCATAATTGATTATCCTAAAATCTGCATCACAGAATATTCCTTATTCCTAATTATCCTAATTATCTTTAATTTAATGATTATTTGGTGATAAATCATATTTATCCTAAAGTTTGATTAATTGAATATTTTGAATATTTAATTAATTAGAGTTAATTTTTCCACTTAATTATTAAATTGATTTTAATTATATTTATTCCTAATTGTTACTATTTAAATTTGACAATAAATCAAAATTCCTCTCATTAATTGATTAAATTCTTATTTTATTAATTAAAGCAAGTTGTCACACTTAATGATATTATTTTGGAATAAAAGTTTGATTTAATAATTGATTAACCCATAAATCAATTGTTTTATTTTTAAAAATCAATTAAGTTGGAAATAAATCACTCTATTATTATTAAATTAATTCATAAATAAGACATGCACAATCAAAAAAGTAGACAACTATCAATTATCAAATAAAGCTAAACTCTATTTTGAGTTAAACTTTTTTTTTACATGTTTTTGTGAGTTAATTATCCTTTATTTAAAAATAAATCAAAAATCAACCTGAGTTATTTGGGTGATTTATGGCTTTTTTTCATGCACCTCCAAAGCCTTAGATTTCTATAAATTAAGGCCTCAGCGCTTCACAAATCATCTCACAAGTTTCCATACTTACGCTGCCAAAATTGATTCGAGAGTTGCACAATCACGCTAGAGAATTGAAATTGGGAAGAATCAAAGCTTTGCGAATCAACATTGTTGTGAGATCAATCTTGTTTTTTACATTCATTTTAGCTTCATATTGCATATCATTGTTAGATTAATTGCATATCAATTTCTCATATAGATTTTAGAATTCATATCAGTTTTTCATTATTATTGCATAGAAAACCCCCAAAAAAAGAGATTATTTTCATTCATATTTCATATCAGTTTTGCATTCAAATCCTTCATTTATGTGTTGTCAAGGTCACTGATCTCGGTCTGATCTGAGAATACATACTCGCACTTACTAGAAGGCAGTAAATTGCCTAGTTAGATTAGTTTTCAATTATTTGCATGATTTTGATTTCAAGCTAACCTCTAATGTTTTACTGAAGTGTTGTGTCTACAGATCAGGTACAAAATTCACACACTCAACTTCCACTAGGTTGAAAGCTGAATAATGATGAAGGAAAATTCCTTTGAAAACATTCACATGCCAAAAATGAGAGTGTATTTAATGTGTTTTACCCTTGATGATGTTTGTTTCATAAATTGAGATCCAAAATTCTTTATAAGAAACCTTAAAAATTACATGGAATTTTTAGAGATGATTTAATAGTATTCTACACAAATTGATACATCTAAAAATCAAATTTTCATTTAGCTATCAAGTCAAATACCGGGTAATATGAGTTTTTCATGAAATATCTACCTAGGACAAAGGGATAAGCTTAATTCTAAGAAGAGATCTCCACACCAGATTTAGGTGCAACATATCCATTAGTGTCATAATTACTTTTAGGTACTAATGCCATGTTCATCTAATTTTGTATCTACTCAACATTCACTTTTTCCTTTCTTATTTCTACTTTTGTCTACTATTTTTGATTAAGTAAAATAGGTTTTATAGGGTTCTTGAAACCCACAACAAAGTAATGTAAGAAAGATAAGCATGAAAATATAATAGAGTTTATCATTTCAGAAAACCAAGGAATACGCCACGACAGGGCCAAGCAAGAAAAGATAAAGAAACAATGAAAATAGGGCAAAAAAAAAGGCACCAGAACTAGGTATGTCAAGCTCCTGAGCATGACAGTTGCATTGCTTAAGAGGGCCTCCATCAGGCCAACAGTATCTTTCACATCTTGAACTTTTGTCTATTGTTAAATAAATTCAATTGAGTAATATATAAACTAAATTAGAATTTTTTCATTTACATATCTTTTGTCAAATATTTTTTTGGCCTAAAATCTTTTTATGAAAGGGATAAAAATAATTTATTCACCTATTTAAAAAATAATTTTTAATATTTAGATACTCCATCTTTACAAGGATTCTTTTTTTGTGATAACACCTTGTGTTATTACACAATTATAAGGAAAATTAATTTTATGCTAATACCTTGTCTTAATGAAAATTCTCTTCAATGCCTTAGACATTCTATGACATAGATTAAAATATTGTTCTAATAGGCTGGGTGTTTGGAGTTGGGTCGCAATTCTGTGGAAGTCCGTGGGGTGGAAAAGTTGTAAAACAAAATGGGCATCTGATTCTTAAAAATTGGGCACCCGCTTAGGTTAGGGAGCCCGACCCATTTTCAAAAATTGGGTGCCCATTTCATAAACGGGTGGCCATTTCGGATCAGGCACCCAAACTGAAACAAGCACCCGATTCTTACAAATCAGGGGCCCATTTTATTTCAAAATCGGGCGCCCATTTCAAAATTCTATTTTTTTCTAATTTCTTCTCATTTTCACCTTCAAAAAATGGGTTCACGTTCATCAGAGCTCGAGTGCCCGATTTAGCTTCCCCTGCCAACCCCATTTTCCATTTTTGTCATGTTCTAGGTACGTACTATTTCTTTTATTGTTTACTTTTGTCATTAAAAATTGTACTTTCATTTTTTTTAAATTAAAAAATGTTGTTTAATTTGTTGTTTTCAAAATTATTGTATAAATTTAATTGTATTTTATTTTTCAATTAGTTCTTTTAAATTTTAATTTACTTTGTAAATTAGCGTTTCTACGTAAACACCAAAACCATAGGTAGTAAAACAAAAACATCAATAGGTATACAAAATTAAAGTAGGAAATCCTAGTCTTAGAAAACAAAAACATAAACCTATACAAAATTAAACTAGGAAACCCTACTCTTAGAAAACAAAAACGTAAACCTATGGAAAATTAAATTAGGAAACCCTAAACTTGGAAAACTGGAAAACATAAATCTCTCTCTCTCTCTCTCTCATCTTTTTTCTCTTAAAAAATGTAGTTTAATGTTGTTTTCAAAATTATTGTATAAATTTAATTATATTTTATTTTTCAAGTAATTATTAATTTTAATTTACTCTGTAAATTAGAATACCAAAGTATAAAACCATTATTTAATTTTTTGTTTAACCCTAGATACAAAATTAAATTACGAAACTCTGCGTAGAAACATAAACCCTAGGTAGTACAAAATAAAAACATAAACCTATGCAAAATTAAATTAGGAAACCCTAAACTTAGAAAACAAAAACATAAACCTATAGAAAATTAAATTAGGAAACCCTAAACTTAGAAATTTGGAAAACATAAATATAGAAACCCTCTCTCTCTCTCTCTCTCTCTCTCTCTCTGTCTCCTCTTTCTCTCTCCTTTCTCTCAGTCTAATCCAGATGCTGCCCATGGTGGATATGGTGTTGATGATGGTGGCACACATGGTAGATATGTTGACGATGATGGTAGTGCACATGGCGTTGCTGGAGATGATATCCCTTCATTTGTTGGTTTACTCAATGCAGACAATGATGATCCCGCATAGGTAAATTTAATTATAATTTACATAGTGCAATATTAAATTTTTTATTTATAGAATTACGAGCCATAACATGTGAATTTTTTGGTCAATAAAGGAGGGTTGACCCTCAAACATTCATTAGCCTTCATCATATGACATCGAAACCTCGACATCTCGGTGCTCCATTCACGGTATGCACTTTGATCTTGATACATTTAAACTTTAAACAAAATAAACTTTAATTGATAATGTGTTTGACATATTTTTGTGATTTTGTAGGGTCTCTCATGTACCACTGAGATTGGAAATCCTTCATTCTCTACCCCACTAGTCATCAAAAGTCAGCCGCATATACTAGTTTGTGACTTAGGACAGTCACTATAGATTTTTGTTGGGGATTCATCAAGACCTCAAAATTTGGATTCTGAGTTGCTTTATATGTCCACACATTCCTCCATACCTAATTTTTTCATTGTCTTAGGAGAAGGAGCACTTGTAGTGCATTTGGAGACCTAATTAGGCCTATTAGCCCAGCCTAAACATTGCTACATTAGTGACTTCTGCTTGTCTCCACTCCTTGGTGCTTGGATATGTTTTATCAACCCTAAAAGGGTATCATAATCCCTGACCAATTCATTATCTCATTTGGAAACATTTTGACTTATGTTTAGATTTCCTTCTAGGAAGGGCTACAAGCCAAATCCTAGGTTTGTGTAGCAGCTTAGTACTATGGGTTTCTTGTGAATGAAAGAGCCATTGAAACTAAAATAATAGGACCTAAAAAGTATAGATTAGTGATTGTAGGACACCCCTGGTCTTATAAGTCATTTCATGTTGTTTGGTCACCTATTGGGCTAAGGAGAGCTCTTAGTAACTTCTCAATTGATTGGTGTTTTGGACTTGGCATAGCCTAGTGATTAGGTTACCTTGGGTGTTTGGGTTTTGATAACCATTTCCCCTAGTCCTTACCATACTTTTGATAAGTATTGGGCACTTGGATCCTTATTTGGGATAGTTGAGACCTTGAAACTCACCAATTATCATTGTTTGAAAGCTTTCACTTGCCACTTTGCATCAAGTCATATCTGAGATATGTCTACTCCTGAGAATGAAGAGATCCCTACAAGGGTCACAAATAGTGAGTTAGAAAAGATGGTGAGAGATAAAAGGGATGCAAACACAACCTTGAGTAAGAGGCTTCAAGAACTTGAGAAGAAGCTTGACAAGAAGAAAGAAGATGGGTCTAAAAATGAAGAGGGGAGAGAAGAAGAGGAGGATGATCCTGACCAACACATACCTACAGACCAAAGGCCTTTCATAGATTCCTTGAAATCCATGGGAAGGAGAACCATGGAGGAGAAAATAGATTTTTCGATCTTCAATGGCAAGATGAATGCAGATTTAGCCTTGGATTGGATAGAGGCTTTAACAACATTCTTTGAATGTGAGGACATCCCTAAAAATAAGAGGGTAAAGGTGGCAAGATCCAAGTTAAAGGGAGCAACCCTAACTTGGTGGAACTTTATCGAAACAAAGAGGGTGAAGAATGGAAAGAACATGATCAATTCATGGAACAAGATGATAGCATTGATTAGGGAGAAATATGTACCTGAGGACTATGGGGTACAACTCCATAGGAGGAAGAAAAGTTTGAAACAAAAAGACATAGATGTAGGCTCTTACACTGAGGAGTTCTTAAAATTATGTATGAATACCAATATGGTAGAAGATGAGGAAGAAAAACTAGCAAGATACATTAATGGCTTGAAAGTATCCATTCAAGAGGAACTAAGTCTACACTGCCCTACCATAGTCAATAGGTGCTATCAAATGGCACTCAAGGTAGAGGAAAAATGGAAGATAGAGCAAGATTTTGCTAAAGGGAAGAGTAATGATAGTGGGAAGAACTTTAGAGGCAAAGGTAATTCTTGGAACAAGGGGAAAAATAGTGGCAGCACTAGCAGGACCCCTAACCAAGGAGACAAAGAAAATAGTGACTCTAACTCAAGAGGAAACTATAGAGGAAGGAGGCCTTTCAATAGGGGAAGGACAAATTCAGGAAGAGGTAATGGACCATTGAAATGTTTATATTGCAACCAAATGGGACATCATGTAGGAAGATGCCCTGAGAAGAGGAATAACAATAACCAAGGTGAGAGGAGAGTACAACTTGTCCAAGAAGATAAACAAGAAGACAATGTTGATGCTAAAGACTTGGAACAAGAGGAAGGAGTATGTCTGATGATGAGGTAGGTCTTCCTTCAAGTACCAAAAACCCAAGAACCTCCACAAAGGAAGAATCTCTTCAGGACAAAGATCAAATGTCATGGAAAGGTATGCAATCTACTTGTAGACTCTGGTTCAATTGAAAATCTTGTATCTTGTGAAATGGTTCAGAAGTTAAAACTCCCTAAGAAGCCACACCCATGCTCCTATCATGTTTCATGGTTAACCAAAGGCCAACAAACTCTAGTAATAGAAAAAGCATGGATAGAGTTCTCAATTGCATATTTTAGGGACAAAGTTCTTTGTGATGTGGTTGAGATGGATGCCTCACACATCTTTCTAGGTAGGCCCTGGAAATTTTATGTAGATGCCATACATCATTGTAGGAAGAACACCTACTCCATCACTAAAGATGGGAAGACTTTTACTATGAAACCCCTGCCAGATAACAAATCTGAAAAAGAACCCACTGTTATTATCATGGGATAGAAAGAGATGTTAAAAAAATTGAAGGAATCTGATATTGAATCCTTTGTCTTAATCTCAAAACCCAAGGATAACATCAGGTGTGATAAAAAAGAGCTGATACTAAATGAAGTCATGGAACTACTGCAAAAGTATAAGGATGTCACTGTTAGTGACCTACCCACTAGCCTCTCTCCCATTAGGGATATCAGTCATCAAATAGACCTCATACCAGGCTCATCCCTACCTAATAAGGAACCATATAAAATGACACCCCTACAGCATGCAAAGATTGCAAAACAGGTCACTAAATTATTGGAAAGAGGACTCATTCAAAAGAGCCTCAGTCCATGTGCAGTACCATCAGTCTTGGCCCCTAAAAAGGATGGCAAATGGAGGTTATGCACTAACAGCAGGGCCCTAAAAAAAATCACAATAAGGTTTAGATTCCCCATGCCAACAATTGAGGACCTATTGGATCAACTAGGATGTGCTTGCTATTTCACCATGATAGACTTAAAGTCAGGATACCATCAAATTAGAATAAAACTAGGAGATGAATGGAAAATAGCATTCAATACTACTGAAGGTTTGTTTGAATGGTTAGTAATGCCCTTTGGCTTAAGAAATGCCCCTAACACTTTTATGAGGCTTATGAATGAGATATTCATTAATTTTATTGGAAAATTTGTTGTTCTTTACCTTGATGACATACTAATATTCAATCATAGCAAGGAAGACCATCTTAATCGTGTGGAATAGGTACTAAGAAGACTCCATTAACACAATTTGGTAATCAACTTGGAAAAGTGCATGTTTATGAGGAAGGAACTTGTGTTCCTAGGATTTGTGATCTCACAAGGTACCCTCAAGATGGATCCTAAGAAGGTAGAAGAAATCATTAATTGGCATTGACCAAAGAACCAAGGTGATGTAAGGATCTTCCATGGACTTGCAACATTCTATAGGAAATTTATTAAAAATTTGAGTCATGTGTGTGCACCAATGCTTGAAACCATTAAAGGTGGAAAGAAGACTAAATTTTTGTGGACAAAGGAAGCCAATGATGCATTCCAATACTTGAAGAATAGAGTCTCCCAATACCCTATCTTTTTCCTCACTGATTTTAACAAAGTCTTCATTGTGGAGATAGATGCAAGCAATCTGGCTATAGGTGCAGTCCTAAGCCAAGAAGGCAAGGCAGTTGCTTTCTTCTTAGAGACATTGAGTGAGGCTAAAATAAAGTACTCTACATATTACCTAGAGCTCTATGCCATGGTCCAAGAACTCAATAAATGGAGGCACTATCTGATACCAAAATAATTTGTAGTATACACTAACAACCATGCATTAAGTTTCTTAAATTCTCAAGAGAAACTCTCTTCAGACATTTGAAATTGGTGGAGCAATTGTAGGCTTATACATTGAATATCAAGCATAAAAAGGGTGTAGCAAACAAATTTTTTTATGCCCTTAGTAGGAGAATTGGTCTAATTAAGGAAGTTCAATTGCAAAGTGTGGGAATTGAGTCCCTCAAACACTTGTACCCGGATGACCCTGAATTTGCAGAGATATATTAGATTTGCACAAATATGGTTGGCAGATATCACACTAACTTTTCTAAATATCTGATTCAGAATGGACTTCTATTCAAGGGAGAACAACTATGCATACCAAAATTCTCAATGAGGAAAAACATAATAAGGGAGAAGCATTGTGGTGGCCTAGGATGTCACTTTGGCATTGATAAGAAAACAAACATGGTGAAGAGGAGCTATTTTTGGCCTAAGTTGAACAATTATGTCAAAAAGTTTATAGAGACTTGCACAATTTGCCAGCAAGCTAAAGCAATGACAAAAAATCAAGGGCTCTACCAACCTTTTCAATAACTTCAAGACCTTGGGAGTCCATCTCAATGGATTTTGTAATGGGATTGCCTAAGACCAAGCAAGGATTTCATAGTGTCTTTGTCATAGTAGATAGGTTCAGCAAAATGGTTCATTTTTTACCATGGAAAAGCACAAATGATGCATCTCACATAGCCAATCTCTTCTTCAAAGAAGTGGTCAGAATTCATGGCTTACCTCAGACAATTGTATCTGATAGGGATGTAAAGCTCCAAGGAAATTTTTGGAGGACACTCTTCAAGAAGTTGGGAACAAACCTCACTTATAGCTCTTCCTATCACCCATAAATGAATGGGTAGGCTGAGGTGGTAAATAGATCCCTAGGCAATCTCCTAAGATGCCTAACCAAGCAATATTCTCAAATTTGGGATACACTCCTGCCCCAAGTAGATTTTGCCTTCAATGACTCTATAAACAGGTCAACTGATAAGACTCCATTCCAAGAAGTATATGGCCTTCATCCCAAAGGACCATTAAATTTGATTGAACTACCATCTGAGTTCAAATTCAGTGCTCAAGGTTGAGAACTGGCAAAGCTCATCACAAAGGTACAACAACAAGTAAAAGAAGCATTACAAAGGTCAACTTTGAAGTATAAAGAAAGTAATGATAAAAGAAGAAGAGAGGTCCACTTCCAAGTAGGAGATAAGGTTTGGGCATTCCTAAGGAAAGAGAGACTACCTAAGGGTAGATACTCCAAACTAAAAATGAAGAAAGTAGGTCCATGCAACATACTGAAAAAAAAAGGTGAGAATGCCTATGAAATCTCTCTTCCTCCAACCTTGCAAATCTCTCCAATATTCAATGTGGTAGACCTCACACCGTACAAAGCTACAACAGATTCAATGAATGAGGACACAAACATCAAAGATGAAGACTATGTCACCAATCTTCCCCAAACCAAACTAGTGGAGTTGGAAGAAATTTTGGACACAGAGATATTAAGGTAGACTAGAACTAAGAAGTACATGCAGTACTTAGTCAAATGGAAGGGACTCCCCAACATAGATGCTACATGGCTGACTGAAGGTCAAATCAAGCAACATGGGACTTTGGTGCAATAGCTATCCTCAAGTAGGGACTTGAGTTTTAAAAATCAAGGGGAGTATGACGCAGGAGCACCTACTCTAGATTCAACAAATAAAACTCTTTAGATTCCCAAACACATCTACCTTAGATTAGATTCATTAGTCAGGCACCTAGACCAAGTTGTGAGGCCTGGTTCTAGGATTGGCACAATTATAAGCCCTTGGCTAACTATAGTCAAAAGTGGTCATTGGGCCTAAAATCATAGGATTTTACTTATTTTCATTTTTTTAATGTTTTAGATCCATGTTGGATCACTAGGATAGGTTAAGACCAAGTTTAGTCTTCTACTTTGCAAAATTTGCAAAAATGTTGTAAAAGTTGCTTAGCAACTTTAACAACTTCTTGCCAAAAGATGTAATTATGCCCCCAACGGTCAGATGGTTTAAAATTTAGTTGGAACATTTTGACTTATGTTCAGATTTCCTTCTAGGAAGGGCTACAAGCCAAATCCTAGGTTTGTGCAGCAACTTAGTACTATGGGTTGCTTGTGAATGAAAGAACCATTGGAACTAAAAGAATAGGACCTAAAAAGTCTAGATCAGTGATTGTAGGCAACCCCTAGTCTTATAAGTCATTTCATGGGGTTTGGTCACCTATTGGGCTAAGGATACCTCTTAGTAACTTCTCAATTGATTGGTGTTTTGGACTTGGCATAGCCTAGTTATTACGTTGCCTTGGTTGTTTGGGTTTTGATAACCATTTCCCCTAGTCCTTACCATACTTGTGATAAGTATTGAGCACTTGGATCCTTATTTGGGATAGTTGAGACCTTGAAACTCACCAATTGTCACTGTTTGAAAGCTTTCACTTTCCACTTTCCATCACATTAGCTACGTTTCACACACAGGTAATGTACACATGTTTTTATTCCATAAATATATAATCAAGTTATATATACTTTATAGTTTATGTATATAAGTACTATAAGTTTGATTCATGCTTTATATATGTTGTTCAGGTTGACACCACCATGAGTCTTGGCATGGCTACAAGATTAAGCCAAATGCATCCATCGACACTATCCTTTGAGGTGATGATTAATTTAAGTAATTTTTAATTTGTACTTTAAATGTTTTTATAGGACTTGGCTTCATTCACTTTTCATGTAGTTGAGGATGAGGGTACTCAGGACTAGACAAAGCATGTTGATGCATCACAGTCCTCTTCACGTGGAGTGAAGAGGACTATAGATTAGCTAGATGAGTAGAGTTAGAATATGATGACTATTTGGACTATTTGGACTTGTTTTATGATGAATATTTGGACTATTTGGACTTGTTCATATTAATTTTGATGACAATTTGGGCTTGTTTGGACTTGTTCATATTATTTTTACTTTTCGTTATAGTACCTGACTTGCATTATATACTAGTCCACTTGTTATCATATATTGTACTTGAACTTGTTTTTAGAGTAGGACTTTTTTTGTGATTGTATGTATAAATCATGAGTTGATATGATGGACATTATGACACATGTAAATTATTTCAAGACTTGTTATGCTATTTATCTTAATCATGAGTTGTTATGTAATTTATCAATTTATCTTAATCAGGACTTGTTATGTAATTTATCAATTTATCCTAAAAAAACCATCTATCTAATAATGAGATCTATTAATTCATGTGTAATTGATCTAAGTACAATATCTAGATACGTGTTACAAGTAATATGAACACTTTGATTAACTATAAAAAAATGCATCTAGATCTAACAATGACATCTATTAATACATGTAATTGACAAGAACAATATGGATGTTACAAACTTAATAACTATTAAACAATGAGATCTATTAAGTGAACATAATCTAACCAATGTGCATAGTTTAATATTTACAACAAAATTAGGTGAATACAAAGTTATGAATTTAACTTAAATATTTAAAACAAATTTGATGTATAAAAGTGAGTTCACGTGAACTTAAATTATAAAGCCAAAATTGTACGAATACAAGAGTGCATTGTACTAAATAAATAGTGCATGTCTATGTTCTTCCAGACATCCTACATCATAAAAATAAACATGTTGAAATGTTAGAATTTATAAAAATTCATTTAAAGTTAATTTTAATTTTAATTTCAAATCTATATCTCTAAATTATAAATTATGACACTTCAAAGAAGACATGTAGAAAACATATACAAATATGACAATTGAACAAAAATTTACATGTATAAATTTGATTCAACCTAATGTACCATCAATGTCCTCTCTTTTCTACAATGCATCTATGTTCTTTCCGACATCCTGCATTGTAAAAATAAACATGTTGAAATGTTAGAATTTATGTACTCGAGTTCATTTAAAGTTAATTTTAATTTTAAAGTTAATATGACAATTGAACAAAAACATACATGTATAAATTTGATTCAACCTAATGTACCATCAGCATCCTCTCTTTTCTGCAATGCGTCTATGATTGTCTCATGCTCTTCCTTTGTATCTTTCCAATTTGATATTTGTTGCCACTACCAAATGAGAATAGTGTATAATCTTCTTTTCTGATTGGTAGTCTTCAAAATCTAGTAAACCATTCCTTCTTTTTAGGTATTTGTGTAGCTATGTAACAACTACCACAATAGACCCAATTGGATCCTGAAAATTATCATCATCTACTTAATGACATGTCAACTTTTTCTTGGGTTCTATACATCGAGCTAACCAATACTCTATCTGCTCTTCATTATCCTTAGATGCAACAACAAAATACGCATGTCCTAAAAAAAAAAATTAAGTACATGTGCACTGTAAGTAAAAATCGTTTAAAAGTTTATAATTCAAATATATATAATATTAAATTATATGACATACACATTTAACTAATATATAATTTAAAGTTTTAGAATAATTATATTAAATTACCAGGTTGTATGAGATTTGAAACGTGATCATAATATTCTGATGCAAAGGCATGATCCAGGTCTTCATTTATTATATCATCTTCATCTTGTCTCTCACTAGGTGTTAAGGATTTTTGTTGCCATTCTTCAACTCATTCTGTATTCTCGCATTCTTCACATTCACCTGCAACACAAAATTGACAAAAACATGCAAGCTCCCTAGTCCATATAGTCCAAGTGTTAGAACTAGAACTCCTAAATGAATGCCATTTAGTCGATCTGCTAATTGTATTACAATCATATCTTGAAAGGATATTCTTCTCTTCAACTAGCCAGAAAAAATGTCTAATTGTAGAGTCCTGACTTGATCCTATAGACAAACTTGTTTTACACCATTCAACAATTGCACGTGCATCTTTAAATTTTGATTTTTCCTCAAATTTGAGTTTCTCTCTACAAAAGGCCCTCTTAACACATGCACTGGCACCATCATGTTCTCCCTTCCTGTGTCCAGCCTCAGAAAAACTCCAGATATGTTTGATATTTATTTTCTTGTGCATCCTACTCAACCAATAAAACATTCTAGCATTCTTGAATTGCCTTGTGCAATTATCTAACCATATTAGATGTTGTGTTATATGAATTTCTCTCTCCCTTAAATTTTCATAAAAGGTATTAAACAAATACTGGACAAACTTTGATGAGTGTAACTTATTATCAATGATATAGAAATGGTACTCTCTCAATATTTTTCGATCCTCTTATGTACTATCAGGTGCATGTATATAGATAATATGAACAAAAAATGCTACTTGCACTAAATTATAATATTGTGGTTGGATCTCATCTTGTGGTGCAAGAGTGTAGTTTTCTACAAAGTCAACAATTGATAGTATACTACCAATTGGAAGTGTATTCTTGCATATACGAAATTGTCAATCAAGCCATCTAGAATTGTGAGAGTGTTTCACATATTTAGGTATGACCTTACTCTTGAATTCATTCATAAAAGCATTAACACTAAGTTTTTTAGTTATTAGGTCACACCGTTTTCCAACTTTTCCATCCTTCAATGGATACTCAACAATTTTAAATCTTTGTACATCAACTAATTATTTTTTATACCCATAAGCCTAAAGCAATTTAGACCCATAATCCTATGCAATTCCTTCCTAAAGATAATCTCAAGGTTATTACCATTAGGATTCTCAATCTTCTCCGTTCCCTGATCTCATGGCAGCAATCTGGCTTTGTGCCTGGCAGGCAGATTTTGAACTCCATTATGATGGTGCATGAAGTTATTAATTCGTTAGAAGTGTTGGTGCTCTCAAATTTGGCTCAAATTTGGAGTGACCAATTGAAAATTTTTTGTAAGGAAAGGTGAGTACCCAAAACATTTTGTGAGACGGCCTAACCGGTGTGCTTGAAAAAGACACTTTGATGATTTTCATGTGGTATGACTAGGGAAATAGGTTCAACACCTTTCATATGACATATGCAGTGGGTTCCAGCTCCTAAATTTCAAATTTGACATATTTAGGGAGTAGCCATTTTGAGGTGTTCGCTTAGATCTGCACTTTTGTCTAAATGTCAAATCACTGTACCAAGCCTAGTTTGCATTTGAATATCTTGTGTCCTGTTAGGTTTCCTGGCTCGCCACTTTGGGAATGTTTAGAATATATATCAGAGAGCTTATGTTTCAAAGCTCAAGCCATTTTGAGTTTGTTTGATAAGTTTTTAGATTCCCCAAAGTTGGCTTCCCAGAATTATCTTGCCTCTTTGTTTTGTCCAGTTTTCTAAGTAGCCCTGTTTGACCAATTATAAATTTTGTCCATTTGACCCAATTGAGAAAAACTATTTTCTACTATATTCTAGTGGTCAAATACTTCTTATGTTTCAATTTTTAGGTCACAAAGAGTTCATTTGGTCAGTTTGCTAAGCCCATTCCGTTTGTAGTTTCTAACAATTTGGTGCTGATTAGTTGCTTAAGTTTAGTCAAAGGCCCTATTCGTGATGTTATATCTTGAATAACGTGATTTTTCATATCAAGAAAATGATGCCTCTATATTGTAGACCAAATTTACTTCAATTTTGCAAGGTCTCAGATCATGAGGGTTTTGTATGCACACTTTTCCAAATGCTTTTCATTGCCAGAAACCGGTCTTTCTCATGTCTTCCTGCTCTATTTTTCCAAGTGACTATTTTCAAGGTTCTGTCAAATGTGACCAGTTGATCATCAGTATTTGCCCTCTTGGATTCATGTTCTTTGTATGAAGGTGGATCAATGCCTGAGTTTCCTGTCCTTGGAAGTTTTTGTCAGTTAGTTTTTGAGGCTGCTTCTAGGAGCCATTTAGTGTAATTTGGCAAATTTTCAGAGTTGTAAAATGATTATGGGTGTCTTTTTGTCCATCTTGTTTTATTATTCACTAAGTGTTTGCATCTAGGTAGGCAAAGAGTAAATGTAAGGTTCAACATGGACGTGCCATGACTGTGCATTCTTAGGTTGATACAGAAATAAGTCCAATCTGAAAGAACTACATAAATTGTGTATTTATGATAATTTGTCTTGTCGTTAAGGGATAAGACTAAGAACATAATTTATACACCAGGCCAAATAGCATCTTTCATGCAATCAAAGGTTTTTTCTCCACAGGAAATTATGGATGCCTACCATTAAGGTTCTTTTCGGAGGTACTGGTAAATGATTGTTCGAAAGGGGTAAGTAAAAGGAAACAATATTTGATTTAAACTATTCTAGATGAGAGTTCAAAGATGTTGTTGATGGGCTATTGATGCATCTTGTTATCATGCCAGAGTTCAAGTCAAGAATGGGGTCTACATATTTGTGAATTGGTGATAAATCTCATTCACAAACATTGGGGATCTTTTTGACTTTGGAAGGACTGGTGAGACAAATGAAGTGGCAGGATACGTGTTTGACATCAATTCTTTACTTCATAATGTGGAGCTAAAAGAAGAGGGGAAGGAGCATGCATTTTGTTGTCACAGTTTGTTATATCTTTTGGGTTATCAATATAATCCCTAGATTACCTTTTCAAACCTTTAAGAAGCTTCATATTTGTGGGGGTTGCCACATTACAATAAAGTTCATCACAAAAATTGTAGATCATGAAATTATTAGTATGGACATAAAAATGGATTTGTTGTTTGAAAAGGGGTTGAGTGTCTAAAGCCAGTCAAACACAATATAGAAGAGGTTCTATATAAAAGTTGTAAGAGGCGTGCATAGGTGTATTAGATGGGAGCTTTGTGTGAGTACACAAGAATCATGTGTATGTAATGTCTTGATGGTGTATGGGCTATCAGCATAAATAATTATTGGCTGCATGTGTAATGTTTGTGGTTTCACACTTTGAATAGGATATTAATATGCTAAGTGTGTGAACCAAGACTGCCTGCATAGGCCAAAGAAGGGAACCATGAATGTAATGGAGGCCCATGCATATACTGGTAGGTTTCCCATGGGTGGGATTAACAACTAACAGAAAGATGGCCTACGCATTGGTTTGGAAGAAACTTGCACAAATATAAGATGCTGCTCATGCAAAACTTAGAGGAGATTATGCATTGAGTTGAAGAGGCTGCAAAGAATTGGATATGTTGCGCATTCAATTGCAAGAGGCCTACAATAAAAGAAGGAGCCTGGCATGGGCTCATGCATATCTTGGTAGGTTTCCCATGTTTGGGACTCATCTAGCAGATAGAGGGAGGCCTTACACTATCATATGCAATGGTGGTCTGCTTAAAACAAATAAAGATTGCCTATGCCAATAAGGGGGGCATGTGTTTTTTGTTTTATTGTGGTCTTGCGGAAGGCAAGATGACAGGAGTTGCCCACATGAAACAATAAACTGGGGGGCTGTTAAAAGTATAAGCTCACGCAATACCAGCATGAGAGCCCAAGTACATGAGAGACCCACGCAATAGAATGGAGATGCAGCGTGCTGGCAACCAATCAATGAAAGGGGATGCCTCATGCTAATGCAATGGGAAGACTCTTTGACTTGAAAAATTGATATATGAAAAACTCACACAGGAAGCAGAGAGACCCACACATCAGCAAATGGAAGCTTACGTAGAGAATGAGGGCATTGGGAAAATGCCAAGACAAATTTGAAGATCCACGCAAGTCAAAGAGGAATGCCAGCGCATATCTTCCAAGAATGAACCCATCATTAAAATGAAGATGAGGAGGCCCGCATCAAAACAAAGGAGGCTGCCATTGGCAGGGCTCACTATGTGAAAGGGGATGTTTGTTGATTGATGGGGGCCCTATGAAATAAAAAAGGGACAATCATGCAAAGGGCCTCTCCCTCACACAAATACATGATGAGGCACGTCTTTGAGACATTGGCACGAATGCAAGATAAGATGAGGTTTCCAATGGCTTTCTCCAAGCACCAGCAGTGTACCATGTCGGAAACCAACCAGAAGTCTCCATTGATGACCATGAATCCACATTTGATTGGAGTGCCAGCTGGGGGAAATTGTCTGGCTAAAGGAGAAGAATCTTTTTCTCTCATAAATGAGAATCGAGAGAATTGGAGTATGGGGCAAGGACTACTTGCGCAATATAAGATGGGATTTTACGTTAATATGTGGATGCTGTTAGTATTTTTGAAAGGTTGTGGCCAGCGTAGGATTAGTGTTTTTCCTTAGCATCATTATCCCACATTCACAAGGATATGAGATATTCTAATGGTTTAATAGGAATACACTCACATTGTATTGTAACTAAGAGCCAAGAGGCCATTTGGTGGGCCCCTCGATTAGAGGTATATAGTGCGGCAGTGGGCCCATATATTTTGAGCCAAAATTGAAGGAGGGCTTTAAACTTGCGAAAACCATTATCCCACATTCATGCCAAAATGGGGATTTATGGTGCATATAAGGAATGAGACAAACACATAAAGTAAATTGGAGGCCCAGAGGCTATGCTCATGTGACCACCTTGTCATGTTGACAATGACTGATATAGACATGTGGCATGAGGTCACAAGGTCACAGGATGGAACTGGTGGCTAGGAAAAGTTTGTGCAACTTGGAGATGTGGTTAGTCACCAAGTCATGGCAGTTAGAGATGACATTCAGAAACTCAGAGACCTACAGTCACCCAGTCTCATGAGATTAGGTGGATAGCATAAAAATTTGGAGATCTAGAGACTAACAGAGAGTGGTCAGATCTCATAATGTTAGCAGTTAGAGGTTGAGGATTCAGAGATTGTGAGATGGCCTTAGTCGCCAGGTCGCTAGATTGGGATCTAGAGATTCAGAGACTAAACTTGGGTGCCAGATTGCCAAGTTTAACCTGAGGTTGGAAATTCATCTGAAGACTTGGACACTGAAAATTTCATGTGGTCGCTAGTGTTAACCGTGGTTAAGAAATCTATTCAGAGACTTGGAGAATACACGTAGTCGCCAGATCTCCCAATTAGCGGTCAAGCTTGAGGTCAAGTCCGAGCAACCAGTCATATGCTGACAAGTGTCTGAATTTGGTGCCTTCTGAGGGAAATGCAAAAATGAGTTAAAATTTTAAGATTTTAAAAGGATTCAAAAAATTGACATAGTCAAAACTATAGAGAAATAATCCAAAAATTTAAATGAGGAAACTGTTCAAAGATTAAATGTTTGGGAGTTCATGTTTTATCGAAACATAGTAGTATAATATGTTTCTGAAAACACTAGGAGAGGACGGAGATGATGGCAGTGGATAAAATCAGATTCGATTGAGTAGTAATAAGTTCTAAATCTGAGATCAGATTTCTTCCAGACAAGACAAGTTTGCAAGTGGGAGTGTTTTTAAAGGTTGTTCAAATCAGATTTTTCAGCAGAGGATAAGGATAAGAATAGAGTTTTGAAAAGACAAAAAGAGATCAGATTTTTTTTTAAGGTTCCCGAGGATATTAGATTTCAGAAGAGAGAGGGATTTTGAGATCAGATTTGTAGAAGACAGGTGTTAATCAAGCTTTGATTTTAGGGTTTCATCTTTTGTTATTTATTCTCTTCTCTTCTCAGTTGTAGGGGTTCATGTCCCTGTTTCTTCTTCTATTATGTTGAAGGGTTTTAGACTGGTTCTGCCCTCTCACTAAGAAGATTTTATAGCAGGCTTCCAAATGGTTTTTTGAATGTATTTTTGCAAAATGAATTTCTCAGCCTTGTCTATGCATTGAGTTCTCTATCCTTAATGTATTAAAACAAGTTCATTTTAATGAAATACAGTGCAGTCCCTATTCTCTATTGTTCTCTCTCTTTGCATTTTGTTTTGGCTCTTGTATGTTTTATTTGCAAGGCAACTAAAAACATACCAGCTACAAGGTAGTCTGTTGGATTATTTGTGAGTTTTTCTCAAGCAGAGAATTAAATTTCATAAGTAGTTTCAGAGAGCTAACATTATTAAAGGATTTGATTGAATGGTATAGAAGTGAGAAGACAGTTTGTAAGGCACTCTGTCTGGATTGCATTCAGTCTGAAAGGCATTCTGTAGTATTTCACTTGATTTGTTACCTATTGATTATATCTTTTGACTCCTTGCCCAGGAGTAGGCACTGGTTGGCTGTTTGTGATGCAGTTATCTCTTAGACATCAAACAATAAATTTCATTACTAGTTCTTTTTTGTATTTAAGTTCATGCATACTATGAAAGGACTGCATCTAGGTGATACAGTTCACATTTTATGATTCCTTGAAGAGAGAATCTAAAAGGTTAACCTTACTTGAGTTGTAATCATAAAAAGAAGAAGGATTTTCATCCTTATTCCACTATTCTATGCTATCACATTCATAGTTTCTATTGCTATCCTCTATATCAGGAGATTCTCAACTGCTTACAAAGTAATATTTCATTAAAGTATTTCAAAAGCCTAGATAGCATAGTAGTGAAGACCTAATCCACCATTTGAATGTTTACTTGAACAATTGTAAATCTTTGTAGCCAATACCCACCTAAGTCCTGTGGAGTTCGAAGTAGAAGGAGGATCTTATCCAATCCTCATCAATTAGGCTTTTCTTGCAAATTTAGAGTCCTTTTTAACTGAGAATCAAGCCCACACATATGCCAAGTTTGATCCTACAAGAAAAATCCCTAACAAGAAGAAGGAAAAAGGGAAGGCTTTCTGGTCAAACTTGACCTTTCCAAAGCCTATGACTAGGTGGACTGGCAGTTTCTTATGAAAGTTCTACAAGCTTTTGGCTTCAATTCCAATTATTGTAAGCTCCTCTTTGAAATCATCTTGACCCCTTCCTTGGCTGTCATGATTAATGGCTCCCTGTCCGCTTTCTTCAAACCCTCAAGGGGCCCAACACAAGGGGACCCTCTTTATTGTCCAAAATCAAATGAAATGTTTTCATGCAAACATTCATCTAATAGTGTAAGATTGCCACATACATCACATACACTAGAGAAACACATGCATTCAAAAGATAAAATTGTTCATTAGGTGGGTTACAAAATAAATTTGATAGAAACTCCTTTACCGTTTGAGGTGGTATATTTATACCACATTCCTGCAATATTTCATTAGTATGCATAGTACAACGTATAGATCAAAAAATATCATAATGATAACAAAATTGAACATGAGTTTTACAACAACTGGTGATTATTTCTTTGTTAATCCTTACATACCATGGTTTACATTTTTCAAAATATCTTTGACTAATAGTAATAGTTAACACCTTATCATCAACAAATTTTTTATAGAATTCTATTTGAGTCATATCTAAAAGGTGTTCTAGATGTGGATCACAAAATTTAGAACCGACTCTTAATTTAAGAACATCTCTAGCATTAGGGGATGCTCTTGTATTATCGTGCCAAAATTTTTCAATCAAATTTTTAACTTCACCAGTAAGTTTCATGTTAGACGTCAAGACTCTGCCACTGAAGGTCCATAAATGGTTTGTTAGATCACTTTCAAAGTTAACTCTTCTCATTATAGCTCTTGTTAAAGTTTTACGATTAATATTAAAATATCCACTTATGTTTGAAATCATTCTTTTATCAGTAGTAGTTTTGTTTACTAAAGCTATTGTTATTGCTCGTCATGCTGCATTACTATCTTTAGAATGACTTTTCTTTCCAATTGTGTCAAAGGCACTAGCAACAATTGATACAACTTATTTTAGAGACTCATCCTTCTTCTTAGTTTTCACATAAATGCCTAACCTCTTCATCACTTTTCGCATTTTAGATATTTTAATTAATTGTAACATTAATTGACATTGAAAACCAAATTTCTTATTATAAAAAAATTGTGTAAACAAACTTCTCGTGTGTGTCCTAATCTGTCTCGATGAAACCAAACCACGCAAATTGTCTAGCACATCAATTTTTATTTGAAATTGTTCATTTATTTCATTATCATTCAAATGAGTTTCTTTATCGATCAGTGTTTCTATGTCTACATTTACATTGTTGATTTCAATCTGAATTGGTGTTTGATTTTCAGTTTCAATTGGGGTTTGACTTTTAGTTCCTTTATCATTATGATTAACATTACCAATTTTTAAAATTTCATGTGCAATTAAATTTGTTAATCTATTTTGCAGGAATAAATTTAAATCATTTCTATTGTAACCTGCTTCTAGTAAATCATGAACATCTTTATTATAATAAGTTGTAATAATCAGATGTTAAGACACACCTGTATCCAATACTGGATTAGAAGATGCACCTGATTTTGCTTCTTCAACCTCTGCATCCATTGTGGTGTCTTCATTGTCTTCATTGTCCTCCTCTCCTGAAACAATTGTTGAACTCGATGCTCCAACATTATTCGGGTTTCAAAGTCTTTCTCTTCTTTCTCATTGTAATTTTGCCTCCTCTCTATTTTCTATAATCTCATCAAGTTCCAAAACCTTTGTTGACCTCTTTCTACGTCGGTTTGATCCCATTTTAGTAGCAAAATTTGAGTTCAAACAATCTTTTTTGAATGTAAGATCCAAAATAAGACAAAAAATAATGTTGCCAAAAATCTTCTCTTTGTCTATTACGAATTGATACAAGATGGATTGAAAAGTCGTCAATCATTAGATTAGGCCCAGAGTCTGGTTTTTTTGGTTGCAACAACTCTTTAAGAAACAGGCACCCGTTTTGTAAATTTAAAAAAAGGGCGCCCATTTTGTAAATCTATGAGCGGGAACCTTACCTCTTGGCTTGGGTTTTGGTTCAAGATAGGCTTGGTGGTACCAAGCCTATGCTTGACCCTGAAAAAAAATGGCAAGGCATTACAAAGTAAAATTTTTGCCTTGCCATAGTTTTTAGGACAACTTCCGGAATGAATTTTTTGATACAATGAAAACCAATTTTATCTCTTCTTGTGCAGATTATAAAAATATAAATTTTATAGTGATATGATGAATTTTAATATTTATACAATATTTATTAAGCCAACGTGGTACCTAAACTTGAAATACCAAGGTTAACTAAAATTTTAATAACTTTTTTAATTTTTCATTTTTTGAAAAAGGAGTTATATGTGACCAAACTACATAGAATTGTTTTCAAATTTTAAAAAAATGAAAAAAAAGTGAAGTTATCATCAAATTATGGTGTCCATACACCAGAGGTTTCAAAAATGTACTTTATAGTCAATTCAAAATTAATTAAAAAAATATTCAATAAAAAATAAGATAAAATATTTTGACCAATCTTCAGTATTTTAAGTACCTTTTTCCAAAAGGATTTGCAAAAATACATTCATTTACTTCAAAAAAGGGTGTCTATACACACGTGAGGTGTGGTCCTGAAACAGGCATTTAAAAAAAATAGTTTTTAGACATACATGATAAAATTCAATTTATACCATCTCGGTATTGAAATAAATTACACATTTGAAAACTAGATTCCGAGCAATAAATTTTATATTACTTAAGTTTTTCAAGATTCAATCTTTAAGTGCTTCAAAGTTTGACATCAATTGATAAAAAATTTTGATAAACAAAGAAAACACTTCCATTTTTTGGCCAAAAGTGGGGCTCAACTTCTTGTAGCCACACAATAAAGAATTTATTGTTCCCACTTAAAAA
Source organism: Chamaecyparis obtusa (assembly GCA_027943335.1). Taxonomy (NCBI): domain Eukaryota; kingdom Viridiplantae; phylum Streptophyta; class Pinopsida; order Cupressales; family Cupressaceae; genus Chamaecyparis; species Chamaecyparis obtusa. Next base: position 659,721 of record BSBK01005995.1, read on the forward strand.
CCTTTCTAGTCAAATATATATTAAATATTTATTTACATATAGAGTGAACTATATATTTATTGACTTACCATTTCTAACTTCTCCCTCTTCCTCTCCAATCTTCCACAACTACCCTCCTAACACTTGACAGTAGCTACATTACACTACAACACTTATTTTTTATTATTTTAGGTTATTTCTTCTTCCCTACAATTTACTTTAGCCATAAAGTTTAATTACTAATTTTTTCATAAAATCATTTTCAAGAAAGATACTCCTCCATGTTATGATGAAAGCACATTACATAGAAAGACTTAAATTGAGGAGAACATATTTTTTTGAAGTATATTCTTATTTTTTCTTAAAAGATTATTGATATTATAATTTCAATGTGGAACATTTATATCATTTATGAGGTTTCTTTTGTATTGATGAGGTATTTAATAATTTTATTTCTTCCTTACCAAATTGTTAGATATACTTTAATTACAATTGAATAATGTAATCAACTATCCTCTTTTTAAAATATGGGGTCAATCTTAGATCATGATTTTTAATACATTTTTAATTATAATTATGTTTTTATGAATATTGTTTTATTTAATATCAATAAATCTAAAGGAAATAATGTTTACTATAGAGAAACAAGGGCTTGTAGAGCTTGTAAAGTGCATTGTTGTCTTAATCTTCTCAATTATTATTATTAAAATGTTAACATACAAAATTACTTAGAACAACCTTATCTTCGTCATTAATTAAAATAGGCTAAGAATTCATACCTTCTTGCCTGGATCCATTTATTAGCCAAAATTCACACCAAATGAAGAACATTTTTGTTCTCATGATTCAATCAAGATTATGCTTCGATCACACTCAGTCATAATAATTAGTGGATATAATGAACATAGCTAGAAACACATTAATTTATTCATTCTCAATATATCATAAAAGTACAAAATCATTTGAACCATATTTCATAAAAGAACATTTTTTGCATCATATAACTTATTTAAGTCTTGTTCAATTGTTACTGCATGCATATACCTTTTATTCAATCCTCCTTTGACAACATTAGTTTGTCACACTAGAAGTCCTCTACCCATCATTACACTAAATCAAATTATGGACAACGAGAAAAAATTATGAATAAAGTGACTATGAATCTAAATAATATTTCTTATGAAACTAAATGAAACCATATTTGATAGTATTAGAAATATAAAAATAAATTAAAAACTAAAAGCATGGTCAATACCCTTGGAAAACATATCTAGAAGCTAGTATACATTACTTTCTTTTCAACCATTATACTAATAAATGTAGTTCTCTAGATGGGAGACAAATTCAGTAAAATATTGCATAGATACCACATCAATGAGACATCTAAAGTGTAGAAATCCATAAAAGAAAAATTGAACTATTTTACCTATGCAATGCAACCTTAATCTAGAACTCATAGTAAACCAACATAGAACTATAAGTGGGCCCTCATATAGCATTCTAGTTGTTAACTAATTGAAACTACCAATATTTTTTATCTACAATTGAATAAACATTGGATCCTTTGTCATCCTTGCTTAATTTCAAACTTGTCAATGATATTACAATGAATTTATTATTTTTCATATTAAACCTTTTCAAAATATCCAAATTCCATAATACCTAAATTAATCATCTCAGAAATTATTTTTATAAATAAATGAACATAAACTATACTGTAGTATTGAAAATTACATCGTATACCAATTTTACACACATTTCACATATGCCATTTAAGACAAAGTCATAAATAAAAAAACCTCTTTTATTTTCCATTTTCTTCATTGTTTTCAGATAATAATTTTTAAAACTGGGAAAACTTTAGAACAACTAATTTTATGCAATGTTAAAAAAAGTCAACAGACGCGTGGAATCCCACGGCAAAAGGAAGTAAATCAACCACAATAGGCAACATCTCAGAAATCTATGGTAGTAGGACTTAAAACAGACCCAAACAACTGTTTCTATGCATTTATAATACAAAGAAAAACAATATAAAATTATCCTAGCAACTTGAAGCTCTTGAGTCTACCGGTACAGTGATGATGAACGACCAAGAGCTCCAGGATATGCAGCAACTCCAGGAACAGACGGCCCTATGCTTGAGCGGCGCAGTGGATCCCAGCTCTGTATCAAAGGGTCAGCTGGAACCTTAGCCCATCTCTTTTGATTGTCAAAATCAAGCCCCTGGCGATAACCATAATGAAAAATCGGGTCTAATCTGTTTTGGTAACCAGTGAAGCCAACAGCAGCAGAGAGTTGATCTCCCTGTAGTTTCTGAAAGGTCGAAGGATACGAATGTATAGCATGTAGACCTGGATATGGATAAGATGCCGTAAGAGCACCACACTCTCTGCCACCACCATACCTGTAGAGGTCCCTTTTTGAAAGAAGTGGATCACGCCCATATGGAGCGTGAGGATTATGATTTATTTTTTTATAGCGTAGCAGCTCTCCTTCCCTTTCCATCAACAACATCTGCTCTTTCATAATTTCCCCTCCCCTCATTTCTTCCCTACGGAATTCCTCTCTTCCCAATTCTTCCCTACGCAATTCTTCTCTTCGCAACTCATCCCTCACCAACTCCTCTCCCCTGAAATCCCCACCAATAAATCCATGCTCAGGTCTTACTGGTTGTGGTTCAATTGGGCGTGGTTCAACATGGGCACGACCATCAAGCCTTCCACGTCGAAATAACTCAGTCAGCTTCTTCACCTGTTGAGAACTAAGCTCAAACTTAAATTTGTTCTTTTCGTCGTAGTTATCTTCGAATTCTTTTTTGAAAATATCTTCCCTCAATGGCAAGCATTGTTTGTGAACACGAAAGCGAACCTGAACTGGAAAGTCGCCCCCTCTAAAGGCATCTGGCTCCAAGTTCATAGCTCCAGAAGATGAAGCCTTGTATATGCCATGCATCATTCTGAGATCAAAATCAAACAAAAATAGTTTCATCCCTGGTTTAATCTTTTCCACTAGATCCTTCTTACTTGCCGGCAAGCCGAAGACGCGATATTGAGAACAATCCTGCTTGGTTTTGGAGTTGCACAGGAAAATGAGTCCAGCAAGCCTGTCCTTGCCACCATCTTCTTCTTTCTTTCCTTGCTGAGAAATATTTTTCTTCTTATTTTGATTAACATTTTTTGTTTCAGGAGTCTCAGGTAAACCCTTAACTTCAAGCTTCGCGGCCTCTGGTTCATTTTTTAATATCGGACCACCTGTGTTGGGGGTTACTGCACTTTTTTCAACACTCCCAGGTGTTTGCTGGTTAATGTCATATCTGTTGGTTTTCTTTCCCTTTCCCATAATGTTCACCGCCTCCGAAATGAGCCTCTCAGTTTCGGAAATGCCGCCTCTGCTCTAAATCCAGGCGTTCAGAAATCAATACAGTCGTCCACACGCTTGTCAAACTTTGGTTCGAGCCTCGGTTAAATTGAAACACCTTCCAGTAATTTTGAAACCCTAAATTTACTTTTCTTTTATTTATAAGGAGCGACTTGGCTTCGATTCTTTTACAATACGAAGGCCGACGATTTCATTTGTAGTTATGGATAATTTCTTCCTTCGAAAGTAGTTACTCATAATTTAATCGTGTTTCCTAATACAAGTATAATCTAAGTCTCTGAGGATCATCTATTTATTTATTTTATGGGAACAACTCGCTATACATTATGCTAATATTATGTCGTTGATTAAAATAGTTCTAATTATATAAAATCTTGTATTGAAGATTTTTTTTTTAAAATTTAATATATGTGGCAGTATTTTGGTTAAGTGAACAATGGTTGGTTTTTATATGTTTATTCTTTATTTAATAGCAATTACATAAAATTTATTTTAAATTTTTTTCCTAAAGTCCTGCTCTCATTTTATCTTATAACTCTTTTATAACATTCTATTTTATAACTCTTTTAACTAGTAGTAAAGAGTTTTCTTTTACAGTTAATTTGTGTCTTTTTATCATTGATCTAGTAGTTACCGATTAAGAGACTATGGCAAACAGTTCATGGCTATGCTATGCCTAAAATTATATAAAAAATCATCCTCTACCATTGAATCAGTCAAGGAAGAGAAACATATTGAGGCATGATCTAATCCATTTGAAAAATTAAATCAAGATTTATTTGTGTTTGTGTTTAAATAATACTTAGTTTTCTTTTGTATACCTCTTTGTGTATATTTTTCTATGTTTGCAAAATCTTCATTTGATATTTGAGTAGAGTGAAGTATAGCTATTGGTGCAAGTTGATATTTGTATCGGTGTTAAGTGGAGATTAAAATTGCTTGGCAGTCAAATAAAATCAAGTTTTGGTTGTGAAAGTACTATGCTATCAATTTACTTTTAAGGAAAGTCAACTACAATGGAAATGAGTCACTAATCGCTATGTACAAAGGCTAGTGACTTATGAGGTCTTCCTGCTAGAAGGAGTTTAAAAGTTGAATATTTATTAATGACTACAAAACTAGGAGAGGAGAAGCCACAAAAGGTTGGAGAAGAACTTAAGCTTAAGAAATTTATATAGATGACATGCAAAGTTAAATATTTTCTAAATAAGGTTGTTATTGAAAAGTTAAAAGGTATTAATTTTTTTTGTCATGAGACAAGTACCAAAAGTCCGAAACAAATAGGGAAATAAAACAAAATTAGATTGTGCTCTATTATTGCTACCATATAGTCAATGAAACATAATAAAGATAAGATGGAGGACAATGAAGGAAAAGTCCATAAGGAAGAGCTGATAGATCCAACACTTGTGGTTCTAAGTGATAAAGCCAAGGAAATGGATATGGACTTCATTAACAACACCAAGAACAACATGCTAGATTAGTTTAGATCTTTCAAATGGCTCTACCATGAAATTAAGAACCTCAAAGAAAAAATTCAAAGCTTGGACAATAAGGAACACACCACTAAGAGAAAGCTAAGCCTGGAAACTAGGGTCCAACACCTGGAGTCCAAAATGATAAGCCTAGAAAATACACTAAAGGGAATTGCCGAGCAAAACTTCAATATCCTCAAAATGTCCAATGAGAACTTGAAGTTGTTAATAAAAAAATGGAAGAATAAATGGAAACCACGACTGATTAGAGGACTTGGGAGGATGTGAAGGGGCCCATTGAAGGACCGGGAAAAAGAGCCAAGGCAAGAATCAGGAAAAATAGGGAGGAAATTGATCCCCAAGGATCTCAATTTCAGAATGTGAAAGACATTGTTGACCTGATGGAGGCCCTCGAAAGCAATGCAGTTGTCATGCTTAGGAGCTTGGCATAACTAGTTTTGGTGCCTTTCTTTTTTGCCCTATTTTGACTATTTTTGTCTTTTCTTGCTTGGCCCTGTCGTGGCCTATTCCTTGGTTTTTTGAAATATTAAACTTTGTTATATTTTCATGCTTATCTTTCTTATATTACTCTATTTTGGGTTTTAGGAACCCTATAAAACTTGTTTTACTTAATCAAGAACATAATAAAGATAAGCTATTACACAAAGTCTAGAAAGAAAGATATTTTACAAATCCTTGGGTTGAGTCTAAGTTAAATTGAAATACCTTCCAAATAATTTTAAAATCCTTTGTTTATTTTATTTTATTTATAAGGAGCCATTTGGCTTGGTGTTTTTTTTTTTTTAAGTAAGTTCTTCCTAGGGGGCAATACCCTTTCTATTAATATGTGAAAAAAACCATTAAAATGAAAGGAGGAGACTCTGCTCAAATAAAAGTGACTTATAAAAGGTCAATGAAATAGATACATAATTCCACCTACTAAGGCATTCAGCTTATCAACTACCTCTTCTTCAAAAGGGTCCTTATTATCTTGAATAAAACCCTCAAATTTGGATAGGTCATATTCCTTAACTATCCCATTCTTATATAGGGTCTACGCTTTTTTCATGCGGGTCTTCTTTCCTTCCACTTCAAGGCTGAAATAGCCCAAGGAAAAACCATCAATCAGTTTAGGGCTAATGAAATCAAGAACATTCATCACCTCCAAATATACTTCATCTGATACTATCCTCTGCACCATGCCTGACGCATTCAAATGATCCCCAAGAAGCTAAACAAAAAGCTAGAGTAAATCTACAACTAACACCCCATCATGAACATGTCCCCCGATCCAATATTCAGTTCCTGGAATAATAACCATACTGTCATGATCCTTATCATTCACCTTGCCAAAAAGCCTTTGAATCTTCTCTTGCAGAGATTTTACTACCGCCTCCTCTTTCTTGTAGTGACATTGGACTCCAAGATGTGTTGCTATGAAATACTACTAGCCAATATCTCTCTCAAACAAACTTCGCAATATACTTCTCTAAGAAGGCTCAATAACTCGAGGATATATATAGAAGTTCTACATTCTTGAGAATAAAAAAGGATGAGCAACTACACAGACATGTGAATGACCAAGCCCTATCAATGTGTCTCCTTTCTCTGATTTACAGAGATGTGGTATGTTTTCTATTACTTCCAGTACTCAGGAATTGTCCTTCCCATCTCTCCACTTCAAATCTCATTCATCGAATGAAGAAAACAAACTTAAAATTAGAAATGTAAAAAGGATATTTCTCAGATAAAGACACTTCCCCAAATCGTATCTGACTCTCCCACCTATTAGCCTATGCCTATCCTCTTGGAAGTACTCTGATCAACTACGACGGTCTCCTACAGAATCTTTGGCATTTGACCAACATGTTCAAAATGCTTATCCTCATTAGAATCAACCCCTAAATTTGCTAATAGATCTACCATCTTATTTCCTTCTCAAAAGATATGCTGAATATGATATTCCCCTATTGCTTCCAGGTGCCTCAAGATTGTCGATAACTAGTCTTCTAATCTCCATGATTGAAATTTCCTATTCACAAAACCATTTATGATAATCTACAAATCCCCCTCTATAACCAAGTTATCTATGTTGTTAGTTGCGCACAATTTGAGACCAGCCATAAGTGCGAAGATTTCCACCACGTTGTTAGAGGTGATGCCTATATACCCATAAATAGCTTTGATCATTTTCCCTTCATCATTTTGAATGATAACACCTCTCCCGCGTCTCCTCAAATTTCCTCTACTAGTTATGTCAAAATTAAGTTTCTTCCAACCTTGCTGCGGAGGTATCAAGGAAACGGATTCCCTTACCAAGTTTGTGTCCTTCTTTAGATGATCCCCAATCTTTTTAAAAGACTAGTTCTCCTCCATGTCGAGATCCCACTTTGAATGATATTTAAATTTTATTCCCTGAATTCTATTGTTAACCACTTCTTCAATGGCTAATTTGATCTTATTCTATAATAATTCTGCCCCCATTTCCTTTTCTTTGAAAATTCTCATATTCCTCTCCTTCTAGATATGCTAGACAATCAAGGAAGGACAAACAATCCATAAGACTCCCCATTTAGAGAATCTCCTGTCAACCGGCCAAGAAACAAGAAATTCTTTTATCGATTTATTCCTAGCCACTTTCCAATTCAATCCTCCTAGAAGACATTCCCAACACTTTTGGGCAAACAAACACCAAAATAGTATATGGTCTATCATTTACTCCTTATCTTTACAAAGAATACACCAATTCAGGGCCTCTATACCAATGCTCCTCAAATGATTACCTATAAGGATTCTGCCACACAACGCAATCCATAGGAACACACCTACTTTCAAGAGCACCCACTTTCCCCAGCATAAAATAGATGACCACTTAGAATCTCTGTATCTGACTCTCTGTAGTTCATACCCAATCTTAACCTTATACTCTCCTGATTTAGAAGCGCTCCATACAAGTTGATCTTTTTTATTCAAGAAGATTACTAATTTAGGTTCTAGGAGTTCAAGAAGCTTCCTTTGGTTTTCCATAGAGCCAATCTCTACCATTTTCCAACCCACCATAGATGATGACCCAGTAGTGCCAAAGTAATCTACTACTCTATCACCCATAATAGATAGTCCCACGAATCTCTCCAGAACTTTGCACTAAGACCATCTCCTATTCTCCATGTGAGGTGATCTGTAATGAGACTTAGGCTAGTCCATAAAAACCTCCACATGTGAGAGCCTGAGGGCACATTGGCCATTATTAAAATTCTATTAGGCTCATAGGAATCAAAATATTTGGCTGCCATAACTTTGCACCATGGTTTCTCAGGATATTTATACGTCTTCCAAGACAACTTGGCTCCGAGAGCATGATTTTGAAGACCCATCTTTCTCAAGCCAACTCCACTTTCCTTTTTAACCTCCTTCGAACCTTCCCATAAATTTTTTTTCAAAAAACCATCTATGGTTGATGCTACTTTAGAAGACATAAGGTACACGGACATGAAATAGATAGGAATAGCTAAAAGTATAGATTTGATCATCTGTATTCTACTGGCCTGGGAGAGCCACCTATTTTTCCAGCCTGACACTTTTTTACGACATCTATTAGAGATGTCCTCCCATACCTTAGGATCGATTCTACCTGAAAATAGAGGAACTCCTAGGTAAACCATCAGGAATGTTCCCTCTTCAAACCTGAAAATCTTGAGGATTTTGATTCTACATCTTCTATTTGAGTTGAAAAAATACACCTTTGATTTAGCTCTATTCATACTTTGCCCTGAACCTCTCTCATAATCTTCCAAGACCATTCTGATAGCCAAGACTTCCCTGATAGAAGCTTCCCCAAAAAGGACAGTGTCATCTGCAAATTGTGAATGAGATACTAGATCTGCATAGTTATGTATGATAATTCCTTTCCAGCGACCCATACAGGTTTATTTTTTGATATTCCGGCTTAATAATTTTTCCATCAATACAAATAGGAAGGGGGACAAAGGATCTCCTTACCTCAAACCATTAGTAGCTTGAAAAAATTGACAAACTAAACTATTAACTAGTATCAAAAAGTGAACTTAAGAAATACAGTGGAAGATACAATTAATCTAATCTTGACCAAAGCTGAATCTGGAAAGCACTCCACACAAAAAATACCATCTCACTCTATCATAGGCTTTACTAAAATCTAATTTAACAATCATACTTGGACGTTTTCCTGTATTCATGGAATGAGAGACTTCACCCACCATCAAAATGCTATCAATGATTTCCTGACCAGGAACAAATCCATGTTGCTCAACCAAGATATATCCAAGTTTTAGTTTAGTCTATTAACCATCGCCTTGGAGATCATTTTATAAAATGAATTACATAAAGATATAGTCTAACAAAGACTTACATTCCTATCTTTTGGGGATCAGAGAAATCACCGTGTTAATAATTTCCTTCACAAACTCGCCTTTTCTCCTAAAATCCTCTGCCACCTTCCAAAAATCTTCACCCATAAAGCTCCAACATTTTTGAAAGATTTTCGATGAAAACCCATTTGGACCTAGCATTTTATCTCGAAGATTATCAAAAGTAGCCTTTTTTATCTCATGTAAAGAGAATGGATGCATTAAGCGCAAATTGTCTTCTTGCAAAACCACTTTTAGCATAACATTGAGAAGCTCCCATGCATCCACAGATGTTGTATTAGGAGAATCACCTAATAATTCTTTGAAATGATTAACCACCAACTCTGCTATGAACCCTTTATCCTCCTACCAAAAACCTTGATAATTTTGGATTCTGTTAATCCTGTTGCAAGCCCTCCTGGATTTAACTGAATCATGAAAAAAAAAATTATTTAGATCCACTGCCTTAATCCAATTTTCCCTATATTTTTCTCACCAAAAAATTTCTTCTCTTTTAACGATTTTCACCATCTCACTTTTCAACCTGATTTCTTGAAGGAAATCATCATTGTTCATGCCCTCCACAATGACTTTACTATTAAGTTCATCCAATTCCACTTCCACTCTGATATTTTCTGCAAAGGTATTTTTGAATGAAACCTTATTCCAACTTTTAATCTTATCTATAACCATTTTCAATCTTTTAAAAAAAAAAAAGCTTGGTGTTCCAAATAAGATATTGCTTTCCTTCCACCGTAGCTCCAAGTTTGGTAAAAAATCCTTATCTCTCCACAACATGCTTTGAAATTTGAAGCTAGCTTTTCCCTTCTAGGTGGTCTAGAGAAGAGAAAGTTGGATTGGGAAAGGATCTGACAATGAGTATAGAAGAATACTAGAATCCAAATTAAAAATGGACCCAATCCAAAATGGACCTACTAGAAACCTATCCAATCTCTCCGAGATTCTGGTAAAATTCTTCCTCCAATTGGTCCATGTGTATTTTCCATTTGACGGAACCACATCAAATATTTGATTTTGTTGAAAAAATCTTCTGAAGTCCTCCATGATTTGAGAAGACATCCTTAGCCCCCCAGATTGACCTCCTCGATCAAGTAAAACATTGAAATCACCTGCTATGATTACCTTATCCCTATCAATGGATTATAATTTCTGCGAGATCTCTGACCAAGTCTTCAACTTATTAGCCATTTTAGTTGGACCATACACATTGAAAAAATGAAAAAGCACATTCTTATTCAAACAAGAAGCTCTCCCAAAAATCCAATTCAGTGATCTCTCTAATTTTACTATCTTAAAAGTGTTAGGATTCCATAGAAGGCCTAGACCTCCAAAGGCTCCCACTACTTCTTGAAAAAATCTTTCCCATTTATGACATAACCTTAAGAAACTAAGATCCTTGTCCAAATTAAGTTTCATCACCTACAAAAAGACCAAGCCACCTTCCATCCTGATTAACATTCATTTTACCAAGCATTTCTTGTCTGGGGCTGATAGTCCCTTGATATTCTAAGTGGTAATTTTCATTTTTCACCAAGGGAGATCCTTGCTCCCTTGGCTTTCTTTAAATAATCTAGAAAATTAATAATGCCTTTCTCCTTTTTCCTTTCTTCTCTTTTCTGTTTATTGGATCTTCTACCCCTACCTCCTTTAGACTTACCAAGCATAATGTTAGCCGATTGGCTCACACTTCTGGGATCAACATTATCCAACTCATCAGAGGTGAGGAAACTATTGTCAGAAACCCAATCATATTCCACATCCACATCTGAATCAATATGAATTTGCTTTGGATTCTTGACAATGGGGGACTCCTTCATGACCTTCTACTGGTCTTGCAAGTACAAGCATTCTCATTCCTCCTCACCGAATGTCTATAGATGGGAAGACTACTTCTCCACTAGAAAAATGGTTTCAGTAACCATTTTCTTAGGAACCCAAATCTTCCTTGAGTTTCTTGTACCCGAATGAAGAAAAGAAGGATTGGGTGATGTCCTAGAATCTTCCAAAGGGAATTTGATCTCAACTTGCTGCTTCCAAACACCACTCCCTGATTTCAAGTTAATAAATGTCAGGATATGCTTAACTGCTGCAATATTCATTCTAGCATACAAGTAAGAATCATCATTGATAATCTTCACATCTACTTCTAGCAAAGTGCCCATCGATCTCCCAATATGATCCAAACTCTCATCACCCCAATGTTCTAGGGGCAGGTTGTATAATCTAATCTAGATTAGTTCCTTGTAAATCACTAAGGGGACTAGATTGAAATTAGATTTCCATGGTTGCAAATACAAGGGAAAAGAATCAAAGAACCATTTTTGTTGGTTCAAGATTTTATTCTTGATAATTTCCTCATTGAAGACAGCAATGAAGAATCCCTTAGAGATAAATTTTAGGACTATATCTTCGCTCCAATTTTTAATCACCCATTCTCTGATTTGCAATCCAGTGTATCTCGACTCAATAAATCTACCAATGACTACCATTTTTCTCTACAGTTCAGTGTCCAACTCTATATTGTCAAATATATCAATCTTGATCGGGGAGCCTTCCTCTATCACCAATGTTTCATTACTCTTGTGGGTTGTTCCCTACTCTCCTTTGAATCCCTGTCCTCAACCTCCTTTCCATAGCTACTCTATAAACCTCCTCTGTCGTTGCATCACCACCCCTTGATCTTTTCTTGGTGTGTTTTACAATAAGGAGGCCGACCATTTAATTAGGACTTACTAATAATTTTATTAATTTTTTCTAATACATTTATATAGTTTATGTCTTTGAGGATCTTCTATTTATTATCTACATCTCTACCTTTAGGTGGGAGACTAACATTTTCATGTTACCATCTTGTAATTAGTTTATGCTTTAGAAAAAATGCAAAAAAAATTGTCTTATGTTCTTGGTGGATTATTATATAAAACAAATTTATATATTTTTTAAAAAATTATTGACTTACTATTTTAGCTAGTGGTTTTCTAATTTTTTAGAAGGAAACAAATAAACTACACCTGGCACATGATGGAATTTTATCAACATTAATGTACATTACCTATGCTCACACATTTTTGTACTTTTCTTGACATGGTGAATATTGAGGGGAAAAATGAAAAATAACTAACCAAAATCAATGAACTCTCTGCATATGTACAAAAGGCGAATATCACACCCTAAAAGGATATTTTCTTTTCATCCACTGTAGATAAACTTAGGACTCATGCATTCAAACATTGGGAAGGATGTAGCAGGAGGCATAAAGATGGATTTTAGGGCAGAAAAGCCCAAATTGTCAATAGAAGATCCAAAGAAGAAAGGAAAAAAAGAGGTCTTCTCAAGCTACTATTTTAATTATTGGCTCTACGACCATAAGAAAAAAGAATGTAGAAAGCTTGTGCAGGATCATCCTACGTATGAGCATTTGAAGGAATTTACAACAAAACAAAAAGATTAGCAAAACAAAATATAGATTGGGATCTGTATGCTCTATTCTCTCGAATCCCCATTGAGGATCTTGCTTCAAAAAAGCTTTCCATTGAAAATCCTACTGAGCATTTTTCATCAAACAAGAATGAAAAGGGATCACAGAGTAAAAATTTGAAGGATAATACTAGGGTTGAAAAACCCATTTCAGTATCAAGGGAAAATAATAAAAGCCCCATTAAAGATTGTGCTGTGGAAAAGATCACCTTTGAAAACCCTAACGAGTTGTCCATATTAGATAAGCTCATAAGAGGATCGCTGAGTAAAAATTTGCAAGATAATATTAGGGTTAAAAAACCCACTTCTATTTTAAGGGAAAACAATATAAGTCCCAAGCATTTTAAGGATGCTGAGCCGAAGATCTTCTCAATCCAAACCCTAGATAGATAGATAAATACTTTTGCAAAAACAAAGTATGCGAAATTGGGCATAAGCAACGGGGTTGCTAAGGTGGAAAGGCTTGAACGCAAATCATACTGCAATACCAAGGAACCCCTATTTGCTAAGGGGGGAGGCATGTTCTTACCTACCCAAGAACCTCCTGTCTGCAGGAAGAAGAATGATTTCACCTGGCAAGTGGTAAAAAACAAGAAAAAGGTGAACAGGTACCCGTTATCTCACAATTCTTTCAATTTAACTCTTAAAAACTCCTTTGATTTGCTGAAAAAGGAAGAAATTGGTAAATATTCACCCCCCCACAAAAGGAATGGGACCTTTGGGGATAAGGGCTATAGGACAAGACAGAGGAAGATGGATTTGGTCCATCCAGAAGCCACAAAGCCCTACCCTTATCTCTCAAGGATCCCACCCTTCTCTTGAGGGAACTCTAATCAAAATGGCACAATTTATAGTGATGTTCCAATGATTAAAAATCCAATGTATAGTCCTCCTCACCGTAGGAGGTTGGAAAGGAAAACAGGATCAATGATTAGTAATAATAAAAGTAATCTTGATTTTTGTAATAATTCATCTCATGAAACTTTAAAGCATACAGCTTATACATCACCACATAGGCACATTATTTGGTAGGATCCAGGTAAGAATAATCATAGTAGTCATTATGTTTCTATCATCCTAGATAATGATGTTATTATGCAGCAACAAAAAGTTTTGGCAGAAAGAGGTCTTATCTATATCTGGAACGGTATGGGAGTATCTGTCAAGAATGTAGTGAAGGAATTATCATTACTGCTACCAAGGGAGGTGAGTATAACACACCTTATGGATCATTTTATGTTGATAGAGTGCACTAAAAAGAATGTGAAGGATAGCATTTTAAATAGAAAGGATATCAAATTTAGGAACATTCCATTTTCCTTTTTTGAATGGATGCCATTGTTCAATCCAATGCTTTTAAATGATTTTAGAATAGAAAAGGTTATCTCTTTAAACAACCTACCTATAGAAATGTCCAACAAGGAAATCATAAAAACTATAGGGAATAAAATTGGGAAATACATTAGGACTATAGAGTCAACCTTTAAACAAACCGATAAAATTATCATAGTTGAGATGGAATTTCATCAAAAAAGAATCTTACCTATCCAATTAAACTTTAACTCAAATTCAGTCATAATCAATCCTAGAATATTAGAAAATTTTATCGAAGAAGGTGTGTACTCCTAGAAGCTCCACAAAAACATAAACCTTATAAATAAACCCAATAAAGAAATGGACATAAAGTTATGTAAGGACAAAGGGGGTTTTATAATTAGTCCTATAAAGACTAAAGGAATGGATAGGATCCATCCTATAGAAGACACATGTTTTAATACCCCATTATCAAACCAATTTCAGACTAACAAGATAACATTAGTAGAAAATAACCCCGATCCCCAAACGCCTCACAACATTACAATAAGCATATCAAAGGATGAGATCCATCCTACAAATGCTGAAAAAGATAAAACACTAAAAGAAAATATTAATAAGCAGAAGGATGTAATACGAATTCATACAACAAATAAAGAATCATGTCCAATAGAAAATAACATAATATACTTAATTAGTCAGAATCTCAATGAAAATTAGGCTAAGGAAAATGAACTAGTAAGGACTAAGAAAGACATAAATAATATCCATCTACAACTCAATGGGACTGAGATACAAACACATCAAACCCAAAAACTTGATTGTGACAATATAGAAGAAATAGTAGATCAGGCAAATAAAACTAAAGAGGAAGTCAATTAAATTATTAACTACTTAGGAGAATCATTAACTGATGATTTGATGGACATGTTCTTAGAAGAGATTTTTGACTTTGACGAATTAAAAATACAAAAAGAATTCTTAATTAAGAAAATCTATGAATGTATTCTGGAAGAACACAAGGATAAGGAACTTACATAGACTCAGCCTTCCTACCCTTCACCCTCAAGGAAGGAAGGCTCAGACATAGCCCATCCAAGATCTCTAGGAAAAGATTTGGATCAGCTAGATATTGGTAAAGAGACAGAATATCAAGAAATACAAAAAGTAAAGTCAAATAATGAACCAACTAATGAAAAAGGAGTGACACAAGTTGTCACAATCCCTCTGGAATTAGAATCCCTAGATGTGGATCTAGCAGGGAAGGAAGAAGATATAATAGAATTTTTTGGTAAAGAACTTATAGATAGAAATGAACCCTATGCAATTAGAGAGGATAAACTAAACAACCATGATAACCAGGATAATTCAATAAATGAAAATGGGGGAGATTCAGCTTTGGCTAAAGATGTGATTGAGGGCCTTTTTGGTATAACTAATGAAAATAGAGAATTGGGTATAGCCTTAACCAGAGGGAGCCTAAGTACTCCTAACATTAATAAATTAAAAAAGAAAAGAGGTAGGAAATCAGCAGTAGAACTACAAGTGCTAGATGGCAACGCTGAAAATCAAAAAGAGATAGCTGATGTACTAAACATAGGGAAGGGGAAGTGCCTTCCCAAACAATAATGAAAGTCACTACTTGGAACGTTAGGGGCTTAAATGCCCCTAACAAATAGAGGCTGATAAAGAGATACTTAAAAACCTTTGAATTCAAAATTATTCTATTACAGAGAACTAAACTTAATTCATTAAAATATGATATACTCAGTAAGAAACTAGGCATATGGAAATCATAATTCGTACCCTCTATAGGTCTCTCCGGTGGGCTAGTAACACTCTCGAACCCCCGTAAAATTTTAGTTGCACCTATTTATAAGAATAGTAACTGGATGGCTCTTGACATCCAAAGCTATAAATCTAATCTAAAGTTCATCCTAATTAATGTTTACGATCCCACTCCAAACATAGATAAAAGGAGAGTGTGGCAAGAGTTACACCTCTTTTTGAGTAATAATACAAGCTCCCCTATCTTTATTGGAGGAGACTTTAATGCAATCCTAAGTCTAGAGGAAAAGTTAGGAGGTTTAAAAGTCAAATCCCAAGCCTTAAAGGACTTTAGAAAATGGGCTACAGATAACCATTTAATTAGTATTAACACAAACAATGGGGTTTACACATGGAATAATATAAGAGAAGGTTTTAGTCACATTGTGGAAAAATTGGATAGGTTCTTTATTAGAACCAACTCGGACAATTTTAATCAGTTGTACGTAGTAGAAATCCTTCCCAAGGTAGGATCGGATCACTTCCCAATATGACTATCCATTATAGAAGACTCAAGACCATCCAGGAACCCTTTTAAATTTGAATTCATGTGGTTTCAAAACCTAGAGTTCATTAATCTCCTAGAGGATTGGTGGAGCCAAATTTCAGTTAAAGGATCCAAAATGTTTTGTTTAATAGAAAAACTAAAAATTATCAATAACAAAGCACTAGAATGGAATAAAAGTAAGTTTAATAATATCTTTGAAGAAAAAAATAAGTTAGAAAAAGAGATAGAAAATCTTAACAATATAGTAATAACACAAGGAATGAATGAACAGAGTTATGACAAAGAAAAAGAATTAATGAATAAGTACAATGATATCCTCCTTAAAGAAGAGTTTTTTTGGAAATAGAAGTCAAGGGAAACATGGTTAAAAGAAGGGGACAACAACACTAAGTTTTTTCATAGTACCACAAATCTAAAAAGAAGTATCAATAGAATTTCTAAACTTAAAATAGATAAAGATCATTTCACTGACAACCCTGAGCAAATATCAAAATCAATTATGCAATTCTACAAAACCCTCCTTAACAATACAAGAGCCATAGACATGGAAGCTCAAAACAAAATGCTTAAAGCTATTCCAAAGCTGCTAAAGGAATCAGATAATAAAATGCTTAATAATAAATTATCCCTAGAAGAAGTGAGAGCAACAGTATTCCAACTCCACCCAGATAAAGCCCCGGGCCCAGATGGGTTCCAAGCCAGCTTTTTTCAAAAATGTTGGCACTTCATTGGGGAGGAGGTATGGCAAGTAGTAGAAGCTATAAGAAACTTGGGATCCTTGTTAAATGAAATAAACAATACATTCTTCACCTTAATACCTAAGAAAAATGAAAGCTTGGAACTGGCAGATTATAGACTTATATCCCTATGTAATATTGTTTACAAGATTCTCTCCAAATTCCTAGTGAATAGGCTAAAAACACTTCTTCCCAATATAATATCAGAAGAAAAAATAGGTTTTGTAGTGAACAGATCGATACTGGACAGTATTATCATACCACAGGAAGTAGTCCATACTGCCCAAATAACTAGGAGTCCAAGTATGCTCATTAAAATAGACATACAAAAAGCCTACGACAAAGTAGACTGGAGATTCCTCTGTAAGTGTATGGAAGCTTTAGGATTTTCAAAACAATGGATTAATCTAATATTTAACTGCATTTCAACCCCTAAAATTTTTGTTCTAATAAATGGGTCCCCAAAAGGGTTTTTTGGTATTTCCAGGGGAATTAGATAGGGAGATCCGATATCACCATTTCTTTATGTAATTATGGTGGAGGTGCTAGGAAGAACTATAACCAAGAATCAAATGGAAGCTGAAATTGTTGGGTTAAAGGCAGTAGAAAATGTACCAAACATAATGCACCAATAATTCATGGATGATATGATCCTACCCGGTTATGCAAGCAAAAAGAAGCCAAAACATTTAAAAATATTTTAAACCTATACATGAAAGCATCTAGTCAGCGTGTCAATCCTAACAAATCAGAGATCTTCTTTATTAACACTTCCTCAAAAAGAGAATTAGAGATATGTAATATGATGGGTTACAAAAGAGGTAACTTCCCGTGTAAGTACCTAGGCATTGACTTGGATAAAGGAATCTTATCCTCCAAATTATGGTAGTAAGTTATCACCAAAGTACAAAATAAAAAAAGCTCCTGGAAAGGGAGATGGTTAACGAAAGTTGGGAGGACTACTATGATTAAATCAGTTCTTTCAGCTATACCCACATACCATTTGTCGATTCTCCCCCTCCCTACTAACATGAAAAATAGCATAAATAAAATGTTTAGAGATTTCTATTGGCAAGGCCCAGGTTCAGAAGATAGAAAACTTGCCCTCATAAAATGGGATAATTTATGTAGACCTATTTCCAAAGGAGGATTGGGCATCAAGAATCTCCAGTGGCAAAATCAGGCTCTTGGAGCTAAACTTTTATGGAGAATGTATAAGGAATCAAGTAGTAAATGGGCAACAATACTATTAAATAAATATATCCCTAAAAGCAATCCCATCAATATATTTAGATTCTCATCTCACGTTAAAGGATCACATATCTGGAATTTTATAAAAGAATGCAGAGATATAATTAGTAAATACTTAACATGGGATGTTGGTGTGGGAGATCAAGCTCTTTTTTGGGATGATTCATGGGATGGCCTTCCCCCACTAAGAAAACTAGGTTTTTCTTCAGAATTCATGGAAGAATGTAAAAGAGTGAAAGGAGTATACCTTAAGGATTACCTTAGTAAAGAAGAAGCATTCAAATGGAGCAAGTTAGAGGATATCGATCCTTCTTGGTATGAGAAAAAAATCTTATGACAACCTTGAATTCAATAGAAATCTCTCCTAAATCAAGATTAGACATTTTAATCTAGGCATGATCCAATAATGGTAACTACACAGTAAAGGAGGGCTACAACACGATAATCAAAGAATAGAAAATGGATAATATAGACATACCACTGAATCTTGGTTGGAACAAATCATGCCTACCTAAAGTAGGCATGTTTTTATGGAAAGCATTGCAAGATAGAATTCTTACTACGGATAGAATCACCAAATTAGGCTTCGAAGGGCCTTCCAGGTGCCCCCTGTGTGAGAACCAACTAGAGGATGTAAACCATATTCTCCTGAACTACCCATTTGTGCAAAAATGTTAGAATTGGTTGCATCAAAGTTTAGGCTAGCAGTCAGCATCTCAACAGGATCTATTAGATAACCTTAAAGCTTTGCCCTCCCTATCTAAAGACAATTTATATAAGGATATATGGATTATCGCTCCATCGATAGTTGTTTGGGAAATCTAGAAAGAAAGAAACAAAAGGATCTTCATGGACCAAAAGCTCCATTGGTTTTCAGTCACAAATAAAATAGAAGCGTCAATAGTAGAAATTATTAACAACAAACTAAAAGATAAGCTTAGTTATGAGTACACTTTCAAGAATTGGGACAATAAAATTAGATTCAAATGGCCTAAACTAGACATACCGCCCCTATATGGAAAAGGAGGCCTTAGAGTAAAAGAAAATAGAGCCACATGTAAATGGATACCTCTGAAAGCTGGGTGGTATAAATTGAATTTTGATGGAGCCTCAAGAGGTAACCCCAGGGTAGCAAGTATTGGGGGCATCATTCAAAATTGGGAATTAGAAGTGATAGCTAAATATTCTAGGCCTATTAACCCTACCACTAACAACATGGAAAAATGTGTAGTGGCATTAGAAGGTCTAATGTTATGCAAGAGTCTTAACATAAAGAAGGTTATTATAGAAGGAGATTCGCAAGTAATTGTCAATGCCATTAGGACCAAAAAAACTTTGAATTGGCTTCTGAATTCAAAGATAGAAGAGATCAATCAAATAAAAAATAGTATCTATAAATATGAGATCAAACACACCTATAGAGAAGGTAAAAAAGAGGCAGATATGCTAGCTAATTTAGGAGCAGATGGGATAGTAACAATGATCCAAAAGGATATAGGTATAGATTAAGAAATAGTAATTAACATGAGCTAGGAAAAGACACCAAAAACATTACACAAGAATATCAAACTTTAAAAAAGAATTCTACTCCTGACAGACCCCTCAATTACACCCCTTAGATGTGTTGTTTAAAATTACCAAAAATCTATATTTTAAATAATAATCGGAATCTAAGATCATAGCCAAACCTTGGTTGAAAAGAGATTAGCATGTATATATAAGACTCTTCCTCAAGGTTTTCTTTCCCCCAAAATTGCTTGAATAGAGCTTTAGCATAATTAGGTTCATCTCAAGATTGGGAGAAAAGGGAGATGCTCTTATAATAGAATTATTAATTCATCAACATCCAAATTAGGTCATAATAGTAACTTCATGCTTAAGGAACTACCGAACATATGTTTTCACATATTAAGCTTTCATATTATCTGTCGAAGCTAGGCCTCATATTTTAAAATTCTATAGTCTAGAAGTACCTGCCGGCAAGGGTAGACATATCTAGTAATGATTCAATGGGAATAATGTTTCATACACCCCCTTGACAATTTTTAGTCCCTAGTTATGCCTCCTACTATCTCTCCCTATTACCCTTAGGCTTTCCTATCCCTCTTCTTGAGTTTTCTCCTTTATTGATGTAGCTGCTTAATCTTTAGGTATGTCTTTTATGCATCGTCACCTCTACCTAGCCTTTAGGATAGTCTTTTATCTCTTATCCCTATAGTATGTGTCCCCTTTACAGTCCCCTAATCTTCTATCTAGAGGATTTTGGAAGTATCTAGTAAGAGCTTAGATGCTTCTAGAATTCTCCTCATAGACCTCAGACTATGCCCTGTCTGGGCTAAAGGGTCATACCTTCATTCAACTGTTATGTTTGTTTTGTTAGTTTATTTCAACATTCTCCTTCGGTGTATCTAAGCCTCCGCCTGCAACTAAAATAATGGAAACCAAATTATCAACTTTCCACAAAGCCTGCACAAGGGCAATTGCCTTCAGGGGGTACATCACTCCTGAAAGGTGGAATGAGATGCTAAGGCCAATGGTAGACACATGCAGGAGAGCTCTAGAAAAGGTATTGGTAGAAAAGAATTTCAACTATGACTTCACATACAAAACCAATGGGAATGTGATAGGGACTTTCATTGTTGTGTCTTTCCTAGCAGGTAAGGAAAAGGAGGACATCATCTAGGTATCTAAAATGATTTTCAACAAGAACTACCTCATGGGCTTAGAGAAAATGGTTTATTCCATTAATGACTAGTTAACTACACCTCACCCTGAGGCCATAATGAAAAAAACTTTATCTAAGTTATATAAGATCCCTCAAGAATAGAGAGTGCCTCTGTTAGTTTTTAAGGAGGAAGAACTATTTGAAATGACATGGCCAAGTATGGAAAGGAATGTAGAATTCCTATACAATGTGATGCTCCAGATGGAAATGAGCATTGAAGAACACCTGGACTACTAGAGAAGTGAAGGCTTTGACATCCCTGGGCACCTAAACAATTACAACGAAGAAAGGATTAGGATAATTCCTCCAGAAATCAAAAGATGTACTAGGCATGCCAAAGCAGAGCAAGAGGATGGTGAAAATATTATCATCATGAGAAAAGATAATCATGAATGGCTCTACACCAAGTTCAAATGTAAGCACAATGTGTAATGCTCTAAGTTAGTATGTTTCATAGAAAGATAGGCATGAGTATGTATATAGATCTGATCCATACAATCTCAGCATAATGTAAGAATTGTCAGACATCTAAATATGAATCAGCTATATATGTAAAGTAAGTAACCAGGCCCTTTAAGCCTCTATATACAAACAAATGTATGTAAATATAAGTAGCTGCTCTCCTTATGATCAAAACCAGACACTATGAAAAGGGATACTTGCTAAGTTTAGTTGACATGTAATGAGATATTAAGTCTTGTAAATGGCTATGTACATTATATAATGAAAAGGATATTTTTATTATATTGGTCTCCTTAATCATGGATCAAGTATGTACAAATTTACTATAAGGACAAAATAGAGATCAGGAACCTATATATTATCCTTAGCAATAAGATTTATCTTAGTACCAGTTTTCAAAAAGAGGATAGTCAATAACCAGTAAAGGGTTGTTTGTAAAAGTATAGATGGTATGTAATAAGCTAGATCAAGACATGTAAAGGTAGATGGTTTACATTACTCAATATAAATGATATTTTAAATCATTGGCCTTGAATTCATAGCTATAGATTAGCCACTACTTTAGATCTTCACAAATATGATGTTTTAAGTAGAACTTTAAATACCCCCACTTATAGCTTAGCCCTTTTTATGTTTAATAAGACTTAACAGAGGATGTATATATATAATATACAAATGAAAAAGTATATTCAAATATAGACATCCTAGAAAATGTAGGATGACAAAATCACCAGTAGTATAAATATTCAACAGAACAAGGGTATAGTTAATCTTAACCAGAATAACTAAAAATTGTGTACTCTATCAGGATTATGGCACCATACTTGTTAAGCTACACTTATCCCTTATGTATGATGTTGTTTTTTATAAAACAAGGATAAGATACATCAGAGAATAGAAATGTATATCAGCAGAAAGACATGTACAAAGCATTCTAAATTTGAAGTAGCAAACATATGCTCAGTTTCACAAGTAGGGAAAGATATGATTAAAACCAAACATAATGAATATGGTTAAGGGAACAACAATTAACAATGTACAGTAATGTTTTCCATCTCCTTTGTTCAGGTAAACTATTATAGACAAGTATGGAAGATCCTCCTTATGTTCCATTATCATACCGTAGCACTGGTTCAATCACCTTTTATTATACTCTGAAATAGTAAATATGGACAACTAGCTTTGTATCCAATATATATATATATATATATATATATATATATATATATATATATATATATATATATATATATATATATATATATATATATATATATATATATATATATATATATATATATATATATATATATATATATATATATATATATATATATATATATATATATATATATATATATATATATATATATATATATATATATATATATTGTTGCATACAATTATTTGAAGGACATTGTTGGATTAGCTATGTGTTGTCTTTGATGTCACACAAATGTCATATTAATTATCATTCCCAGTATCTACCGAGTTCAGTTGGTCAGCTAAGCAGTTCTTAGTATCTACCGAGTTCAGTCGGTTAGCTAAGCGGTTCTCAGTATCTACCGAGCTCAGTCAGTTAGCTAGGTAGTTTTTAGTGTCTACCAAGTTCTCTCGGGTGTCTAAAGGAAACTTGATAGGATAACAGTATTAAACGAGCCTCCTCAGTTATCGAAGGAAAATTAGTGGTTACCGAGCTCTCTTGGTCTCCAAAGGATGTTGCAGAATTTGCTGTGGTTACCGAGTTCTCTCAGTCACCGAAGGAAATCTTTTCAGGATTAATGTTTACTGAGCAAGGTCAGCCCTTTCAAAGAATTTTGTTATTACAGTTTGTTTATCCTAGCTGACTGTTATAATAATTATTAGTGCCGATTTGACAATCTAAATGATTATGAAATGGCATATATATATAGAAGGTCAAATGGTGAATAAGAGATATACAGCATGCAGAAATCATTTTTGAAGAAAGGTGTGTGTGAATTTTGAAGGATGGTTAGATATCCTTGAGGAGCAACAAAGATTTAATTGATCAGTAAGGATCTAGTGAAACAGAACAGAGATCTATATTCAGCAATTCAGTTGCAGGTTATTTCATTGTTACTCTCTAGCAATTGTAGTAGTGATATCAAAATCTCTTAACTGAGTTGGTTTAACAACCATTTTGTAAATCCTCTAACAAGGTAATAGTTCTATTGAATTGTTTCAAGACCTCTTACAAGGCCACTCCTAGCAGGGTGATTAAATCCTCTAACAAGGTCACACCTAACAGTGTGTTTTGTAACCTTTTACCGGGTTGGCTTCTAACCGGGCATCACTTCAGAAGAGTGAAAAATAGTAACTAGTTACATTGGTGGTTTTTCCCATATTGGGTTTCCACGGTAAATCTGGTGTCTGTTGTGTTCATGTTATTTTCTTTATTCATGTAAGTTAATCAGTGATGAATGCTTAAGAACAGTTTAATTATTACACATTTCAAGATCAAGTTTTAGCATTTCTCTATATATTTATCGAGTGGCACAGTAAATAATTTGTTAAGATATTTAAGGGATCAGTGGTAATATTTATGGTTAACTGATTCACCCCCCCTCTTAGTTACTGCATCTATATTTCCAACAATTGGTATTAGAGCTTTTGGTGCTTGCAGGAAGGGTTTCAAGGACCTAAGCTAAAGATCAGGATGTCTTACAAAAGAGAAATTCCAAGGCTTAATAGAAATAACTTTTCAGCATGGCAAGGTCTCATGAGATTACATCTAGCTTCCATTGGTGATTCAGGATGCAAATATATTGATCAAGAATATACAATTCCTATTGGCACATTAACTCTTGAAGACATTACAGAGAAGAAGAACCATAACACTATGATGATAGACATTGCATCAGCTCTTAGCTATGAAGAATTTGATGAAATCAAAGACTACACAACTGCTCATGAAATGTGGAACAAGCTGAAGAAAATCTATGGTGGTGATGACAATGTGAAGAGAGCCAAAGCAGAGAGCATAAGAGGACAGTTTGATCAAATGAAAATGAGAGAAGAAGAAAACATTGCAAAATATGTTGAAAGGATCAAGACAAGTGTTAGTGCAATCAGAGCTTCTGGAGGAAAAATTGATGATGAAACAATTATAAGTAAGGTTCTTTGAACATTACTCCCTATTTATGCAATAAGAGTTTATGCTATTCAAGAAAGAAGATGTGAAGAAAATCACAATATAACTTTGGATGCCTTAGTTGGAAGATTGACAGCCTTTGAATTGGATAACTATGACAACTATGTTCCAACTTCTAAAAATATTGAATCAGCTTTTGAGGCCAAACTTTCACTCAAGAAAGGGAAGAAAATCTAATAAGAAAGTAAAGAAGAATCAGAGGAAAGTTCTGATAGCGATCTTGAAGTTATTGAAGCATTACTTGCAAAGAAGTATTCAAGAGGCAGAGGAAAATAGAGAGGCAAAATTCCTTTAATCTATTTTTCATGTGAAGAAATTGGTCATATTGCAGCTAGGTGTCCAAACAAGCAAAGCAAAGATGAGAAGAAAAATTACAAGTACAATGGCAAGAAAAATTTCAAATCATTCAAGGATAAAGGTAAGAAAACATGTTTCTTAGCTAAAGATTCGGATGATAGCGAAGAAGAAATTGTTTTCATTGTTGTAAAAGAAGAATCTGATAATGATGAAGATGAGATGGCACTTATCTCTCATATAAGCAAGAATGATACATGGATTATAGATAGTGGATGTTCACATCATATGACTGGTGACAGGACCAAGTTTGAACACTTTGAAAACTTTGATGGTGGTAATGTAAGGTTTGGAAACAATGAACCTTGTTGTATAAAGGAAAGGGACGAATTTCATTAACCAAAGAAATTATATGTGATAATGCATATTGGGTCGAAGGACTAAAGCATAATCTTCTAAGTGTAGCACAGCTAATCAACATTAGATTCAAGGTTGAATTCATGAATGGCAAAGCAAGACTGCT